>OY728167.1:510053707-511284707 GCA_963277665.1 Viscum album | reverse complement strand
TTAATTAATAAATCATGGTATTTTCTATTTTAATATGAATTTTTCAATCAATGCTGATTTGAGAAAAACGTTACTAAGTGGTAATGAATTTAGTTAATCAATTTCATTCCTTTAGGGTTTATTACATCTTCATGGTCATTTATATTATAAGATTATGTGTTTATTGAATTTTATCTATACTATTTTTTATTACAAAATTATTTACTTGTTTTGAAATTGGTCTAACATATTCTATTCATTGTTTAATTCTCACTTCAATGCTTTGATATTTGTAATGGTTAATTTTCTAATATCATTTAAATCGAGATTTATTATTTATAAATTTCCATAAAATGAATTATTTGTTATCATTGGATAATAAAACTATTTCATTTTCTCCTCCTCTAGATATTCATAAATTTTTTAGGAAATATTTCATTTCTCTACTCTTTCGAACATTAATATGTTGTGAATTTTTTAAAATAACATCCAACTTAAAATCATTATACAAATGAAAATACTTTTCCTTCTAAAAAAATGATTTATGAAAACGTTTTAAAAAAGGTTTTCAACAATATAAAAAGGATTTATAAATAAATTTTAAACCATTTTACTTATTACATAAATTTTTCAAAACTAATATTCATATTTTTTTGTAAAAAATATCTCTTTTTATTTCTCCAAAAATGTTATAATAATATTTTTTTAAATGCGTACGGTACCTATGAAACTTACAACCATCCTGATGAATAAATGTTTTATATCATACATTTAAATTTTCATGTTTTATTTCCAAAAAATTGTATTTTCAAAATATGTTACGATATCTTAATTTTAAAAATATTTTCACAATTAAAACGATATTATCATCAAGAATGGTGTAAATATATTTTTATTTATTTCCACTAATTAATGAAAAAATTAATTTATTTTTGTCTCAATTGTGGATTTTTATATTCATACAATGCTTATTGATTCTATGGATGGTTTATGATCATTTTGGAAAACTAAATTACTTAAATTCACATTATTGATTCATTTTGTATTTAATAACATTCCCTTGAAATATTCATATTCATGTGATCATTGTAAATTAATTTTCCCCTAAATATCCACATTATTTATCATGGATATTATTATTTATTGAAAAATATATCATTTCAACATATTGTGTTTTAAATTTAATATTACTTTATTAACTATTGGAATATTTATTATTATGTGTCCTTTATCCAATATATTTATTTGGTGATAAGGTGTAATGAATCATGAATTTGATCAATTATTAAATATATGGGGCATGATTCCAACATGAATATTCAGGTGAGGCCAAATTATAAATATCCCCTTCATGCATCATTTATCCCATGGGAAGAGTATGTTTTCTTGCCTCAATTAAATGGGTTTATGGTGTATAATATCCATTAATTTTAAAAGATCTTGTGGATGGTCTTAAAATTAGAGGTATCATGACGATTAAGATCATAAAATCCATCAATATATTATTATCTTCAATATGAATTTTGTTATTATTATCTTTGATATTTTCATAATGATATTATTTCTAGAAGGATTTTAATTCAGTGTTTATCTATTAAATTGAACGTGTATCAAATATTTACCTTTCCATATTAATTATTCCATATATATTAATCATAGTCATGTTATTGATTAAGTGGAATTTGTTTTCAGTTAGTTAACTTACTGTGTTGATTAGTCCATATAAAATCATGATTTTCATCATATTTATTAAATGGTGTGTGTGTTCAAATATGATCCATTCATATTAATAATTTCTTATTGATTATTTATCATTTAATCATTATAGATTCCACATTATGAAACTCTTTCTACGAATTTGAGATCACCCTTATTTTGTTTCCTTTCCAAAGAATCTAGGAAGTGTAATGATAATGATAGTGGTGGATATTCTATAAGAAATAATGAAATTTAAAAAAAAATAATTTGAAATTTTTAGTCATCAAATATAATATAAGAATCATAAATGTATCTCGTTTAATAATACTATTACACTATTGTTTCCATTGGGATGTAATTTCCAGTATCTTAAGATTATATAATAAAGGAGACACCAGTTATAGGTTTGTGTGGTCAAGGTCATTATTGTTTATAATAGAGGATGTTTTGTAGAAACCATGAGAGTAGTATTTAGAGAATATATATATATATATATATATTAGATAACATTACATAAGGTTAGAAATTAAGAATCAATAGTGAAAAACATCCTATAGTTTTACTATGGTAGATATTTTGTTGTTTTTCCAAATGATACATCCTTGATTGGATTTAAAAGTTGACACGATTCGAGAATAGATGTACCTATGTATAATACATCATAAAAAAGATTATTGGTATTTACATGATTACTACATGGTATATGATAACTATCTTTTCTATACAATTTTTTTACACTCCTAGTGGATATTCTTGGGATAATTAATATTATTCTAAAAACTATTAAGAAGGATTGGATGAGATACTGAAAATTAATGACAATAGATAAACTAAAGGTTTCATAGATTGAAAAGAATGTTTCAAGAAATATTCATTCTATAAATGATTATAGATTTTTCATACTATGAATATTTTATCACACTATATTATTTTTCGCTTTATTCAATTGCTCGAACATGAAACAATCACGTTGACATAGAATACATAAGACACCGTGTTTACTATGAGAAAAAATGGGAGGATGATTTAAGTGAATGATATCTGGATTGTACCAAATTATTTGTCTCAAAATATGATCAAAATACTCTATATTAACCAAATCATGATCACATCAAATTAGAGAATAATATGGATTACTAAGATATATTTTTGTGGATGTTGAGTCTTATGTTTATATTTTGTAATCATTATTTACATAGTTTTGAAAATCTGAAACACTTTCTTAAAAAACATATTTTACAAAAAAAAAATTCCCATGTATTTTAGAATGTTTTTTAAAACATAATTACCTACCAAGCCTATAAATATTATTTATGTGAATTAATATATACTTTTATTATTTAAACTGATCATTTGGACTGGCCTAGAGTGTTGTCCATTGGACTCTCTAGTGTTGTTTCACTTTAATAGACTAATTCTATATCCATTGGACTGAAAAAAGTACTATTAATTGGACATATATAATATCACATCCATTCTACTTGAAATAGATTATTTCATCATATTGAACATAGTTAAATTTATTGGAATTACATATGTTTATAATCTAATTGTTGGAATTATTTATATCACACGATATTTATTACAGCATTGTAATGGTTATATCAAATCATCATCGGGTGGAAACATTTTTTAGATATCTACTAAAGAATATATCATACTATTGCAACATACTATGAGATTCATGTAAAATATATCAATGGAAGTATTCCTATAAATAATAGTGCATTCAAGGGTCTTAGAGCTGATGCATTTCATTTATCAAAATAATAATGAGTCTTATACAGATAGTTTAATCATAATATGATTGATGAGCCTGATATTTTATAAAAAAGATATTTTTATTTTTTGATTATATAAATTTATTAAATTATAGTTCCCATCCCTCTTGTAGACATCGAAAACTATTACAATCCAAAAATTAGTATTATAGAGGGTGGTACTGATTCACTTACTGATTTTTTTCTTTTGTTAACAACAACATGTTATTTAGTTTTGTTTGTAAATGTTTTTCATTAAATTTTTCTTAACGTAATGTGTATTTTAGATAGAGATTAAATTTCACTATAAAATTTTAGGAATAAATTATGGTACTCAATATAATTTGAACTATAGTAGGGAACATATCACTGATGGTAATGGTTTGGAATATTAGAGAGAAAATATGATAATTTATGTTATTAAAAGTAGTTTGAAAACCATTTTGATATTGACTGGTAATTATAATATTATAAATAAGGATTGAAATTATTTTACAAATTCAGGAATATATGAATATGATCTGAATTATAGATCAATTATTAGTCAATATGTTATATATTAGAAACATATATAGTCATATATCATCTTGTAATGAAGAAAATAGTTTTAAAATATGTTGGAGGAAACATATTTAGGAAATTCTAAGTTCATTTAGACTAGAAGATATTTTCATAGATATTACTATCTTGTTTTTTTTAACCTAGGGAAACTGTTCCAAAAATTCAGTGATGGTTTATGACTATTGTAAATAATTTAAAATGTCTTAAAGATAAAGATCATTAAACTTTA
Organism: Viscum album; assembly: GCA_963277665.1. Lineage (NCBI taxonomy): Eukaryota > Viridiplantae > Streptophyta > Magnoliopsida > Santalales > Viscaceae > Viscum > Viscum album. The sequence continues at coordinate 511,280,480 of OY728167.1, read as the reverse complement.
ATCTTTATTGAAAAATTTGTAGAGAAAATTCATGTTTAATGGGAATCAAAGAAAAAAACATTGTAAGACACTAGAGAGATTACAAATATTACACTTTATGATCTTATTGAAACTCATATACAATATGAGGGATTACAAAAACGGGATACACATAAATACAAAAAGACCAATGGAGCACTTTTTTTTGCAAACCATGTACATTTTTTAGTATATTATTATATTATGAGAATATTGAGGAGTCTTATAAAATGAAGAATTATTTTTTTGAGAAATACACTAGTTTATAAGAATAGTTATGAAATTATGAATATAATTTCGAGAAATGAATGAATAATATTTTTGGGAAGAAGGATTTTCATTAATGATATATGAAAAATAACTACAATAAACATCATAAGAAGTATTCTAAAGAAGTAATATGTTATTATTGTATGATGGATAGGAATATCATACCAAATTTAATTAAGTTGAAGATAAAGGATATGATTGTCACGACATGTCCCCCGGGGCCCATGTTGTGACTACCCCAAGCCCACCTTCCATAGGACATGGACCAGCGACTAGCACTGAACGACATATTACCTAAACTGGAAGGAATTTACTTGTAAACTGTACAAACACAGGGTCCAAGAACACAACATGAAGAAATTGTGAAGTAAAATACTATATAAAATGTGTTCTGAATGTAAAGAGGTTGGAATACAAGCCCAACTGGAAAAGTACAAGTACAACTGAAAAGTACAAAATAACTGAAAAGGTGAACAACAGCTCCTGTATCATCCACGAAAGATCCAACATAAAGGTTAGGAACAACTCACGATCAATAGTCTCTACGTCATGTCACACCAAATGGTCCTCCTCTGAGCACTATCCAGTCCTGGCTCCCTCATCCTCGATCAGTGTTGTTCGTCATCTGCACAAGACAAAACAAGGTGCAGGTGTAGTCCGTGTAGGGGTGAGTATAACGATAATCAGTAGGGACCCTGAGACCCCCATAGGTCTCCTAGAGTTCAGTTAAGGGAAACCACAAAGCTAGACGTATAATATACTTAGTAATGTATCCATAAATATACCTAAGATATCAAGATAAACTCATCTCATACGCATGAGAATAATACCACAAAGGTAATACCACGAAGGTAGAAATACCACACACTTAACACCACTGAGATAAATTACCACACATGCAACACAACGAAGAGAACACCACAAAATTAGAAGTACCACATAGGTAACACCACTATGTCAACACCATGAAGGTAGAAGTCCCACACAGGTAACAACACGAAGATTGAAGTATCACACTTGTAGAAGTACCACACAGGTAACACCAATAAGATAACACCACGAAGGTAGAATTACCACAAAGGTAACACCATGAAGGTAGAAGTACCACATAGGTAACACCACAATGATATAAGTACCACAAAGGTAACTCCATGAAGATATACGCACCAAACATGAAACACCACCAAGGTAAAAGACTCAGCTCAAACCAGGTATATATCTTAAGCACATAAGTACCGATGATTAGACGTATCACTGGATCATCTCACTCTGTGGAGAGGGTCAGCTGCCGACCCACACAGGAATGATATACACTGACCCACACATGATCACTAATTACTGACCCACACAGGATCTGAACCACATAGGATCAGTATGCGCTGACCCACATAGGATCACTGAGCGCTGACCCACACAGGATTGATCGATGCAGACCGACAGAGGATCGATGTTCTCTCTTCACGTTATAGCCAACCACTGGATTCCTCACACCTGGTGTGCTTAAGTTTAATAGAATATTACCCTTGAGATATCGGTCACACCTCGACCACCACTAAGCTCCATAAAGGAGTAACCGAAAAAACCACCATGTGGTAAGGGTTCCAACGCAACAGATGACACATCAATTAGACACCCAGTTTGTAAGCTATAGGGATTTTAATGTTGAGGGACCAGTTGGATTTGAGTACAATCCAACCCGGCCAAACTCTAACTTCCTCCAAATTTCATGTGGAGTATCCCAAAAGTCCCACCTTGTCTCAATGATTTCATCGTCGAAGGCGGTTCGTCATTCTGACACCGTATGAGTGAGATATGTCGGATACAAGATCCCACAATATTATTATTATTACTACTACTACTATTATTATTATTTGGTGTTTCATGGACCCGGGACACAAACCAGAATTTAATATTCATGATTATATTTAAATCGACCGTCTTAATTTCAGGATCATGTCTCCACTTATGGTAGGTCAATCGGACGTCGCACACAAGAGTTATAGAGGGTCTAAGATTTAATAATAATATATTATTATTATTTGAGCATTTCAAGTACCTAATCCAAAAACCTGAAAATGAAATCCAATAGTGGACTCATAATTTATGTCTCGAATTCAGGTTCTTATGACTGATGATAGCTCATGAAATCGATGTCGCACGATGAAGTTGCAATCAAAATATGGTTTCCCAGCAAAAATTAAAATATTAAAATTTTAATATTACTATTAATATTTTGTTTTAAACATTTCGTGTATTACATTGCATGTCCCTTGGTTTTTTCTTGATGGGTGCACATACCTCTTAATTGGCACCTTATATTCATTTTTAATATATCTATGAAAATATTTAAGTTTCTCACTCCAATCTAACACCATATTCATTCATGATTTTCCTTCTTCCGCAGGGTCAGACTGCTGTCACCACCTCTGGATACCCGAGCCATGGAGCCTCCAAGTTGCCGCACTGCCTGGACGCTTCCTCCCGGATGTCCTCCTCTACCGGAGGTCGCACCATCTACCTCGCCTGGAGCCACGTCCGGAAAACACACTAGAAATAACACCGCCACATCGTCCCTTCTGTGGGCCGCCACATCTTCGTTCTATGACCGAAAATGTGACGACCACAGATTCACGATCCTCGGGTCAAGATCTCCCTGTCTGTTTGCCACGCTCAACGAAACATTATGTTTTTAGTGTGATTAATTATTTTGTGAGGAAGAATGTGCAAAGAACATAATATAAAGGATCATGGTCTCTATGTGGATCGATGACCATGTTTGTTCGGCCATTTCCATTGATAATCAAGAACAAGAGGAATTAACAAATAGATATTTATCATACATAAAATTAAACCCCCTACCTCATAAATCCATTGGAGAATGTTCATGATTGAAGGTGGGTCAGTGTTCATCGTTCTTGCAACAATCTTCCAAGGATTCCACTCAAACGACGATCTTCAGTTCTTTATTTGAGATACATTGTTTGTCAGGAGCCTCAAGATCCTGCTCCTACTTTCTCCAACGGAAAAAAACACCCAGCCCTAAGGAAGAGTTAATATAACTCTTAGTTTATGTGGTGATTCATTTATTTAGAATTAATGAATCCTATTAATTAAAGGGATTGGTGGTTACACATTTTGTGTAACCGAGCATTTAATTCCCAGCATTTAAATGTCCAACCACCCTCTTGTGGTTCCCACCAACAAAAATTAAAAGGATATGTGGGAGGATATTTAAAATAAAATATATTTATTTTATTTAATCCTCCACAAAAAATGAAAAATCTAACTTCTTCTCTCGACCCACTGCGATCGAGGTTAAACCTCCCTTATGCGAATCTCAATGCTATGAGTTCAATGGTGCCTTTAAATTTTTAATTAGAGAACCGGTTCAAAAGTTAGAAAACACCAACCACGTGCTCACCGAACGAACGTAAAAAAAAAGTTCAATAAAATCATTCTCAGCACACCTGGCTTCAGAATCATACGCCATCAATTTTCCCATACTCATTATATTTCCATATAATTAAAAAAATATTACATTGAAAAATATGGGACTTTACATTCTCCCCACCTTAGGGATTTGCATCCCCAGATGAAAAAATACAATCTAGGTAAACAAGTGGGGGTAATGATCACAAATCTGAGCCACCTTCTCCCAAGTGCACTCCTAGACGTTCCCATGATGCCAACGAACACGCACTAGAGGTATTGATCGTCTACAAAGGACCTGCTCGTAATGATCCTCAATCTCTACCGAATCCTCTGAAAACGTCACCCCATCCTGGATGTCCTGCTCAGCCTAGTCAATGATGTGCAATGGGTCATGAAAATATCTCCATAGCTAGGCTATGTGGAAGATGTTGTGCACCTTCTCCAACTACGGGGGAAAAGCTAAGAGGTATGCCACCTCGCCAACTCTATTGAGAACCTGAAAAGGGTCTAATTAACTACAGAGATAACTTTCTGCCCCAGCCAAATATTCAAAAACCTAGTCGAGGTGAGACCAGTAGAAAGGCATTGTCACCATCCTTGAACTCCAGAGGTCTTCGTCTCCTATATGTATATGCCTTCTGCCTACTCTGTGCAGTCTTCATCTGCTCCTAGATGATCTGCACCTTCCCCATGGTAGCCCGTACCATATTTGGTCCCATGAGTGCTGACTCCCCTGGGTTAGTATAGCATGGAGGTGATCTGTAAGGTCGACCATACAACGCCTCGAACGGTGCCATACCGAAAGTGGAGTGATAACTGTGGTCATACTCGAACTCCACCAAGGGCAAGTGATCCTCCCAACTGCAGCCCAAATATAGTATGCAAGCATGAAGCATGTCCTCAAGGGTTGGAATGGTCCTCTATGTCTGACCATCCGTCTGAGGGTGGAAGGTGGTTCTCAACCGAATCTGTGTCTAGAACACTTCCTGAAACCCCTTCCAAAGCTAGGAAATGAAATGTGCATCACAATCAGAGACAATTGTAGATGGCACTCCATGAATCTGTACAATCTTCTACAGGTATAGGCATCTCAAGATCTCTACTGTTCTATTCTCTTTGATAGGTAGGAAGTGGGCCGACATGATGAATCAGTCAACGATCGCCCATATAGAATTATGACCCCAAGCCGTTCATGGAATTCCTCTCATTAAGTCCATTTAAATTCCATCCCACTTACACTCTGACACCTCTAGTGGATGAACTAATCCTGCTGAAACCTAATGCTCTACATTGACTTGCTATCAAGTGAGGCACTGTGAGACAAACTCTGTCACTGATTTGTTCATTCTCAGCCACCAGTGCTGACACCGAAGGTCCTGTACATCTTTGCCACTACAGGATGTACCTCTAGAGGTGACGTATGGAACTCCCTCAACACTTCCACCCATATCATCACTGGTACAATAGTATGTACTCTAAATAAGAAGACATGCTCCCCACCTTCATAAAATTAATCAGGTGTCTGTCCTGTGGATATCTGCTCACATCGAGCCTCGCAGTCAGGGTCCCCATGTTGTGCCTCCTTCACTCGCTGAAGGAGTAGGGGAGTGACTGTCATAGACTGAAGATAAGCTGCTCCATCTCGATCCATGTAGGATAACCTCAAAGTGGCTAGCTTCTCTGTTTCCTCACTCAGCAAATATATACCAAATCTCCTGCTGAGTGACTCTTCTACCACATTCCCCTTCTAGAGAGTATAGACTATCTCTATGTCGTAGTCCTGGAGGATCTCAATCCATCACCGATGTCTCAGGTTCAGGTCCTTCTAAGAGAAGATATACCTGAGACACTTGTGATCTGAGTAGACAGTAAAATGTTTTCCCAACAAGTAATGTCTCCACATATTCATGGTGAAGACCGATGATTCTAACTCCAAGTCATGGGTAATGTAGATTGACATATGATGTCTCAACTGTCGATTACCATACGCGATCATTGCTCGCTCCTACATTAGAAGACATCCGAGCACGTTCCCTGATACATCACAGAAGAAGACATATCCAATGTCCACCTCTTGTAGCCTCAAGATGGGGGCACTCTTCAATCTTAGCCTCATATCCTGGAAACCTCTCTGGAATTTTGTCGAGCACACGAAGGGTTTCCCCTTCTCCGTTAATGCTGATAATGATGCCGCAACTCTGGAATAGTTAGGCACAAATATTCGGTAGTTCCCAGCCAAAATAGAAGCCCCACTCCATTTGGGGAGGTAATCCTAGAAGCATATTTCGAAAAGATGCCCCTCACTCTTCCACTCCTTTTGGGAACAGAAAAATAAAAACTTCTAATACCACGAGGGTAAGTCTGGGCGACTCAAGAGTGATCGACAGTATCCTCCTATGCATTAGTTTATCCTGTGCTACATGGGTTTCATTTTTTTCGACTAAGGAAAAACCCATTCCAATATTTTAGTTAAACCACAACCTTTTTTCCTATTACATTCAATCTGATTATGAGCTCTGGATGTCCAGTACATACCCAAACTAATGTCGTAAGGTCTCGACACTGCCACCAAGAGGATCCAACTGAAAATCTCACCTCAAGGGTCAGATCACATCATCGGCATAAATGTGATTATCGAGTCTCCTCCCAAAGGTATCTCCAGACGTGAGGGTCAAGTCAACGGCTTTACCAAAAACTCTAGGTCTTGAACAAGATTCGTGGAAAGAAGGAATGATTGGTACCTATGTCTATTAATACAGTAGCTATTAGTAGACACAGACCATATCTATAATCATTCCTAGATCCCTTGGGTCACACTCCTTGACCGCATGCAGCTACTCCCTTTCCCTGTCCTCCAGCTCCCTGAGCCTATTGGGGACCACAATGGAGTGGTGGTTATAACATGTCAAAATGTGTAACACCTCTTGCGGCTCTCCTAGCTCCTCTTCCACATCTTCTGCCCTGATGATTCATATTTCCTTGTTACTTTAATTTCTCAAGACATTTTACATTCCCAAGTCCTTGATAATGGTGTCATTTTTGTGCTTCCCCACTGTTAACATTAACTGACTGCATCTGCTCAGCCAAAACAAATTCAACAACAAAGGTTCTCCCTAGCACCCTAAGATAAGTAGTAATTAATAGAGGAATATTTCTGGATCGGATATCAAAAAACACACCTCACTTGGAGGTCTGATCCCTGAAGCACAAACCGTACTGTATTCACCATGTACCTAGGAATGGTGTACACCTCAATGAATATTCAAATATCGACATGTCATCCTACCGAAGTAGTACATGCTCATGGGAACTCTCATCCACCTACTCAAGCCAGTCCTTATCCACCTGTGAGTCAGGCTTGACTCAGAACCTGAGGGGAATCTGATTCTAAAAAATGTTTTAGGTTCTAATCCTACATGTTTCCTATACTGATACCACCAATTGTAACTGCTGACCAACGGGCAGTGATATAGCTGGCACACTGCCTGAAGGCACCAAATCGGTAAACGATCCACAAACCAAAGCCTCATCACTATACGGACCATCCTCATGGTCACTCACTAAAAATACTAGCTGCTAAGATCACCATATGCTCTACTAGTGTCACAACTAGGCAGAAAACTCTACTCACAGCCTCCAGCCAGTCCTCAGCCGCTTGCGAGTCCGTCTCGTCTCGGAACCCTGGAGGCCTCTACCATTGGAACTCATGAAATGTGCTCAGTCGGCGTTCAACCTTTGCTGGTGAGGCTAGTGGTAAAGAATGTCCAATGTGATGTGGAGCTACTGGTACACCACCCGAAGGTTCTTCTTCTATAAGGGGCCCAATACTAAGGCCTCATCATTCGGTGGTCCATCACCGCGTACACTCTTAGGAAACCTAGGTGGCTATCATTGTGATGGAATCCTGATAAGGAATAGTTTTTTCACAGTCATTAAATTATACCTGGTGAACTAACTTAAGAAATCAGAAGAAAAAATCATTAAAAACACACACAATTAGTGTTTTCGTGTGATGATTCAGAAATTTTGAATTCTGGGTCCTGGTGCATGGATACGTCGGCCACTACAACAAAACTGGACTGCCTGAACTATAAACCACACTTATAACACTTAACACTATTTCTTCACAGAAAATATCAGAGTCCTAGTTCATTCGTAGAACTGAACTCCATTGACACCACATTGTCACGACATGTCCCTTCGAGGCCCGTGTCTTGACTAACCCATGCCCGCCTTCCATAGGCCAGGGGCATGAGACTATCACCCAAAGACATATTTCTTAAATGAGAATTCATTTCCTTTAAACCTATACAGAAACACGGTCTGAGAACACAACACGAAGAAACTATAATGTAATCTACTGTATAAAATGTGTGCTGAAAGTAAAGAGGCCAGAATACAAGCCCAACTGGAAGAGGAGAAGTACAACTGAACAGTAAAAAATAGCTAAAAGGGTGAAACGCAGGTCCTGGATCGTCCACCACAGATCCTACCTGAAGGGTTGGTACAACTCATGATCAGGAGTCCCTGCATCACGTCATTCCAAATGGTCCACCTCTTAGCACCGTCTTATCCTGGCTCCCACAGCCTCGATCAGTGTTGTCTGTTGTCTACAAATGACAAAACAAGGTGCGGGTGTAGACCATGTAGGGTCGAGTATAATTATACTCAGTAGGGACCCTGAGACCCCTGAAGGTCTCCAAGAGTTCCACGATAGATAAAAAACAATTAAAAACTACAACTCCACTTAGGTATATGCCCATACATATGCCAATGTTATCAAGATATACTAATCTCATACATGAGAGAATAATACCACAAAGGTAACACCACGAAGGTAGGAACACCACACATGTAACACAACTGAGATATAAGTACCACACAGGTAACAAAATTATGAAAACACCATAAAGGTAGATTTACCACATAGGTAACACCACTATGTCAACACCACGAAAGTAGAAGAACCACACAGGTAACACCCCGATGATAGAAGTACCGCACAGGTAGAAGTACCACATAGGTAACACCATGAAGATAACACCCCAAAGGTATAAGTACCACACAGGTAACACCATGATGATAACACCATGAAGGTAGAATTACTACACAGGTAACACCACAAAGCTAGAAGTGCCACACAGGTAACACCAAGAAGGTAGAAGTACCACAAAGAAAACACCACAGATGTAAAAGAATCAACTCACACCAGGTATATAACTTAATCACAAATGTGATGATGATTAGACATATCAATGGATCATCAGATATTGTTGAGAGGCTCTACTGGTGACCCACACAGGATCGATATGTTCTAACCCACATAGGATCGCTGAGCACTGACCCACACAGGATCTGACCCACATAGGATCGGTATGCGCAGACCCACACCGGATCGCTGAGTGTTGACCCACACAATATCGATAGATTCTGACCCACATAAGATCAATATTCTTTCTCCACGCTACAACCATCCACTGGATTCCACGCACTTGGTGGACTCGAGGTCCATGGAATCTTCCCCTTGAGATATTTTTTGTACCCCAACCACCACTAAGCTCCACAAATGAGCAACCCAAAGGACCACCATGTCGTTAGGTTTCCAACGCAACAGACGGTGCATCAATTGGACACACGGTCTGTAAGCTATAGGCATTTTAATGTCGAAGGCCTGGTTGGATTCGAGTACAATCCAACCTAGCCAAACTAAAACATTCTCCAAAATTTGTGTGGAGTATCTCAAAAGGACCACCTTGTCTCAATGATTTAATTGACGCAGATAGTTCTTCATTTCGATACCGTATGAGGGAGATATGTCCGATATATGATCCCTCAATAATAATAATAATACTAATAAAATTGTGTGTTTTGTGGACCCAAGCCACGAACCAGAATTTAATATTCAACATTAGACTTCTATAGACCATCTTAATTTTAGGATCACGTCGCCACTTACGGTAAGTCAATCGGACGTTGAACACAAGAGTTATTGAGGGTCGTAGATTTAATAATAATAATATATTTTTATTATTTGATTGTTTCTGGTACCCAATACAAAACCACAAAAAAGACATCCAATATTGGACTCATAATTTATGTCTCGAAGTCAGGTTCATACTGTAGCTGATGGCTCGTGAAACCAAGGTCGTACGAAGAAGGTATAGTCAAAACACGGTTTTCCCAACAAAAATTAAAATAATAATATTTTAATATTATTATTAATATTTTGAATTAAACCTTCCATGTATTATGTTTCATCTCCCTTGGTTTTTCATGATGAGCGTGCATCCCTATCAATTGGCACCTTATATTCATTTTAAATATATCTATCAAAATATTTATGTTTCTCTCTCCAATATAACTCCATATTCATTCACGATTTTTCCTTCTTTCGCACGGCTAGACCACCGCCACCACCTCCGGCTACCTGATCCATGGTGCCCCCAGACTGCCGCACCACCTGAACGCTGCCTCCCGGCTGTCCTCCGCCGCCGCACGTCGCACCGTCTACCTCACCCGGAGCCATGCCTTGAACACACAATAGATATCACACCACCACGTCGCCCATTCCATGGGCCGCTGCATCTTCGTTCTAATCTCGAAGAATGTGACAACCACATATTCGCAATCCTCGGGTCGAGATCTCCGCGTACGTATTCCTCTCTCAATGATAAATTAATTTTTTAGCGCGCATAATTATTTGGCGATGAAGAACACACGAAGAATGTAATTGAAAAGATCATGGTATAACTGTGGATCGATGACAATGTTTGTTTTGCCATCATCTTTGAGAATCAAGAACCAAAGGAATTAACTAATAGATATTTATCATACTTCAAATTAAACCCCCTACCTCATAAATCCATTGATGAATGTTAACGATTATAGGTGGGTCGGTGTTCATTGTTCCCAAAACAAGATTCCAATGATGCCACTCAAATGACGATCTTCAATTCTCTATTGTGAGATACATTCTTCATCAAGAGCCTCAAGATCCTTCTCCTTATTTCTCCAATGGAAACAAATGCCCAACCCCAAGGAAGATTTAATATAACATTTATTTTAATTGGTGATTCATTTATTTAGAATTAATGAATCCTACTAATTAAATGGATTGGTGGTTACACATTTCGTGTAACTGAGCATTTAATGCCCATCATTTAAATTCCCAACCACCTCTTTTGGTCCTTTCCACCAACAATTAAAAGGAGAGGTGGGAGGATATATAAAATAAAATATATTTATTTTATTTAATCCTCCATGAAAAAACCAAAAACCAACTTCTTCTCTCATCCCACTGCGGTTGAGGTTAAACCTTCCTTATGAAAATGTCAATGCTGCGAGTTCATTGGTGCCTTCAGATTTTTAATTCGAGAACTTGTTCAAAAGTATAAAAATTACACTCTTGCATTTACTAAAGGCACCTTAAAAAAGTTCAATAAACTCATTCTGGGCACACCGGGATTCCGAATCACACACCGTCAATTTTCACAGACTCGTAATATTTCCATATAAATTTGAAAAAATACAAGGAAAAATACGAGTCTTTATAATGATGGAAATAAATTATTCTAGGAATTAAAAAAATATTATAATAATAAGAAAAACAAATGATGGAACTCTTTAAATACATATAGTAAAAGTTGATAAGATTGTTTTTTTATAATTCATCAGACAAAGAATGTTCAGGACAGAATAAAATTGTATTCTATATAGAAATAATAATGGTTAAGAAAATGCTTCATTGATAAGGTAACTAATGAATACCCTAAAAACATACCTTAAATTCTAATTATAATGATAGTGATGAAGAAAATAGTTATGCACTTTATGATTAATAATTTTCTTCATATGATGATTAAAATGACACATTACCATGTTTGGAAGCATATTCTATATATTAAATGTTATTAAATAATGAAAATTTTAATATTTCTAAAATGTTCTATTTTCATTAAAAAACATCTGAAAGAAAAATCTAGAATTTTAAATTAACTACTAAAATATCAAATCATTTCCAAATAAACTGAAAAATAAAATATTTAGAAATATAATATTCAAAAATATTATATTTAAAATGAACATCTGAAATATATTTTATAGAAACCCTATTTAGAAAATTATAATTTAAAACACTGATCAAATACAAATTTTAACAAGGATAATAGTTTAGTTGTACACATAAATTTTAAAAAATAAAGTTTGAAAAAGAATTTGTAAAATTATAAGCCTAGTAATGATTTTTAAAAAAACATATAATCAATTTAAGCCTTATAGAGATATTTCTATAATATATTTTACTAAAAGAAAAACTATTTTTAATAACAACTACTTTGATCTGAAATGTGGTCTATTTTTTCAATAAGTGTCAAAGTGGTGGGATCTAGAAGTAAAAATTTTCTGTTATTAAAATTTATTCATTATTATTTTATATTGGCTATCTAAAAAAATATTTTTTTTAATATATGATAATGTTGGTAAAATATGCATTCTTAAAATCTTACATTCTTGATAATACAAGACCCAAGATGGTTTTTGTTTTAAAGTGCTAATGTTTTTTATTTTGGGAGAATAAAACATATAATAAAAATAATAATATTTGGTACATGGATATTGGTTTCTTAAGAAACATTTCTATAATAAATATTATTTATGTATATTAAAAACATGAAAGGTGGAATAGTCACATTTACAAATACTATTAATGGATAAATTATCAGAATAGGTGACATTGTTCTTCTTGGAAAATAATTAAGTTAAAATATTTTAATTGTTGTAGTTCATTTGAACATCCTTGTTGGGATTAGTAAATTATGTTATCAGGGATATCTTTTGAACATCAAGAATAAAAAATGTAATCTTTATTATTCTAAAAGATTAATTTATTCTTCCTCCAATCAGCATGAGAATTTCCACACTCTAATCATAGGAGACCTCATTAACCTAGATCTACCTTGCCATAGTTCAATGAAAGGCCAATTGTTTTATGTAATATAAGATTATGATGTTTTAATATTATAACATCATCTATGATTTCTAAATAATGACTTATTAAGGATTATCTATAATATAATATTGATACTTCAAAAATATGTTACTCTTGTAAATTCAAAATGAAGCATAAGTCAATTGTTTTCCCTATTAGTGAAATCTAAGCTTATGATGGTCTAAAATTAATTTAAATTGACTTGTTTTTCCCGAAAAAATAGGGATTATTGGTGGAAGAAATATGTATATGTTTTAATTGATGATTAAACTTTATAAATGGATCTATTTTATAGTAGAGAAGTCCAAATACTTTTTTCATTTTTAATATTTTCTACCTAGATTTTAAAAGGATAATAAATTATCCATGAAAACTATTCATAATTATCATGGTATAGAATTTGTAAATTATGATTTTGAAAATCATTACAGTAAAACATTTGTAATACATATCTTGTTGGAAACAAAAACTCCACATAAAAATTTTATAGTAAAAATAATCAACAAATTTCTTTAAGAGATTACTGGACACATGTTGAGAGAATAGTCTATTGATAACCATTTTTAGGATAAATAAATTATTACTACCTATTATACAAAAAAATAGTGTTTTAATAGGACATTTAATAAATAAAATCCCTATGAGTTGTGGATTAGATAAAAACCAGAAGATTCATATTACAATTTTTTTTGTTACAATATACTTATTTTGAATACTAATGTCAACATACATAAATTTTCTCCATAATAAAATGTAGGAATATTTTTTGGCTATTCAACATCTTTTCTGGAATATAGTGTCTATATTAAAATATTGGAACTTAATAAGAAATATAACTTCTTAAATTTGACGAAACCGATCAATTTGTTTTCAAAAAACCTCAACTCACATCGTTAAGTGTTATTTCAAAGATTTATTTTAAACTAATGTTGGAATGTTATTCTCAGTAGAAAAAATATGAATAATATACTTCCATAGATATACCTCAAGAATAATTTAAATATGTTGTTGAATAATAGATTCTAGTACATCCATGAAATCAGTTTTTTTTATATAATCTTATTGAAAATATCATTGGTGATGTAGATCAACAAGTTAATACAAGATGTTATTTGAGAAATAATATTTAACCATTTCATGTTTTATCTCAATCAGAACCTAATACTCTTAATGAGGCATTGGGATATGAAGTTTGGATAAAATATTTTAATTAAGAGCTCAATGAATTTAATAAGAATTTAGTTTATACATTGGTTGATGAACCGAAGTATACTTATTAATTTAGAGTAAAATGGGTTTTTTTAAACCAATGTGATGAAAATGGTATAATTAGTTAGAAGTAAAGATATAATTCTTTCTAAATGATATAATTAATAACATGGAATATATTATAAGGAAAATTATGCTTCTATAGCTACATTTGAATCTATTCAAAAACATTTATCATATGTGGAATTCTTAAATTTCAAACTATATCAAATGGATTTAAAAAAGTTCATTTCTTAACGGATACGTTTAGGATGATTTTCATTGAATAAAAACATATGGTTTTCAAATTAAATAAATTTAAACATTTCTCAATCATACCTCAGAGAATTAAGGACATAAATATGACCCCATATCCTTGTATTATTGATGAATGAATTTTTTTACAAAAACATTTGTTAAGGGATATGTGAATACAACTCTTTTTATAATAAATATTTTTAAAAAGTAACCATTTTTTAAATCTATTTTGAATAAATTTTATTTTTTTCAATTAACAAAATGTAACATAATCCTTTGAAAATATTATGAACTGTGAGTATGCAATGATCATGACGGTAACAAAAAATTCTAGGATTTAAAAATTTTTAAAAAAAATAATTTATTATATCCCAATATATGTACATAATATAATTTATTAATAAATTATAATATTAATATAATAAACGTATTAATATTTATTTTTGAACTTCAAAATACATTAGATATTAATGACATTAGGATACTAGTTGATCAAAACGTTTAGTGGAATGATTAGAGGCATACTAAATTTATTAGATAGTCTTTAAGATTTAATGTTTTCTGATATATTATTCTCCAGATATAACGAAAAACAAAAATTATCTTATTATTAATGTAGTAAAATTAATATTTCATTATATGAATGGAATAATTGAGTTATTTTTATTTCAACATTTAGAAAAATGATTATGAGTAAATTTTTTTCGGATGATGAATTAGGTAGATGTAAAATGGATTGGAAAAGTACATCTAGGACATTTAATTACATATTTGAATAATTATTTTCTCGGTATTTTAAGAAAAAATAGTCACTATAACTTTCTACAACAAAAATGGAATATTTTGAAGCTAGATGACGTTGTGATAAACTGTTGTGGATACTACACACAATTACTGAATATGGCATGTTTTTTGGTAAAACTATAATATTATGTGATAACACAAGTCGCATTTTTTTAATTTAAGACCCATAATATTACTCATGATCAAGTTAAATAGTTATTGTACCCTATTTACAACCATATCACACAAAAATATATATCATATTATAATTCAACAGAATTAAGGAACACATTGCTGATTTTTTACTAATCCCCTTCATTCTGATATATTTGAATATATTAAAAAGAATCTTTTAATAGTCTATTTAAAATGATGATTAATATCTATTTCATGTTTACCTATATCTTTATGTTAAGTAAATAATTCTAAAATGGGTAGTACATATGTTCTGTATTTCTAAAATCATATATAAACATTTTTTTTAAATTGTGTCTTCTAAATTATTTAAGATAACATAAATTTTTATTATTGAATACTTTAAAAAATTATGAATACAAATTTTTTATTATTTTTTTAATTTGGATTTTAGAAAAATATTTTTAGCCCAAATTTGGTTACATCATTTTTTCCATAAATATTATTTATGACGATTTCATTCAATTTATTTTACCAAAAAAAATATTAATTTATTAATAGGTAATACCATAATACCTAAATAAATTTATACTTCTATATTTATTATTGTAGTATTTTTTATAATGTCCATTAATTATTTTTTCCTATGTTATGTTAAATTTTTTTTACTTTTACAAACTTCTAATTTGTTTAAAATATAAAAGTGTACCTTACCAGATAATATGTTTGCCCAAAGAATTGTTTTCCTAAAAACAATTAAGAGTTTAAAATAATTATCAAAACATTCATGGATTTAATCCCAAACGTGAAATCAGATTAATATATTCAATTATAACCATTAGATCATTGGATTATTAATGTTATCACCTAATTTTAATTTATAAAAAGTGGGTCACCCTTGTCCCACATATATTTTGAAAAATTATTTTTGAACCTCATCTATTCAACTATAGAACATTTCAATGGTGTTCCATTCATTCAAATCATGGAATTATATTAAATACAATGGAATCATCACAAGAATTCAAAAAGTGTGTAGTTATAAAGGTAAGTTTAATTAATAAACATGGATAAGAAAATTATGATTCCTTTAAAAAATTATTGTCAAATTTCAGGGTTGGGAGAATATTTAAGTTACAAAAGAATAATTTTATCTACAATATCAAGAAATAGTTATATAATTCTATTATATGATAAAATGAAAAATATACAATGTTATCAAATTTATTATTTTTTAGTTTTTTGGTGAAATTAATAAATTTAATGTTTTAAACCCTGATAAACATGTTGAATTATGTTTTTGAGATGAGGAATATCATCCATCACATAATATTTTAGAGAAGCATGGTTGGTTTGATAATTGAAAAGATAGGTCTTTATTTTTACTTGTTATGATAGATTATGTAATGATTCCCAAAAAAGAAATACCAAGGAGTTGTAACCTTATAGATACGAGGATACATGACAATGAGAAAAGAAGTTAAAAATAAAAATAATATGATGGGGGTTTTAATTTTGGATTTCCTTATCAATATGAAAATGAATAATAAAATAATGATTGTTTTTATTTTTATTGAGGATATCATAAAAAAATTTAGTATGTAAATTATTCTCATGTTTCCATGATTCATTAATGTGATGATGGTTATATTCATGGATGTCTTTTATATTATGAATATGTCTTATGTGGTTTGGAAATGTGTTTCTCTTATTGGTGAGGAAACCATGTAGAAAATCAGGCTTTTTTTCAATCTGAAGTTGATGAAATTTATGGAAAAATCGAAAAAATATGATTATAATGTAGAAGTATTAAATAATAAATAGTTAGTGAATGAGAAAAGAAATGAATAATCCTATTTTCATAAGTTTCAAAACAAGAAAATAATCTATATCTGATGAAGAATTTAAGAGTCTGGACGCTGATATGTGTAATGGCCCAGAGCCTCCTGGACTATTACATTGAATTTTTTTTGGTGTTTGGCACACCCTAGACACATCATGTCTGGATCCAAAGGGCAGCGTATCGATAGTAGGATGTCATCGTAGTGTCAACCAATGGTGACACTGATTAATGGGTCGCAGATTAGAGTGACACCAATTGGTGAGTCACTGATCGGTGTGACACCGATCGGTGGAAGACGGGATTGTCGAGTTTTTCTTCCCCATTTTTTCCCATAACATAACTTCTATTCCCTTTAAACCTTTTAAATGTAGTTCAAGGCCATTTTATCCCTATAAACAAAGTTTTGATTCCCTATGAGTGGGGAGACCGGACCGCTGTCGCTATTACATGTTTTCCTTCGTTTAAATGAAATCTCTTAACTCACAGCTGTTACGACCACCTCTCCGATGAAAATTATTACATAACAATTAATTACACCATGTGTAACTATCCATCTACATGGTGAAACCATGATCTGCCTTTAATGCCGCTCAAGATATTGATATCCCGTAACACCAGAATATCGCCTTTTTGCATGAGAATTCCTTCTTTCCTTATTCTTCCTAGTTGGATTCTTTCATTCCTTTGTGTGTTTAGAGTCCCCTTTCCAAAGGCTAGTTGTGGGCCTGTGCCAGATCCTTTCCTTCTCATTCTCAAAGTCCTCAAAGATCCACCACAGCAAGTCGTGTATCCCACCTGTTGGATCTAGGAGAGAAACACCCATCATTGATCATCCATGTAGGGTTCTTCCTTCTTCGGGTGGGTATGAAAATGTTTCCTAGGAGGATGGATGAAACCAAAACTTATCAAAGATGATAAATGAATTTAAAGAATGAAGGGGTGTTTTTGATAATGTTTTTATACTCTTTTATCTTTTCTTATATGTTGTGAATTGAATGGGCTTCTATCCACTGAAAATCATGGCTGTTGGTGGTCCTTTCTGGCACACAAATGAACATCTGTGTTCTGGATTTTTATATGATTTAATGGATGTAACATGGAAACTGGTAAATCACGTAAATTCAGTTGATTTAATGGATTTCCAATGAACATGAATCCTTGTGTGATCACCCTGGTTAACCAAACTGAAATAAAAAACAAAATTAATTCCACAATTAAATTTGAAAACTCTCTTGCTCTGTTCTGGTGATGTTTAAGGTTGATAGTTGGGATGTGACGTGGATGGGGATGAGATCCTCTGTTGTTGTGTAGTTGTTGGTTTGTGAATCTGAGGCTATGTGGGGCTGTATTTTGAGGCTCGGTTTGGTTCCAGTACTTCAAGGAATCTCACAGATCCATTTTGTTGTTGTGAATTTACAAGAGAACCGGGTGTGAATGCTTAAATTGAAGTTTGGTTGTTTTCCTTCCCTTTCCTTGTGGTTGCGCCTATTAGTTACCTAGTAGAAAATAATTACTTAAATGGAATTACTTGAATATGAAAACAAGAACATTTTCAATGGGTTTTTTGTTCTGAAAATGAGTTGTGACATGGTCATGGGAGCGACGCTTCATAGGAATGAATAATAACGATGGTGTTTGTGCCTGGGATAGTTTTAAAACCCTAGTTGGGAATAGTTCTTGTCTACCTATATATATAATTTTAGTATTTTTGTTTCTTATTCTTTCCCCAACCAAGATGCACACTTTGTTCCGAACAACCCAATTTCATGGGGGAGGGTGTTTTTCTCAACACTCCTATGAGTGGCTGGTGATTATCTCCTTTTCTTCTACCTTTCCCAAGTGGCCCAAGATTCTTCAGGCAGGCTGTGATGGCTTGCAATCCATTATTTCTCAATATTAGTGGGGCACTATATCTGTGGTGGTTGGCCCATGTGTGTTGGGGAAGGTTGTTTCCCATGTTTCCCTGGGATGAGGGCCAGGTGTCTTCGGGCGTGGAAGTGGTTGTTCGGGCCCAGGTGTTTGTGGGAGTGGTTATGTGTGGTTGTGGTGGCCCAGGTGTTTTCAGGAAAGACGTGTGGTAGTGATAGCCCATGTGTTTGCGGAAACGATGTGTGGTTGTGGTATCCTATATGTGTGCGGGCGGGGAATGGCAGTGGGACTACAGTGAGAAGGCGGGAGAGATCCGATGCATATGATGTCTTCAATAACCAGTGGGGAAGTGGCACGAGGTACCCAAAACCATCGATGGGTTATTACGTTTACATAAAATGACTTCTGTTATTTTGGGAGTGAGCCTTGGTGAGGTTGGGGTGGATAGTTTCCTTTCTAGGTGCTCTGGTTATCTCATTTTCTCATGGGACATTAGAATTCCTCCCCACTTGGGCATGAGAGCTTTTGGTTTTCATTAATGAGTATACCTGTATACTAACCCTACGTTTATAAACAGTTTTCAGGTTTCTAGGAGGACTTTGAGGATCGTGTAGGATCATACTAGTTCGGACCATGGGAATGTTTTTTTGGTGTTTTTCTTTTCTTTGGTACTTTCCTTTGGGTTTTATTTGTTCTTTTGTAGCATTTACTTTTGGGCATTCATATGGGGATGGTTTTTTTGGCATTACTTTTACCTCCAGTTTTGGTGTTGTTGGGATTTACTGTCTTATCTCCCAAACCTACTAAATAAAAAAGGGTAATGCCTTCAATTTTGTGTGTATTTCTATACCCTTGGTGCAATTCGCCACTCCAGGATGTATTAAATGTGTGTATCAGGGGTCATTATGTCTTCTTCAACATGATGAAAGAAGGGTTTGGAAATATGTCGTCCCTTCCCTCATCTTGGTGAAGGCGGGTCGTGACAGAATAGTATCAGAGGTGATGGTTAAGAGATAGGGTGATGCTCAGGGATAGCCACAGTAAGGATTCCATGGGATTTTAAGGCAACAGTGTTAGAAAATCTTGGTGCATGAAATAGGCCAGGGAAGACTGGCTAGGACACAGGATTTAACCCCCCCCCCCCCCCCCCGTGATCCGATGACAGGACTTTGGGCCTACAGAATGGCCAAGTGAGGCTATAATGATTACAGGGTATAGACCCTAGGAAAGGTACATTCATCAATATGACTTGTTTTCTTATGTTTATTGGGTATTTTGGGGATTTAAAATTAATAAGAGGTCTATGAAAATTTAAAATAAATCATATACACTACTCAGGATTAGTCATTCCTTGATTACGTTGCAGCTATGGCACCTGGACGATGACTACGAGTAGTGCGGGCGATCAAGACCCATGCAGATTGCTTGGCTGATCAGAAGAGGAATGACTGAGAGGAGGAGGATGATCATTGGAAGAGGAGTCTTCATACCTTTTACCAGTAGTCCCTTGGGAAGTACGAGGGCAACACCTCATACATAGAGGTCAAGAGTTTGATCGAGTAGCTGGTTATAGATTTAAGCTCGATCTGGGCTCCGACGAAGTACTGGGTTTCTTTGGCTATAATCCAGATGCATGGTGCATAATGTTAGTGTTGGACGCTCTACCTTGGGGGGAAGAGGGTGGATGAGGTTGTGTGGACAGACTTTGAGAAGGAGTTCCAGGCATAATACCTCTTTTCCACGATGAAGGCTGAGAAGAGGCAGAAGATTCTCTCCTTCTAGAAGGGGAGCATGTCAGTGAGAGAGGTGGGGATCAAGTTTAAGGATCTCCTTTTCTTTTCTCCGTACCTCTTTTCTGATGAGGGGTCTCGGGAGAGACATTTAGATGAGGCACTCCAACATTCCCTATAGTACATTGTCACTCCCTTCACTTTACCGACATATATGGAGGTCCAGAAGAAGGCTAAAGTGGTGGAAAGGATGCACACGCTGGGAGGAGTATCACAGGAGGGAACACAGTTGGGCTTGTCAAAAGGGAAGGCTATTAGCAGCAGGCCTCCAATGTCAGGGCCTTCTAGGTTCCAACCAGCAGGGAGCAGGCCCCAACAGTTCTAGTTTCGATGTCCCAGTCCTTGACCATTCCTTTTAGGCCCAGGACCAATATTCTTCATGTGTAGTAGCCAAGGGAACCTTCAGAATCCGTGCCTGGAGCGAGTGCAGTATAGTGGGGGTTGTCTGGTTCAGCATTCGCCTCAGTAGCATCAGTTTCCAGCAAGGCCCTGTATGTAGCAGCTATAGGGACAGTGGGCTCCAGCCCCTATGAGAGTTAACATGGTAGGAGGAGGCCAACCCTAGGGTTCCCCTCATGGACCTTGACCAGGTCATGGTCAGGGAGGCGACTGACAGCTGAGAGGTAGAGGATCTGGGCATGTGTTGTTGCATGCCGTAGAGGCATCAGTTCCAGTAGGGTCAGAAGTCGTTCGAGGAACGATCGGCCTGTTTAGTACTCTTGTATGTTTCTTGTTTGATACAGGATCTTCAAAATCTTTTTTGCACCCGGTCTAACCCCATGCTTTGGTTTTATATGTTGAGAGAATTCCAGTGACACTGGTGCCGAGTACACCAATAGGAGGACATACCTACTTGTTTTATGTTTTCTGAGAGTGTAGACTGATGATAGGGCCACATCAGTCTAGAAAGGAACTTCTACTATTGCAGATACATCCATATGATTTCATCCTAGGCATCGACTGGCTATTTTCTATGCATGTTGTTATCAATTGTTTCCAGAGAATAGCCATGTTCTCCGATGAGGATGGAAATTATGTGGCTTTTGTTGGCTAACTGAGTTGTTAGGTGGGGAGATTGTGTGTGGAGCCACATCATTATATGTTTTCTGAGTTTTTAGAAGAATTAGTGGATGCTGAGATGATGGATGTTCCGAGATTCGTTAGAGAGTTCTAAGAAATTTTTCCTGAGGAGGTTGTGACTCTACCCCCTCGATGTGACATTGATTTCAGGATAGACTTAAAACCCAGTTCTCATCTGATTTCCATGGCTCCTTATCAGATGGCATCTTCTAAGTTGAGGGAGTTCCATATCCATATTGACGATCTGATGATGAATGGTTTTGTCCGAACCAGCGTGTCACTATGGGGTGCTCCGGTATTGTTCACTAATAAGGAAAATGGTGTTCTGAGGCTATTCGTAAACTACCTAAGACTGAATCAGGTAATTGTGAAGTACTGTTACCCTATCATGAGAATAGACGATCTATTTGACCAGCTGAGGGGAGAAGGTAGGTTATCTAAGATCGATCCGCAGTCTGGGTATCACTAGTTAAGGGTGAAGGATAATGATATCCCAAAACTTCTTTCATGTGCAGGTATGGGACCTTTGAGTTCGTAGTCATGTCGTTCGGCATTACGAATGCACCTGCTGTGTTCAAGTGGCTCGTGAACTCTATTTTCCACGAGTTTTTGGACCGGTCTGTCATTGTGTTCATCAATGACATGTTGTTCTACTCAATATTAGAGGCGGAACATACTATGAACCTCAGGATGGTCTTGTGAATCCTTCTACATCACCATCTCTATGGGAAATTTTCCAAGTGTATGTTCATGACACGAGAAATGAAAATCCATGGACACGTGGTGTCTTAGCAAGGGGTAGCGGTTGATCCATAAAAGGTCCAAGAAGTTGTTTCTTTGGAAGCACCCCAGAATGTGACAGAGGTTCATAGTTTTCTAGGTCTGGTGGGATATTATCGAAGGTTCATACCTGAATTCTCTCGAGTTTCATCTCCTTTGAATGTTTTGACTAGAAAGGACCAGTCCATCGTATGGAGTGAGAAGTTTCAGTAAGCTTTCAAATATCTGAAGGAAAGGTTGGTCAGCACTCCAATGCTCTGGTTTCAAAAGAATGGGTGTAGTATGAGGTATTTTTTTGATTCTTCTAGACATGGACTAGGGTGCATGCTGATGTAGCAACAAGGAGTGATCTCTTATTGGTTTAGGAAATTACGTCCCTATGAGCATAACTATTTCACCCATGACCAAGAGCTTTAAATAGTAGTGTTCACGTTGAAGTTGCGGCAGAATTACCTAATCGGGGAGCACACTGTGTTCTTCATGGACCACAAGAGTTTGAGGCATATCTTTACCCAGTGGGACATGAATTTACGACAATGGAGGTGGGTGGAGTTTTTTCAGGACTACAACATCGTGATCGATTACACTGAAGTTAAGAGGAATGTTGTGGCTGATTCCTTGAGCAGGAAGTCACAGAGGTATGATGTTCAGGAATATTTTGATGCATGGAAGGCAATGAGGGAGTTAGATACCCTACACCTGGATGTAAGAGAGGATGGTGGTAGAGGTTTCCTATTTCAGATGAAAGTGCAGTTCTCTATACTACGACAGGGGGAGGAGTCTCAATGGGGAGTTATAGAGAGTGAAGTGATGCGTGATAGGGTTAACCAAGGAAATTATCTGGAAGGGTGGTCGGAGTATATTCATAATCAGATTCTTTTCTGAGGGAAGTTTTTTTCCCAGAGATGATGCACGAGGGAGTTCTCCATGAGTTCCACAACTCACTATTAGTGGTATACCTTGGAGTTTCTAAGATGTACTGAGGCCTGAGGGAACTATTTTGGTGGCCCGGGGTGAAACGGGTAGTGGCGGAGTTTGTGGCAAGGTGAGTGGTATGTCAGCAAGTGAAGGATGAAAACCATATCTGAGGAGGTTTGTTGCAGCCTTTAGGTTTCCCTAATATGAAGTGGGATAAAATCTTGATGGATTTCTTCACCGGACTACCTAAGGTTCAAGGAGGCTGTGATGCTATCTGGGTAGTGGTAGGACGGTTAATGAAATCATTTCACTTTTTGGCGATTAAAGAGTCGAGTTATGTAGATTCCTTAACACAGAGATACATGAATGAGGTGGTGCATTTTCTTGGATTTCCGAGGTTTATAGTCTCAGATAGGGATTCATGGTTTACCTTAGGATTCTGGAGGGGATTGCAGCTTGCTTTTGGCTCCCATCTATGCCTCATCACTGCTTTCCACCCATAGACAGATGGGCAGACAGAGCAATCCATCTAGACATTGGAATATATGCTATGGGAATGTGTTTTGGACTATGGGGGATCATGGTAATTACATATTCCATTACTAGATTTTTCTTACAATAATAGCGATGACACTACCATTGGAATAGAACTATTTGAATCATTTTATAGAAGGCTGTGTTGTTTTCTTGTGTGCTGAATTGAGGTTGGGGAGGTAGGTGTTCATGGCCTAGAGTTAGTGCAGAGAAAAATGGAGAAGGTTCATCCTGTTCATGAGAGGATGAAGGTAGCCGATGACCGAAAGAAGTCGTATATCGATCGTAGGAGGATAACCTTGGAGTTCTAGGTTGGAGACCATGTGTTCTTGACAGTTTCCCCTCAACGTGGGTAGATAAGGTTTTTAAGGGGGAGGAAGCTCTATCATAGGTTCATCAAGCCTTTTAAAGTGTTGGGGCGAGTCGGTGAGGTGGTGTATCAGCTGGCATTTCCTCCTTAGTTGGAAGGGGTCCATGACGTTTTCAACGTCTCCCATCTTGGTCGATATCAAAACGTTGACTCCCATGTCATTGACTAGGGAGGCTTGGATATGGGAGATGGTGCTACATTCGTGTAGTGACCAGTGAAGATCGAGGATCCAAAGGGGAATGTTCTTTGTGGGAAAACCATCCCTTCGGTTCGTGTGTTGTGGAGGCATAGTGGGCTCGAGGAGAGTACATGGGAGCGAGCATGTAAAATGCGTTCCCAGTACCCAAATATTTTTTGAGTTTCTGTTTTGAGCCTTCTTTGTTGTTCTTGTTTTTTTGCGACCTGCTATGATGTAATGCTGACCTTATTGGTTTATGAGATGTTTTGTTTCCTTACCTGGAGAATTTTGTGAAAGGACCTGATATGTGGGGAAGAGTAGACCTGATCCCTAATCAAGACACATTAATGTAGATGCGATTAAACCAGTGCGGGTGAGTCAGTCCCGCCCAAATTGGGTAGTATCTTGACATGGAGGAATGAAATTCCCGATTTGCGTGTTGAGGCAATGTGATCCTTGGGATTCATTTGGCAATTTGGGGTGGTTTTCCCTGAGAGTTATCTTCTTGAGGGGTTGTTTGGGTGACTCATGTATTCTCGAGGGTGAGAATAATTTGGAGAGGTATCTGATGTATTGGACCAGACCCTCCCAGTCTATTACCTTTCCAAATTTATGGTGTTTGGCACACCCTAAACCCATGAGGTCTGGATCTGAAGGGAGGTGTATTTATGGCAGGATGTCATCGTGGCATCAACCATTGGTGACACTTATTGATGGATCACCGATCAGTGAGTCACCAATTGGTGTGAGGCCAATATTTATGTCACCGATCGTTGTGTCACCGTAACACCACTTTTAATCCCTTTTAACCATTTAAATGAGGTTCAAGGATATTTTTATCCCCATAAAATGTTTTGAATTTCTATGAGTAGGGTGACCGAACCTATGTCGCTATTACACTTTTTCCTCTATTTAAATGAAATATCTTAACTCAAATCTGTTACAGCCACCTATCTGATGAAAATTATTAAATAAAAATTAATTCTATCATGTGTAACTACCCAACCACATGTTGAAACCACGATACTCTAAATCCTCTCAAGATCTTGATATCCTGTAATGCCATGATCTCACCTTTTTATCACATGGTAATTCCTTCTTTCCTTCTTCTTCTTGGGTGGATTCTTTCTTTCTTTTGTGTGATTGGAGTCCCCTATCCCAAGGCTAGTGGTGTACCTATGCCGGAGCCTTTCCTGCTCATTCTTGGACTCCTCATAGTTCCTCCCCAACAAGTCGTGCATCCCACTTGTTGGATCCAGGCGAAAAACATCCATCGCTGATCATACAAGTGGGGTTATTCCTTCGTCTCTCCTTACCTTGTATCATGCTGGGTGGGTATGAAAATGTTTCCTACGAGGATATATGAATCCAAACCTTAACAAAGATAATAACTGTATTTATAGAACGAACAGGTGTGTTTGATGATGCTGCTATACTTTTTTATCTTTTCCTATATGTTGTGAATTTAATGGGATTATGTCCACTGAAAATCGTGGTCGTCGGTGGTCTTTTCTTGCACACTAATGAAGCTCTTTTTTCTGGATATATATGTGATTGAATGGATACAACAAGGAAACTAGTAAATAAAGTAAATTAGGTTGATTAAATGGATTCCCAATGAACAATAATACTTGTGTGATAAACCCGGTTACCAAAAGGAAAGACAAAACTAAATTAATGGCATAATAAAACCTGAAAACTCCCTTTCTCTATTGTGGTGTTGTTTACGGCCGATGATTCAGAAGTGATGTGGATGGGGATGTGATCCTCTGTTGTTATGTAGTTGTTGGTTTGTGGATATGTGACCGGGTGGGGCTGTATCTTGAGGCTTGGTTTGGTTCTAGTACTTCGTGGGATCTCATAGATCCCTTTTTTAGTTGAGACTTTACAAGAGAACCGGGTGTGGATGCTAAAATATTTGTTTGGATGTTCTAAATCCCATGGATTTTTACTATGCCTCTTAGTTTACCAATAGTGGATAATTACTTAAATTGAATCAATTGAATATGAAAACAAGAATGGGTTCAATGGGGATTTGTTTCCGAAAATGAGTTTTGACATGGTTGTGGATGCAGTGCTTCATATGAATGAATAGTAACAAAGGTGTTTGTGCTTGGGCTGGTTTTGAAACTCTATGTTGGGAAGATTGATTTTCTATCTATATATATAATTGTAGTTCTTATGATTCTTATTTCATGCCCCACCCATGTTGAGCACTTTGTGCCGAACAACCCCATTTCATGGGGGAGGGTGTTTTTTCTCAACACTCATATGAGTGGATAGTTATTAGATCATTCTCTGGTTCCTTTCCTGAGTATCCCATGATTCTTCGGGTAGGTTGTGATGGACTGATGTCCATTATATCCCATGATTATTTAGGAAAAGTAGTTGTGGTGGTTGGCCCAGGTGCGTGCGGGAATGTTATTTCCCAAGCTTCCTCGGGATGAGACACAAGTGTCTTCAGAGATGGTAGTGGTTGTTCTGGCCCATGAGTCTGTGGGTGTGGTTATGCATGGTTATAGTGGCCTAGGTGTTTGCGGGAAAGAAGTGTGGTAGTGATATACCAGGTGTTTGTGGGAATGATGTGTGGTTGTGGTATCCCATGTGTGTGCGGCCAAGGAATGGATGTGGGGCTGCGATGCGAATGGCGAGAGAGGTCTGATGCATAGGATGTCTTCAATAACCAGTGGGAAAGTGGCGCGGTGTACCCAAAAACATCGATGTGTGATTAATATTACATTACATGACTTGCGTTATTTGGGGAGTGTGCCTTGGTGAGGCTGGGGTGGATTGTTTCCTTGTTAGTTGCTCTAGTTATCTTATTTTCTCACAGAACATTAGAATGCCTCCCCACTTCTGTAGGAGTTCTTTTGGTTTCCCATAATGAGTATACCTGTATACTCACCCTAGGAATATAAACTGTTTTCAGGTTTTCAGGAGGACTTCGAGGATCATGCAAGATGAAGCTAGTTTAGACCTTGGGGCAGTTGCTGTTGTTGTTTTTCTTTTCATTGTTACTTTACTTTGGGGTTTCCTTGCACTTTTGTAGCATTTACATTTGTGCATGCATATGGGAATGGTTTTATTTTTTCCTTTACATTTACCTCCAGTTTTTGTGTTTTTAGGATTTTCTATCTTATCTCTCAGACCTAATATAAAAAGGCTAATGCCCTCCATTTTTGTGTAATTCTATACCCTTGGTGCTAGTCTCCACTCCAGGACCTATTGAAGGTGGGTTTCAGGGGTCATTATCTCTTCTTAAACATGAATAAGGAAGGGTCTGGAAATCTGTTGTCCCTTCCCTCATCTTGGTGAAAGAGGGTCGTGACAATATGGATTGGAAGAATATAGGGGATCTTGCATTCTATGTTGATAATGTTGTAGAATATTATTTAATAATTAAAATATATGGTATAAAAAAACAATAAAAAAATTAATAAACAAAATAAGATATATCTGGCTAAAGAAATGATGATGGATAATTTTCTTATTGGAGTCGAAAGAGATTCAACTAGTCAACATATATCAGTCTATGTATTATCAGTAGCCTAACTAGTTCCACCATCCAGAACTCTTTATTTATCCTAAAATATATTCATAGATCCCTCGACATATGAATAAATAAAAATTGTTGAATCATTGATCATTCTATGTATAGTTGATAAGGGAAAGGGGAAACGTTGTAATTGAATTTCAATTAGAGAAGTTAGTTCAAGAATCGGTCTCAACGTCCATTGATAAATCATCAAAGAATTAATAATGAAAAAATGATTATAAGGTTGGAAGGGGAGTTTTTAGACTTTTAGGCATTTAGAAAAAGAGCCCGAAGAAGAAGAGAACAAATAGAGGAAGGAGGACGAGGAAAATAAAATTCATCAGATTCATCGTCATCATGAACTTCGTTAACATAAAATTTTTATAAGAACCCATATCTAGATGTTTCAGAGGATATAATATCACCAATCATGAATTTTTGTAAGATCAACATTCTAATATGAATGTCTTATACAAGATAAAATTGATATAGTGGTTAGTGTTTTAAATGTTATTGATGATTAGAATGTTAATGAAAATGAATAACCTGATATTAGACATCCTCACAAACAAATTTCTAAAGCATCATCAGAATCAGTATATGAATAGATAACTGATGAAGATAAAATAATAGATTATATTTTCAATACATTGAAATATATAATGTATTGAGTTCTATATCTTCCAAATATTAAACACAATTGAATGAGTATTTATAATAGATTGAATGAGAATACAAAGTTTTTAAAATTTTAAACTATACCATTTATTTATAATGGGTATGAATTTATTTTTTTCAAAAAAAATTCAACAAAATACAAATGAATATTATATGAAATGGAATAGTGGATAAGACAAGTGGATAGTTATTTGAATGATCTTGATGATCAAATTTCAGATGTTAAGAGTATTTCTTTTGACATACTTGATTATGTTGATAAGTTATCATCTGTTCTTTCAGATAGGTTGGTGTTAGTTAAATTGATTAAAGATAAATATAATTCATTGAATAAATATATCTCATATCTCAAAAAATATATTCATAGGATTAAAAAAGAGAATTTTTTAATGTAGTATTTGGAAGAATAGTTTCTAGGACTTGTGTAGGAATACCAAAAGATCAAAATCTTTGTAGAGGAGGTTTTAAATATGAAGGTAAATAGTTATAGTATCTCATTCATTTATGATATTATATCCATGATTGATTATTCACTAATAGAATCCATGAAAAATAAAGACAACTTTATGAATATTTAAACAAGTTACAAGAAGATGTATAAGAAAGAACATATATTTTTTCCATAATTCATAATGTATTATTAACTCAAACATTTTGAATGATATGATTTGAATAAAATTTTCTCAAAAAAAGTTTTTTTTCTAAATTATTTCTATTTCTATATGTATGAATGTTATTTACTTTTTATCATGGATGAATATTTTTTAATAAAAAATAGATTGTTATTATATTTCTAAATTACTCTGGAAAAATATGATACATTCCCTATTCCATTTTGAAAAAAAATATATGATGGGAGAAATATAAAATGGGTAAAAACTATATAAATAGTGACAAAATATTGTGGGGGATCCAAATAAATAATTTTTCCAATCTAATTAAGAATGATGAACCAAAATTAGTTATCAAAATAAGGGAATTTAAGATTATAAATGTGGAATATTTCTATATTGAATAATTCATTTAAATATTTTAAACATAAAATTAATGGGTTATATGTTTTTCAAATTTATGAGTAATTTATTTCAACTATTGTATTAGGTGCTTTAGAAAAAATGGGAAATTATTGAGAGAAAATTTTATAAAATATAATTTTTTCATTTTTTTAAATTATAATCACTTTCATAAAAATATTATTTTATTATATATAATTATCCCCTATGTTTTATAACGTTTTTGAAGAAATAATACTTTTTTAATAGACATACTAAAACATTATACATAAATGAATATTAACATTTTATTCTTTTCTTCGATCCATTAGACTGATCTAGAGTATGGTCCATCAGACTGAATAATGTTATGTCCATCGAATTGACTAAATTTTTATCCATTAAAGTAGGGAATTTCATATTCATAAGAATACATGATGATCAGATCCATTAGAATGACCATTGTTCAGTTCATCAGATTGGCAGAATTTATGTCCATCAAACTAACGAATGTTTATAATTTGATTGTTGGATTTTTTTTCTACTAGAGAGAATATAATATTGTAATGTATAGGTAAATAAAAACAACAAAGAATGGAAACATTTTCCTGATCGATCAAGTGAAGTACATTTGAGGTGATTTTAACTATCCTCTAGATTTATTGAATATATGACTATTTAATGATACCTATAAATAGGAGTGCATTTGAATATATGGGATGTAATGAATTCAAAACATAACACACATGCGATTTTATCTATATGAACATCTCGTTCCTATTATTTTTAACTTTATTGAGATTTTTAGTTCGATGGAATATGTGTGAGGGTTGTAAATTCCTTAGGAACGTTTTAATTTTTATTCATTTTTCTAATCGAGGATTTGATTGGGGGATTACACGGGTTTGAGGATAGTGACTCTTATGAGGATGATTGAGGAATTCAAGGGATATAAAGATAGCTAACACTGATAATCATATCAAGGGCTATGATGGTTTTGTAAGAAAGTGTTATTCCCATCATCATATCAAGGGCTTTTTTTGTTTGGAAATATTTAAATTTATAGTTATGTTTAAAATTTTGGATATTTAATGTTAGGATTTCTGGAATCCTAAAAAATTATGGTTAAATAGTATATTTACTTTTATAAATCTTGTATGTTATTATTACTTTGTTATAATATTTATTATTTCTCTTTTATATAATATTATATTCCATTGTGAAATTAAAATAATAAATTTTTTTACTAATCAATCTATTATATTTTTTATCGGAAAATTTATGAGTGTGATTAATAATCATTATTATTCAAACGAATTATGAATTTGAAAAAAATTAACTTAATCAGTGTAAAAATTCATAGTCTACAATTTTAATAAAATAGTTTTTGGGTTTATTATTATTTATTATTTTATGAACTCTAATTCACCTCCCTCTTGTATCTATCATAAACTCTTATAATTCACTTCTGGATACCTAGAAGGGAAGAGTAATATATTTCAATCATGTTAGAAATTTTGAAATAAATCCCTAAAAACTATTCAAAATGTAATAGTTATGTGTTTTATTTGTGGTAATGTTTGGAATAAATAAATGATTTTCAAGCAAAAATAAAGAGCTTGATGGAAGGATTTTTTATAGGGATACATGTATGTTCCATTATAATAAATGGGGGTAACCAGGGTATTATTTGAGTCCATTCCCATTTCTAAATGATTTCTCCTAGACCATGAAGTACCTATGATAAAGTAAAACCATTAATGTTTTTATTGAGATTCTATAATTATATAGTAAAATTATATTTACAAATGGTTTACTTTTTACAAGAACATAAAATATCTATAGACTATGAAACAATACATGTCTTCATGATCATAAGAGTTATAGATACTATCATGGTATTTTATGTTCATTATTGATTATAAGATAAAATAATTAAACATACCTCTTCGGGTTTTATATTTTTGGAATCATCTAGGAATAAGTGTATTTTGGGAAACATATATGTAAATACAACTCGTTGATTTAATATATGATTTGGTGGGAATATTATTTAAGGAAGAATTCCATTACATTTATTGGGAATAATATAAAAAAATTGATAACCATTAAGGTTTATCATATCTTGATTTTATGGTAATTATGGTTTATTAAACATTTGTAATTTTATAGTAATTGTATTAATGTGATATTAGATAATGGAAAAGCCAAATACTTGATGAAAACTCATTGCATCTGACAATGCCATGTGTCTTAAACCCAGAACTGATTAACGATAGGGGTTTAGTTCCGACTACTGGCTTACATTATATCCTAAATATTTTTCATTATTTTTAATTAAATGATTAAAACAAAAAATAATAATGATGAACCAATGGTTTTAATATCGTGTATTAGATATTAATGTAATATATTAGATAACTTGTGATAACTAACTGTATTGGATTTTGGAAAAATATTTTCCAATATGCAGAAAGACTTGTCAATATTTTATGGATATTATTATATTCTAAAATATAATTTTAGTGATTCAAGGATAAATATTCAATTTTGATATTTATTGGATGATGAAATGAATTAGTAATTGATCGAAACCTAACCAAAGGATGAAATTATTCATAAAAAATAGAAACATATCAGGTGATTATATTGAATTTTATTCAAAGAGTGTCAAATAATCTTTCAACATTTGAAAAATGATCGTGAATGAAAAAAATTATCAGGTTACAATCATATCCTGTGAATTTAATATTCTTTTAAATAAAAACAATTAAGATTTTTAGTTGATTAATATTACATTATTCATTCACATTCATATGATAAATTATCTCTATCACTCTATATAATTATATACACTTATAATTCTTGTTTATATAAATACTTCATACACATGTTAAAATACATGGAATCCTATTTATGTGTTATTCTATATGAACTTTTTTATTTATCATTCCCTCTTTCAAGAAGATGTTTTATAAACCATTTTCTGATGCTGTGTTTTCAGTAATGGTATTTCCAAATTTCAGAACCTTGATAACCTGTATCATATTTAAATTATTAAGACACAATATATTTAATATGGGCCTAGGTTAACACCTTGAGACAATATGATATATTTTTCTAGAAAATATTGATCGATTTGATAGTTTACAAAACACACAACCCTGAGTGTAAATGAACATTATTATAGTATAATGTTATAAACTAGCCATAAAATTTGTGAGTATGAATAAAAAAATTAAAAAAATTATTTTTATCTAAAAATTATAAATAACATAATATTCATTTGAATAAAAAAGACACGATTTCATTGATTATGTATTTTTATAAATGACCGCTTAGTCATGCTTTGAAAAAATAATTAATTTCTAATTTTTTTTTGAAAATTTATTTTCTAAAATTAAAAAAAAATAGAATCAGAATATAAAAAATATGTTAGGGTGAAATATTGGGGTTTTTTCTAAAAATTTTAATTTTTCTATAAATAGTGAAAAATATTGAATTTTAATTGAAAAATGTCCTTTTGATTAAATTATCTAACAAGATATATTATATTTTAAAATATTTTTAAAGTATAATTAGTTTAATTATATTAAACATTAAATATTTTAGGAAATTTTAATAAATTTTATATTGGTCATGTACATTAAAACCTTTTATACTTTTAAGAATTTCCCTTTTGGAAACAAGCTGTTTCATCATGTTTGTGGGTCTAAATTTAAATGTGTATCTTCCACATATATGAACTGAATTTATAAAAATAGATTGATTATTTTGAATCAAACTAATTTATATTATATAATATGTTTAACATAATTTTTTTTAACCTATGGGATAGTATACTATGTGAAAATTAATTAAAGTGGTTAAAGTAAAAAACTGATTTTCCTGGGGTAAAAATCGAATGTTAAGGGTTGAAATGATTTGAAAAGATATCCAAAAAAGATTGCAGGACATATTTCATCTATATTATATAATTTATTTTATAATATCGTATTATAAAGACCTTTGGCCGGTTAAAAACATCACAGAAATTGATTATTGTAAATCATTTCAGGGGTTCTCTCCCCAATTTACAAAAGGACATCCCTCTCCTCCCATCTCCACACATAAAATTCCATTCGGTTCCTCCAATGATAACCCCAATAACATAATTACTCCCAATAAAATTTATTGGTCTCTGGGTTTTATCATACATCTATCATAGGATGGATTTTTGTGGAAACATATTGATATTTCTTAAAAAAGAGTAAACGTTATTAAACAATCATTTTTTTGTTTCTTCTTCCCCAAACATAAATATTATTATAAATTGTACTATAATTACCTCAGTATAATAAATAAAAATATAAAAATATATGTTAATTTCATGACACATATCATTTATTCTTCCATCAAATCAGAAAAATTGTGGATTGTGTATACATTGGACTAACTCCAGGCGAACCGAGGAAATTCATTTTCTATAACCTCTATTAAATTATAGATATAATGATGGATTTAAAAAATGTATATGATTATTATTATATTTTAATATTTTTTTAATTATAATAAAACATATTCAATTTTACTTTCCATTTTTCTTAAAATATGAAAACATCGCTCTTGTGTATGGTGGACTGCCGCCTCATGAAGTGATGTGATTCATTTTTCACATAATGTCTACATTAATGGTAATAAGAATAACATTAAGGAATATATTTCATATATATCCCAATATATGGATTCTATAAAACTAATATATCACCTAATTTCTTACCCATTCACCAATTAAGGTGGTGATAATGATATCTATATGTACGTACGACTAGCCGCCTCCGTAAAGCAATGTGATGCATTCCACATCTTATAATTTAAATAATAATTATAAATATATAAATATGACTAAATATTTTATATAATAAATTAATATAATTCCAAATATGATTTATCTATATCTTATAAAAATTAATTGAAACTTTCATGACAAAACCTTCTTGAGAAATCGTGGTAGTTAATACCAAAAAATTGAAAAAAAAAATTATTGACTAGACATTGGTAAGATGTTATAAAAGGATAATATAGGATATTAAAAATATGTATATGTTATGGTATAATTTAAAATCATTCATCAATCAATTATTGAGGTTGTTAAATAACATATATCCAAGAGTAATAGTGAGGTACTGGACTTCACCTCAATTTCCTTTCATTGTATCATATTGTGATGTTATGCACCTAATTTATTTTATATTATTTACACACTTACCCATTAACATATAATATAATGGCTGATTAATAATTAATATTAATTAACATTTCAATTAATATTATTTCATCCAAGGGGATCATACATAAAATTTATGAAGCAATAAAGAACTTCATAGGTAAAATTCTTTTAATTGTGTTATATTAAAAATGAATTTTCTTTGATATTTTAAATTATATGTGTAATTAATTTTTAATATATTATATTTTATATCCACTTAGTTTATGTGGAATTAAATATTGTACCCACAAACAATTCATTGGCTAATAAATAATTCAACATTATTAAATTTATATTCGTTTATTTTATAATCTAATTTTAAAAATGATTTTAAATGATTAAATTTCCGTTGAAGTAAATTGTTGATAATTGGATAATAAATGCCATTAATTTTATTTACTCAATTTATTCGTGAATTTATCATTTAATATTGACATTTTACACTCCTTGGTGTTTAAACTGATTAATTAAATGTTTTTAATCAAATTCGACATCATTTCAATATTAGTCAACAATTAATCTTCTTTTAAAACCACGATTTCTAAAAATGGTATCAAAAATGTTTTTTACATTATAAAAATTATTCATTAAGGAATTTTTACCCAAAATTTCATTTTCAAAATAAATTTAATTAAAAATTCATATAAATTTCCAATCAATGGTCTTTTGGATTTTTCAGAATGTATGAAAGGAATATTTTTTAAAATTTACCACATGTAAAAACATTTCCACCACCATGACCAAACAATTTTTTAAAGAATAATTCATCAGCTCTAAATCATATTTAAAAAACAGACAATGTTTCAAAAAAATATTGTGATCTATTAGATTTAAAAATATTTCCCAAAATATATGTATATTTTCTTAAAAAATATACCGAATAATCTTTTTTGGTAATTATATTCATCAAGGATAACCACAATTTATTTTTAATCCACTAGGGATATTTTGTATTGATACAATAATTATTATTTCTATGGATGGGTTATGTTCATTTT
Organism: Viscum album; assembly: GCA_963277665.1. NCBI lineage: Eukaryota > Viridiplantae > Streptophyta > Magnoliopsida > Santalales > Viscaceae > Viscum > Viscum album. The sequence continues at coordinate 511,244,537 of OY728167.1, read as the reverse complement.
CTCCAACAAATGAATTTACAATCAATTTATTCATTTATATTTTAGTAATTATCATTCTCATTAAATATTCACTTTCCAATTATCATATGGCATTAAATTTCTCCAAAAAAATCTATATTATTTGTTATTTATATTATTATTTCATAGAACATATTTATTTTCAACATACACTAATTTACATGAATTGTATTTAATTGAATGTGTAAATTTATTTAATATATTCCCTTCTCTCAATACTTATATTTGATGATATATAATAATGAAACACTAATTTAATCAATTATATGATATATAATGAATTCATTGGTCATGAATGTATGGGTGGGTTCTGGTTATAGATTTCCCATCAATGTGTCAGCAATATCATGATATGAATCAGTTGGATATACTTAAATAATGGGTTTATAGTGTATGGCTACATTTATTTATTAAATATTATAGGGAATTTTAATAACATTAGTGGTATTATGAATTCTGATATCATGATGTCCAATAATTATAAATTTCATTATGTAATAAATAAGTTATTAATATCCATGTTATTTTTGAAACAATATTATCTCTAGATGAATTTTTATTCTTAGTTTATCGATTCAATGGCATTTGTTTCCAATAATTTACATTACTATAGGGATTATTACTTATTTATTATTAATAGTAATGTTATTTATTAAATGGGGTGTGTGTTTATTTAGTATCCTTTCTATATTGATTATTACGTACCTGTTTATAAAATTAATGATGATTAAAAAATGGAATGTGTGTTTAGTTATTTACCTTTCAATGTGGATTATTTCTTTTCAAATATTGATATTAATGTTAATTATTTAATGGAATCTACTTTAACATATTTACCATCCCATATTTATTTTTCTTAATTAATTTTTCATCATTTATTCATGATATATTTCACATTACGTAAATCTTAATGAGAATTTGAGCTCACCCTTATTTTATTTCCATTCCTTGTAATCTAGGAAGTGTGCTATGAATTTTATGAAAGTATATTATAGATGGAATAATTTTATTCATGATAAATATTATGTTGTGAACTGACTTTTTAAATGTTATAAGTGAATAATGTATGTATTTTGATTACCAAAACAACTAAACAACTCACTCCTTTTGTATATGAATCATTGTATACTATTTCAATGAAATAGAGAAGAAATAAGATTTTTGTTACTAGTTTTGGGTTCATTACATATAATTCTATAAAAATTGTCAAACATGTGAAAAATGGTTAATGTTATAAAAATAAAATTTTCCTAAAAGGATATTATTAATTAATGTAGCCCTAAATGAAAATATTATAATAAGGATTATAAATTTGTTTTGTTTTAGAGTAAGGTTCTCAAAAAGGATATTAATCAATTTATTTTTTATATATAAATTTTATAGTGTGATCCAATAAGTAAGGAAATAAGGTAAGATATTTCATGTCAATTTCCCATCAATGAGACATAGTTAATATTTATAAACCAATTATTATTTAAGGGGTGTGTATACTGTGTAATTTTTATAAAATAATATTAATTATATTTTAATAAATATTTTCTTCGTTTAATTCCATTGAATTCCTTTTATGGGGTTTTTATTCAATATTTACCCTAGCCCTGTGGGTTTCTATTTCACAAATTTAAATGTATTGAGTCATGTTTATTAAATACTCCATGTTTCCTTTTACATTGTGTAAATACTAATCTATTTACATTTTCATCCGGTTTTTCTTATATTTCATGATATATATTTTCATTTTTACTTTTTTAACTCTCATGGGGTTCTCATTCATATGTTACTAAGGCAGTAAGGGGTATTCATCACTCAAGTCATTTCCTTGGGTCATAATCACTCTTCATTTTGAATTTTCTTTCGTGATTGATCTATTCTAACATAATATGTTTTTATAGTATGATACACCTTATTTTTTAGAAAAATCATTTTTCATAGTAAATACTTCTTGTTCGATGACATTAGTTTTTATTTAAATGTATATTTGTTAATAATAATTCCCGTTAAATTATTTTTTTTTGTTCTTGTCAATAATTTTTATTCACACTAATAATCTCCCATCCCTAATAGAAAATCAAATTTTTGTTTTCTACAATTTTCATTTTATTCCGTTTAGTTTATTTTTATTAAAATGATTCAATATCATTTTTATGAATGTTATTTTTTCAACAAGTTCATCTTTGAATGTTTTAATTGTTTTTGTACCCAAAATAAATAAAATGTTTTATCATCCACACAAAATTTTCTATTGATAAAATTTATTTCTCATTCATTTTTAAACTATTATAATATATTTTTAAAAGTAATTTTTTTAACGTATTTTTATTTTTCTATTTTGAAAATATTATGCCTTTCTACAACCCTATTATAATTATCAATTTACATTTTAAAAATATTATGTCTCTTTCATGATTATTTTAATAATTTTACTTTTCAAACCTAAATTTTTTCAATTTATTTTTTCTAATCATTTTTAAAACATTATCTCTTCCTGAGAGACATTTTTTGTAATTTTTATAAAATTGATTTCAAACGGTATTCTATTTCACTACTAAAAAGTTGGTATTATAATGTTATTTAAAAACATATTTTCTAATAATGTTTTAAAAGGATTGGTGATTTTTTTTATATTTTCATTAATATTTATGATCCATGTTTTATCTTTTATTAATTGATGTTTTGTTCACCCTTTGTAAGAAATTATAATATGATTTATTTTCTAAAATATACGTTATAAATTTCTTATGATTTATTATGTTATTTTTATGTGATGTTCTTTAATGTATTATGAAACCTAGTATTTTTATTTTTCATCATTATATGATAATGAATTCACCATTTTATGATGGCCCTCATATGTATAAATATGGAAGGGTGAATTATTTTATCAATGTTAAAATAATTTGAAATGGTTTATTATCATATGAGATGATGAAATATTGATTTAATTATATACATATTTATTTGTTAACAAGTTCATTGTGCGTTTGAGTTGTAGGAATCTATGTTAAGACGTTTTTTATGGGAATGAGATGGGGGATGATTTTTTCACTTTATTTTTTTTGGAATTATTTTCTAGAATATTTTCAGAAATATTTTTTTATGAGAATTAAATAAGGGATACTATTTTCACAAGTTTGGTGTGGGATTGAAATGTGATAATATTTGGTCATATGTTATTGTATGAACAAGATGAAGTAATCTATATTCCAATGATTTTATATGCTTATGGTTTTTCCGATAACCAGGTTTTTCACCATGTTCTGAAATTTTTTTCAATTTGAATTTAAATACCATGAAATTACATATTTTAATGATGATAAAATGTTTTTTAAAATTATTCCTACCTTTAATGCCAATATTACAAGTTTTATGACTATTAATATTTGTTTTGAGATAGTTAATATATTTTATGATTCCATAATGGAATTTTTATATATTATATTTCCGCATCAAATTTTATGATTATCTTCCATGGTCTATTGAAATTTTTTATGAAATTTATTTCTTTATCATATTATCCTTATTGTTTATGATCTATTACATTATGATATATTTTTTCCACCTATTGAGAATGATTATCCAATAAAATTTATTAATAACAGAAATATATAATTTGATGGAAATGACAGAAATAAAATCATGATGTCCTTATTATAGGATGTTTTTTTTGAAGTTTATGGGTCTCGAAGCAATGAAATGTATGTGGGAAAATCATGATTTTTTTGAAGGGAATACAACAGTTAAGGATGAAAAGGTAAAAATATGGTGTAGTACGCATGAAGACGTCTCAATGAGATATAAAGAAGTAATTTATGAATAATTCACTAGAGTGAATGATATTGTTTTTCCATATTATTGATTTAAAAATTTTATGGATGATTTTATAATTTTATAGAAACTTATGAGAAACTATTCAGACATGTTTGATACTAAAATTAAATATTTATAAGACAAATATGATTTATATCTTGATGAATTTAATATCATTTTTGTTGCGTATGAAATGAGAAATGATCCAATGTTTAAAAGTATGATGAAAAATTAAAAATATTTTGAAGATATGATCAATTCGAAAAAACAAGATGTGGAATATGTTGATCATTTTGATGGTTAAGATAAATAGGATTATGAGTTGAATGAAAAAAATCATGTCTCATATATAAATGAAGTATATAAGAGGAAGAGGAAATTATGGAGGAAAACATTCTCTCCAATGTTTTGAGTGTGGTGGAATCATACCCTATGCTTTGAATTTCACTAAGAATAATGTTAGATAATACCGACGTGATTCTGTTCGAAAACATCGATATAATAATTGGGAAAAATGATAAAAAAAGTTCACTCTTTGAATAGATACAAGAAGAATATTTTTTGGAAATTAAAGGAGTGTGTTGATTAATAAAATTGAACCAGACTCAACAAACAAAATATTTTCTATAGATGAATGTATAGAACAATTTATAATTTTATTTTTAATGTTTTAGAGAAAAAAAATATTCATTATAGAGTAAAGAAGGGGGTAATGAATATTATAGAGAGTATTATCTCATAATTTAACATGTTACATTTCATAATAAAAACAAAACTCTTAGGAATGAAATTATAGTAACGAAGAAATATTGTGATGATGTTTTTGATGGATGAAAGGATGTCATCATGTAGTAGCATGAATTATTTTAGGTGATATTAAGTTACAAACATAGAATTACAGAACATGGATGGATGACTGAATATATTAGTAAGAAGTTTGAAGCTATGGAAGAAGACTTTAAGATGTTTCAATAAAAACATCTTGAGTATGAAAATACATTGAGGAATATGAATAATAAAAGTCAACAATGATTTAGAAGTTAAATATAAGGCTTCAGAAGTTGATTAAAAATATAAATATGAGAATCACGTGAAATATTTTCATACCAAAAATAATTTTTCATCTGATTATTTTAACATTTTAGGTTTCAGAAAAAAGTATTGTGAAATCTTGGGTGGAGAAAGGATGTGAGAAACAAATAAAATTATCAATATTTGGAAACTCACTCAGAATAAAATATGGTCCCTAACTTGAGTGTGTTAGATAAGGAAGAAGCTACAATCCTCAACAATGTTTCAATAGATAAATATAATATTTAAATCAAAAATAAATTTTTTATGTCATTTTTGGTATTTTGGAATCTATGAGAACATGGATTATAATTTTTCGAACAACTTATTCTTCACGGATGAAGGTTTGTGAAAAGGGGAATAAATAGTCAAATTAGATTGTCAAACATTCATAACGTATAGAAAGATGAAAATGTGAACTCTCAATATATTATAATAATTCAAAAAAGAAATCAATATGAATTTTTAGAATCTGTTAGTAGAATATGTGATCATGCTGTTCATTATGATGAAAAATTCCTGACACTCCTTCTAGAATAAGATTAATATGATATAAATGAAAATAATGATGAAAATTAGAATGTTATGGAACGAACTTTTGTTGATGAAATAGATTTAAAATAAAGTAAAAGAAACAAACAATGGATACTTGATAGTTATTTCTCTTCACATATGACAGGTGATATAAAAATCGTGAAACATGATGAAATTCATGATGGAGGAGAAGTTAACTTTCATAATGATAGTTCCTAAAAATTTAGAGGAATTAGAATGGATGATATTTAATATAATAAGATGAAATATTAGGATATTTTATTTGATGATGGGATGAAGCATAACTTACATAGTCTAAGTCATATTTATTATGATAAAAATTAATTTGTTTTTATAAAATATTTTTGTATCAACAAAAGTGTGAAATATGGAAAATTCATTTCAAAAGGATAATGAACCGGTGGGAATATAATTCAAATAGAATAACTCAATAACTCATGTTACATGTGTGCTGATGATGAAAATAAAAATTTATACTAGATACTTGTCCTCTTTAGGTAGAAAAACAAGAATAAACACTCTAAATTTGACGCTATTTGGAATTTTCCATTATTGAAAAGAAGAGATGATGATGTTTATATTACATTTCAGAAAGGAAAGATGACTAACAAAAGACATATGATAATTGATATTCAATATACCAAAACATCTATTCCTTTTCATTTTAATTTATGATGTCCATTGAAACATCAGTAATCAAAAGGAGATTTATACATTATCAATTTTTCTGATGATTTCACTCGAATGTCATACAACATGTTAATTATTATCAAGTTAGAGGCTACTGAAATGTTAATTTTTTTAGAAAAAATTTTCAAAATGAAATAGGGGTTTCCAGAAATATGTTGAGAATAGATAATGGTACCTCATTCACAAGTTATACGTTTGCAAAAAAATTAGGAAGCATGATATCTGACACCTATATAGTTCACCGTATACTCCACAACATCATGGAGTAGAAGATTAATGAATATATGATTGGTAGAAGCTTGAAGAACTATGTTAGTAGAATACAAACCTTATAGATTCTTTTTGAAATAATCTTTTGGTAGTACTGTAAATTTTCAATATAGATTCTTGTTGAGACCAGATACTATTACGAATCCTTATGAAATGTGGTATAAAAAACCATCATTGAAATACTTCAATTTTTTTGGAATTCCATGTTTTCTCATATTTAAAAAAATGAATTTGGGAAGGTTTTATGAGAAAGACTAGGAAAGAACATTTATATATTATTCACTAAATATAAGAAGTTATAAATATTCGAACAAAGGTTTACAAATTTTGTGGAATCATATGATGTGAAGGTAATTGAAAATAAAATTTTCATAACAAATATTTTTGAGAATGACGAGGAGAAAAACCTGGAGAATTCCAATACTGGTGAAATTAAATCAATACATCTTTATCAAGATTCATTAGAATCTTTTGATGATGAAATTTCAACTGGGAAAGAAACATTTAAATTTTTTACCTTACAAAAACATGTTAAATCATAATAAATTATTGTGAATAAGAAGGGTCTGGTTCAGACCAAAATAAAGTTAAGACTAGATAACCAGACTTAAGTTATCTCAAAAGTTAGACCGGAATCAGTTTTATAAGATTTGTAATACAAATAATAGGGGATTCATTGAATAAAGAGTTGGATAAGATTAAGAAGAATGAAACATGAGAACATGCTTCACATATAGAAACAAAAAAAGTTATCTGAATCAAGTAGTTTTATAGAAATAAGTTAAATGATCATGGATATGTTTCAAGAGAGAAATCCGGGATTTTTTGTAAAGGATATTCACTAGTGGAAGGCATTAATTATGAAGAAATATTTCTACCAGTTTCATGATTATAAATTATTATAATGTTTCATTCAGTGTCAAAAAATCGGAATTAAAAAGATTATCATATGGATTTAATGTCATATTTCATAAATTGTGAGATTAAAGAAGTTGTTTACACTGAATAAAATAGTGTATTTCAACATTATGAGGATGAAAAAAATGTTTGTAAATGAAATAAGGATTTGTATGGGATAAAAGAAGACCCACATTATTTGTATTCTTATTGTAATTATTTTTTATAATTTATAGATTTTCTAATCGAAAAGTTGATATCAACTTATATTCCAATGATGTTGACTCCCAGACTCTAGTTGTAATTGTTTATGTGGATGATGTAATTTTTTTCGGGAATTAAAGAGGATGTTTGTAAAACAATTGCAGAGGAAATATAGATGAATTTTGAAATGACTATGTTGGGAGAATTAACATTCTTCCATGGTTTACATGTTCAAAAAGATGAAAAATACATTTTATTAACTTGAGAAAATTATTCCATGGGATTGTTAAAAAAATTTGGGAATGAAAAACCCAATAAAGATTCAACTCCTATTTCAGTTAGCACAATGTTGAGTAATGATGTATCTAAAACAAGTGTGATTCAAAAGGACTTTTGAAAGTTGAGAGGAAATATTATTTACCTTATATCCTCATGTCTTGATAAAGTTTATGTTGTGAATATACATTCAAGATATCAATGTAATCTTAATGTATAACCTATTTTTGGTAGAAAAGTTGATTTTAGGATATGTAAAAGTAATAAATTCACATAGTTTGTTACACAACAAAAATTATTAGAGTAATTCTCATGGTTATAATAATGTCAATTGGGCGAGAGATTATAATGATAGAAAAACAACCAAAGAACAAACAATTTAATTGGTTGAACATTGTGTGAGTTTGCATAATATGAAATAAAGTGAAATTACATTGAGTATAGTTTAATCTGAATATGTTGCATCTACTCAAGATTGTACTCAAATGTTGTGGATGAAAGTTTAGCTGGAATATTTGAATGTAAATGTCTATAAAACATTGAATAGATTTTATGATAATCAAAGTTTAATTGATATTTGTAATAACCCTTCACAACATTCAATATTAAATCAATTTGATATCATGACTGACATTATAAATGATAAATTTTCTAATGGAGATGTTTTTATGGAATACAATTCAAAAAATCATAAGATTCCTAACATCCTTACAAAATAAATTCCAAAAAAATGTTTTTGGAATTGAGGTTGAAACAACATGTTCACCCTCATCCCATGTCTTCATAAACATCACAAGGAGGTACCCCAATTATGAGTTTGATTATATTGACAAGATTTGGGAAAAAGTATCAACAATGTTCTTTTTAAGAGGTTTTACATAACATTATCTTAGGAATCTAATGTTGTGGTTATAATCAAATGGGGGAGTGAATGAAAGTGAGAAAAAATTGGGGGAGAGATAATTTTTGAAATGAAAAGTGATGAGAATTTATGTTTACTTGACTTCAAAACATTATTGCCACTATGAGATTGAATTCTCTAAAAACACCAATTTATCCTGTAGAGTGGTCTTAAGGAAATATGTTATGAAAAAGTTTATGTTTTTATAAAAGTAAAAAATATGAGTTCTGAAACGTTCTTAGATTTGAAAAGTTGATAAAAATTTATTTCAAAAAATTAAAAAAGGGATATTGAAGAACCTTCATAATATATATTTTTAATGGTTTCTATATTGTTTGAAAACTAAACTCTTTGATTAAGAGTGATTTTTTTTAATGAATCAGACCCATTTTATCGTAATAAGGATGTTTTCCAAACCCAATTTTTCTTATTCGGTTTTTAATATTCTGTTTCATAGGAAACAGAAGAAGTTATAATGATGAAATTTTTTATCAAACACTTTATCGTATTTTGTTCCGTCAATATTACCTTGAAAATAATTGTATTCAAAATAATTGGTGGCTGAATTTGTAGTTTGATTGATGTTTTAATTCTCTTTATTCAAAGGATGAAATAAGTTTCTAATTCCAATAGAATAAAGATTCTAATTAGAAAATAAATATGTTTTTATGTGTAGAATCCATTATATTATTAATGGGTTTCAAATGTAGATTGTGAAGTTAATAGTTAAAACATTCTCATTAATTCTAAAAATATCATATGATGATTTAATGATCAAACAGTTCTCATAAATAATGAAATACTTTCTACTAAATTATTTTAATGAAATGGTGGAGTGAATTGAAGGATTTAAGTGTTAAAAATGAGATTTCCATAATAATGGAATTTCTATCATAATGGTAATTAAAACGTAATGTTATAAGAAAGAAAAATATTTTACTGAGCCTGATGTAGACCTAAAATATACTGGGAGTGACATACTAGGATTCTTGTACTGGGATTCTTGTACTGGGATTTTTGTACTGATATTTTTGTACTAGGATTTTCATGCTAGAAAATATATACTAATATTTTCATACTGGTACATTAATGTTGATGTTCAGGTACTAATATTTTCATACTTGGATTTTTATATTGGGAAAATCGTATGAATATTTTCATACTGATATTTTTTGTAATGAGAAAATTGTACTAATATTTTAAGACTCAGATTTTCATACTAATAATTTTTTATATTTTCAAAATCAAATATTTTTTACTATGATTTTCTTACTGGGAAAATCACACTGAGATTTTCATACTTTGATTTTGGTACAGATATTTTTATAATATGAAAATCATGCTGAGATTTTTGTACGTGCATTTTATTACTAATATTTTCATACTATGGAAATTGTTCCAAATTATTTATAATTAAGAGTTTATACTGTGTAATAATAGATTTCAGGTTCACATATAAATAAATTATAACCAGATTCCGTAAGAAAAAAAAATAAATCTAAATTAGTTGATTACAAATAATACTCAAAAGGATAATTCAAGAATTTTTACTAAGAATTGAAGTGGTCAATGATGAATTAATTTTTTTCAAGTCTCAGAGAAATATAGGGAGGTTTGAAGAAATCAATTTGGATGTTTTAGATGTGATATATTTTTATAGATTTTTCAGATTCAGGAAGTTAGGAACTTTTCATGATTCATGACTTTTGTTTTCCAAGTTTCCAATAAATTCATTCTTAGAACAATCATCCATTTTCAACTTTTCACATATGTGTAGAAGGAAGCGTGATGTACAGTTAGAAGTGAATGTTCGTATCTCATTGATTGTGAATTTTATAAACCAATCTACCAAATATTGAGTTTTCTAGATTATGAGTGAGTTGATGATATGAAAAAATACGAATCCAAAACCATCGTATTCAGAAAATAAGATACGGTGTTATCATATTTAGAAAATTGTATCTATTATTATTGTATTATGAGAAATAGATCCAGAATTATCATATTCAAGAAATTTGATCAATAATCATCGTATTGATAAAATCAGATCTATCACCCTTTTTATAAATAATCAGATCCATCATCAATGAATTGTGAAAATAAAATCCTGAATTATTGGATTGAGAAAATTGGATCAAGACAAATTAGACAAAGGATTTACACTAATAAATTGTGGAAAAGATTCAACAAAGTCATTATTCTTTGATTGGCTAAATAGTGTTTATAATAAAATGTTGAAAACTGATAGGATTCAGTATAATCTTTCCAATTGGGAGACAAAATGTCTCTAACAGGAGTTGGAACATGTTTTATTCATTTCTTCTTCATTATCGATTTCTATAGACCCACGTGAGTGTCTATAGAGATGATGTAGGTTATCACCGTATTTTCGAACCTTGTAAATCTTGTGTGATTTCGTTTCCTTCAAAATATTTCATGAATTAGTATTTACTAATAGTTTATAGGGATATAATTTTTAAATGGTTTCATTGGTTAAGTATTTATAAGAATTGAAACTTATAAAAGTGAAAAATGGATTCTACCCCCCCATCAGTTTTAGTCATTCGTTTCAACTTCATATTTTATCATGAACTCCTTATATCTTGATATATATCCTTTGGTTAATTAATTTTACTGTCACCATATTTAAAACTCCCTCGAATTCACTTATTGTGTTCTTTTTGTTTCTAATTTAGAAATATTTCCAATATTAACTCAGATAGTCATGACCATAAACTGCTTCCTCATAACCCCGAATTATCATCATTTTATAGAAACATTACATCCCCTTATTTCACAACTCCCTCGATCAGCTTCTCCCACTCTCTTGTTTAATATATTTCTCCCATCATATAGCCACAATTTCTCCCCTTTATCACTGAATCTGAGGGTTACTTCATTATAGTTTGCAACAGGGTAAAGAATACAAATAATCACAAAAGGGAAAAACACACCATACCTCAAGGTAAGGGGTCCCACATCAACAATTTTCATGTGAGGGGAGTTGGATGAACTCCCAGTTCCAATAATTGTAGTTCAAATTAATCATTAGGTAATTCATTTTTCAGGATGTCTATAACATGTAGTCCCATAAGAAGATACTCCAACTTCACACAGCTGTGATCAACCATCACCTTGATAAAAAGATATTTTATATCAATTTTATTTATCCTATCGTGATGGACTATATTTTTTCTAATATTTTTAGAACATGAATTGTCATTATTGATTCGGATCAGACATATCACTTCAAATCTCATTATATCAAGAAATTTTTTTATCTACAATAATTGTGTCCATGCTTGTGTAACTACAGTATATTTTTCTTCTATAGTGCATAATGAAATGCAAACACGATTATTTATCATCAAATAAATAACAAATCCAAAAAGATTAAATTAACCACCTAGCATTGATTTCCTATCTTCTACAAAACCATCCCAATCTGTATCTGTATAGAACAATAATTATTTCAAGGATTTTTCAACATATAAAAATCTGAAATCAACTGTTCACATGAAATAAATAAGTTTTATTTTCTATGAAAGAATTAGTATTTCATTGGGATTTATTTGATTTTGTATATCATGGAATTTTAAATAAATAATATCAGGTCTTATAAATGTCAGGTGAATTATACTTCTAATGATTTTCTTTTATTCTGTTACATTAACATCATTAACTTCATCATCTGATGATGTTTTCATCTAAGTAGCCACTTGAATCATCATATCCTTGTAATTATCCATTAAAAATAATCTTAAAACCCCCTTGGATTGTTTATATTGAGAAATTAATGTTCCATTATTTCTTTATGTCACCGATAAACATAGGAATACATCAGTTCACCAAACATTGGCATATCAAATTCACTTTTCATGAATTCTATGAACTATCTACAGTGTTCTACATATGATCCACCAAAAATTATTTCAATTACATTTAATAGTACCATCATCCTTTGATTTCTATCACTGTTGACATATAGATTTTAATCAACTCCACCACACTAAAAACAATTCATCTTCAAAAATTGATCTCATATTGAATACCATGCACCCCATGCTTAATTCAACCAATTTAGAAACATCTTCTACCAGAGAACCCTATTCTCATCATCATTAATGAGAAAACCATATTTATTCTCAATATAAAGTTCTTATAGAACAACATTCATAAATGTCAACTTGACGTCCAACTATAATAATTTAAACTTCCTTTTCACTGTAATGGAAAAGAATAATCGATTTTTCTGTATCCTTGAAACATGGGAAAATTATTCTTTAACATCGATAGCATATATCTAGGAAAACCCATTACACAAATTTTTTTATTTATATAGATTAAATACAATTATTCATTTATTTTATTTAAAAGGACCATTTAGATATAATGAAATTATTATCAAATTTTCTAGAAAAATACCTCATTTCTAGTTCTTCTTAATTAATTCAAGCTCATTAGTCATATCCTTCACCCATTTCTCATATCTAGATTCTCCATAAATTGTTTTTGGCTCTTCCTGATACAGTAAGGATTCATGTGGTAATTAGTACATTCCTATTTTTTTAACTGGTGGTATCTGATCACGAATGATATTTTTATGATAATTTTATCTTGACTATTTCTCTTCTACACAAATACTAATTTGGCTTCAACCTAATCATAATCAGTATATTCATATGAGTTAGAATTTTCCACTTCTACGACAGCTGTGTCGCTTACCTCTTCATCGTATTTATCTAGGAACTATTTATGTGATGTTGAATATTATATTCATTTTCATTTATAGTGACATGATATCTTTCAAATACATTTCCAAGTATCATATTTAACCATTTATATTCTTTTTTCTGAGTATCCAATGGATTTCCCCTCAATAAAAGGTGACTCATATTTTCCATGTTTCTTTTTATTGAGAATAAAAAAATTACATTCGATTATTCCAAAGTATTTCAATGATTAATTCTTTACATAACTCATCTCATAAATAAAATATTCTTCTATTCAAAACAAGATATCCATGTTAGTTATGTCTATTGATATCAAGTATTCTTCCACTAGAATTTCAATTTTAGTAATTATTTATTTAGAATTGTTATGTCCATGTTATTGATAATTTTTTATCTCCTCTCAAAAACTGTTTTTGTTTGAGGATTTCACATTGATGAAACATGATTCCTTATCCCATGTTTCTAATGATAATCTTTAACTTAATTTTTTTTACATTATATACCAATATGAACATGAAAATTCAGAATTTTAAATTCATGAATTCATTCTGATTCCATCTGATATTTTTTTATTTAACTCAGTAAATGAGTCTTGTGGTAAATGAAAAATAACCATTCCATCATGGTAAAATAATCAATGAAAATAATTCAATACCTATTATCATAAATAGATATTGTGGATATAGGTCCACAAACATATACATGCACTGATGAAACAATCTAGTTGACATTTGTTCCTTTGATTTTCACATCATTCTGATGATCTTCCATTTTTTTAAAAGAATATCATATATGAGTTTTATCACATGACAGATTAGTGAATCTTGATCTACATCAAAATTTTCCAGATCTTCCCGGGATGGTTGAAAAAAATTTCCCAGTTCATTATGCCACATTCTAATTTCTTTCTCTATGGATAAAAAACACATAACATGTTCTCCTATTACAAGGTATAGATTACCCTTTTCTTATTTTCCTAATAGAACAACTATTCCATCAATTCCATTGATATAAAAACCTTCTTAGTAAATCTTATTTCATTCATTGAGTCAAATATATGATAGAAAAATATAAAATTTATACTAAGACATTCAATGACTAACAAATCAGCATGTCATATTTATTTTCTCCCAAAATATTGATTTTGTTGAGACTATTATCTTCATGCCTTCATGTTTTCCAAATTTTACAACACCTACATTGTCATATTTTATTCCTATAACAAGATCCTTATTGCATTCCATATCATATGTGCATCCACTATTAAGAATCCATACAACAGAATAATCTAATGGATTAATGGAAATTTTCATAACCACTACCTTCTCATCTCTCTTCATTCATATCCAATTTTCTATCTTTAAACTCAGTATTGATTAGAAGTTTTGATCTTACTCGGATTATGAGGAACTAGAATAATATTGAAGAGATTCAAATCAATTTTGGTTTTTATCTCACTTGACGAATCATTGAGTTTCTACATGAGACTAATTTGGTTCTGATTCATCGCACTCCTTTTCATGATTGAAGTACCATATCATTCCATGTAAACTAATCCTCCCCAACAAATTCAATGAACCTTTAATGATGTATATTAGTATTGAGATATATTTGGATTCCTTTTTTCATCTTATCTTATATATATCATGGTTATAGAACATAGATTCTGTGAGGGTACAATATTTCCAGAACAATAACACTTAAAGTACGGTGTATTCTTGTGTGTCACTTCTACGCCACTAGTTATCTGTTGGGTTCTCTAAAACATTTTTTCTTTATACCAAAATAAATTTTCAATATCAAAGAAGGTGTTTTTATTGTAAAATCATCCATTATTTAATTATATTTTTTATTAATCTACATACTATCATTATAATTTGGGTTTAAATTCTCCTTCTCTTCTATTAGACCTATATGCTCCACTTTCATCTTTTATGTTGCCTGAATGATCTGGTTTCCTGATTTCATTAAAAGAGTCAAGATTATATCCTCATCCTTAACACTTCAACATAGGATAATGAATTATTCTTCATGATCATGATTACATTTTATTTTATCTTTTCTAGTGTTGGTCAAACTATTAAATTCTATTCTATATTAATCTATTTTTATCTTCTACTCAACAAAAATATCTTAGATCAAGGGAATTGAAAACATTTTATTTTAAATTTCATCATTCATCCTAGACATCCATTCTCCCAACAATTATATAAATTTTTGGATTGCTAACCAATTTGTGGTATTTCATCATTTTTACCCTCCAAACATCGATCCCCTCAAGATAGACTTTGAATTCATATAGAAAATCAACACATCCTTCAACTTCTTCATCATTATTGTCATTTTCATCCCTTTTAAGGGGACTAAAAAAACTACCTTCATAGCCATTTCTTTATAATCATTGTTTTTATCCGCCAAATAAATGTAATATTATTATTAAATTTCCTTTTTTAAAAGATTATTCTTATTTTTGATGAAAATTTTCTTGAAAATTTTTTAACATTTGTACAGGCTAAAGACTTATTCATTTTAATTTCTACTTCATCTTCATCCTCTTATTGGAACTTATTGGGGAACCATGCTGTAATATAACAAACATTTCTACGTTGAATAAATTATATTGGATGTTTCCATTTGAATATTCATTTTTATATTTTTATATTTGAAGAATGGAATTAAATCACCTCATTCAACTGTTCTTCTTCTTCTTGAAAACTGACAATGGTGATATTCTTCATGACCTTGAAGGCCCACATTTGTAATTACCTTTTTCTACAGACTCAATGTCCTCATTTCTCATCTTATTTATGTAAAAAATAATATTAAAGCAATCCGTTTTCGACTCCTTTGGATCTGTATCTTCCAACAATCAAAATTACGAATTGAACTCTGGTGGTAGTATTCAATGGATTTTCTTATTAAGCACTACACCAACATTAAATTTTAAAATATAACTCATGTCTTCCAAAACAACATTCAAACTTTCAAATAATTCATCAATTGATTCAATGTGGTTCATTCAAATATCATCATTTTTATTCTATAGAACATTCAATATTTCATCTATGCCATTTGAATCACAATCATAGACATTCAACACCTTTTACTATATGGATTGAGTATAATAACATTACACCATGTTTATATAGAATTCATCATATACATTACCCCTAATGAATTGATTCCTATGGTATCAACATCTATTTCCCTTCTGTCTGATTCTAAATAAAACAAAAATATATATTGGTCATAATTCCATGTGTTTTTTTCATATAAACACCCATACCTAATGATAGAATGTAGTGATACACCTAATTCTTCCACAATTAATAATTGTTTCCATCGATGATCAGAATCCATTTGTGATTGACAACCACCATGAGAGGAAAACAAAAATTTTACATTGGATCTACTAATAATTATAATCCCAACTAGGTAAAATAAAATGAGAGGGGAAGTGAATTGGGGTATGAAAGATAAAAAACTACCCCATTGGATCTCGATTTGTTGTTAATGAAATGATCAACTCTCCCTTTCCCAAAGAAATTTATGAACAAAAATGAATATATACATGAGCCATATAATGTTTTCATAGTTAAATCCCACATGGCTATTTCCAAGGTTCCCAAAATGACAATGTGATGATGTAACAAATCAACTAAAAGTACATAGGTTTTTACAATGCTAAGAGGAAACTCAATATCCCTCCAAGTTTGTGACCACTCTTAATATGAATGATCACTAATCCCTCAACTAAAATGTGCTCAAAACTTATTCATAAGATCTACTACTGATTTTTAGATTCAATATATATTATAGAACATTTATTTTATCATTATGTTCAACATTCATCCACAAGATGAATCCTGATTTACCATCGAATTAATAAGAAACTTCAATATTCCACACAACCTTTGGGTGTCCTGCACGGAACAATCTAACCTTGCGGGTACCATTTTACATAAGGTGAAAACTACCCAACTTTCTTATACTATCGTAGAAAACCCACTTGCGTATAAATTTTATGATTTTTAAACAACAATATTTACATGTAACTCTATATTTTATGATCAACTCTCTTATTACACGATTCAAAGCCTCTTATGTCCATAAGGGTGGAGATTTTGAAATAATAGGGGTTGATGATTATTTTTAGATACATCGGACCCTATGTTAAAAATCATTATGCATCTTCCTCTTAGCACATATGATATCCTTAGAGTCCATAAAACAATTTTTTACTTTTCCATGAGTGTGTTACTCTATTCCACGCATATAACCTCATCTCTATTTCACATTTTCACACATATTTGTCTATGGCACAAAAACTCATCATTCACGCACCATAAAATATTTCACTTCAACCATGCCATCTCCATATTTTGATGTGGTGATATTGAGTATTTCATTGTGAGAAACTATATGAATCCCCATAAATCTGGAATGAAAAATCCTTTTCATAAAATTCCATTACCCATTTTCAAGATTTTGGACCCCAAATATTTGGGAAACACTAGGAAAAAGTTACACCTTATATACAATCTTTTTGTACTACCTTTAGAGAATCCATTCACGTCTCTTGGAACCTTTTCAAAAAAATCATGTCATCAATAACTATGTAACTCCACAACTAATCCTAGAAACCTTCTTTTTCAACAAAAACAATCAAACCAAAAATATTTCAATGTTACCTTGAGGGGCGTTTTCCCAAAAAATATGTCACACCAAACATAAATCAATGATGATATACTATAAAAAAATTATTATTTTAACATGACTATTATAACATGTCAATTAGTTTATAGGTATTGAATTAAAATTAATAGACTATGTATTATATATATATATACGTGTTATTAATATAAATATAATGATAAGGAAGTAATAACTAAATATTAAAAAATTCATATAAGATTAATGGATATATATTTTTTAGAAAATGTTTTTATCTATGAAAAATATGTTACGAATGTTGACTAACATAATCACCATAGATTAATTCTTTTAGTAAAATTTATAAGAAATATATATGATAAAATAAATCAACATTCATCTAATGGAATTTTCTAGAAAATTAATGACATCTGATTCATTTTATACTTTAAAAATACATTTTCATCAATAATGGTTTTTATTTCATTTTGTGTGTGGTTATTATAATTAATTTCACCCAATTATAGATATTTTACTTTATCCAAAGGATTTAATTTTTGTATACTAATTTCATGACATGTTTATAATGAATTTTTGGGATTTCATCTAAATAGATGTATTGTTATGTGTATAGTGAAAAATACATATTTTTCTAAAAATTATTGTTCTTCTCTATAAATAATTCAATTTACATTTTCCATAATTTTTTGAATTTGGATTTCATGTAAAATAATTTTATAAAAAATTATCAAAATAATGAATAGGTAATAAATATTATATTTTATTTTCAAAAAATTTAATTATTATGCTAAATTTTTTCATAAGGTTTTTTCATTACATTTTATGAATTTTAAATATAATTAATTTTTTGGTAATTCTAGAAATTTAATCCTAAAAAATTAATTCCATATCTATAATTATGAGGTCTATATTTTTTATATATGACACATTTATTTTTTGTGACATATAAAGTAATTGTAGTAAATATGTATCACCCTGATAAGGGTAAAATGGGTTAAAAAATGATAAGGCCTAAATATATCGCAAAAATTTGCATTTATTTTTTTAAATGAGTGTGTTTTGACCAAATAAATATTATATATGAAAATATTGATATTTATTAATAGATTCTAATTATTATATAGTTTATATTAATTTACTAAAAAGATTGATAAAAATGACACTTTTTCTGTTTTTGATCCTATTCTATGTTTAAAAAGGATAAAATGATGTAATTAAATAATTAATATAAATTTTAAAAAATAATAAATTATTTTTATGTCTGTAATTGTTTTAAATTTTTATTGATTATATAATTACCTTAAATTCTTACTCAAATTCAACACATTTCTTGTTCATGTAGTAGAATATTCATGTTAAATGAATTCAAAAAAAATAAAATTAATTTTTTTTGATTAATTGTATAATTTCATGAATATAATAGTTAATTATAAATTATAATTAATTTTAATGGCGTTATATTTTGAATTCCATTCTTTTTTCATGTATTTGACATCAAATTAAATGTAGAGTTCTAAAAATGACTTTAATGATATATAATGCTATGTAATATTAATAAATGATTGAAAAATAAAAAAAATGATGGTGTAATAGTGGTTTGGAAATTATTAGATTTTTCAATCTTTGAAATTTTGTTATCTAATTTAACCCTAATTCGTAAATTTATTACCATTAAAGGGTGAAAAAAGTGTTACCATGGTTAAGGATAAAATGGGATAATGTGGAGGTGAAACAATAGGAAAATAAATAAAATGATACTTGAATAAGTATAAATGTAATTAAAGGATGTTATTTTAGACTTATAATTTACTATGTTATAAATTATTTCCATTTTTTCTAATTAAATCAGAAATTGAATTTATATTATATAAATATTTTTTTTAATTTAACATGTCTCCCTCCCCTCACTTATAAGAGGGTGCCTCTTCTCATCCATTACTATCAAAAACTGAACACTATATATTATAAAATTAAAACCAAAAAAACATTATAGAATCCTTCAATTCATTCCTTAACATTGGTTATTATCCTAATACAAAAGTAATAATTCTTATGGTGGATGTTATAGGTGTTCTCTCAAAGAATATGTAACCATATTTACCGACTAATAAAATGATTATTTACTATTCCAATTGCTACAAATATGTGGTGTATGTCATGAAATAACAACTATATTATGTTAAATATATTCATATTTCATTATGAATATGGGTAAAACATCTTCCACCTTATTTCCATCAAATGAGAAATGAAAGTATCGCTCATTCATTTATGTGGTCTACCATCTCTACATAGTGATATGATTAACTTTATATCACCATATTCAACGGTTTATTATTATGATGGATTTAATTTTTATATATCATATTTATGAAATACGATTTCTTCTAGATGTATAATATCTTATATATATTTGTATATTCCAATCTGTTGGAAAAAACATCTCTTATGAATACATGTGGATTACCCCTCCATGAAGTGATATGATCCATTTCTCATTTCAAATTTACATGGATTATAGTAGGGATAGATGAAATTAAAATATATTATATTTATCATTTAAAAAAGATTCTATATGGGTGAATTACTATTTCCCTCTATTTATTTCCATCCATCAAAATATTAAATAGTCTCTTGTTCACACATAAGGATTAAAATACCCATAATGTTTCGTAATTAATTTTTAATAACCTATTTATAAATATGATAATAATAACCATATTTTGGTTAAATATATGATAGGACCATGACCATGAGGCATAGACTGAATCTATTGAATCAAAATATTTATGAAAAATGCAGCGGTTATCACTCAGAAATGATAACATAAATGAATAATTATTTATTAATGGGTGTTTTAATATTATAATTGGATCATATATGATATTATGAATACATATATGAATTATTTATAGATGAATAGTAAATTTTAAATTTACTAAAAATAGTCTAGAATAACTTATGAAATATGACTGGCCAATGGTAAGGGGATTCATTACTAAATTATATTTTATCAATTTATATTACTTCACCACAGTCTATGTTATGATAATATTAGGTTTATTACTAACTATACTTATTTTATTTTTTATTTCAATATATTTTATATGGATTTCTTTTTTTACACATAATCATTTCATTAATAAATAGTCACTTCAATATTTTTTTATTTGTAAGGTTTTATTTCACAATCTCAGTATTTTTCAATATTGTCTATTATAATGTTTATATTTGTATAATTAAGTTATATCTACATCATAAACAACATATATTTTTATCATCTTTTTTATCTCTTAATTAAATGTGATTTTTTCATTTTTCTCTCTCTTAATTGTCAAATGTTGAAAATAATATTTTTAAATAAAAACCTATATGGATTTTCATTCAATGAAGAATATTTTTCATTCATTAACATATTTTTATGGAAATGTTTTAATTATTTTTTTCTATTATCGATTTAATTATTAATTATATTTTTAACCATATATGACCTGACATAAATTTTATAATTATAGTATTCCTTTCAATTTATGATTGATGAACCTTTTACTAATGTTGTTAATGAATTTATTTTTTAATATATACCAAAAATATGGATTATCCTATAATAATGAATGTAATTTTCTATGAATCATCTTATATATGATTCCATATCTCCTTTAAAATAAATATTTGTCCTAACATTTTGGAAAATTTTATACATTAACAAATACATTTCAAATTAAAAATGTTATTTTACACACAAAAAATTCCACTGATCATTTAAATTTTTTTCCACATAAGTATAAATAATTTCATGAATGTTATGACATACTTCGGAACTACTCAAGTTATATCACTCACCATATAAATTTGTAATGGTCAAGATCTCATTACTCTGTTTATTGATTTTGGAAAATATTATTATTTCATATACAAGTTATTAAAAATGAATGATAATGATGATAATGTACTGAGTTGTTATTCATTTTTTTAGTCATGAATGAATTGTCCATATTAAGTAATGTGAGGGGACCCTTATACACACTATGTTCATTGTAAGGTCTTATGAGACAAACATTCAAAGTTATTTTATCTATTCCTTCCCAACTATTTAAGATGTCCATTAACGAGGCCTTAGAGGTATGTATTTAATGTATTAGATCATGTCCATGTTAGTATGATTATGATGTTAATAATAATGAATTAAATAATTATGAAATTATTTATTATTATCCATTTGAGTATTTATGTTTTTAATTTATATATGGATATTTTCCATTTTATTATTTCAATTATATGGAATATTTTATATTTTTTTATCTCTACTGTATTAATCTTTCTTTCTTTATTATGTGATTTCTTCAATTGTATTCCCTCTCTTACTAGGAATATGATCTCACCATTTATTATTATTTATTTTATGTAGGATTCAAAGAATAAAACTATTAATGATTCCAAGGATATATTAGTATAAATAATAATGCTTACACATGAAATTTAACTTTAATTTCAAGTATTCATTTGTATTGTGAGAATATATATGTATCTAATCTCTAAATAATAATAAACTATTATATCAATTTGGATGACATCTATTATTTCCAGTATCAATGATGTATGATTATCAATAGCTCTAGGTTTATTTTTTAAGGGTGTAATATCCTTAACATCATCTGAAAATAATTATTGAAAATACATACAGTGGAAATCATATTGGATTGTGTGATAAAATTTTAAATGTAAAGTGAAATAGTTATAAATATCATCAATATTTCCATCATCTAATATTTTTATCTATAGAAAAAATAATATATTATGTTCATTTATTAAAATGAAGTACCCAGCAACACATATGCAAGTGAATGAGTCTGCACTATTATTTTTGGTCTCAAACTCGTGATGACTCTTATTCCTACACACCACATGAATTTTCTTATTAGGGTTCACAATTTTTTATTGTGTTCGTTAGTTTCTAGGAGGACCTTCATTATTGGATCAATTTGTTTGGTGGTTAGGGATAATCCAAATACTATTTTGAGTACATAAGTGGTTATTCTTGTGTTCCTTATAGAGACCCCATCCTTTTAAATTTAACATTATGTGATTTTATGCATAATTATACATCATAGTTAAATCCAAGAATCGTAAAGTCTATTGACTTGGAAGACTAGGTACATAAAACTAAAAACATGGAACTAAATAAACCATTTCTTTATTTAATCTTCAAATTGACCTCCTAACATCCATTGTGCTCATACATCTGCATAAGATATCCTGGGGATAACCTGAACAAATGGATTATCTAAAATCCAAGTACGGGAAAAAGCATAGTAATAATGATTTAGCACATGGGTTATAAATCATGGAATAATTATATAAAAAGGAATGGAACATGTGAAATCATTAAATATAAACATGGTATCATAAAAAAATGGAGTCATAAAAATTTTATAGCAACATAAAACATCAGTTTATTATGATTCAATGCTAACCTCCAAGACTATTTCACATGGTGGCACAAGCCAAGTCTAACCTCCAATAACGTCGCATAAGGTTGCACAAGCCAAGGCTAACCACCAAGACCATTGAAAATAACATCTAATGAAACTAAACTTTACCCAATGTATTGGGGATATATCTAGGCACACCCATATAAACATTTCATGAATATGTTTTCCACATAAATATTCATATATAATCAATGTTGCATAAACATAAAGGTTACGCACTGAAACATTTTGGTACCACAATCATGACATAAAGCATAAAAAATGGGTGTATCATAAAAATGTCCATGAATGAGATTAAATAAAATATAAATGGACATTAATATGTGAAAATAATAAATTATCATGGTAAGTGATGTAATTTATAAGTGACAACATGTACGAAAAACATGTAAGCAATTTTATCATTAAAACATTTTTGCGTAGTTTAATGGGAAATACTATAGAACCTTTATAATATAAAATGGAAAAAATATTTTATATAAAACCATAAGTGAACCAAGATGGTTTTGATAATAAAAATTATGATTTTATAAATACAATGATGGCATGAAATTGAGGATATTGTGTAGTTGAAATTGGGTAAGATTTTTGGAAGTTCCCTTAAAACAACTTTTCTTATCGGGAAGTATTGAGAAGATAATCAATTACTAACATATATATCCACGAAAGAGAATAAGGGGTGGATTTTGAGACAATATTTCGGATCATATAAACAGTATTTAAAAGTTGTGAACAAAAGGAAAATACAAATTTATTTGGATAAATAGAAATACAGAGAAACCTGAAGGAATATAGAAGGTTCGGGTACAGTAACTTACGGAATATCGACATTGTATTGGGTGTACATAAGATGGATTAACGTGAGATACAAGGGTTTATAATATTTTATAAATAATGATGGAATTATGGGGGAGGTAAAAATTCACACCCCACCATTAGGAATTACACTAAAAAGGAAAGACCAAAGAGGACATTCTTGAATAAAAGTGAAATAGAGAGGATCCATTACGCTAAGTCTGATTGTGTTTTTTCTTGAAATTAATTAACTGAATAATAAAATAATGTCTATTAATTAATAATTAAAGAAACACTTTTAAATTTAATATATTTATTAAAACCTTTTTATCCTCATTGATTTCCCTTTTTAGGGGTTATGAGGTTCAATTTCATTGTTTGGGTCCATTTGTCTTCTTGGTCTTTACAATCGGTTTACTTATTTTCATGAACTGAGAATCATGTAAAATTTCGATGGCTGTCTAGAATTGGTGTTAAATTTTATTTTTGAACATACAGAAGGTTACATGGTTGTAAATTTAGTTTCATTACATTGAGTTATGTTGAATCATTATATAAAACAATAATGATAAACACTTAGATTAATTTGGAGATATTGTTCATAAATAACTTTTTTTTGTATAATTATCTTACATCATGTGAGAAAAACTATTCTAGAACATCACATTAGATAATATATATATTTTAATGTCTGGTTCAACCATAAAAATTCTTTAATGACAAGAATTTAATAAGCTAAAATAAATTGATTCCCTGTCATCCTTTAATGTGATAAATAAACACATCTCGGATGGTGTTTTCATATCATTCTTATAAAAGAAGGGGAAAGTAGATATGGTATTAAATTATTACATTATAAAAAGAAAATTACAATACATGTAAGCTATTATATTTTTCATTAAATTTTTATGAGGAGACATATGGATAAGAAAGAAAACAAATGAACCTAAAAGAAAGTAAATGAATTGAAAAGAGGAATGTACATCTTGAATCAATATTCCTTGAGAGACTATTAAGGGGAGAGGATTGGGTATTTAGAAGAGACTAAGTAAATTCAGACGTGGGGGAGGATCTTGGGGAGATATTTGGTCATAATTTAGGCAAGCCACAAGGCTTTAGGGGTGCGAAGAGAATAGGTAAGGATGGGTGGAATTTATAGTAGAGGATAGGAGGGTTTTCATAATATTCAATTCCCTTGTTTATTAATTTCCATCAAGACCAGAAGTTGTGATGATTTAATGAAAAAACAATAATAAGTGAATGTGAGTCTTATATTTGGATACTTATATAACTTATGATGTCCTAAATAGTTGTTTTAAGTTATAATGTATTTATATGGTAAATTAATGTATTTTACAATCCACCAAAAAATCATGTATTTAAGAAAAATAACAAAAAATGACCATAAATACTTTTCTACGTGTTGAATATAAAAATTATATCTATTTTTTAAAAAATATTTTTCTAAATATGAATAATTTAATCTTGAAAAAATATGGATTTTAATACTATAACTAATTTTATAACGCTTACAAAAATTACATATGGTCTTATAAATTTATCTCTAAACTAGAAGATATAAAATTGTTAATTTTTCAACCAATTTTTGGAAAATAGATATTTCAGAAATTAATTAATTTTGTTTATTCATTTTTCAATTAAAATATAAAAAAATACTTTTACTATGGTCATATTATCACCTTTAAGATACCTAAATTTTATTTATACATTCAATGGTGAGGTTACTATGCTTTTGGTCGATTTACTATTCATAAGTTTTATATTACTATTCATAAGGGTGACATTAATATTCATAAGGTTCAGTTACTATTGACCATAAATTATATTTGTCTTATCGGACTCCAAAAAACTTTCTGATCACAATCATGTATGTCATACTTTCAAAATTCAAATCACAGAAGTGTCAAAATTATGTTTAACGGTCACATAGTACTTATTAGTTCATTGTGTTGTGATTACGTGTGATTATATGACAAAATTATAAGAAGGGACTTTCCATTGATAAAACATTGGGTCGATACATTCCTAGAATATTTTATACTTATGTTACCAATCAATATATAATTTTTCTTGTATTTTTTAAGGCATCATGAAATTTAATTATTTTTTTAAATACCATAAATCAAATTTTAGAATTATATAGGATTATCATATAAGATAATTCATTTTATAAATTTTCACCATAAATATTTAACAGTTTCTATTTGGGTATTTTTTCTATAGGTAAAATCCATATCCATTTGTTGGGTGATGAGGTTTTTGAAATATATAATTTTTATACTATCTTTAGTTATTAAGGTTTGTTAATGATCATATTATTCAACATAATTTTTTTATATGAATATTTGATAAAGTTCCTCTTATTTGATGATGGAAGTGAATTATACGTTGTTTGTAGAAGATCATTATCAGGTCGCCGTATTTTTTAACCATGTATATGAGTTTTATTAGATAATAAATTTTCAAAGAACCTAGTAGGTCCTAATAATAATAGGAAAAGCGAGTGACATATTACACATTGTCACATATGATGTTAAAGAAAAAATAGATGTGATAAATTGAATTTTTTTGTAGAGGAGTCATGTTGGACCAGCCAGGATATAGATTCCTCCCAGTCTATACTAGTGTGTACATGAATTTAAGGGATTAGAAATGAGTGATTATAGAATAAAATATTTCAATTTGGAATTCTAATCCTGAAATTGGGACATTCAATATATGGTTCACCATGATATTTTACTAGGGGTGGTTATGATGATGAAACTCCTTGGAATCCATCATGGAAGTGGTAATTTGATTAGGAATATGTTGAATAAATCAAATAATGTGTGAATTTTTTACCCATACAGGTTGAGTGTTTATATTTAGAATAGTTTATCCACCAATGGAGGTGGATTCTCAACTATAAAGCAAACTCCTTCTTGAATGTTTCCTCCATAAAAGTTAATATTGACATGATAATGTTTATAAATTTCTTATTTTAGCAGTGATTCCCTGTCATCATTATAATTAATTTCATCAATAATAGGATTATATTGAGTTGAATATGTAAAAATTATTTTATCATTATCGTATTTATAGTGACCCCCCGAGCTGACACTCCCATTTCATCATCCATATAAAAACCTTTCATGGCATAAATTTTTAAACCAAATGTTTTTTTAACTAGGGAATAGGAACATAATCAATGTGAGCTTATATGATCAGAATGGGAAAACATAAAAATAAACAATTCAATATCATCATGGATCATAAGAAGATAATATGTTTATGATAAAATAATCACTGTTTATAATTATAACATAAAAATATTCATGCCTATCTATACATGTGTCATAAAACATGAAATCATGGAATAATGTTTCAAAAATGTTAACAGTCATCAAAATAGATAATCAAGAACTATGTGATATCCATATTGATCAAAAGAAAAATTACAATACAATAAAAATAAATGATTATACTTAACGTTATCATGGAACATTATATTCACGTTACCTCTTAGAAGTGTAACAACCAATATGTATGACATTTACATACGTAATACCATATGCATTATAGGGATATAATGGAACCACCCATCCTTGTATTATCATAGAAAAAATTGTAAATGGTTAATAATGTTACAATCGAGTATTGTTTTTAATTGTAACCAACTTTAACAAGTTTATAATGTATCCACATTTCATTATAAAAAGATCTGAAGAACCAAATCCCAAATAAAGTACAGACAAAATTAGTTCCATAATAAACACTTTGAAATAACATTTTTAATTTTCATAACATGATTATCCAATGCAATAGAAATGGGTTCCATAAAACTCTCTTGGAAACATGATCAAATAGGGTAAAATAAATGGTTTCCATAAAATTATTTTGGAAACTTGATTAAATCATGGTAAAGAATGATGAACCACCTCTTTGAAACATGATTAACCCATGAAAAATAAGTGGTAACCATTTCATTTAATATTGGTTATCTCAAGGAACAGATACAGGTTCCACAACTATCTCATTCAAACAATATCAATTTATCTAGAAGAGTGAGTACGACATCATTAAAAAATATAAAAATAAAAAAAACAAAAATGTCTTTTGAAATTCATGAATGGAAATAAAATTAAAATATCATTTATTTTTTAATGAAAACAAACATTTAATTTTTAATGTCACTTTAAAAATATTATAAAAATATTATGAAAATAATTTTCATTGATAAAAACCCATGGAAATATATAATGGAATATTCAATAAAAATAATCATCATGATGGTGGAAAAATGTCTTCATGTAGTAAATGTTATATAAATACATTCATTTCAAAACGTTTTGTAAGAGGATGTCCAAATGGAACTATTTTGAAAAACCATAAGATAAATATTTTCTGAAAATTTAAAAATAATGTCAAAGACCATGTTAAATTTCTTAAGGAAATAATTTATATTTATAAATAACATTTTATAATACAAGAATATATATGTGGAAGATTTATGATCTGAACGAACATTCAAATTCGAGATCTTTTAAAAATAAATTATTAATGTTTCTCCAATAACTTCCTCTAAAATA
Source organism: Viscum album (assembly GCA_963277665.1). Lineage (NCBI taxonomy): Eukaryota > Viridiplantae > Streptophyta > Magnoliopsida > Santalales > Viscaceae > Viscum > Viscum album. Next base: position 511,215,565 of record OY728167.1, on the reverse strand, counting down.
TACTTGAACATAAATAATCTTGAAATAATGGACATTGTTTTATAATTCCTTTTCCCCATTGATAACACTTTTATTATAATTATTGTGAAAGAATAAATTCATATGAATCATTAAATTTTATGAAAATAATTTTATCCTTGATATAAACATTCAAAGGGATGTATATGAATCTCAAAAAGGAAGATATATTCATATCATAAATGTATGTCTCAAATAAAGATAAATTGAGATGAATAACCCTTACAAAAATCATAAAATTGAATTTTATAATTATTAAGTGAATAAATTATGTTTACAAAATATAAATCCACATAAATAAATTATAAAAAAACATAATATAATAAATATTTATTACACATGTTATCATAGAATATCAAAGAAAATAATGATGTAATATAACCCAATGAAAATAAATTGAGTTACAAAATTCATTACCACTTGGTACCATTCATGTCATATACAAGTGGATGAAATAATTAAAATTTGAAGATAATTTTAAATTATCTATTAATTATTTATGATATTACATCTCAAATTTATATTATATATAGTATAAAATAAAAATAAGAGGTGTGTATGGAATATGTCTCATAGAAGTAAAACTGTGACGAGAAAAACCCTACCTCGAGTACGTACTTCCCTTGCATGTCACTTAACATTTATATAAAAATATTTTCCAAATTATCATATTAACTGATAAAATTTTCTCAGGTTAAACAAATATAATTAAGTAATTTTTTTTATCTATTTTTAATTACATATTTGAATAACTCATCTGTTACGTGAATGAAAGGTGTTCTGAGGACGTTCTTTTCATTATTCAAAAATGGATTTTCCATGTTGGGTGTGGTCAAAGAGTTCGTAGTCTCAACACATATATAATAATTATCATGAAATAATTATCATATTTATTCATCATTTAAATATTTAAAACCAATCATGTGTTTTTTTAATGAAAATTTATCTACGATACGATCATGGAGACAGTAGTCCATATGTACACATTAATAACATTTCCAATTTTCAATTCTCATTATAGGAAGGTGGAATGTATTATTTTATATTTAAATAATTAAAATAATATCATATATTTTTTTTTATTTATATATAATTATAAATATCATTTTTTTCTGTGGTGATGGAGGAAGGAAACACATATCTTTAAAAAAGTGGTAGTCCACAAATACCATAATGATGTTTTTATTTTTTCAGTGTTATACGTAAAATGTAATATTATCTTTTTATAATGAGAAAAATTAAATATATATAATTATTATTTCATTTATATCACATAAATTGATTAAATTTATACATATTACCTTCCATGTTAGGAGTTACTGAAAATCGAATCTCATCGCTTTCCGAGTGCTAGTCTATCTTACAGATGAGTGACCTTATTGTTGCCCATATGGAATGGGATGTAAAAATATATATGTGATATCATAAATCCTAAAGTATAAATATGTTAATATATAAATATATATTTTAAATCGATCATTACAATAATCTATGATAAGAAATGATAGAAAATAGATGACATCAATTCATGGGTAGATTATCCACCGTACAAATGAATGATTATTATGTATCCCATTTAATAGAAGAGGATATCGATATATGTTATTAACTTAATTTAAAAACATATTAGAATATATTAGATACTATTTATATCATATTATCATATCTTAAGAATATATTATGGTGGTAGAAAAAGAAATTAAATAAAAACACATAGCTATGAATTTTACCTCCTCTAAAATGACTTCTTTAGGATCATACATAATTTATTTCTAGATTGGATTTTTTAAATTTTTGTAGTATAATTTTATTGAATTTTATAATTTATGTGGTAAGGTATTTGTTGAAAAAAAAGGATTTATGGTGTGAACAAGAGAGGAGAGTGGTGACCTTTTATTAGTGAGATGAGTGGAACAATTGTAATCTTTTAAAATGAAACTTTTAATCCCACATTATCAACATCCAAAAGGATAAAAACATTATTATTTTCTATATTTATACATTTATTTTTTTAAATATATCTATAATGTTTTTTAGATATTTTTATCAAATTTTGACCCTTTGTTTTTAGTTTAACACCATGTAAACATGTTTTTACCTTAAACATTATGATTTATTTGAACTATTTTTTCAATTAATTACAATAAAAATAGTTGTATTCAACATGTAAGATAATATAATATTTTCTAATTTAAAATATTAAATCCATTTTAACAAATTCATTTCACAAATTATCAAAATTATAATTTAAAATTAAACTTGAAGACGTGACGAAAAAGCCAGTCTTCAAGAAGTATATTTTGAAGGAAAATTATTTTATATTAAATATACAGATAATAAAAATTGCTTTATTAATAATATTTAATATTTATATAAAAATAATTAATACATTAATTTTATTTTATTCCACCTCATGGTATTTTTAATTAAATTTAACTGAGAAACATTATGAACTTTAAAATCGATTTCATAAAATTCCCATTTTTAAACAAAAAGGAAATCTAAAATTAAAATATAATTTAAATTTTATTAAAAATAAATAAAAATGATTAAATATAACAAAATTATAGTTATTTTACATGAAATTATATAAAAAAAATATTCTATTTTATTTTTCATAATTTACTGAATAGAAAATAAATTATTTTGAAAAAATAAAATTTTAAATATTCACTCTAAAATAAATATTTTTCAGAAATATACATAAAATTCACCTAAATTAAAATTTCATATTCAAATTTTTATAAGTAACTTTATTTTTTCAAATATATTTTAAATGAATTTTAAAAATTATATATAATTTTTTTTCATGAAATTAAATAAAAAACATTTTTGAAGGAAACATGAATAAAATTAATTTAATAAAAATTTATTGATTATTTACTAAACTTTTTTATGTAATTTATAATGATTAGGACATATATATATCATAATGTATTTAATAATATTATTAACCACTGAATTAATGAATAAGTTATAATGATTATATATTTGACTAGTCGTTTATTGTCGGTGTTTCGTGTCAAAGATTCTAACAAAAATAGAGTTATTTTTCTAGAAAGTAAAAGTGTTACATCATCCCCATATAATAAATTGATTAATTGATTTTTTTTTCATAGTAATCAATGGATGGATATTTGAAAATAATTTTTTTGGAAACCCAGATAATAATTTTTTTAAATGAAACATCCACATGATAATGAAGTATATGATGTACCAAGATTATATAGAATAACACATTTTATGTTTCTATAATGGAGAAAATTGGCGGGAATTGAATATTTTGAAATGAATGAAAATAATAAATCCAAAATTATTATAAGGGGAGTGTCAAAGGTTATTGGTCACAAGAAAGTGAATGATCGTGGAAAAATAAACAACCACAAAACAAAAACCAAAAGAGGTATGAAAATGGTCCTTTCTCTCATCAAAATTATGGTATTTGGAGAATTTTTTTCAACACCCAAATCATAAGGAAATATTATTACATGATTAGTATTCATAGTGAAATTTTATCCGGAATCATGCATTAAATCACAATTTTAAAGGATCATATTACTATAAAATTGATAAGAATCTATTCTAACTATCTTTATAAATTATATAAAACAAAAATATTTTACAAAAACTAAGATAATTCCCAAAATTATTAATCATTAATATGATACATTAATATTCAAATTTTAAAATTAATACACAATTTTGAAACTAAATCATTCCTGAAATGGATAAACATATATCAATAATAACCCAAAAATGAAAAAAATTATAAAAATCTTTAATTTCATTTTATATCTCACACCTTTAATATTACAATAACAATAATATGGTGATCTCCTTTTGGAAAAAAATAATAACATAGTTTCCAAATAAATTTTCAATCATATGGTTAGCCATATGATAAAACATTTATTCACCTAATTAACTCAATATCAAAGATCATATAAATCCCATATGCAATCAATCAATTAAAACATATTTACACAATTTTTAATAGAATAATTGACATTATACTAAAACATCACATATATATCATCCTAATAAAAATTCCTCCAAATGTATAATTAATCGATTGAAGATATCATCACTTAAACCTTAAAACCGTCTTTCTATGAATTTGAAATTGTGATCAAATGAAAAGTCATATACCAATGATGGTATCCAAAAATAGAAAGACAACATATCCAGAATAATTCATAATCTCTAAATTTATATAAATAATTCTTCTAAAACCAACTTTAACCACCTTGAAAAATCACTCCCACTTCCGACGCCAAAATCATAATCATTACATTTCATGATATGATACGAATGAATGTGACAAAATTGTAAATACCTAAAACATTAAAAATAAAATGTAAAATATTAGATAACATGCATTATCAATGACCATATAGGTTTAGAGTTGTGGTGAATTAAGAAAATATCTTACTTAAACAGTTCACAAAAATTCAAGAGAGTATGATTCCAACTATAACTATCTTTTAATTTTACATATGACGTCATAAAAATCAACCTTATGAAACCATTTTAGAAATTATTCATTCAAACTAAATCCATATAACCCATTAAAGGAGAAACATAATATGGGTAAACTCAAATTCAACGTAAAGGTAAATATAATCATTAACAATTTAATTTCATCAAGGAGCATAAGAATAGAATAACAGTATGATGAAATAATTAAAGGGCATGAGGATAATAAAAGAATATTAACACTCACCATTTCCTAGATCATCAAACATAAAAATATTGCATAAGGATTTAACAAAGGTAAGAGTCATCTGAATCAATAATAATGTTCCATGTAATATCAACCTTGATAATTAGAAACATTATAAACCCAAATCAATGATAGGTAAAATTTATTAGTATCTAGTAACATTATCATCACATCACTTATAACAAATGAAAAACCAATATGGACAGGTTCTATCTATTGAGTAAGAAAGCCATTTCGGAGGATATAATTGTCCGACCCATCTAGGTATTATCGTGGATAAAGTTGTCCTTTCTTAATAACATAACCAACAACCCTTTATTTATAAAAAAACCACTTGTAATACGTTTATAATATAACCCACCATATTTTTAAAATTATTAAAATAACTATATCATGAGTAATGTACCTAGATAATTCATTTAATCATAAACTTATTGAAAAAAAAATATTCATTTCAAAATTGGATTAAACCATTGAAAAGAAATGTGTTACACAAAAATTTCATTGAAATGTGATTAAAACATGGAAAAGAAACGGGTTCCATAATGTTTTTTGAAATATGATTAACATGTGTGAATGAAATAGGATTTGTATCTTTAAAAAATTAATAAAACATGGAAAATAAATGGGAACAATCTCATTGAAATATGATTAAACCATGGAAATGTAATGGGATCCATATTAATATATTTAAAACAATATTAATCTATCTAGTGAAAGAATTTAGATATTATCATTAGAAAATAACCCCATTGTAGAATAGTTAACAACGTTTATTTTTGATTTTGATGAGTAGAAATCCCATCACAAAATAATTGAAATCATTTTGGTGGAATGTAACTTAATCATTTTGAAAATCATATTAAAATGGAAAATTGAAAAAAATTGCAAATATCTATTTCTTTAAAATAATTTGAAAACATATAATTAAAGGTTCAAAGAAAAATATGGTCATGGAGGTGGAAAGATCAATTCATGAACTAAATGTTTAAAATAAATAAAAAATTTCAAAAAATTTCATAAAAGAATGTCAAAAATTATTTTTTTTGAAATTGTTTTCAATTTTCCTTTAAATTTTTTTAAAATAAGGTCAAATACCTTGTAAAATTGATTTTATAAATAATTTATTTTTATAATTAATTCTTTTAAAATATTTTATATAAATCGAATTCTAAGAGAAACATATACAACCAAAAATAAAATAAAACATAATTATTACTAAAAAATTAATTTCTTGATGTATCTTAAAAAAATAAGGGATTAAATGGATGTTAAAAATGTGAAACAAAATTATAAACATATGATAAAGAAATTTTTTTGGTTCAAGAAAATAATTTCATATTATTTCTACTAAAATAAAATTGAATATAAACAGTTCGAAGTGAATGTATATTACAACTTAAATTAATTGAAACACAGGTAACCATTTAATTACAAGATCAATGAAAAAAAAACAAACGAAATATTAAATATAAAAAACATAATGATATCCATGATATAACCGGTCAAATCATAGTATATAAAACTCAAAAATAATTTGTAAAATACTGTTATTTTTTTCAGGTACACCTAGACCATCCTTTTTAATCAATCTTTGGTTAGGTCTCATTTAGTGGTGATCCAAGTCAAATATTGAAATTGTTGGAAATTTATAGGAAGTTCATAGATGGACCATTATTATCCCAAACTGTGAGCCCATACAGTGGAATCTATGAAACCCCAAATAGAATTGGTTTTCATGGTTGGTGTATATTTTGAAAAACTGTGCACCCACATTAGAGAAATCACACACCACATTGAACGGATGCATGGTTAGGGTTAACAGTTTTGGAAACTATATTTCCCCCTCTAGGAAACCACACACATGTAATTTAATTATTATGATAAATTTGTTTAAAATTTTTCAAACCCACCATATGAACCCCCACTCATCATAAATTTGGATTGGATGTCTTCATATGGAATTAGATCCCCCATGATTCAATTTTGGTTCATCCAAACTGTGGAGTCTTGGCATGGATGCGACACACTACTACCCCGATCTAGTTAATAACGTGGCCTCATTCATGCCTCCCCTTATGGTAGAGACTATTGACTTGGATTAAAGGTTAAATATTGATCATGGGAAGACTAAACCAACTTTATGACGTTATCACATTATTGGAAGTAAATAAAAAAAATACAAAGAGTTAATAATAAAAATAGAGATAATACTTAAATCACATCATAAACCAAACAAAATTTACAATATCCAAAACTAAGCATTAGATATGTCATTCCATGTATGTTTCAGTAGTCAATATGAAAAACCTAAAATAAATAAGGATAGCGATAACACCCATGTGAGTCCCAAATCACAAATTGTTTCCTCATCCCTTATCCACCCCAACTGAGGAAACTAGCAAAGGGGCATTTCCCATAACCTTTCCTATAACCAAGATTTCTATTTGGGTAGCAATCAGGCATCCCATGTAGGGTGTGGGTACCAATCAGTAGACAACAACTAATGGAATCTAAAACAATGTCTAGTCAACAATAGTGTATACATTTTTATAATTAATAAATAATAATTCAGAAGTAAATTGTTATCTAATTTTCACTTATTATTTATTGGACCGTATATATCCTCTGGATCTCAATAACACCATCACCATCAATACCAACTTTTTCTCATTATAGAGTCGTATCCTTATGACATTGTAGATTGATAAATCAAAAAACCCACAGTATCTCATTAACATATTCATATCAATCCATTTGATAGACAATTGGAACCATTTTCCCATGTTGATCCCATGGGTATAACAAATTTTGTCTATCAACCTGTGGGTATTTGGATACTAGGTCCATATCCCACAAATCAATGTCCCACATGGGTATTTGAAGACTCATTTACTATCATATTCACATTTATCACATATGTATATTTGGAGACTCAGTCCACGTCAAACTCACAATTACCAAATATGGGTATTTGGATCCTTTTTCTATGTTCCACACACATTTATCCCATATGGTAATATTGATAATCAATCCCTCTCATGTACTCATATATCAATCAATAAAAAATATTTCACATAAATTACATCAATCAATGTTAATAAATAGTTTACTTCATATTACATTTCATATCACGATGTATCACATCAACTATCAATCAAATCATGGTTCAACACAACAATTACTTGGAATAAAATGACCAATTCTCTGTGTAAACCATTTTACAAAATTCAATTCATATAACCCCTTAATCCATTAATTCCACTTCAACCATATCATAATTTACATTGTTAATAAATTAATAATTATATTTATTTTCCTATTAAACAATCCAAAATTCCCATAAATTACATAATGAAAAAATTTCATTAATTAATTGACCAATTATATAATATCATTTCACAATCATAACATTTTATCAAATAATTTTCCATTTAATTAATTCAATTCAAAAAATATTATTATTATGAGTACCAAAAGGCATTTTTCCCAATTTCGACAAAATTAATAACCACATGGAAAATGTATTTATTAAATTACATGATTTAGTAAATTAATTAATTAATTAATTGAATCAATTCAAGATTAAATTCTCAAACGTGCTAAATGAAAATTCACTACTCATACCTGTAATTTGAATTTAAGACTATAGGAATTGAATTTATACCACCAACCTCAAAATTGATTATGAACATTGGCCAATGGAAAATCCCCAAGTTGATGAGTATCACCCAAGAACTAGATCAAGAACAGGTTCTAAATAAGAAAATATCTCCCATGATCAAACATATTAGATATATATCCATCTCTAATGGAGGAAATATTACATTCAAAAGATGAGTCAAATACATGAGATCGGGAGGAAACAAACCAATATCAGATTATATTATAGGGATAGGTGAAAATCAATTAATATATCTTTAATTTGTTAAGAAGATTTTTTTAAAACTGTGGGAAATCATTTAGAAGCCATTGAAATTTGTAGGAATGAATTTACACCTGAGTGGGGGTGATTAGGGATTAATACAATGGGGTTTCATATTTTATTTATAATTTTATTCGGTTTAAAATTCCACACACATGGTTTCCTCTACAGGGTGCATGGTTTTACCTAACCATTAAACTCTTCTTAGAGAGTTACATGATTAATACTAGAAGGGTTCAGGTTTGGAAAAACTATCCGCTAATCATGTGAATTTCTCTATTTGGATTTTCATGGTTTCCTGTCTTGGGTTCACTATTTGGGAATAACATTCCCCAACAAATGCACTACACCACATCCCTCCAAAATTTTAAATTATCACCGAAAATCATCCCATGTAAAAATAGAAAAAAAAGATATACTGAAATCAAGGTAATACAGTACCAGATCAAGCTTATACATCTCCCAGAATTGATTGAATTTGTAAAGACCCATAAAATTCAATGGAAAGTTTTTCTAAATTTTCTTTGGGATTTTACAAGAACGCGGTTTCTGATGGCACTTGATTCTGAGGCCCGGAGTGCCCGGAATCAATTTCCGAAGTTTGGCTCGGGTACGTTCAGTGAACGAACGAGCGGGTTTTTCTATATTTTGAACTGGTGCTCGGAATTGAAATCTGATGGCACCGATGAACTCGCAATGCCGGTAATCGCTTAAGGGAACCTTTACCGTAGTTGTGTTTGTGCGGGAGAAGAAGCTAATTTTTGGGGATTAATAAAAAAAGTGAATAAAATTGTTGAATCAATTTTATTTCATGTTATGTGGTTAACTTCTTCCATGGGAAGTTGGTGGTGGGCCCACATCCATCCAACTTCCCATGTGTGGATATTTTAAAGGGTGGAGCCCACACGAACCCCCCACCTTTTCAAATTCCTTAAACTCCCTAACCCTCTTAACCCCTCACTTTCCTAACCCCTCTAAACCCCCCATTTACGTTTTGTTAACTTATCACCTCATTAATTTTATAACATCTTATGTTAATAACTTAAGTGAGTTAAATGTGGGTTTTGAATTTTCAAACTCTTGAAATTCAAATGGTTAGGTTGTGTTAATAAAATAAGACTTGGTCTTATTTTATTATTGTTAGAGTTTTTCAACCTTGAGAGGATTGGGAAAGCGGTCTTCTTCTTCTTCAACCTCGACGAAGAACGTGAAGAACACTGTTATTCAACAAAGAACTTCTCCGCCGAAGAACACGGTTCTTCCGCGACGCCATATCCGTGACGCGACGTTCTTCTTCCGCGTCTTCTCTTCCGTGACGGTTTTCTGCGACGAAATCACTGTCAACGACTTCGAATCCTCGCTTCGGGACGTCAACGTTATTTTCCAGCGACGCCCGACCTCCGCGACGCTCGTCTTCCGCGGCTCGTTGACGAACACCATTCCTAAACCGAGGTAGGGGATTATTTTTATTTAATTATTTTCCGTTCATGAATCTAGTTTATCGATTGTCGTGGATTTTCGACTAGATGTTATCATTTAACGAGAGGGGTTCCGGACCGCACAAACACGACCGAACCCCCCTCCTATGTTCATGTTTGATTCTTTGTGGATGGAACGGAATGGCGAGGTGTCGTCGCACCATGCGGGAATCGCACGACAAGTATAACGTGACGCCGTCGCGCCGCGTCGTGGAAGGAAGTTTAAGAATGCGACGCCATCGTGCCGCGTCGAAGAAAACCAAAGAACCACGGTCGGAGTCGGGCCGCGGCGAAGGGGCGCGGTGCCATCGGGTCGCGTTGGAAAACTACAAAGACGACGATTTTTTGTTTTGACATGCGGATTGACGGGCGATGACGAAGCATGCCATTTTTGCGTTTGAATCCCTTCGCAGTGAAGGTGGGGTCCCGGGGGGACCATAGGCGAAGACGGTAGGAGGAACGCACCACCGGAGCGCGTCCGGTGGTCCGCGGAAGGCGGCAGCGGCACGCCACGCCGACGCGGCGGCGGCGGCGACCGGCGGCTGCGGCGCGCCGCCGGAGGGGTGGCGGCCGGCGGATCCGCCGCCGGCCTCAATTAGCAGCGGGCGGGGGAGTCGCGCACCCCGCTCCGCGAATCGGCTCGGCCACTCTAGCCGAGCTGCGGCCGGCCGGTCGGGCCGGACCGAGCCGGGCCGGGCCAGGCGGGGCCCAGCCGGGTCGGACCCGGGTCGGGTCGGCCCAGGCCCAGACCCCCGTTTTCGGACCACTTTCGGTGAAATGCCCATATCTTGAGCAGTATACCTCCGATTGACGCACCTTCAGTGGAAACGCGATCCTTGGACCGAGACGGTCGTTTCGGTATATTACACTTAAGGTTTCGGAGAATTTTGGGTTCAGCCGGGTTGGTTCGTACGCGAAACCAACCGGGCCCTCGGAGCGGAAACGCTTGTAACTTGAGTTCCGGACGTCCGATTGACGTGCCGTCAACTTTGATGGATTCCTCTAAGTGAGACGGATCTTTTCGCTTACTACGATCGAGGTTTGGATATCGTTGGAGTGCGGTCGGGTTGGTTCGCTCACGAAACCAACCGGGCCCCTGGATCGAAAAAGCCAATAACTCACAGACCGGACGTCCGATTGACGCACTATCTGTCTCATTGTTTTCCTCTTGGTTAGACGGAACTTTTGGCATACTTCGCCCGAGATTTCGATACAGTTGGATAGTGGCCGGGTTGGATCGCACCCGAAATCCAACCGGGCCCCCTGAACGGAAAAGTTGATATCTTTCAGACAGGACGTCCGTTTGACGAACCGTCAGTGGCGTTGTTGATCACGTTGAGAAACGGTCCCAATGAGTATATACCCTATGAGAGTTCGGGGTACAGTTGAGATACGACCGGGAATGGTTCGCTCACGAAACCAACTGGGCCCCTGGGATGAAAAGGCTAGAAACTCATAGACCGAGCGTCCGATTGACACGCCGTATGTTGCATTGAGACCCCTATGACGGGGCGGTCCTTGAGATACTTATTCGTGGTACTTTGAGATACTTGGAGTATTGACCAGTTGCTCGTGGAGCGGACCCTCCCAAAGACGAGTGTACGGAGTACGGAGACCGTGTAGCTGGCTGAGACCTGACGACTGCTTGACCGAATCGACTAGGAATGAGTCGACTAGCCCAGTGGACGGAGCACTACTTTGTGAGGTGCAGACCCATGGTGGACGGAGCACTACCTGTGTGACAGTGCAGACCCGCGGTACTCGGCCGGAGAGTACCTCAGCAGGCTACTAGGGGGTGTGCACTACTGTGTTTGGGTGACATACCTCGGCGGGAAGCACTACTGTGTTTGGGTGGCTAACCCGCAGTACTCGACAGGAGGAGTACCTCAGGAGTCTTAGTTTAGTGAGCAGTACCTCAGAGTCATGACAGGACCACTGTACACTCTAGAGACGGAGCTCTTCAGCAGTTACGGTTTCGATAATGAAAATCCTGGTTTGAGCTGAGACTTTTGACCTTTGTGTTTACCTCGTGATTGAGATGGGTCACTTGATAACTTAGATATATGTATAGGCATATACCTGGGTAGTGGTTATCTTTGGATTTCATGATCCTTGTGTTTCCTCATGATTGAGATGGGTTACTTGATAACTTAGGTATATGTATGGGCATATACCTAAGTAGAGGTTATCTGTTGAGATATTCTTTGTGGTTATCCTTGTTGGTTTTAGAGAGACCTTGAGGGTCTCAGGATCCCTACTGAGTATCGTTATACTCACCCCTGCACGGGCCATACCCGCACCTCGTTGTGTTGGTTTCAGACGACGGGCAGTGCTGACAGAGGTCGAGTGTTCGAGGACTAGACGGTACCCGGAGGTGGACCACATGACGAGTCAGTATCTGGAGGAGGACTTTACGGCGAGACGACACACGGAGGTGGTTGACGGGCGAGAGTGTTGAGGAGGCTATCTGTACCTACCCTTCAGGTAGGATCCGTGGCGGACGATCCAGGAGCTGCGCTATCTGTACCTACCCTTCAGGTAGGATCCGAGGAGGACGACCCAGGAGCTACTTCCTTCTTCCAGATGTTTCCTTTTTCTGTTGTACTTTCGTTCAGCTGTATTTGTACTTTCTTTTGGGTTTGTATTCTGGCCCATTTACTTTTCAGCACTTCTCTTGTACTTAGTGTTTACATTTTCCGCTTGCTTACTCTGTGGTGCTTGTTTTCTTTTATAAAGGCAATTCCTTCCCAGTTATCGAGATTTACGCCTTTGGTGCTAGTCGCCAGCCCCTGGCCTATGGAAGGCAGGCTTGGGGTAGTCACGGTATGGGCCCCGAGGACGGGTCGTGACAAATTGGTATCAGAGGAGTCGGTTCTACCGCAGAACTTATAACTCTGATATTTCTTTCTGTGAAGCAATAATGTTAAGGGTACCGACTATGGTCTTCAGTTCAGGGAGTCCAGTGTTGGTGCGGGCGACTGGCGTATCCATACACTAGGACCCTGAAAACTGATTTCCGACTTTGTGCACGAAAACATTGATTGCGTGTGTGTTTTCAAAGTTTTTCCCTTAAAACAGCTCAAACTAGGTCAGCTCACCAGGTATAATCCTTTGACCATGTTACATTGTTTCTTTTAGGATGCCTTTTCTCGGACGGCCAGCTAGAGCCCCGAGAGTGGTTCATACTGACAGCCCACCGAGCGACATGGCCTCAGTACAGGGCCCTTTTCTAGTTGAGGCACCAGCGGAGGCACCAGCGGTACTACTACCCGTTGGGACACCGATGCCACCAGCCCCAGCAGCAGAGGGTGCACGTCGCTTGAATGCACTGCACGAGTTCCAGCGCTAGAGGCCACCCAGGTTCCAGGGAGGGACGGACCCGCAGGCGGCTAAGGATTGGCTGGAGGATGTGGTGAGAGTCTTCAGGCTAGTGGGGACGCCGGTAGACTTCATAGTGATCTTTGCTACCAGCCTCCTTCAGGCAGCAGCAGGCAGGTGGTGGAGCCACTTGTTTCAGTTTTTCGACGGGATGGCCTTCACATGGGAAGACTTCGAGACCTTCATCAGGGTGGAGTTTGTGCCAGTAGCTCTACACCCCGAGCGTGTACAGGAGCTTCTGCCTTTTCCGCGTGTTTTTTGATCAGTAGCCGAGTCATCTGTGGGCAGTAGACAGATGATGCAGAGGTCCAGGAAGACCAGACCAGCAGTTGGACGATCTCGGGTTTTAGGACCGGTGGTGCGGGGCACCCGGGGTGGGGTTAGAGCCAGGAGTTCTAGAAACAGACAGTGTTACTCATGCGGCGGGACGGGTCACCTGGCACGTGACTGTCCAACTCCTCGTACAGTTGGTCCGCAGGCGTTGGAGGAGCCACCAAGGTAGTAGATCTCCGGGAGCAGGTGGACAGGAGCGGAACTAGTGGATACGTCGCTTGTACTTCTAGTTCCATGTTGTTGTTGTATTCGTGTCTTTGTACTATGAGCTGAAATATTAAAAAGAAACTTATCTTTGTTTGCTTTCCTGTCCTTTTGTTTGGTTGATACTGAGTGGTCCCGGTTAAAACTGTTGACTTGACCCTCACTTTCGAGATTTCTACTAGAGGAGACCCAGTGACCTCACACTGATGCCGACAGTGTAACTCGACCCTTGGAGGCGAGAGTGACCGTTGGATCTCTTAGTAGTTACGTCGAGGCCTTACGACGTCATCCATGACATGAATGCGTCATTCATGTCAGGATTGACTATATTAGGAAATGGGTGTGGTTCATCCAGGGGATGAGACCGAGTTTCTATTTTCGGCAAAAGAGAAATTTTAGCAGCTCTTTCAGATCATAGGCAAAGCGGGTTCAGATCATCCAGGAGCGGATGAAGACTGCACAGTGCAGTAAGAAACAGGAAACTGGCTCCAGTCTTAGAGACTCGAGCGTGTTAAATGTTAAAGAAGAGGAAGCTTAAAGGAGATATGAGTCTACAAAGAAGCAGACGTGGAGGCAGAGCTAGGAGAGTAGCATGAGGTGGTGTACATCCTAACATGGTACAACCACCCGCCTTAGTTATTCCCTCCAGGCTCAGGGAGATGGAGGGAGGAGGAAGAGTGCGGCTGCATGCGGTCAAAGAGTGTGACCCAATGGCTCTAGAAATGATTCAAGGGACAGTCTGTGTCCACTACTAGCTACTGTAGTAACGGACGTCGATATGAATCATTCCTTTCTTTCACAAATCTTGTTCCAGACCTAGAGTTTCTGGTAAGCCATGGACTTGACCCTCACGTCTGGAGATACCTTGGGAGGAGACTCGATAATCACACTTACGCCGACGGTGTGGTCAGACCCTCGAGGCGAGAGTTCCGGTTGGAAATCTCTTGGTGGCAGCGTCGAGGCCTTATGACGTTAGTTTGAGTATGGAATGGGAAATAACTGTTCATACTCAAATTGACGGTTTTAGGCAAACGTCAGGATTGGTTTTCCTTGGTCGGAAAAAAGGAAACCCTGGGCAGCACAAGTTAAACACAAGCACGGGAGGGTGCGACCGATCAATCTTGAGTCGGCCAACCTTACCCTCATGGCGACAGTCGTTTCGAGTTCCAGTTCTAACAGGAATTGGAGACCTCTAGAGTTCGAGGATGACGATCACGTCCTTATACGGGTCTCACCTCTATGAAGTTTACGGAGTTGTGGCCAAGGTGGCACGTAAACTCTGAGGTTCAACGGACCTTTCTAGGTCCACAGCTGGGTAGGCGAGGTGGTTTACCACTTGACCCATCCACCTCAGTTGCACCAGGTGCACGATGACTTCGACGTATCTCAACTGAAGAGATACGTGCTCGACCCTTCGCATTTCATTGACCATGAGGAGATGGACGATGGCGATGAGGTGTTTTCCATGGAGGTTTTAGTGGGAATCAAGGATCGACAGGAGTGGATCCTACGAGGATGATCAATTCCTCGAGTTCACTTTCTCTGGAAGTACGGAAACCTCCGGGTGAGCACATGGGAGCGGAAGGCTCAGATGCGTGCTCTGTACCATTTTTGTAACCTTAGTTTGTGTTAAAGCTTTATGAGGACGTAAAGCCCTGAGTTGGGAGTAATGTAAAGACCCGTAAAATTCAAGGGAAATTTTTTCTAAATTTTCTTTGTGATTTTACAAGAACGCGGTTTTTGACAGCACTTGATTCTGAGGCCCGGAGTGCCCGGAATCAATTTCCGAATTTTGGCTCGGGTACGTTCAGTGAACGAACGAGCGGGTTTTCCTATCTTTTGAACCGGTGCTCGGAATTGAAATCTGATGGCACCGATGAACTCGTAATGCCGGTAATCGCTTAAGGGAACCATTACCGTAGTTGCGTTTGTGCGGGATAAGAAGTTAATTTTTGGGGATTAATAAAAAAAGTGAATAAAATTGTTGAATCAATTTTATTTCAGGTTATGTGGTTAACTTCTCCCATGGGATGTTGGTGGTGGGCCCACATCCATCCAACTTCCCGTGTGTGGATATTTAAAAGGGTGGGGCCCACACGAACCCCCCACCTTTTCAAATTCCTTAAACTCCCTAACCCTCTTAACCCCTCACTTTCCTAACGCCTCTAAACCCCCCATTTAAGTTTTGTTAACTTATCACCTCATTAATTTTATAACATCTTGTGTTAATAACTTAAGTGAGTTAAATGTGGGTTTTGAATTTTCAAACTCTTGAAATTCAAATGGTTAGGTTGTGTTAATAAAATATGACTTGGTCTTATTTTATTATTGTTAGAGTTTTTCAACCTTGAGAGGATTGGGAAAGCGGTCTTATTCTTCTTCAACCTCGACGAAGAATGCGAAGAACACCGTTCTTCAACGAAGAACTTCTCCGCCGAAGAACATGGTTCTTCTGTGATGCCGTATCTGCGACGCGACGTTCTTCTTCCGCGTCGTCTCTTCCGCTATGGTTTTCCGCGACGAAATCGCCGTCAACGACTTCGAATCCACGCTTCGCGACGTCGACGTTCTTTTCCCGCGACGCCCAACCTTCGCGACGCTCATCTTCCGCGACTCGTTGACGAACACCGTTCCTAAACCGAGGTAGGGGATTATTTTAATTTAAATATTTTCCGTTCATGAATCTAGTTTATCGATTATCGTGGATTTTCGACTAGATGATATCATTTAACGAGAGGGGGGTCAGACCGCACAAACACGGCCGAACCCCCCTCCTATGTTCATGTTTGATTCTTTGGGGATGGAACGGAATGGCGAGGTGTCGTCGCACCATGCGGGAATCACACGACAAGTATAACGCGACGCCGTCGCGCCGCGTCGTGGAAGGAAGTTTAAGAACGCGACGCCGTCGCGCCGCGTCGAAGAAAACAAAAGAACCACAGTCGGAGTCGGGCCGCGGCGAAGGGGCGCGGTGCCATCGGGTCGCGCTGGAAAACTACAAAGACGACGCTTTTCATTTTGACATGCGGATTGACGGGCGACGACGAAGCAGACCGTTTTGGCGTTTGAATCCCTTCGCAGTGAAGGTGGGGTCCCGGGGGGACCATAGGCGAAGACAACAGGAGGAACGGCCCACTGGAGCGCGTCCGGTGGTCCGCAGAAGGCGGCAGCGGCGATCCGCGCCGACGCGACGGCGCCGGCGCGCCGCTGGAGGGTTGGCGGCCGGCAGATCCACCGCCGACCTCAATTAGCGGCGGGCGGGGGAGTCGTGCACCCCGCTCCGCGAATCGGCTCGGCCACGCTGGCCGAGCCGCGACCGGCCGGTCGGGCCGGGTCGGGCCCAGCCTGGTCGGACCCGGGTCAGGTCGACCAGGTTTGGCCGACCCAGGGGGGGTCGGGCCGGGTCGGCCCGGGTCGGCCCGGGCCCAGACCCCCATTTTCGGACCACTTTCGGTAAAATGACCATATCTTGAGCTGTAGACCTCCGATTGACGCGCCGTCAGCGGCAACACGATCCTTGGACCGAGACGGTCGTTTCTCTATATTACACTCAAGGTTTCGGAGAACACTGGGTTCGGCCGGGTTGGTTCGTACGCGAAACCAACCGGGCCCTCGGAGCGGAAACGCTTGTAACTTGAGTTCCGGACGTCCGCTTGACGTGCCGTCGACTTTGATGGATTACTCTAAGTGAGACGGATCTTTTCGCTTACTATGCTCGAGTTTTGGATGTCGTCGGAGTGCGGTCGGGTTGGTTCGCTCACGAAACCAACCGGGCCCCTGGAACGAAAAAGCCAATAACTCACAGACCGGGCGTCCGATTGACGCACCGTCTGTCTCGTTGTTTTCCTCTTGATGAGATGGAACTTTTGGCATACTTTTCCTGAGATTTGGATACAGTTTGATAGTGGCTGGGTTGGATTGCACCCGAAATCCAACCGGGCCCCCTGAACGGAAAAGCTAATATCTTTCAGACAGGACGTCCGTTTGACGAACCATCAGCGACGTTGTTGATCACGTTGAGAAACGGTCCCAATGAGTATATACCCTATGAGAGTTCGGGGTACAGTTGAGATACGACCGGGATTGGTTCTCTCATGAAACCAACTGGGCCCCTGGGATGAAAAGGCTCGAAACTCACAGACCGAGCGTCCGATTGACGCGTCGTCTGTTGCGTTGAGACCCCTATGACGAGGCGGTCCTTGAGATACTTCTTAGTGGGACTTTGAGATACTTCGAGTATCGACCAGTAGCTCGTGGAGCGGACCCTCCCAGAGACGAGCGTACGGAGTACGGAGACCGTTTAGCTGGCTGAGACCTGATGACTTCTTGACAGACTCGACTTGGAGTGAGTCGACTAGCCCAGTGGACGGAGCACTACTTTGTGAGGTGCAGACCCATGGCGGACGGAGCACTACCTGTGTGACAGTGCAGACCCGTGGTACTCGTCCGGAGAGTACCTCAGCAGGCTACTAGGGGGTGTGCACTACTGTGTTGGGGTGACATACCTCAGCGGGAAGCACTACTGTGTCTAGGTGGATGACCCGCGGTACTCGACAGGAGGAGTACATCAGCAGTCTGATGTTAGTGAGAAGTACCTCGGAGTCATGACAGGACACTGTACACTCCAGAGACGGAGCTCTTCAGCAGTTACGGTTTCGATAATGATAATCATGGTTTGAGTTGAGACTTTTGACCTTTGTGTTTACCTCATGATTGAGATGTGTCACTTCATAACTTAGGTATATGTATGGGCGTATACCTGGGTTGTGGTTATCCGTTGATTTCATGATCCTTGTGTTTCCTCATGATTGAGATGGGTTACTTGATAACTTAGGTATATGTATGGGAATATACCTAAGTAGAGGTTATCTGTTGAGATCTTCTTTGTGGTTATCCTTGTTGGTTGTAGAGAGACCTTGAGGGTCTCGGGGTCCCTACTGGGTATCATTATATTCACCCCTGCACGGGCTATGCCCACACCTCGTTGTGTTGGTTGTAGACGACGGGCAGTGCTGACAGAGGCCGAGTGTTCGAGGACTGGACGGTACCCAGAGGTGGACCACACGATGAGTCAGTATCTGGAGGAGGAATTTACGGTGAGACGACACACAGAGGTGGTTGACGGGCGAGAGTGTTGAGGAGGCTATCTGTACCTACCCTTCAGGTAGGATCCTTGGCGGACGATCCAGGAGCTGCGCTATCTGTACCTACCCTTCAGGTAGGATCCGAGGAGGACGACCCAAGAGCTGCTTCCTTCTTCCAGCTGTTGCCTTTTTCTATTGTACTTTCATTCAGTTGTAGTTGTACTTTCTTTTGGGTTTGTATTCTGGCCCATTTACTTTTCAGCACTTCTTTTATACTTAGTGTTTACATTTTCCGCTTGCTTACTCTATGGTGCTTGTTTTCTTTTATAAAGGCAATGCCTTCCCAGTTATCGAGATTTACGCCTTTGGTGCTAGTCGCCAGCCCCTGGCCTATGGAAGGCGGGCTTGGGGTAGTCACGGCATGGGCCCCGAGGACGGGTCGTGATAGAATTTTACAATCTCCCCATATTATTAAAAAATCATCCTCAAGATATACTCCCATGAATCTCTAACATTTTAAGGTAAAAATGTTCTGGTAATAGAGAATGAATATCTCCATCTGACACCAATGTGTCCTCCAAAAAACAACCATGATTCTATGATACACAAAATATCAACACATTATTTCCCTAAAAAACATTCTCATTGT
The DNA here is from genome assembly GCA_963277665.1 of Viscum album. Taxonomy (NCBI): domain Eukaryota; kingdom Viridiplantae; phylum Streptophyta; class Magnoliopsida; order Santalales; family Viscaceae; genus Viscum; species Viscum album. Next base: position 511,195,773 of record OY728167.1, on the reverse strand, counting down.
GATCAAACACACATATCAGATGTTCTATAAAAGACCCATTAGTTTAAATCTCAACATCATCCACAATGATCAAATGATAATGGTTAGGATGGTACAACTAATGGTATGTCACAGGAAAAATGTCATTCATAGCACTATACCTCTATGGAATAGCCAATCAGTACACCATCAGCCTGATTATCTCCCCATTATCAAATGGTCCCACAGACATTGGTGACAACCTTCCCATATCTTAATCCTATGGTGACCTAGTCTATACGATACAAAAATGAATACATGATCACCACATGAAAACTCTAGGGGTTGTCAATGTCAGTCATAATACATCTTCTACCTACTCTGAGCCATAGTCATACGGTTTTGAATTATCTAAACCATCTCTGGTGAATCTTGCACGAGTCTTTGTTCCAAAATAGTAGACTCACGTACCTCTATTCAATTTAGTGGTGATCTACATTTCATACAATAAAGCTCCTGATATGGTTTCATAAATATTGTTTCCTGATAACTGTTGTTATAAGAGTAACATATTAATGATAGGTTTTTATCCCAAGGCCTTTCAAATTGTAGGACATGCCTTAAACATATCCATAAGAACCAATTTAGTACCCAACAACTTCCCATCATTCTATTAGTGGAATTCCATACTAAGTACAATATATTTAACAAGCTCAATATATAAGGCCTTCTAAAGGATTGAAGAAAAATTAGAGTAATAGTATAAAAAAAATACTCTATGGAACCCCATATAGATATTATATCTCTTGAATATACTATTCTCTAATCTGATCCATAGATAATGTCTATTGTATAGGAAATAAATGTTCCATATTCATTCATCGGTCCACAACCACCCAAATAGAATCATTATTCTATGGTATCCTTTAGAGATCCACCATAATTTCCATAGTAATGTTGTCCCTCTTTATTCTGGAATTGGAAATGGTTGTACTAGGACAACTGGTTCAGGATACAAAGACTTCACCTATGGGTGGGTTTAGAATCATTTCCCAGACCCTACTATCTCTGTTTTCATGCCCATACACCAATACTATTGATTTATGTGATGATATATTTTGGTAAAACCCAGATGAACAGCCTACATAGAGGCATGGAATTAATTCATAAGATCCTCTGACATACTCGTAGGACCAAGAACACAATTCATTATATAGATGTTCTCATCCCCATATTTGGTCCATTCATAAGGTGACTCTCCAAATTTAAGGATTTCACACAATTCCAAACACTCTAGATTTTGATACTTCCTTTACCTGATTCGACTCAGAATAGTATACATCATTGAATATAATATGATATTCTTCTACATCCATCTCTAATTTAACCACCACATTAATCTATTCCAATAGATTCATCATCTTCAACTCAGAACTAGACTATTGAACTGCCTGAGTCTGATTTTTTCGTTTTCAATGTGTCATCCACACAATTTCTCTTCCAGATCATATATGAACGCACTAAATAAAAATAATACATATAATCAACCAACCTCAAATATCATATATTCAAATCACTTTAAAAAAAGTTATACTTTTTTCACTTGTGATGTGTAAACACAATAAACATTTCTACCATAATATAATACTGCCAACACTTCAAGTAGTAAACCCCTGTAGCTAATTTGAGTTCATGGTTAGGGTAGTTCCATTCATGTGTCATCAACATCCAAGACGTAAACCAAAAATACATCTCCCTATTTAAACACATCTCCAATCCCTACCCTATATGATTCACAAAACACCATATACTTCTTACATGGATTAGGTTGGATTATGACTAGTGTCATCACCAAATGCTACTTCAGCTCTTGGAAGGTATTCTAACATTCTATATAACATTCTAACTTCATTCCCTTCAGTTTCAATCCCTAAATTTGATTTAGAAAATAGGATAACTCATGGATGATATTACAATAATATCCCTCTAATCTTATAAATATACGAATATCAAAAACATAAATTGGATTTTCCAAAGAGACCATTGACTACACCATCTCTATGTCCCCTAACAAACTATCATTTGAATTGATGTGACCCAAAAAGTGTACCAGATCAATCCCACACTGACACTCATATTTCTTGGGGTGTGGCTGATACTTTCTCTATATACTCAGGATGATATCAAAAATTTTGGAAGGATAGTCCCAAGACTTGGACCACATCAATATTTGATCTAAAAACACAAAAAAAACTGATCTTGTTATGTATGTAAGATTTTGATAATAAAGGGCACAAAAACTAATGGCGTGATCATCAACCAGAACCAAATCACAAAAAACTCATAAATGCCATACCTAATTTAGAATGATTTTTGAGGTATGTAAGAAGGTCAACGTCTAAACTAATGGTACAATGATCTCAATCCAATCCTGAATAAAACACAAGATACCCTAATCTAGTAAAACAAGTCACCAATATTTGGAAGAGGATATTGGTTATTCACAATCATCTGGTTTAACATCTATTAATCAACACACATGTGCAAGGTCCAATCATCATTCATTGCAAACAAGATTGTATATCCCCAAGGTGAGGTGCCCAGATGGATAAATCCCATACACATTAACTATTCCATTTATGTAATTATCTCCTAATGCACAGTTGGTGGAATTATATATGGTCGAATAGAAACTAGCACATCCCCTAGAATAAGGTCAATAGTAAATTCCAGATATCTCTCATTCGACAACATAAGAAATCATTAGAAAAAATATACCAAAACTGGTAAACTATAGGTGGGAAGACATCATTCTTCACACTACCATCATAGAGAAAAAGACTAGAAACCTTTGTGGTGAGATCACCAAGTTATTCATAAACTAGACCTACAAGGAATTTCTGGATAGCATATTCTATATGGTGTACATAATTTTCACCATCAACAAATGTAAAGGTCTCTCTCCTATGGTAAAAATAATTCTGGGATCTGTATACTACAGACCAGTCCATACCCATAATTATGTCAAATCCTGATATATCTAGGATGTGAAGATCCCAACAAAAATGATACTCACAACCTCAATATAACTCCACCTTCTAACATAAAATTATCTCCATATAACTCCCAAAGGAGTATATATTTTCATAACCAAACTTACTGTAAGAATGAGAGGTACCAAAATCAAATTCAGAAGTAAAAACCACAGAATCTATAGGAGTTGTACCTTTAGAAATCGAAGGTACACTCTATATATCAACATGTTTAATATGGAATTCATGTAAAAATTTTCCAATATTATCTACAATACGATATGAGTCCACTGATCTCTACCACTATGTTGATATGTGTGCTCTCTCACAGATACTCCATGTCCACTACATCTAACGCCATGGCTTTTAGAACTGAAACTGCCAGAATGATATGATGTATAAGATCCCCATCCCACACTATGGCTCTTCATGTATTCCCCATCATTACCCATCATTCATGGGTTACTATAGAACATATTATGCCCCATCATGCCGCATAATCAAAACTCTACCAGTGGTAGGGGAAAATTCAAATGAAAGTGTCTCGTCCTATCACACTCGTGGAAAACCAAATGAGTAAGATTTTTGGTAACTGATGTTTCCCCATGTCCTTAATTCATTCCATATCTTTGTTCAACATTTTCATAATGAAACTTCCTTCCCATAGAGGATCTACCTCATGATCATCCAACAAAAAACATTTTTCCTCCACTAGATGCCTCTTTTAAGATCCCCTAACATATGAGAGCCTAATCTACCTCATCAGAAATATATTTTGACCAAAATCTATTAACATGGGACTTAATATCACATTTATGTCCATCCCCAAAACTCATTTCCAATGCAGTATAATCCCCTTCGATTTCTAGGGAAAACTATGGGAAGTTAGTAAAGGAACCAGTATATTCCATCACAGACATCCTCCCCGGAGATAAATGAAAGAACACATTTTTCTTCCCTATACTAGTGTCTCTAGAAAAAATTCCTACATGGACATTTACAATAATTCTCCCCATTCCATTAAATATTCTTATATATTATAATCATGATAATCCAACTAATTCTTCATTGATCCACATAATATGTAGGCAACCCACTTGACACTCTTCTCCGCTAGAGTCTACAAGTTTTCAAGTATACTTTGGATATAATCGTTCCAGAATTAAACCACCTCTGGTCGTCCCTCTACTGTAAACATCGAAGGGTGAGGAAAATAAAACTGTTGAGTTAGGTCATACATTCCATCGAAAACCATATTGGGTTTCTCTCCATAAACTAATAAAATTCGGAAATGTTCTCACTGAAATGCACTCTAAATCGTCAACTGACACTATTAGTGCCTCAAAACCCACTATTGGATAACCATTTCCATACAAAACCTCATATCATTATATAATCAAGAATCATCCAGGAGGAATACCTCTACAATCAAAAAAACATCTCATGACACATAATAATACATAAAGAATTTAACAAGAGGGATTCACATAAGATTTAACAAGTAAATTCAACAAACCCCACCACATGGTCATAATTGGGGTGCTATCACTACACATAACAATCCCTCAACCATGTTTACCATAAAAATTATAAAACAAATTCTAATTATTCATGATTTTTATCCACAAATTTATTCAAATCTCTCATCAATTTACAATTTTAATTCCATATCACGAACCATTATCAATTAAATTTCACATGAAAGGAAAGAAAATCAATTTCAATAACTTATCGAAAACTATCATCTTTGTGTGTTCCTAAAATTATTCATGCACAAAAATAGTCATGAGATCCTATAATGATGCATGTATAGTAAACTATCCTAAAATGTTAGGACATGAGTCAAATCAAAGAAAATTTCAGAAATAATAATCAATTCACACAATAATGCCAAACTTGAGGTAAAATAACATACAACTATACAAACATTCATCAATAACACAAATTCAATCCTATGTACTTGGATTGTACACTCGTATGTGGGTTAGATACTAAAATTCATAATATCTTAAGAAATACTCGATAAATTATATTCTCCAATCCACCATTAAAAAAATATAAATTCAAAAGAAAATAAAATTAATGAAAAATCAAATGATAACACTTTGGGATGTTTTAGTTCTAGATGCCACACACCGGTGCCTCAAGCCAGTTGATCATAAGAACGTTGGCATGCCTCCTCATACACTACAGGAAAATGACTAGAAGTTAGGATCAAATATTAATCATGGTGGGAATAGTCCCTATCCATTAATGTAAAAAACAATGGATGTAAATAAAAAATAGCTGGGAGATAATTACCACAATAAAAAATAATACCATATTCACATAATTAACCAGGCGGGAAAAATAATATCCAAACCTAAACATTATATATTTCACAACATGTACATGTCTAGTGTTAATATGAAAAACTCAAAATCAATAAATACATTGAAAACTCCCTAACTGGCCCCAAATCATTTCTAATTCCCTCATCCATTCTTCTTTATGACTCATCCATCGAGCACAGGGTTCTTTACCATAACTTGTCCTGCAACAAATATTTCCATTCATGTACCGATCTTGCATCCTATGTTGGGTGTCGATACAATATTGTATTCCACCACCAAAGACATATAAAAAAATATCTAATTAACAACAGTGCATGTATTTGTATAAAGAATAAAACACAATTGAGAAGTAAAGAGTTATCATGTTTTAAATTATTCTTTAATTGACCTCATATAACACTAGGTTCCTAAAGACACGTGAACCATCTATTCAAGATTTTCTATGTTATTGAGTCTGAACCATATAATATATTCAATTCAAAAATCAATAAAACATATGGTCCTTCATTAACTTCTTTATTTCAATCCATGTCATAGGTAATTGGAACCATTATCTAATGACAATAACATTTTTATATGTCATTGTGTATAATTCTCCATGGGTAATTGGATCCTTGGTCCCTATACGACACCTCAAAGTTACACATGGGTTTATGGAGCCTCTATCTATGATTCACACTGATTTATAACATTTAGGAATTTGGAGCCTCAGTCCCTATGCCACACACATTTATCACATATGGGTATTTGAATTATCATTCCCTATCCCACAAACATTTATCACATATCAGTATTTGGAGGATTAATACCTATCCCACACTCATAAATGAAACAACAAAAAATATATCACATTAATCACACAAATCAGGGTAACCAAACATTAAACTATTATAACATTTCACATCATGGTATACCCATTAACCATTAAACAAATCATGGTACAATACATTTATCACCGGGATTAAAATAAGTAATTTTATGTTTAAACTATTATACAATATTAAATTAATATATCCCATGAACCCATTACAGTCATTTCAACCATATCATAATTCCAATTTCCAATTAATTTTTAATCACATTAATTTTCAAATTATTTAATCCAGAATTCCCATAAATTTTATAATCCCAACTTTTTATTAATTAAGTAACTAATTAAATGATACAATTTTACAACAGAAACATTTAAATAATTAATTTTAAAATTAATTAATCAAATTCCACCAATTTCAATATTACTTATTCCAAAAATAAATTTTACCAATTTGATCTCAACTCAAAATGACATGAAAAATAATTTTAATCAATTCAATGATTCCAAAAATTAATTAACAAAATAATTTCATCAATTCATGATTGAATTTTGAAATTATCCAATTGAAATTTCATAACTCATAATAAAAATTCAAATTCAATTCCATGGGAATTGATTTTCGACCGCCTACATAAAAAATTATGAAGAACACTCACCAATGAAAAATACCCAATTTGAATCGAATCATTCATGAACATGATAAAGAATATGATGTACATCAGAAACATGGATTCCTGATCAAATGGATTAGATATATCCAATTATATATCTAAATATTTATTTATATATAAAATGGAAGAAAAAATATCATCAACAGATTAGATAAGTATAGGAGTGATGGTGGAATCCAATCGGGATGAGAATCTCATAGATGGAGACATGCAGATCCATCAATGTATCTCTGATTTTCAATGAACAGATGTTTGAAATACTGTGAACACTACCAATATCTGATAAAATTCATAAGAAAATTTTTAGGCTTGCATGGGGGGGGGGGTTAGGGAATAATACTAGGGGATTAAGATGTTATTTTACTAAATTTTTTAGTTTTAAAATTTTGCACACATGGTTTCTTGTACAAGGCATGAAATTTTCTATAAATGTTCACTTAACCCAGATCATCCTCTTATGTAGTGGTATGGATACCACAAGTAGGGTTAAAATATTGAAAAAATGTGTGTAGATATTTTAATCCCATCTGTTTGGATTCTCATAGTTTCTAAGCATGGGCACATGGTTTTGGAAAATCAAGTACCAATAATGCACTATCCCACCTCCTTCCAAAATTATCCATTTTCAGAAAAGAAAATATCCCTAGGTAAAACCCAAACAAGATATACTCAAAAAGGATAGATAATACCTTAATAAAAGATTGATACATCTTAATAAAAATTGAGAGTTTATACAAACCATGTCCAAGTTGAACTGAAGCTCGGTGAACGCCATTCGAATCCTATATGGAAGGAGATATTCTCCTGTTACTTCACTAAATCTCTATCTACATCCCTTCCCTAGTATTTGTTAGATCATATGTTCTATCTATTTAAACTCCATTTTTTGGATCATGAATCCATGTTTTATTCATTGATCTCTATTTCAAGAATTATTCATTTTTTTCCAAATACGACCATTGTAATACATGTTCTCTGTGTTTGGGGAATGCGTCTATATTGAGATTTTTCATGATAGAAACCAATGAATTTATTGATATAAATTAAATTTATTTTAATTGAAATATACAAATCCAATTCTACGTGCAATGGGATTTTAATTGATTTGGAATGAATTTTAGGAAAACCCACAATTCAATTTTAATTGGAATTTTCTGCGTAGTTTTAATTTGATGGAGTTTGTGAAAATTGATTTATGAATTTATTTTGAGAAAAAATGGATTAAATTTGATTTATATAACAAATGAATGGTTTTATCCTAAAAAATTATTGAATTCATTAAAAATATTTGTTTTTGTTTTTAAATGAAAATTGGATGAATGAAACTGAAAATGGGGAAAATATATTATAAATAATTTTAAAATTTTTTATCATTATTGATTGATTTATTATGAACATGAAATATTGTGTAGTTGGTGTGTTATTTGGGAAAAATAAAATGATTTTAATTCCCTAAAAAAGCATTGACACTTTACAAATCTTAATGATGAATAGTGTGGTGGATCATATCCCCGATGGGATATTGATGAGTCCCCTTTGAAGAGTGTATGAGGGATGTGCATACACATATTACTATGATAACTAATATGAGATGTGTGGGGATCACATAGCTTGGAACTCTCCCAGAAATTAAAAGATATCCATATTTCATGTTGTGATTATTTTGATAAATATAAATTCCTTGTATTGTAAAACTACATCACCCATGAATTTTTTTATATAAATTGTTTTATATTGAATAATTTTATTTCCATGCTAGAAATATGTCTATCAATTGAAATGAAATTCATGTTTTGTTATAAATATGAAATTGTACCTCACAACCTATTTTATGTGAAATTAAAAGAATTATTTTTTATTTATATTACGTAATCATATTATGGAACACTTTGTGAGACCCTATGGTTTTTTACTAACTCCCTACATTTAACATTATGGTGTTTGTAGATTTCCATCTATTGGGTATGAGAAAAGGAAAAGTTCTACATGGATTTGGTGGTAGTTGTTGACACTTTTGTGCATTGATTTCTATGTCTGTTGGGACATGTTGAGTCAATAATGTTTCCTTATGACATTTCGATTCCTCTATGTCTTGAAAATCATAAACACCCTATATTAAGGCAAATTTCATTTACACTATGATTTATCTTAACAAGGAAAATTTTCTTTCCACAAGGAAATTTTCAACTTACCCAGATTTATAGTAATAAGGAATATTTTTCCTTCCCTAAGGAAATTTTATCCTTATCTCTGTTTTCATTGTACATGTTGTCGTTTCATTAAATCAAACTCATTTTATTTATATGATTAAAATTCAGTTTCATATATAAAACCTAGGAATTATATTAATGCTCATATATAGAGTATTTTGTTTTCAGGAACAAAATTTAGGTTCTGAAATCTTTGAAATTTAGACTCAAAATTCTCTGAAATTCAGACTCTGAATGCTCTAAAATTTAGACTCCGATTTCATTGAAATTCAAACTCCGAATTCTCTGAAATTCAGACTCCAAAATCTCTGAAATTCAGACTTCGAATTATCTAAAATTCAGACTCTGAATTACTCAGATTTCAGACTCTGAATTCTTCATAATTAAGACTCTGAATTCCTCAGAATTCAGACTCTGATTTCCTCATAATTCAAACTGTGATTTCCTAATAATTCAGACTCTGACTTCCACTAAATTCGGACTATGAATTCCTTAGAATTTAGACACTGAATTCTTTAGAATTCAGATTCTGAATACAGTGGATTTCAGACTCTAAAATCTATAGAATTCAAATTATGAATTCCTTGGATAACAGAATCCGAATTTTCATGTGTCTTAGACATATAATGGTTTTTTGTATTATCCTCTGAACTTTTATTTTCTTCAGACTCCAAAAATTGGATTTGGTTAAGAAACCTTATTTTAACATACAGTTGATATAGTTATCAAATGATGTCGTACATTATTTTTCTAACAAACCATTGTTTGAGTGACATGTATACATGTTCCTCTGAGATTAAGGAAAAATATGATAGTTGGAGGAGGGAGCCGATCGTTGGAGAAGTTCCTATAAACCGGAACACATTTTAACTAGCTAATAACTAACTTTGATGAATTGTTCCATCACTCTAGAGATTGCATGCTGCTGAAGTGATTTCTTGAGAGAGATCCTGTCATGCCTTGTGCATACTGAAAATCTTGTTAAGCTTTCTCCTTGTCAATCTAAATGTTGCTATGTACATTTGAGGCTTCTAGAGAAAGGAAGACAGAGTTTCCAACTACCTTAATGTTCAAGGAAATCCTTGATGAGGAAGACATAGGTGCCGACTATCTTAAAGGTCGAGGACATCCTAGATAAAGTTGAAAGATGTACTGACTACCTTGAAGTTCGAGGGCTTGTTGGGATAAAAAGATAAATATGATATTCTTATTGAGGTCTTACCTTGGTGTGGGTAAGACAGACTATCTTGAAAGTATAAATCAAGGGACCTTCATCCATGTTTGTTTGATACCCTACTCTTTGGGTTAAAAGATTTCATACTTGTTACATGTATCACTTCAAGTTTATTTTCTGCTACATGTTTATTAATAAGGAAATTATAACTATCTTATACTTTCTTGTACCTTTATACTCTGATATGTATGATTATAAACACTTTAAGGTAGAATATTTTCCTTGTAAACTTTTTTTAAGGTTTGATTTTCTGATCCATGTATCCAGAACATAGAAATGTTTATATAACTAAGAGGTATAGTGAATTTACCTTTTTTAATTTATTAAACATAGTTTTCTGTATGGTTAAAAAAAAAGTTTTATAACAACTTTATCGGTTCCAATGGAATTTTTAAAGAATAAAATTCACCCCCAGTTGTATTTGAGCATCTAAATTCTTATTTTGATCCTATAGTTGGTATCAAAGGAGTTCTGTGAAATTCCTAAATTCACATATATGTTTTCTTTCTCAAAATTTCATTATTCTTAATATTTTCCTTGCTTAGTAAATATATTCTTTTTTACATGTTTTTTACTAATAGCAAGTTTTTGTGGAAAGATATTTTCTTTAAGATGGAAGGATTGAATTTTGGTTTGATTGAAAATCCTAATCCTACTAGACCACCTAATTTTTTTGGGAATGATTATGAATATTGGAGATATTGTATGATGACTTTTTTCATTAACACTGGAGTGGAAAACATTGTTATTCTTACTGGATATTACAAGATTCCTGATAAGGAAGTCAGAAATTTTACTAACCAAGAAATGTCAGAATATCATCTAAACTACAAGGTATTCAATACTTTGTTTTGTTCCATGACACGGAATATATATAGCCATGTTTCTTCTTGTGATGATGAAAATTGTATTTGGAAAAAATTTGAGGTTACTCATTTTGTTACATCCAAGGTTATAGAAACTAGAAGAGCTATGATTTGAGAAGAATATCATGGATTTATATTTCCTTATAGGGAACTAGTGTGTAAGGTGCTACAAAGTATTACGACCATTCTCAACTATTTACAATCCATGGGAGATAAATTTTTAGATGATGAGGCACTTGTGTAAATGATTATAGATATCAAGCCTAGTGAGTGGGAATATAAGAGAACAACTACAGATGTGAATATGAAAGAATCTCAAATTACTCTTGATGAGATTTTTGGAACCATTCTTCAACGTGAAATAATAGTGAAAAAAGATGCTGATTTGAATAATAATAATAATATAAATGGAAGTTTAGCCTTTTCTACTACAAAATCAAATACTCTTTAAAGGGTTACAGGATACAAGTCTAAGAATGTCAATGTTTTAGCTGAATCTAGTGAAATTGAACATTCTGAGAATGAACTAGCTAATATTTCTTGAAGGATGAACATGATATTTGGAAATAAAGACATTAATTATAGATTTAAAAAGAAAGATTGAAAAGACAAGAAAGAATCAGAAGTAACTTGTTATGAATGCAAAAAGAAGGGCATATACGGCCAGATTATCCTATTCTTAAGAAAAAGGATATAAAGGAAAATTATTCTGAGATGAATAGAAAGAAGTACTACAAGGCTAAAACTAATAATGTTTTTAATGTCAATGAATCCTGGAGTTCCAGTGGTGGAGACTCTTCTGATAAATCCTCCATGTATGAATCTTCTTTTCAGAAGAATATTGGTCTACTAGCTATGTTACCTATTGAAAATAATTGTCTAATGGCTATGGTAAACAATGATAAATCTATCAAAATTTTTTATTTGAATTCTAATTATAGTGATGAATATTACTATGAATATTTAGATGATGAGTTTTCCTCATCAGATGATAATACTTTACCTAATTATGAATAATTTTCTATGTTTTCTAACCTTCCTGATAATGAAAATTCTAAAATCAAGAAAAATTATTGATAAGGAAAATTCTAGAATTACTATTCTTACTATGTAAGTATTATATCTTTTGAAATATCTTGATAAGAAATTTTTTTATTTTGATTGTATTTCAAAAAAACCTTGTGGAATTAAATTCCGAGAACGGTAAACTCTCTAAAGATCTTGAAAATGTAATTTCTATGAAAAATATTTTAAAGACTAACTGTAGTTCTAAAACTAATGCTTTTGAGGATAAAAACGTGCTTTTTAAACTAAAGTCAAAAAAATTCCCTTGAGAAAGTGTTTGTCAAAATTTATCTCTGGTAAGGAAAACTTTGATAAAATGTATTCTAAAATTCGGCCAACAAGGAATCATTATGGTATTGGTTTTACTAATTCTAAACCTATTTTTAGTAACAATTATTTTGTTCCTCAAAGTGATCCATTCTGAACTAAATGTCCATGTGGTTGACATTGGGCATAAAATTTCTCTTTACACAAAACATAGTCTTTAGTTTTTCATAAATCTTATTTTTCTAAGAAAATGTGGATTCCTAATATTTTTATTTCTGAAATTTTCGGATCTAAAAATGATTGGGTTCCAAAAGTCTAACACTCTTATTTTTCACATAAATAAAGATAGTACCAACAACAATACATGGTATATGGATAGTGGATATTCCCGGCACATGATTGGCAACAAAAACATCTTTGAAAAGATTATCAAGACGAAATTTGGAAATGTAACTTTCTGAGATAATGCTCAGAGAGAAATTATTGATATAGTTAACATTGTTCTTCTTGGAAAAAATTTTATTTCAAATGTTTTATTTTCTAAGGACCTTAAGCACAAATTAGTTAGAATAAGTTAATTATGTAATGAATGCAACCTTGTGAATTTTAGGAATGATAACTTCTTAGTACACAAATTCCAAGGAAGAGTTTATTATTTCTTCATATAGAAAAGAGAATGTATAAATTCTAAACATAGAAGACCGTAGAATCCATGATCTACCATTTCTTTCTGCAATGGAGGATCCTTCTTGGTAATTACATAGAAGGTTAGGACACTGTAATCTTAGGGATCTATGTAAACTCTCTAAGAAAAGACTTGTTAAGGATCTACTGAAGCATAGATTTGATTCTTCCAATGTTTTTAATCCTTTTCAATATAGAAAGCTACACAAATCATGTTTTAAATTAATTGGTGAAGTCTCTACTATTGATGAATTACAGTTGGTGCATATGGATATTTTTGGTCCAACACAAACTGGATACATTAGAGGAAACTATTATATATTTTTATCAGTTGATGATTACACTAGATTTACATGGGTCTATTTTCTGCTAATGAAATATGAATATTTTTCTTATTTCAAATGTTTTAGAGACCATGTTAAAAATGAGAAAACCCTTCCATTGTTAACTATTCATAGGATCATGGAGGATAATTTAAAAGTTTGTATTTTGAAACTTTTTCAATAGAAATGGAATTACTCATAACTTATCAGCACCAAGAAATCCTCAAAAAATAGTGTTTTTGAATGAAGAAATCGAATTCTTCAAAAGATAACTAAAACCATGTTGAGTGAATATTCTATAGCAAAACATTTTTGGGCTGAAGCTCTAAGTACTGCTTGTTATACTATAAATCGTGTTTTGATTAGACCTTTTCTTAAAAAAAACCACTTATGAATTATGGAATGGAAGAAAACCTAGACTTTCCTATTTCATGGAATTTGGTTGCAAAGTATTAATTATAAATACTAAAGATAATCTACATAAATTCGCACTAATATCGGATGAAATAATTTTCTTAGGATAATCCTTGACTTGTAAGGCCTATATTGTTTTTAATAATAAACATGTGTTGTTAAAGAAACAATACAAGTTTTATTTGATGAAACCGATCATGTTTTTTTTAAACAATATCAAACTACATCTTCTGATGTTTATTCAAAAATTGATTTTCAACCCTTGGTAAAATAACATTCTGATAAGAAAAATGTTCAAGAAATTGTTTCTGAGACATTTACCCAAGTAGATTTCCTACCGTATGTTGATGAACATGTATTACAAAACCCAATCCAGTTGTTTCTGAAGAATCATCCCAGCGATAGTATCAATGATGATGTAAATCAACCAGTAAGGACTAGAAGTTCCTCATGATATAAAGTATAACATCTATCATTTCATTCTTAATTAAAACCTAAAAGCACTGTTGAAGATTTAGTTGATCATGATTGGATAAAATCTGTGCATTATGAGCTAAATGGATTCGAAAGGAATAAATTCTGGACCTTAGTAGAAAGACCCAAGGAAACGTCTCTTATTGGGGTAAAATGGGTTTTGAGAATTAACTGTGATGAAAATGGAATCATTGTAAGAAATAAATCCATATTAGTTACCAAAGGCTATAATAAAAAAGAAGAAATACACTATGAATAAACCTATTCTCTAGTATCTATACTTGAATCTATTCATATTTTACATGCCTTTGCAGCATTAATTAATTTCAATATTTTTCAATTTGATGTTAAATGTTCTTTCATTAATGGTTATGTTGAATAACATGTTTTGGTTGAAAATCCTCCTGGTTTTGAAGACACAATAAATCCTGAACATGTTATCAAACATACTAAAGCATTGTATGGACTTAAAAAAGCACCTAGAGCGTGGTATGATTGACATATAGGGTTTTTCTTCAAAAGGATTATATTAAGGGAAATGAAGATCCAACCCTTGTTATAATGAAAGATAAGAAAAATGTTTTAATTGGTTATATTTATACTGATAACATTATATTGGGTTCAACTTAGCAATCTTTAACTGATTCGTTTGTGAAACTAATGAAATATGAGTTTTAAATGAGTATGATGGGTGGTTTATCATTTTTCCTAGGTTTTCAAATTTCTAAAAAACCAGAAGGAACTTATATATCTCAACATAAGTATATTAAATATCTTCTTAAAAAGTATGGATATGACAACAGTAAGAGTATAAGTACTCCCATCAATACCACAAATACTCTTGATCTTGATGAAGTTGGGAAACTAGTAGATCAAACATATTTTAGAGGTATGATATGAAGTATACTTTACTTAACATCTTTTCATCCATACATAATGTTTTCTGTATGCTTATGTTAACTATATCAATTCTATCCGATGGAATCTCAATTAAATTCAGTGAAATTAATTTTTCGCTACTTAAAATGGAACCATGGATTTAGGACTATTTTATACTTCTGGAAATGATTTTTTTACAAAACATTTCAGATTATGACTTCAGTGGATAAGGAATGGATATGAAAAGTAGATCCAGAACTTGTTATTTTTTAGGAGGTTCATTAGTTTCTTGGTCATACAAAAAGAAACACTTAGTAGCACCTTCCCCTACCGAAGCTGAATATGTTGCAGCAGCAAGTCATTGTGCTCAAGTGTTGTGGATGCAAATCACAGTCACAGAATATGGTATGAGTTTTACCAAATCAAAATTTTTGTGTAATAATACTAGTGACATTTACTTAAATAAAAATACTCCACATCACTCTCGTGCAGAACACATAAATATTAGGCATCACTTTCTTAGGGATCACAGACAAAAAGAAGATATTATTCTTCAATTTACTAGAACACAAGATCAACTGGCTGAAATTTTCACAAAATCATTACCCTGTGAAAGATTTGAATATATTAAACAGAAGTTAGGAATGATAACCATAAGCTATTCTTCCATATCAAATTCCTGTTGAGACCTATATCCTTAGAGTTAGAAACTTTTTTTCAATTTGGGGGTACATATTTTTTGTAATATATTTTTTTTCATAATCTAATTTTTTTCATAATCTAAATTTTATTTTTGTAATCAGAATTTTATTTTCGTAAGCTAAAATTGTTTCATAATATAATTTTTTTTCCTAATCTCAATTTTTTTCCGTAATCTAATTTTTTTAGTCTTATGTTTTCTTAATCAAAATATTCCAAATCTAAAGTTATTTAAGAAAAATATTTCTCATCAAGAATAATATTCCTAGAAATCCCATAGGTATTTTTCCTATCATAAGTTTTTGTAATCAACATTTTACTTGCTGGTATTTTCATCTGGTTTTAAATTTTTCAGATTCACTTTTTCTTAAATCCAAATTTTTATTATAAAAACAAAAAAAAATCGGAACCTATAAAAATATTTCTTCGAATATCATCTCAACTGTCAGATATGATCAAAAGTATTTCAACCTTTGGATCAAGTAAGGATGGTGAACCACTGCCAAAATTGCCTATATAAAGGACCCCCCCCGATATTTTTCCCTACATCGATCTTCAAACTTTGGAATGATGAATCCCTACTGCTCTACTTAATGTTGTTCTGATATTTCAAAAGTTTCCTCAGTTCTGAATATCTATGCAAGAATCTCCTTAGAATGAGTTGTCTTTAGTAATGGAAATATCAGAATGGAAAATCTACCGAGAGAGGCTAGTTGATCCGATGTTCTTCAAAAATTATGATTCTATCATTTCCTATAATATTATGTTGAATGGCATGGAGAGCCATTGAATTTCAAAGATGAAGGCACATGATCCGGTGTATCAGGAATTGTTGGTAGCGTTCTATGAAATAGTTATTTTTTTCAATGAAGGACGAAGAGATAAATATTTATTCAAGTGTTATGGAAAGACATAATCTCTCATTACACTAAGGCTTCAAGATTGATTGGATTTCCTTAAGAAGGAGAAGCTGAGTTCTGTACTGAGAAGTTACCAGATGTATCGGGATATTTTGACAAAGAGAATGTCCTATACTATCTTGGTATTTCATAGGTCAAGAGTCTAAATATTGTTCATCTTTCTACCAATTTCTGAATTTTTTAACTATGGGTTCATGGTTTTGTCATAACGAGGACAGGGGATAAGGATACTCTAAAGAATAGTGACATATATATTTTGGATTTAATGGTGAACCTTATGAAAATAAACATTGTTAAATATATCCTGGTTATGGATTAGAATTTCAAGAATGGAAATTTGAAATCTCAAATCATTATGTATCCTACTATTCTCTCGAATATTATAGTTACATGTTTAGAATATTTTAATTCCATGCAGTTCCAAGACGAGAAAATATATGGTGATGTTGTTTAGAGATGATACTCTAAGGAAGATGCAGATTAGCTTCAATATTCAATCCGGTGAATTTTATGATCTATCTGAATTAGAAGTAGAAGATTTAAAAAATATGTCAGAAGTGTCTTAATCTTCTAAGAATGGTGAAAGGAAGAGGAATTTCACGGAACCAGAAGAGAAAAAAAACTCATGTGGCTAAGGAAATTAATTCAGCACCACCGAAGTCAAAGAAGCAAAAAACCTACCATGATGAAGTAGTGACTAAGTGGAGAGAGGATTAGAAAAAAAAGAATGAAGGGGAACCTACGTTTTCCTTAGACCCGGGTGAGGAAAAATCCTTAAAGATAAAGGTTACTGAAGAGCTTGAGAACCAAAAAAAAGAGAAGAAGAAAAAGAAGAAGATGTCTGAGGCTGAGATTATTAAATCTCTTCTCAAGGATACTGAAAATCATTTGAACAAATTCTGGTACAAGAATATTTTTTAGTAGAATCTTTACCAGAAACTCTGGTAACGAAAGTGGTCATTCCATAATCACATCATGAAGAATATATAGATGAAAAGGATGAAATGTAATAAGAAGGAGAAGATGAAGGAAGTGATGAAACTAAAGACATGATAAAGCAAGTGGAAGATTACCATGAGAAGGAAAGTCCGTCTATAAAATTATCATTCCAGAAATCTCATGACGAGTCCTCAAACCTTGATACTCTAGGAAATGAAGATAAAGATCATGAAGAAGCAAACAAAAAATATGAATAAATAAATCACTAATCATGATTTCATCAATCTAGAATATCAAGTGGCTAATGTAAGGAAAAAGGAAGTGGGGGAATATAAAATTGTTCAGCTATCAAATAGTGAACACGAATCACCAAAAACACAGGACATTATTCCAAAAGATGATAAGGGAAGGAATGTGGTAGTGGATACACATACTAAATTAGTGGTGAAGAAGAAATAATTTGGTGCTTCATCGAAGAGGAAATATATTGAGTTAGAAAATGAATCTTCATCAACCAAACACTCAGATGCAGAATCATCTTCCCTTGGACATGATTTTGTTGTCCATTCATTAAAAAATATGGTTGGTACTACTCCATTACTTCCAAGTATAGACTCAAGATGTGATATGATTTTGCATACAATTAATCAGAAATCATATTCATTTTCAATGGATGTGGATAAATGTGTCAGTCTTGAGGCAGATTTCAAATCTTTTCTTATTGGTTATGAGGCTCATAAAAGATCATGCATGAAGATGACAAGCTGGTCAAGGAATACAATATAAGGAATGATAATCTATGAAAAATTTAATGTTAATTTCAAGGATGAATTTGACACCGAAGAAGTGAATATCAAGGATCTTACAAATAGTTTTGTGGAAAAGTTAATCCTTGAACAGACAACTCAGAAGCAGGATGTTAAGGATTCAAATTGTAAGTTAAATTTTATGGGTATGAATTGGAAAAGTGAAAGGGATCATAGAATATAATTTGAAGAGAAACATGTTATGAAAGAAGATGTATTGAGTGCTCAGGAAGTCATTCTTTAGGTTTAGGAAGAAATAATTAAAGACTTAGAGAAGAAAACTAAAGATCAGGATCTATTGCTCAAGCGTGCAGAGGAGGATCACAAGGAGCTATGGAAGATGAAAACCATTGTGAATAAACTCATGCTTATGGAGAAAGAAGGATGATTTTATAATTTCAATCTTTTTCTATAATTCTTTCTTGTACCAATTTTCCCTATCTTAATGATTTTTTTGTTCTCTATATTTTGTTGTATAATAATAATATTCTAGGTACCATATTCTCTTTTCAATTCCTTTTATTACTTTTTGTAAATCACAAAGGGGGAGAAAGTAATGATCAAAATAATAATATGTAAATAGGATATTTCCCTAACGGGGAGTTCATCTAAAGGGAAGTTATTATCAAAGAATATTTTTGTATACAAGAAAATGTAAAATTTCATTCCGGAAATCAAGAATATGATCCTTATAGTTTCCAAAGCCTAAGGGGGAGTTAGTCATATTCATTATGATCCATAAGTAAAGGGAGATATCTTTTTATTTACATGTTCAAAAATATTTAATTCCTTATATTCTTTTTTGTTAGGATGTTTGTGCTTTTAAAAAAGGTGTATATTATTGAGTCAATATGGTTCCCCTATGACTTTTCCATTCATTTATGTTTTTAAAATTACAAAACACCCTCTCTTAAGGAAAATTTCATTTTCTCTAATATTTATCTTAATAATAAAAATTTTCCTTCCCCAATGAAATTTTCACCTTACAAAATTTTTTCATAATAAGGAACCTTTTTCCTCCCCCAAGGAAATGTTCTACTTGTCATTGTTTTCATTTTTCATGTTATTGTTTCTCTAAATATAACTCATTTTATTTCTATGTGTAAAATTAGGTTTCATATTTCAACCTCAGAATTATATAAATGCTATGATATAGAGTATTATGTTTTCAAGGTCAAAATTCAGGTTTTGAATTCACTGAAATTCAGACTTCGAATTCTCTGAAATTCAGACTCTGAATTCTCTTAAATTCAGACTGAAGTTATAATGCCCCAAACTTAAACCTTACTTAATCTTGAGATATTTCAAGAATAAACCTTGAAGATCTTTTCAGGTTTAGAGTTTTATAGAATTATATGAATAAACATGCATTACATTCCATATTTAAACAATGTGGTTACATAAAAGATAGTATTTATTTTTCCCATCAACGGAAACATATTTAAAATCAAACATGGATTCTTTCTTGACACTTCCATGACACTATCATCGTATCATGTACCTTTCCCTTGACATGTGAAAAAATTTCAAAAACTTTGGATGAGCATAAAAATCTCAGTAAGTGATATAAAAATATGGAAAGGAAACATGAGTACATATATAAATAAGAATGAAATCATACTTTACCCATTAAACATAAGCACTTAAACATACCTCATCAAATCATGAATAAATCATAGAAATCATAAGACATAAAGGTAACTTGAGGCATTCATAACATTCTTACGTAGGGAGTAACCCTCTTGGTTACGTTTGGAATACCCATCACAGTATATTCCCTAAATCTCTTCGGAGAAACCTCAAGGTTTAACTCCTTCGCATTACCCAATGCATTGGAGAGATATATCAGGCTCACCCCCCCTTAGTTTATCACGGAACCACCCGTCTTCATAATAATGCCCAAGAACCTCAACATAATCGTATCACATAAAACATGCATATAGGAAACATAACATTTCCACCTTTCAATAACAAGATATCAATACAACACATTGAAATAAAAACATTATGAAAACCATTTTCAATCCCAAAATAAAATAAAAGTAAAACATGGTATTTATTTTTCTGTTAAAAAGATGGTATGGCTTGTAGAGGAAGTCGAAACTCAAATAATGGTCACGGCGACGGAGAAGTCATTGTCGCCGCATATGTACGACAAAAACATTCCCTTTTGTCGTTTAGTAAAATGCTTCATATAAAAAATATTCTTTTTGGATAAACGTAAAAGTCAAAGGGGTTTATACACCGTATAAAAGAAGGTTGTGTATAAAACAAAATATGCCTCAATGAATGGAGATTGAGACGAAGTCCCTTACCTCGGGTCCAACTTGACTCGATCATTCTTTAATCTTCTAAATATTAAATTTGAGTTAATTTATACTTGCTTGATAACCTTTTTAAAGTTAATTATTCCTTTTATATCACTTATTACCATGTCATGAATACTATGTAATTATTTAAGTTAATAACGGTCATTTTAACGATCATTGGTACTTGAGTCAAAAATGAACTCTTTATAATTACAAGTTGTTCATGTGGTAAAATACCCAATATATAAAGAATTATATTCATGATGTAGATATCATATATATAATATATATCCAGTACATACATTCATTTATAATATTACATAACATTTAGAGGTAAGAAATGAAATGTACCGTTCATGGAGACGGTAAGCCGTACATACGCATGAACGCTACTTCCATTTCTATTTCATATTGAATGGAAATAAAACATAATGATACATAATAGTATTATAATTCCAGTATTTTATCATATATAATATCACTAAATATATCCTTTATACGTACCACATATGGTATTAACGAATCAAATCACATTGAGGGGGCGGTAGTCTGCACTTCCTAAAATGAAGATATCACATATACCCATAATGGAAGCCATAAATGTATGACATAAATTAAAAATAAATATTATTAAGGAAAAAATAAAAATATTATATATCATATATAAATATAGTGACATCTTAATGGCCACCTTTGAAGGTGTTAGATGAATATTGAACAATCATCGTTTCGTGAGGCAGAAATTCGCCATCCACGGAAACAGTATGTTCTTTAACCATTAGATGTAGGTGTGTGTAATTGTGGCTCAAATACTTCTTATAACAGAATCCTATTATATTTAAGATACTAGAGTTGTTATAAAAGAAATTAATAAAAAGAGTTTAGGGGGTTGGAGAAGCAAAATAAAACAAAAGGACTCAAGTGAAGACATTACCTTAAAATCGGGTAACTCCCTTTGTTTTGAGCTCAACGGCTTCCTTGGGAATACTTCTACCCAATGTGAGGCTTCAAGGAGTAAGAGAGGGATGTGGAGAGACAAAATGGGCAGGGTTTGGCCGAGCCGAATCCTTTGGAAGTGTGGGTAAGGTGGTAGAGGTGGGGGCCTTTTAGAAGAGGAGAGGAGGGGAACTCTTGGAATGTTACAAAATGTTACTTTATTTTCAAATGAATTTCGGATTTTAAAGGTCCCACATAGATGTATTTATAGAATAAAGTTATTAGGGTTCAAAATCCACCCATACAATAGGTTTTTGACAAGTTTAGGTCTTATATTTTACATTATCTTTTCATTTTATTTAAATCGTTAAATAATGAGTTCATCGCTGCATCATCATGGGGTCATAAATAATTTAATTTTTTAAGGTCTAAAAATTATATAAAAAATACTATGATGTAGGAAATTTTTTTATCTTTCCAATTACTATTTATAGTCAAAACTCTTACTTGTATAACCCCATGTAAAAATTGTTTTAGTAAAACAACTCATGTTTGTGTCATTTTTACTTTCACATTAAATAAAAAGATATTAATGTCATTTCTCTTATAAAGTGACTCCATGGGGTACCCAAGTTGACCCATGGATTGTCTTGATCGGCCATGACACATTAAATAAGTGTAGGACATGTGTCAAGCTCATCGCATATTATTAAAACATTATTTTTACCTTAAACTACACTAATTATCTCTAATCGCGATTAAAAACGTAAAAGTTACCATTCACCAAAAAAATATTTTAATCCCATTGAACCAAATTTTACATCTTAATGAAAACCATGTATGTCGGATTTTTGAAATTCAAAACACAGAGGTGGAAAAATTTCATTTAAACGGAAAATCAATTTTTATAAGTACCACTTAGTGGTTTCACTATTCATCAAAAATTGAAGTTTTTCAGAAAAATACCAAAACTTCACCCTAAGCTATATTTGATATTCCGAATTAAAAAATGATATCTATTTTACAAAATTCAAAACATATAAGTTACATTAATTAATTTAATAATTAATTCCCGTTGTCAGAGCAAATAGCGTGTTTTTATGAAACAATAAGTATCAAAAGATTGACACTAGTTTAAGTCCAATTTCAAAATGAAATTAATTTCAACAACCAAAATTGTATTAAATGGTAAAAATATATTCTAATTGAACTTTAAAACCCGTTCAAAATATAATCTAATCATAAAAATAAATTAGATTAAAAAGATGTTTTGAATTAAAATACAACATTTTTCACTATTCATTAAAAAAATGAACTTTATCGAAAAAATACAAAAAATTCACACAAAGTAAAATTTGATGTCCCGATTCTAAAGAAGAATTTTATTTGGTCCAATAGAATGTATAAGAGCGACAAAAACTATATTTAAATACGGTTCGCTATCAAAAGGTGATAAGTGGACCTTTAGTGAAAATTAGAGTATATATGCCTAAAATTGAATTATTTTCATATTTTAAGCCTTTATATTTTAATGGATAAATGTAAAAACATTTAACAAACATATATAATCATATTTTAGTTATTTCCATTCATTCCCGCCAATATAATGGCTACGTGTTAACTACCATTTAAAATAATATTATTTTACTACTACTGTGCAACGTAAGATTTCAAAGAAACTCTTTGTTGCGTATCGGGTACGCTATCGAACATAGAAACCCCTTTAAAGTAAAATTAATATTTAATTCATAAATATTAATAAAAATGAAAATGCTTTATTCTTTATATACCTGGGATGTTACATCCTTGCCCCCTTTTGGGAATTGCGTCCTCACAATTTTATTCACTTATCAAAATAAGTGGGCGTATTTATCCCTCATAGGATTTTCAGATTCCCATGTTGCCTCTTCAACCATATGGTTTTTCCATAAAACCTTTACCTAGTGAATTACCTTATTCCACAACACTTGCTCTCTACGATCAAGTATCTGTACTGGTTGTTCTTCATAAGAGAGATTCCCTTCCAACTGAACTACCACTGGGCCCAAAACATGAGATGGATCTGGAATATACTTTCTCAACACCGAAACATGAAAAACATTGTGTACCTGAGATAAACTTGGAGGTAAAGCCACTCGGTATGAAACTGATCCAACTTTCACCAGAATTTCATATGGTTCAATGAACCTTGGACTCAACTTTCCTTTTTTACCAAATCACATCACACTCTTCCATGGTGAAACTTTGAGAAAAACATGATCACCTACCTCAAAAGATATATCCTTCCTCCGGTTATCCGCATAACTCTTCTGCCTGCTCTAAGCTGTTCTCATGTGTTTCTGAATCAACTGAACTTTTTCTGCCATCTCTTCTACCAATTCTGGTCCCATCAACTTCCTTTCACCCACTTCTTCCCAGAAAGCTGGAGTTCGACACCGCTTCCCATATAACGCCTCAAATGGTTCCATCTATATACTGGAATGAAAACTGTTATTATATGAAAAATCATCCAAAGAAAGATGTTGGTCCCAACTTCCCTGATAATCCATCTAACAAGCACTTATCATATCCTTCAACATCTAGATTGTTCGTTCTGACTGCCCATCTGATTGAGGATGAAAAGTTGTACTAAAATTTAATTCAGTACCCAACGACTTCTGAAGCCCTTTCCAAAAGTTAGAAGTGAATCTGGGATCACGGTCAGATACAATGGAGAGATGAACTCCATGTAACCTGACTATCTCTTTAATATACAAACGGGAAAGTTGATCTAGGGAAAAAGTATCTTGAATAGCAAGGAAATGAGTAGATTTTGTCAAGCGATCAACAATAACCTAGATTGAATTATTACCTCAAAACGTCTTCGGTAATCCCACAACAAATTCCATGGATATATTCTCCCATTTCCACTCTGGCACTGGTAAAGGCTTAAGCATCCATTTTGGTAACTGTCGCTCTACTTTAACCTGTTGACATGTCAAACACTTCACAGTAAAATCAGCAATATCTCTTTTCATTCCATCCCACCAGTAATACTCCTGCAGATCTCTGTACATCTTAGTACTTCCAGGATGAACTGAAAACGGAGAACTATAAGCTTCACATAACAACTCTCTCTTCAACTATGAATCACAAGGCACACACAATCTCTTAACAAATCTCAAAACACAATCATTATCAATGCTGAATTCAGGAAACTTACATTTCTTAACCATCTCTACCTTTTTCTGCAACTCACTGTCTTGCTTCTGTGCTTTCTTGATTCTGTCTGATAGAGAAGATTTCACTAATACCTAAAACAAAACAGAAGGACATCCTTCACCAAAAACTTCTATGCCAAAGTTCATCAAATCCTTTACTAATGGATCATGTTCCAAACGCAACATTGTTAATGAAGCATTACTTTTTCAACTCAAAGCATTAGCCACTTTATTTGCTTTTCTCGGATGGTAATGAATTGTACAATCATAATCCTTGATTAATTCTAACCATCTCCTCTGTCTCATCTTCAATTCATTCTGAGTGAATATATACTTTAAACTTTTGTGATCAGTATATATTTAACACTTTACTCCATACAAATGATGCCTCCAAATTTTTAATGCGAAAACAACAACAGCTAATTCCAAATCATGTGTAGGGTAATTTACCTCATGAGTTTTCAACTGTTGTGAAGCATAAGAAATTACCTGATCATTATGCATTAGGCCACAACCAAGTCCTTTCAATGAAGAATCAATGTAGATAAAAAACTCACCATTCCTGGAAGGTAGTGCCAAAACTGGAGCATTCACCAATCTTCTTTTCAATTCCTGAAAACAATCATCACATTCTTTTGTCCAGATAAACATAACACCCTTCCGAGTTAGCTTAGTCATTGGACTAGATAACCGTGAAAACTTTCTAAAAAACCTTCGGTAATAACCTGCCAAACCAAAAAAAAACTAAGGATCTCGGTTACATTTGTGGGTCTTGGCCATTCTTCAACAACTCTTGTTTTTGAAAGATCTACAGTTATCCCATATTTAGAAACAATGTGACCAAGGAAAGAAATTTGTTGCAACCAAAACTCACACTTTCTAAATTTTCCATACAATTTATTTTCTTTTACGGTTTTCAAAATAACCCTTAAATGTATTTCATTTTCATGTTTACTTTTAGAAAACACCAAAATATCTTCAATGAAAACCACCACAAACTTATCCAAGAACTCATGGAAAATTCTATTCATTAAGTCCATGAATATAGTAGGTGCATTGGTTAGCCCAAAAGGCATTACTCCAAATTCATAATGGACATATCTTTTACGGAAAGCGGTCTTTATAATATCTTCTTCCTTTACCATCAGCTGATGGTACCCTGATCTCCGGTCAATGTTTGAAAAATACTGAGCTCCCTGGAGGTGATCAAACAAATCATCGATATGAGGAAAAGGATATTTGTTCTTAACGGTGATGTTATTCAAGGCTCTATAATCAATGCAAAGTATCATTGAACCATCTTTATTTTTAACAAATAAAACAGGATCACCCCATGGTGATGTGCAAGGTCGAATGAATCCATTCTCTAATAAATCATGCAATTGCTCCTTCAACTCTAAAAGATCAATTTGAGCCATTCGATAAGGGGGTTTTGAAATTGGCTTAGCATCAGGAACTAAGTGAATAGTAAATTCAAATTCCCGATCTGGTATTATTCCAGGAAACTCATCAGGAAAAACATCAGGATACTCATTTACCACCGGCACATCATTAATCTGAACAGTTCTTTTGTTTTCAACGATGTGTGCAAGGTAACATTCATTTCTATCTTTTACAAGTTTCTCAGCCTCTTGATAAGTTATCAACATAAAGGGTTCATTATTGTACACAAA
Organism: Viscum album; assembly: GCA_963277665.1. Lineage (NCBI taxonomy): Eukaryota > Viridiplantae > Streptophyta > Magnoliopsida > Santalales > Viscaceae > Viscum > Viscum album. The sequence goes on along the minus strand of OY728167.1, from coordinate 511,169,067 downwards.
CTGAAAGTCTTTTTGAAAGGAAACATCCTTATCTCTACAGTCAATCTTAGCATGGTAAATAAAGAGCCAATCCATACCCAAGATAACATCAAACTCTACTAGAGGTAAAACAATATGGTTTTCAAGTAGGTTCTTTCCACGGATAAGGATAGGAAGATTCTTATAAATTATTTTTTCCTCAAAATTTCCCCTGGTGTTTTTACCGCAAGTTCATGAGTCATTTGTTTAGATGGTATTCCCATTTTACTAGAAAAGTTTTCAGAGATGAATGAATGTGTAGACCCAGAATCAAACAACACACTGGCATAATCTGAAAAAACAAACAAAGTACCTGATACAACTTCATTTGATGGCCTGACATCTACTGAAGTAGTTGCAAAGGATTTCATCACCCCTTTCTGCTTGTAGTCTAACTGCTTCCCCTCACTCGAGCTCTTTGTCAGACACTCGTTTTCATAGTGACCCATCTCATTGCAATTAAAAAATTTCACTAACTATAAATCAAATTTGGTCTTACCATCACCCTGATCTTTTTCAGTGAAATCACGAGCCTTATGTCCCATATTACCACATCGGTAGCACTTTACAGAATTTAGAAGACATTCCCCAGCATGCCTTTTACCACATTTATCACAAACTGGAAACTTAGTTTTCTTACCATCAGACTTTTTTGAAGAATTCTTTCCTTTCTCCTGCCACCTAGGTCTCTTCTTCTGCTGGTTGTTATAGAACACTTGATCATCGGCAAACTCCATTTCCACCTTCTCATCACATCGAACAAGCTTTTCATAACTTTTGATCTCATGAGAAGCTAAAACCCTTCGATATTTTGGCTCTAATCCTGAGTAAAAACGATTGATTTTACTATCACGGTCTCAGATAAAATTTGGAGGATACCTTGCCAATCAAGTGAACCTCTCTTCATAGGCAGCCACCGAGTCTTCCTCTTGCCTCAATTCCAGGAATTTTTTTTCCATCCTAAGTCGAACAGCCTTAGGAAAACACTTCTCAAGAAACATACCTTTGAATTCATCCCAGTCGAGAGCATCAATCTCATCAGCTTCCTTGATATTTTTAACCATCAGCCACCACTGATCTGCTTCACCCCTTAAACGGTAAATAGATAGACTAAACTTTTGATTGTCTGAACACCCCATGACATTAAAAATCTTCTACAGTTCTTTAATCCACCCTTCAGCTATCATAGGGTCATATGATCCTCTGAATGATGGGGGAGGTTGCCTAATGAAATGTTCCACCACTGACATGTTCCTCTGAAGTTAATCTGGCTGATCTTGTGCATAGATTCCGCCACCATTTATCGCTTGAGTCAACTGCGCCATTACTGCAACAAACTATTCAGTTCCAATTCCTACCATCTCAGGATGCTGATTCGGACGGTTATTTCCTTCTGTATGCCTTCCAAGAACTGCTTCTCTATTTCCTCTGCGGAAAACCATTCGGAACAAACATGTCTTAGATGAAGCAACACGGAAATCTTAAAATGCTATATCATTTCAATTTGAGCATAAAAAAATATTTTTGGATAATCATTTAATAGATTTCCAAATCCTAAAGTTATCTAAACCGACCTCTGATACCAACTATAAGGCCCCAACCTTAAACCTTACTTAATCTTGAGATATTTCAAGAATAAACCTTGAGGATATTTTTAGGTTTAGAGTTTTAGAGAACTAGATCATAAAACATGCAATACATTCCACATTTAAACAAAGTGGTTACATAAATGATAGTATTCCTTTTTCACATCAATGGAAACATATTTAAAATAAAACATGGATTCTTTCTTGACACTTCCTTGACACTATCATCATATCATGTACCTTTACCTTGACCTGTGAAAAACATTTCATAAACTTGGGATGAGCCTAAAAAGCTCAGTAAGGGATATAAAAATATGGAAAGGAAACATGAGTACATATATACATAAGAATGAAATCATACTTTACCCATAAAACACAAGCACTTTAACATACCTCATCAAATCATGAATAAATCATAGAAATCATAAGACATAAAGGCAACTTGAGGCATTCATAACATTCTTACGTAGGGAGTAACCCTCTTTCTTACATTTGGAAAAACCATCACAGTATATTCCCTAAATCTCTTCGGAGAAACCTCAACGTTTAACTCCTTCAAGTTACCCAATGCATTGGAGAGCTATATCGGGCTCACCCGCCCTTAGTTTATCACGGAACCACCCGTCTTCATAATAATGCCCAAGAACTACAACATAATCATATCACAGAATACATGCATAAGGGAAACATAACATTTACACCTTTCAATCACAAGATATCAATACAACACATTGATATAAAAACATTATGAAAACCATTTTCAATACCAAAATAAAAGAAAAGTAAAACATGGTATTTATTTTTCTTTTAAAAAGAAGGCACGGCTTGTAGAGGAAGCCGAAACTCAAATAATGGTCACGGCGGCGGAGAAGTCATTGTCGCCGCATACGTACGACAAAAACATTCCCTTTTGTCTTTTAGTAAAACACTTCGTATAAAAAATATTCCTTTTGGATAAACTTAAAAGTCAAAGGGGTTTATACACCGTATAATAGAAGGTTGTGTATAAAACAAAATATGCCTCAATGAATGGAGATTGAGATGAAGTCCCTTACCTCAGGTCCGACTTGACTCGATCATTCTTTAATCTCCTGAATAATAAACCTGAGTTAATTTCTACTTTCTTAAGAACCTTTTTGAAGTTCATTATTCCTTTTAAATCACTTATTACCATGTCATGAACACTATGCAATTATTTAAGTTAATAACGGTCATTTTAACGATCATTGGTACTTGAGTCAAAAATAAACTCTTTATAATTACAAGTTGTTCATGTGGTAAAATATCCATAATATAAAAAATTATATTCATTATGTAGATATCATATATATCATATATATCTGGTACATACATTCATTTATAATATTTCATAACATTTATAGGTAAGAAATGAAATGCACCGTTCATGGAGACGGTAAGCCGTACGTACACATGAACGCTACTTCCATTTCTATTTCATATTTAATGGAATTAAAACATAATGATACATAATAGTATTATAATTCCAGTATTTTATAATATATGATATCATTAAATATATCCTTTATACGTTCCACATATGGTATTAACGAATCAAATCACTTTGAGGGGGCGGTAGTCCGCACTTCCTAAAATTAAGATATCGCGTATACCCATAATGGAAGCCATAAAGGTATTCCATAAATGAAAAATACAGAAGATTAAGGAAAAAATAAACATATCATATATCATATATAAATATAGTGACATCTTAATGTCCACCTTTGAAGGTGTTAGATGAATATTGAACAATCATCGTTTCGTGAGGCAGAAATTCGCCATCCACGGAAACAATATGTTCTTTAACCATTATATGTAGTTGTGTGTAAGTGTAGCTTGAATAATTATTATAAAAATGTCCTAGTATATTGAATATACTATAATTTTTACAAAATAAATGAATAAAAAGAGTTTAGGGGGTTGCAGAAGAAAAATAAAACAAAAGGACTCAAGTGAAAACATTACCTTAAAATCGGGTAACTCCCTTTGGTTTGAGCTCAAAGGCTTCCTTGGGAAGGCATCTGGCTAAAGTGAGGCTTGAAGGAGTAAGAGAGGGATGTTTAGAGACCAAATAAGCAGGTTTTGTCCGAGCGAAAGGATTTTTAAGTGTGGGTAAGGTGGTAGAGTTGGGGGCCTTTTATAAGAGGAGAGGAGGGGCACTCTTGGAATGTTACAAAATGTTACTTTATTTTCAAATGGGTTTCGGATTTTAAAGGTCCCAAAAAGATGTATTTCTAGGATAAGGTGATAAGGGTTTGAAATCCACCCATCCAATAGGTTTTGGACATGTTTAGGTCTTAGATTTTACATTATTTATTCATTTTATTTAAATCGTTAAATAACGAGGTCATCGCTGCATCATCATGGTGTCATAAATAATTTAATTTATTTAAAGTCTAAAAATTATAAAAAAAATAAAATGATGTATTAAATCTTTTTATATTTCCAATTACTATTTATAGTCAAACATATGACTTGTATAATCCCATTTAAAAATTGTTTTAGTAAAACAACTCATATTTGTGTCATTTTTACTTTCACATTAAATAAAAAGATATTAATGTCATTTTCCGTCAAAAGTGACTCCATGGGGTCCCCATTTTGACACATGGATTGTATTGGTCGTCCATGACACATAAAATAAGGTTATGACATGTTTCAAGTTCATCTCATATTATTAAAACATTATTTTTACCTTAAACTACACTAATTACCTCTAATCGCGATTAAAAACATAAACGTTACTATTCTCCAAAAAAAATATTTTAATCCCATTGAACCACATTTTACTTATTTATTACAACCATGTATGTCGGATTTTTGAAATTCAAAACACAGAGGTGGAAAATTTTCATTTAAATGGAAAATCAGTTTTTATAAGTACCACTTAGTGGTTCCACTATTAATCAAAAATTGAAGTTTTTCAGAAAAATACCAAAACTTCACCCTAAGATATATTTGATATTCCGAATTCAAAAATGATGTCTATTTTAAAAAATTAAAAACATATAAGTTAAATTAATTAATTTAATAATTAATTACCGCTGTCAGAGCAAATAGCGTGTTTTTATGAAACAATAAGTATCAAAAGATTGACACTAGTTTAAGTACAATTTCAAAGTGAAATTAATTCCAACAACCACCATTAGATTAAATGGTAAAAAAATATTCTAATTTAACATTAAAACCCATTAAAAATATAATCTAATCATATAAATAAATTATATTAAAAATAGGTTTTGTATTAAAATACAACATTTTTCACTATTCATTAAAAAAATGAACTTTATCGAAAAAATACCAAAAATTCACACAAAGTAAAATTTGATGTCCCGATTCTAAAGAAGAATTTTATTTGGTACAATAGAATTTATAAGAGTGACCAAAACAATATTTAATGACCATTCTCCATCAAAAGGCGATAAGTGGACCTTTAGTGAAAATTAGAGTATATATGCCTAAAATTGAATTCTTTTCGTATTTTAAGACTTTATCTTTTATTGGATAAATGTGAAAACATTTAACAAACATATATAATCATATTTTAGTTATTTCCATTCATTCTCTCCAGTATAATGGCTACGTGTTAACTACCATTTAAAATAATATTATTTTACTACTAGTGTGCAACGTAAGATTTCAAGGAAACCCTTTGTTGCGTATCGGGTATGCTATCGAACATAGGAACCCCTTTAAAGTAAAATTAATATTTAATTCATAAATATTAATAAAAATGAAAATGATTTATTCTTTATTTACCTGGGATGTTACAAAAATTTCTCTAAATTCGGACTCTGAATTCCTTGAAATTCAGACTTTGAATTCTATGAAATTAAAACTCCAAATTATCTAAAATTTTGACTCTGAATTACTCCAAATTCAGACTCCAAATTCTTTAGAATTCCGACTCCGAATTCCTCTGAATTCAGACTCCGAATTCCTCAATATTGAGACTCTCAATTTCTCAGAATTCGGACACTCAATTCCTCATCATTTTGGCTCCAAATTCCATATAATTCCGACTCTGAATTCCTTAGAATTCTGACTCTGATTTCCTCATAATTCAGAATCATAATTCTTCAGACTTCCTACTCTGATTTCATTAGAATTCTGATTCCAAATTCAATATAATTTAGGATCCGAAATCTAGAGAATACAGATTCCGAATTCCATGGAAAACAGAATCTGAATATCCATTTATTTTAGACACTGAATGGTTTTTTAGATTAGACTCCAAACTATTATTTTCCATAGAATTCGAAAATTAGATTTTGTTAAACAACCTTATTTTTTCCTACACTTGTTATTGTTATGAAATGACGTCGTACATTCTATTTCTAACTAACCATCGTTTGAGTGACATGTGTACATGTCCTTCTGAGATTCAAGGAAAAATGTGACCATTGGAGGAGGGAGCCGACTTTTAGAGAAGTACTTATAAATAGTAGATCATTTGAAAAAGCTCATAACTAACACTGATGAGTCATACCATCACTCTATAGATTGCATGCTACTGAAGTGATTTCTAGAGAGAGACTCTCATTCTTTGTTCACACAGAACATATTGTTCATATTTCTTTGTGTGACTCTGAATGTTGATGATTACATTAGAGGGCTTCTGGGGATTGGAAGATAGATGTACCGACTACCTAAAATTTTGAGGAATTCCTTGATTAGGAAGACAGAGGTGCCATCTACCTTAACAATTGAGTACTTCCTTGATAAAAAAAACTGAGGTGCCAACTACCTTAAAGTTCGAGGGCTTTCGGGGATAGCAAGACAGATTCCGATATTCCTATCGGTGGCTTACACTAGTGTGGGTAGTACATATTCTATTGAATGTATAAATCAAGGGACCTTTATACAAGGTTGTTGGATACCCTACTCTTTGGGTTAAAAGATTTCGGACTTGTTACTTGTATCGTTTCAATTTTATTTTCCGCTGCATTTTGATTAATAATGAAAGTATAACTATCTTATACATTGTTTTACTTGTATACTCTGATTATTAAGATTCTATACTCTTTAATGTAGAATATTTTCTTTTAAAACATTTCTTAATGTTTCATTTTTGGAACCATATTCCCCGAACATAGCAATTTTTTATGAACTAAGAGGTCTAGTGAATTTACCTTGTTTAACATTGTTAAACATAGTTTTACTTAAGCTTAAAAACAAATTTTTTATGCTAACTTTTATGGTTCCAAAGTAATTTTTAATGAATACAATTCACCCCCTCTATTATTTAAGAATCTAAAATCGTATTTCCATCCTACATGACATGGGTTGTTTATCTTATCATTATTGTACATAGGTGATGTACTCATTTGGGTTTTTATCTATTTTACTTCTGGTAATGCCCCCATTGGAAGTTTCTTTTGACCATACTGATATGTTTTTTTTTCTTACACTATGTTGTGGAAATCCCGTTTGTAGTTTTAACATGTATGAATCTAGGTTCTAGTCTCTAACCCATGGGGAGTAGGAATGCCCTTCAGGCCATGTCAGTGTCATATCATGTATCATGGTACCAACGTATCTGGAACAATTTATGAAATGTTTGTATTAGAGGTGGAATCTATGCATATTCCCTATATATCTGTATTCATTTGAGTAATATTTTTTGGGACAAAGTAGTTTTAATTCAAGTAATGGTATTATATCATCTTAATGATACTTATGTAAACATGGGTGGTTTGGTAAGGGTATCATGAGGATTAATTCTAAAAGTTTCCCAGATTTTTTGTTGGATATAATGAAATCTAATTATTTTTTATCTATTCGATGAGATTAGTTTCCAACTTTGTCTTTTTTGAGTATTGAACTGTGTAATCTTCTAACATCCTATTTCTTGTTTAATGATGTTGAGTAGAATAATTCTTCTAATAAGATCTATGAATAGGATATATGAGAATGTTTATGATCAACCCCAATAAGAAAATCCTTATGTGGACCATAATCTAGATGAGGATGTTTTTTGGGATCTCCAAGCTCTTGGGACGAAACCTATACCCATTCTAGTTTAGGAAATAAATTTTTAACCTCAAGGGGATGAGCCTTATAATTTTTATCATGAGTGAATTCTCTAGATTACACCAATGTTTAATGGATCTAATGATACTTAAGAGTCTTATGATTGTTTGTTCATAATTGAATTTTTTTAGAGTTCATGGAGATTCAGGATTCAATCATTGTGAAATTTGTCACCATCAAGCTGTAAGGACCAATCTGATGATGCTGGGATGTGATGGTGATAGCGAATAAGAATGTCCTCATTGAGGGGAATAACATTAAAGTTGTTTTCACTGACTAGTTATATTCAGTGATTGTGCTAATGGTTATGGATATTGAGTTTTTATATAATCGAGCAGGATGACATGACCATGTATGAGTATGAAAATAACATTGATGAGCTTTTTAATTTCACAAATGACATTATATCAAATGAGAAGATAAATAATAAATAGTTCGAGACCATATATCAATATGGTATTAGTTTCTAGTTTTCTTGTTGATGTTCTCTCTTTGTGATGAGGTAATAGGGAGGGAAATGATTGTTGATCTTAATCTGGATAGTGTGGCAGTTTGATGTGAGTTATTTTTTCTCTGAGTGGATGTTATACGAGATCCTTCAATGCAAAAAAGAAAGACTTATGAATCTAATGGTGGTACACAATAAAAGGGTTCTTTTACTCCTTCTATAGTTCCTTGAAGGGGCCCAATGATTTTCTTCCAGTGTGGAATACCAGTTCAATCAAAATGATTTCTAATGAAGGAACCACATATTTATGGATCTTATAGATTCTCAAGTCATTTTTAGATGTTTTTTAATTTATATTATTCTACACATAGTATCTCAGAATCATTAGCACCAAAACCATTGTGGTTCAATTAGATCCCTCAATCTCTATGATTATCCATCCACATGCATCTGCAAGGAAGCATCATTAAAAAGTGTAAGATTCTCCAGAAGAAGAAGATATGGGTCCAATTAATATGAGAGGTACCATCAATATACCTTCATCATTAGATATTGTTTTACTTGATACTGTTAAATCTAACTCATTTATATCATCTTTCATTGTAAATCTACTAAAAATTCCTATGGAGCAACTCTCTAATGTGATTGATATTATTACACCCCTTAGAATCAGTATTGATCATGGTATTGGTTTTCCTTCTTGTGCTTTCACTTTATTATATATTTATGTTACATGGGATTTTTTGGTTCATAAAATAAAACCAATTTACATTATATTTGTGATGTATTGGCTCATTTTTAGTATATCTTGGTATGATTACTATCATCGATGGGTCTCATTTAACACAACTGATGGATTGAGCCATATCATTGAAGGATAATTCAACACATTTTCCAGAAGCCCCGAACCTTCTTATCTAGAGGTCTGGAAAATAATATCATTGTTGTCTTTTGACATGGTATGGGAATCCGTGAGTGATAATATTCGACAATTTTCCTTGAGTTTCATGAGGTTATTCCTTCATACTTCTCTAGTATTCCACTGGTAAGAGAGGTGGAGTTCTCCAATGATTTCTTTCTGGGTACCCAGTATGTATCTATCCCATCTTATCACATGGAACCAACAGAAATTAAAATCATGAAGGCACTGTTTGATGATATTTAGGGTAGGGATTTATACACTTGAGTATGCCACCTTGGGAGATGCTATTTGATATTCAATGAAACATTATGAGTCGCTTCACATATGTGTGGATTACAAAAAAAATCAACCATGTTATGATAATGAACATGTATCCATTTCCACATATTGATGATATGTTTGACCATTCGAATAGGAAGAAGTTCTATTGAAGATTGATATTTGATTTTGTAATCACGAGTTGAGTATGAAAGCATTTTACATTAAAAACATCCTTGTAGAGTGTGAAAGGAAATTAAGAGTACCCTGTCATCCCATTTGGTCTGACCAATAATGATACAGTATTTATATATTTACTGAATAGCATCATCAATAATTATCAGGATTCATTCATTGTTTTCTTTTTGGATGAAATCCTTGTCTACTCTAATTTTTAAGAGGATCATGTTCCTCAACTGAACAATGTTCTGGTTTTTTTGAGAAATCACCAACCATATTCCAATATATCGAAATGTAATTTATGTATTTGTGATTTGATGTTATTAGGGCATGTTATTTCTGAAAATTGTATTTTAGAAAATCTGAATATGGTGAAAGCTATAATGAAAAGGAAGAAAACACAGATCATTTTTGATATTTTGAGATTGTTGGGTTCTTTTTGATAATAAAATCATTTCATAATGTATTTCTTGATGTTGGATTTTTTGATGACTACTCTCATTCAAATTGATGTGAATATTTTTTTGATGATAATTGTTCGAGTTAATTTGTTGAGTTAAAACAAGTTCTAAACACTACACCATTGTTAACTCTTTCAGAGACCATGCTAGGTTATGTTGTATTCTGTGATGAATTAGGTTCAGGTTTAGGATATGTTGTTATATAGAGTGATCATTTCATTTCCAATGGATCTTGGTAGCTAATGCTACCTAAGAAGAATTATCCAACCTATGGGTGAACCATTTCTGAGTGTTTCTTTTTCATAGAGGTCACTCAATGATGTTTGGGTTTTTTTGCAGTTAGCAGTGAGAGAATTAGTTATTGGGGAATTCCTTAATTCAAAGTTGTTTTTTCACCCAAGAACCACAAGAATGTTCTATGATATATGGTGATGATTATTTTTGGTCGATATGATACATATATTTGATTATTTTTTCTCTCATTGATATAAATTCTAATAGGTCAAGGATGAGCTATAGAGACCTTCAAGATTTCTTCAACCACATCCAATTATAACATGGATGTGTGATGAGATCTCAATCAACATAATGGTTAGGTTTCCCGGAACCCATAAAAAGATTAATGTGATATGGTTTTTGAAAAATAGGCTCCTGAAATTGACTCACATTATACACAACATGATACGACAATGTTGCAGAACTATTAAATCTCTATTTGAGAGTGATTGTTCATTTTCATGGATTTCAGTCTAATATAGCATCTGATGGAAATACAAATTTTACATCTAATTTTTATAGGATTCATGAGGATTTAGGATCTCATGTTAGTTTGATTATGGTTACCATCCGTAGACATTTGATCAGATAGAAAGACCTATACCAATTCATGAGAATATTTTTCATTCTATTGTTCTAGACATTGGTGGAACCCTGGATGATTATTTGGGATTGGTTTTTTTATTTGATAACATATGTTACTATTCCATGATCAGAATGGATCATTTTTAGGATTTGTATCATCATCCTGGAAATTCTCATTTGTGTTAGTCATAGATCAATAAATGTTCCTTGATTAGACGAAGATTTGTTCAAGAGATGAAAACTATGATTTAGTTTATGTTCTATAAAATCTTGATGTCCTAAAGCTGGTATAAGTCATATATTAACTTTATTAATACACTATTTTAGTTTTTAACTGGTGATATGGTATTCTTGATGTGTTCACCTCATTTTAGTCATCAACATTTTGGGAGTCAAGTGAAGACTGCAACTTGTTTTTTGGGATATTTTAATGATTTTATATAGTGGACATCGATACATAACATTTTCCATGTATCTTAGTTGAAAAAGTATCATTCTAATCCATCCCATTTATTGAACTATAGTGAACTTAATGTTGATCCTAATTTACCCACGACAGAGAATCCATTCAAAATAGTTGATTCTGAAACCAAGGTGCTTCATGGGAGGATGATAATTTTTTTTTGAATAATAGGTCACCATTATTTTGATACTCATGAGTTGTGGGAGATAGAGGCATTGATGGGAGTGTATTGGAATTATATTATTGACATGGATTCATCATTATAGGATTTCCTAAGAAAGAAACTTGCTATAATGGGTAGCTTTTAACATTTTGTCAGGAACACCTTGACACTATTTTCTATTCATTCATTCATTGTGTCTCTTTTAGGTTCACAACGAGTGAAATTTTGATATTTTTTTAAATTTATGTGTAGTGAATAGTTGGCACCGAATTTTCCCAAACTGTGTAACCACCCAATGGAAACCATGATATCCCAAACTGTGAGGGCTAACATGGTCAGGTGATGGTTTGAAAAAAAATGCACCCACGTAGGAGAAAATATCCACCACATATATGGGGTTTAATGTTAGAGAAATGGTTTGTGAAATCATGAGACCCCCTACCAGAAAATGTGCATGCTAAATATTTTAATCCATAAAATTTTTAAAAAATTCATGAACCCCTATATGAACCATCAATCGACCTAACATGGTATTTTACATCTTCCATAGTAACTAGAGCTCCCAAGAACCCATTTTTGATCATCAAATCCATTTCTGATGCAGATCATAGCTTAGAGAATGTTTTCTAAATCCAATCTCATAAGATTTATTATCACGTTATTTCTCTTATACTATCACTATCTATCCTATATTGCGTTTGTTATATTTTCTTATTTTTTATGGAATGGAACTATGTTGATTTGGATCTTGAAACTAGGTTGTATTCCTGGATACATGTTACTGGCATTCTTCATCGTTTTTCCCATTGTGGGAGTTACATTATGTGATTTATGTGTTTAAGGTATGTGGTTACATTGAGATCTTCCATGTTATAATTCCTCGAATTTATATATTTAAATTCAATTTCATTATATTGAATTTTTTAAACCCAATTCTATGTGGATCAGTATTTTAATTTAATTTTCATAAATTTTGTTGAAACCCTTGAATTCAAATGGAATTAGAATTTGGGATGTGGTTTGAATTTGACGGAATTTGTAAATTGAATTTGTGAAAAAAATATCATAAATTTATTTTTATTTTGTTATTACTGTTTTTATATCGAGAATTTAATTAATTTATTAAAAAAAATGATTTGGTTTTTAAATTGAAATTATAATAATGAAATTGTAATAAAAAAATTGTATTATAAATTGTTTTAAAATGATTTTCCCATTGTTGATTGATTTATTGATCTCATTAAAGGATGGGTGGTTAGTGGGTAATGTTGACAATAAATCAAGTATGGTAATTTCATATAAATTTATTTTAACTTTAAAACTCTAAAAAAATAAAAGTGTAGTAGGTTATATCCTTGATGGGATGTTGATGAGTCCTATTTCCACAGGGTCTAAGGGACTTGTGTACAAAAATTACCATGATAACCAATATGATATGTTTAAGGATCCGAAGATTGGAACTACCATAACCCTTTGAATATGACCATGTTTCTTATTTTTATTATTTATATATATATTACCTTGATTATAAAACATCATTACACATTCATGTAGATTTATATAAACTATGATATACAATTTTTTTTATATATACTGTTTTAAATATTTCCCTCAATTGAAATGAAAATAATGTTTTTTAATATGAAATTGCATTCTAGGCTTGTTTTATTTAAAATTAAACAAATGATTTGGATTATATATATTATGGAATATTATAATAGAAAAATTGGTGGGACCTTATAAGGATTTATTTCATAGAACCTACATTTGGCTTCGATATTTTGTAGATTTCCTTCATATAGGTTCTATAAATGGTAATGAAACACTTGGAGGAAGTTGTTTCAGTTGACTACATTGATATTGTAGTGGTGTGTACTTTGGGACTTGGGTTATTTATATTTTATTTCTGGTAATTTTCTAATTCAATTATTTTTATTTCTATACCAGTTTGACTTCTGGTACTCTATCCTTTTGGATATTCCTTTGATCATATTTAAATGTTTTGTTTCCTTCTATAATCTTGAGGAAAAACTATTCCCTATTTTATCATGAATGATGTTAGGTTCTAGTCACCAATATGCTGGGATTAGGAATTAAATTTTCTCTATCGTAATAAAAAATAGGGTATTAGGGTACCATGGTATCTAGGATGGGTTGTAACATGAATATAGGTTCATGTAATAAAAATATATCTCAAGGAAGGATATTTTTTTAAGAATAAACCCTACAAAAATCATACCATTGAGTTTGAGAAATAATTCATTAATCGATTGTGTGTAAATAATATAAATACAAAAAATTTAAATATCACATAACATAATCACATAATATAAAATAAGATTAAGTAGTAATATCACACAATGAAAATAAATCTAGTTATAAAATTGGCTACAACATAGAACCTTAATTTCATATCCTATTCAGTAATGAAATAAAAAATGAAACATAATATAATTTAATGTATGAAGGATTCATTATATAAATTTTAAAATAGATATTATATACACAACATAAAAAAACAAGTGGTTAAGATATATTATATTTCACAAAAGTAAAAGCAATACAATAAAAACCCATACCTCGAGTACATAATTTACAAAAAAGTACTTTAACAAATGTATAATATGATTTTTATCAAATAATTTATTTCATAGTATCCTTTTCCATGATTGACCTATCAAAATTAAATCATTTATTTTATTTCATTTTAATTACATATTTTAACACTTATTTAGTAAATCACTTGCCAGGTGTTTTGAGGACATTCAGATCATTATTTGAAAACCGATATTGGGTGTTAAACGTTGAGAAAGAGGACATATTTTCAACATAAGTATAATTACAATAATTAGATAGATACCATATTTATTTATAAATTAATCTTTTAAACAAATCTGTAAAATGGTTGTCTAAAATTAACTATATTACTATCGTGGATATGGTAGGTCATATGTACGCATTAGTAACATTAACATTTTTCAATAATCATTATGGAAAGAAGGTATTTATTATTAAATTTTTAAATAATTGTCATAATATGATAAATAAAATATTATTATTCATTATAGATTTTTATATATCTCAATTTTTGATTTGGTGATAGGAAAATAATCACATCACTATGTGGAGGCGGTAGTCAACACGTATACAAATGATGTTATCAATTATTAGTATAACAAAGAAAATATTATATTATTATTTTAAAATGATTATTTTGTCATGTGTATAATTATATTTCCACTTTTACTGCATTTATTCATTATAATAATCCTTATAAAATTTCATGTAATGATTTAGGGAAAAATCAATCACATCGCTTTGTGAAGTAGTAGTCCGCCGTACACACGAGCAATGGTATCATACACCCAATCAAATGGAATATAAATATTTCATATGTGATATAATTTCTCTCTAAATATAAATACTATAAAAATGTCACATATATACATTAAATTGATCATAATAACATATTATGATAGGTGATGGTCGAAAACAAATGACATCGATTCGTGAGTCGGTAGTCGGTCGTACATTGGAATCATGATATCATATCCAATTTTAATGAATCTAAAATGGATTTTTATAATTAAATTAATAAAATAAATATATGTATGTTTTAGAATAATTTCTATTGTATAAGAAAATGACCATTAATATTTTATGATTTTTTAAGAATACATAAAACCAAAATATGTAGTTATGAATATGACCTCTTCTCAAAACATCTATTTAGGATTATAGAAAAAGTATTCCTATAATGGATTTATGTCCAAAAAATGGAATCTATGATGAGGGAAAGGGATTTATTATGTTATTTGGGATGGTTTTGTCCAATCAAAATGGGGGTATGTTGTGAAGGAAATAGGAGAGTGGATGGCCTTTTATATATGCGGCGAATGGCATACATGTAGTTTTTGAAAAGAAAATTGAGTACCCCCATATTTCATATTCCACAGGGATAACAAATGGATCATTATCAATATTTATAAATTATAAAGTCTAAATACTCCCATATAATATTTTTAATGTATTTTTACGTCAATTTTACTCTTATTTCTTATTATAACCCACACGGTAGACTGATTTTAAAAGTAATCGCAATAATTTATTTATACTATTTTTTACTTTTATTTATTTTTATGAATTTAGTTTACCTTTTTTTGATATTATTAATTATTTATATTAAAATATTTAATCTATTTTACCGAATTCAATTCAAAGAAGTGAAATTTTTTAATTTTAAATTTAACTCATGGATGCAACGAAAAAATGGGTTTTTGAGAAGTGTATTTTAATGGAAAATTTGATTTTATATTAACTATATGAATAATAATAATAATTAATTTATAAATATATTTGTTTATTTTTTGATATATAATTTATAAATTTCATTTAAATAACTTCACATTAGTGTTTTCTTTTGTAATAACCTAAATTTATATAATTTAAACCCCCATTCTATTTATTCAAATGTTATGTTATGTAATATAGTGATAGAAAAAACATCATATTATTTAATTTTAATATATATTATTATTGTTAATATTTTTTTATGAATAATAAACATTGATATTATATCCATTGAATATGGATCATATGATTATTATAAATACGAGGTTTTAAAAATCTTATTGAAAAAGGCAAAGAAACTGATGGCCTCAAGTATTATGATCATAACCTATGAAGCCCATTAAATAGTGATTCTAATAGAGATTGAATCATTTTGATTTTGTCTCTACCAATCCGATGTTGAGATCCAACAACTTCTGCATGATAAAAATCATTTATGGGAGAAGTTCAAGCTCATCAAGATCATGCCCAGAATAATGTCTGTCAAACCAGCTTTGGAAAATATCATCTTCAAACACCTTATACATAGGGAGTTTTAAAGATTATTAAAGGGATATGTTTCATTAACATAATAATATGTATATGTATATATATTTTTTCAATAAATTTGTTTTAATATCTACTTATTTTCATTAAATTATTAACATGTTTTATTTTTATACAATAAAACATAAATTGTATATTTAATTTATATTAAATTTATAATAATAAATTTATTTTAATGACCAGTGGATATTATAAATTAAAACTATTGTTAAAAAATATTCTTAATAAATAATTATTTTCAAATACTAATGATTAATTTTTTTTGATGAATTGTGATGTAATTTTTATAATGGTTGGAAACTGTTATCGATAAAAAAACTGAAAATTTCTCAATAAATGTCAATCAATATTTTAAAAGTATAATATAAATATTTAGAAAAATATTTTTATAAAATCAATAATAATCATGGAATTGTATCTTCAATGTTATCCATTGGTTAATTTTTAATAATTTAACGAGACAACCAACTATTCTAGTAGAAATTAAATATAATATAAGCATTCAGTATGTATTATTACATTATGATGACCCAAAAGTGATGTAATAAATACTATAAATTGTATCCACAACCAGAAAGATGTCTTAGGTTTCAAATAATTTTATTTCACGCTTATATTATTAATTTGACTATGCCTTTATGAATCCTCTAAAACCAATAATATATTTTAAGGTTTTGAACTCATTTATTTAAGAGAATAAAACAACACCACATCGACACTAGTAATATCTATATAACATTTTCCATTTTCGAAATAAAATAATGAAAACCAACTCTATTTGGTAGATAACATATTAAAAACTATGGAAACCTTTATGGTTTTTCAAATATTATTCTATGGAGTCCTAAACCTATGTTTGGGAAGTAATAAAGACATACACACTCTTTTACTATATTAAACATCTCAATATCCAATTTTTCTACACTAAAAAACCATGTATCATTTCCTTAATCTTCCCTCCAATCTCTATATTCTTCCTATGGATCCCCATTCTATCAAGAAGCCCCCCCCCCCCCCCGAGCAATTGGAATCATAATCACAAGGCAAGATCTATTTTCCATCTACCCATTATTCAAGTATATTTAATATCTTATGACTCATAGATCAATTTTATAATGTTGGGATACATTTTTCAATATCCACTATACTTCCATTATGATATATAAATAATTATATACCCCTTTATCTCTCATTAATCCATCCTATGATCATTAATATGCCCCTATAATGCTCTATTAATTTCATCATTGTTTTTTCCTACAAAATAAATGTGTAGTGAATACCCACACCCATTTCTTATCAAGGGTAATGACCTATGTGATCATATAAATATTTGGTTGGGTATGTAAATATATTTATTCCTCACTACCTAGTCATGGAATAATATGTTATGATAAATGATTAAATTTTTAATGATCAATGTGGTGCACATTAGCATGAGACTGAAATGAAAGTGATAGGTGAACCAAGAATTATATAGAGCCTTAATGGATTGGGTATTGTTTAAGAGTCATGATATATCATGAATGTGATTTTGGATTGAACCAAATCCATAATGATTGTTTTTCCATCATGACGTCTTGATATTTGTCATTTATCTACGATTATGCTGCAATGTTTTAAGTTGTTTCGAAATTTCTAATGTCTTTTTTATTTTTTATCATGTTATATCATGTCACATTGTTTATGTTTATGATTCTCACCCCTTATATGCCCAATTTATATCTATATTTTATAACTTTTATTACCTTATTCAAGTTATTCCATTTTTATACAATTAAATAGTATTTATAACTCTCCCTTTTCTTATGTATGTCCCCCGGTTATCCAATTTAGTTTTTAGTATAGGAACATGAATGTAATTTTCAATAACGATGTTGTATTGAGTATTTAATATTTTTATGTAATGTACCCAATTCTCAAAGACACCATACTTATCTATTTTAAAGTGGTGTTATGTGTAATATTATTTCATAAATCGGGAATTATTATTTAACACACATTAGTTTTTTCATAGTTTATTTCTAAAGACATGTTTCATCATTTTTGGGATTGGGGTTAGAAAACACCAGAAAAATCCAACGGGATAAACATAGGTATATGAAAACATCCCTAAATTTTGGTAAGGTCTAGATTAGGTGGATTATCACGATAATTCAAACCTTTCTGGATACTACAAATTGATTTTACTCTGGAACATATGAACATATAGAAAAGACCTAGAAATACTAAGATGATCTAGACTTGACTGGGAACTAGTGCACAACAATAAAAAATGATTCACACGTGGTTTGAATATCCCAAAGTATATGATTTTGTAATTTAATATTCCCATTATATTCTATTATTAAGGTTAAAAATTACCATAATATTCTATGTTTAGAAATTGGTCATGAATGACTTGGAATAAAGCCTAGTAATTCCGAATTTTTGGAAATGCATGTAATTTATAAGTTATACCTTTAATGTCATTATATTCCCTATTATGTGTTTAATATTTAAAAATATTCATCATTATGTGTTATTTATTTTATCCAATGGTTGAAAATAGGAGTAATCATATAAACAACCCATATGAAGGGAATTATGATTACTACCCAATTGAAATTCCCAACCTGATGGGAGTGGGATATACAAACATGAGGAAGATACTCTAATAGGTTCACTGGTTTTTTAATATAAAAATAAATTGGGAAAAGAGATCACTATAATAAAAAATTAGATTCAATTGATAGATATATTTTATAATTACTCTGACTCTAAATAGATGATATCATCCCTTAGCCATAAAACATTGGATCAAAACCAGTATGAGGTTCATCTTCATCCTTCAATGTTCTTATCATGAGAAGGATATAAAAGTTGTTAATCATATGGCTGGAGAAAATCTTCTGTGGTTTACATTGATCATGAACATGAAGGCTAAGGAAGAGATCAAAGCGATGGGGAATAAGGAATTCTCAAAAAAATATAAAACATTCCTCACACTCTCCGATATTAAATGGATTGATATTTACACTACCTCAAGAAAAAATACAACAAATCTATCATGTAATATTGGGAAAAATCACAAGGAATTCATGATATGCATTAGAATTTTCCATAAACCATGAATTCAAGGATGAAAAGTTCTTTGGTCGAAAAAAACCTAGTCTACAAAAATTCCAAGAGACGAGATACATATATAGCTATGATGAAATTATCTAATGTGGCCTCAAAGTCAAAATAGAGATCATAAAAACTCAATGTTGTCAAAGTGATAAGAAATTGAATGTGGGGTTTATTTCTGGTTGTTTGACGGTGAAATATGAAAGATCTACGAAACATCAACATCCAACATGTCAAAATTGTGAATAGAAGAACCCTTTAAATTTCATAAGGGGAACCAGGAAATTATTTAATTGAAAGAATCAAGGAATCTAAATATATAACACAATGGGATAATCCCATATTTGTGATGGAGGATTTTAATTCTACATTCAACCCTGAGTGCAATGTTTATTTTTTAAAAGGCCAGTAACGAAGATACTTTTCTAACCAATGCAATAATCCAAGTGTAACACCCCAAGCTTCCACGGTATTATTCTCTTTTAATAATACAGTAGCGTGTCTTGTACGCAACTTCGAGTTCTAACACACACCACAACCAATCAAAATAGACCTTATGAATAGTAATACCCACTTTTTGAAATTTTATAAATTTTAACATTCAAAATGGATTCATTTTTGGATTCAGAATATCAAAATTAGCTTAGGGTGAATTTTTGGTATTTTTCTGAAAACTTTCAATTTTTGATTAATAGTGAAAAACACTAAGTTATAGTTAAAAACCAAATTTTTATTTAAATAATTATTTATTTTATTTAAATTTATTTTAGGTCAAAATAGATACATAATACCTATATAAGTTCAATGTAATTAATAGGAGTTTGTTTATAATAATTTTAGATATATAAAAATTTTATTGAACTTTTCACCGTCTTTTACTCATCTCCTAGGAGAATTTACCAATTCACATAAAACATAATTTTACCGCTTCTGTGAGTGGAATTTTTAAAATCCAAGAGAAATGGTTAATATAAAGGAGTAAAATTTGGTTCAATAAGATAAATATAATTTTTTATGAATAGTAAATTTTTACTTTTATTTACCGCGGTTAAAGGTAAATTGGGTAATTCAAGGTAAAAAGAATATTGTAATAATTAGAAATTACCTTGACACATGTCCTAACCTTATTGGATGAGTAATGACCTAAAATGGGCATCTATGGGTCTATTTGTGGTCCCCATGGAGCCACTTATTAATGATAATGTCATTTTAGATTAATTAATTTAATGTAAAGGCAAAAATGACAAAAAGAAAAACCTTTTAATAATTAGTTTTTATATTGTGTTATATAAGTAATATTTTTGATTATAAATATTTATTAGAAATATTAAACGATTTCCTGCATAATGGTATTTTATTTATTATTTTTAGACATTATATAATTTAATTTATTTATGACACAATGATGATGCTGTAATTATCGTATTAATGAATGATTAAGATAATTGATATTATAAATACACAAATAAATTTAATTTGAGAATTTTTTGAATTCCAGTAATTTTATAGGTTAATATGACATATTAGGATTGGTTATATGACCGTTTTTCGACGTAATAATGCTGTTATGAATTTATCAAAAACATAATACCCAATAGTGCCAAAATTGACATAAAAGCATTTTTAAAACAAATATTATATTATTAATTGATATTATACTCCTAAAAATCTAAGGTTCGTCCAAAGTAGTTATATCATGATATTTGTATCCATAATGGTCCACTTGGGTGTCTATTAAAAGTTTATAGTATTTTTATTAACCATATAATATAAAAATTCAAAGAGACGTGTTAAATGTCAAACTAATTAACTAAGAGTTAAAACTAAAGGATAAGGTTAATAAAATTACCCAAACCTATATAAAACCTATTTGTTGAGTGTATTGAGACCCATACTCACCTTATCCTCCAAATAAATCAATTTGGAGCCATTATAAACCGAATATGAATTTATTATAAAATTATATTTTAATTTTTTTTCCAATGGTTCCCCTCACCCCTCTTAAAAAAGGGAACTAACCCTTCACTCTAATTCACACCATCTAAGACATTGTTCTCGGCCAGAACCTGCCCAAATACCCTATAAACTATCCTCCCTTAAATCTAGAGGCCTTAGTTTTATCATAATTCCAACCTATGGATCCCTTTTGAGGAAATCAAATGGAAGAACCTGAAGAAGAGGTAATGATTTCACCACACTCTTTCAAGTTCCTTTCTTCTTCCACTACCTTTTTCTTTTCTGTTTGCATTCTAAACAAATAACTCCAGTATCTTCTATATAATGTTATGTTATTATAATTATGGTACAACCAAATTAATTATTCTACCCACCCTTTGAATGACACGTCACCGTACGTGCGTACGTACAGCTTACCGTCTCCACGCCGTGGTGTAATTGTTATTCAACACATTATTATTTGGATGGGTATAATAATGATGTGTATTTGATGTAAATAATAAATATAACATGATAATGATTATGTATATATAATAAAACATCCAATTAAATATTATTATAATATCAAATGAATGAAATTTTTGCTCGTGTGTATGTACGGATTACTGTGTCCACGACGCGATAAGATTCATTTCCAAGTTCTCTATTCATCGATGATTATAAAAATATATTTATTACTAATAAGAATGTAATATATTAAACAATAATGATACTGGATATATATATATATAGGTACTTACATATATCTTATTCACTTAGTTCCGTTCAATACATTATGAAAACAGAAACAACGTTTATGCGTACATACAGACCACTGTCTCCATAAACGGTGTTTTTTATTTCATATATATGTCTATTATACATATTTATATTCTAAATATATATGATATATAAATCATGTTTTATATTCTATATGTATTTAAATCATGATCTATGTGATACAATCAAGAGTAACATGTTAAAACACATACGATAAAGAAAGTGATTATTACCCGAAATATTAATATAACATGGAAATTATTATTAATTGGGTAGTATAAAGTCATAAATGAATAATGTATGATATATCATAAATATTAATATGGTTCCGGTATAATTTAAAAACACACAATAGTCTTCATACAGGAGGTTAAACGTACCCTCGACTAAAGGAAAGTGCAAGGTAAGGGGTTTTCATCTCACTCCTTATTCCTGTGAGATTCATGCCATATTGCCACTATTACCTTTTTTGTAGTGTATGTACCGCCCATAATTGTATTCATTGTGTAATAAACTTTAATTTATGTGTATTTACATATTCATTATATGATACTCCTTGCATGGGGTGTATGTTTCGTAAGTTATCAAATTGGTAAGGGTTAATTCCTCAATCTCATTATTATCCGAGATTGTTTATGTGTAAGTATTTACTGGGACATTTTTATCATCCATGTCCATTTTTCATAAAAATTATGTCAAAATTAGTATTTTAAGGATTTTTGAAAGGTACTCTTTATCAAGATGATAATATTAAATGTTATAATGATTTATCTTTTTAAATCTTTTTAATTAATGTCCATATTTTCAATATGAATTTAAGGATTTATTTTTGTGGACATGAATATTTGAAATGATAATTCTTTTAAAAATTTTCAAAGTGGTATGGTACACTTTGATTAAAAAATATATTTTAATATACTTCCTTTATAAATGTGTGACTTTTCAATGATTTCAAAAAAAGAGATATTTCTCTAAAATAGTTTTGATTTCATTTATGTCAACATCCTTTGATGGATTTTAAGCTTATTTGAAGTTGAGTTATTATGATAAAAAACTTCCATATTGTATTGAAGGTTTTGGGATATGTTTGATTGTGGTTGTGTTATTTTTATTCCATTCATGGTTTATGGGGAAATTATTGACATTTCATATGCGAGTTGTAATACGAATGTTTATGTTATGTTTAAACATGTTCTTATGAGGAATGCATTGGACTTAGTAAGTTATGGGTGGAGCCCGCTATATCTCCTTGATGCATTGGTAGGTTTCATGAGAAAAACTAGTGTCTTGGCACAAGGCCTTGACAAAAATTTTATTTGTAATTTTGGCATGAGGCCTTGACTTTGTGGTAATGATGTCCGGTATTAGGCATTCCATCATTTTGAAATTAGTTATTACATGTTATTATTCGACTAGTAGAATATACATGTGAATGTTTTTATGGTAATGTTTCATTTATTTTTACCATATTTTGTTAATTTTTGTGTTTAAAAGGATCTTGTTTTTATTTCACATCTTGCCTTAAAATTTTATAGCTTTCGCTGAATTATTTACCCTTACAGAGCATCTGAGCTCACCCCTTTCTTATGTTTTATTTTCCCAGGATTCCAAGAAGTGTATTATGATTGATATGACAGGGTAAGCTAAAGGAAAAAATGGAATTATCAAGGAACTATCTATGCTGTGTTTTATGTTTCAAATTGTAATGTAAATTTAATATATGTAATCTATTTTCCAAGACAGCTAAACTGATCGGTCCTTCGAGACTTGATTCCTTGTAATCGTGCCAATGAATTAAAATAATGCACTGGATCTGGGTAACTGGGGTCGAGGCATTACACCAAGGGTTTTTGGAGACAACCTATAACACCCCAAGCTTCCACGGTACGCATCTCTTTGAAAAATACAGTAGCATGTGTTGTACGCAAATTCGAGTTCTAACACACACCACAACCAATCAAACTAGCATTTATAAATAGTAATACCCCATTTTAGAAATTTTATAAATTTTATCTCCCAAAATAGACTTTATTTTGGGATTTGAAATATCGATATTAACCTAGGGTG
Source organism: Viscum album (assembly GCA_963277665.1). Classification (NCBI taxonomy): domain Eukaryota; kingdom Viridiplantae; phylum Streptophyta; class Magnoliopsida; order Santalales; family Viscaceae; genus Viscum; species Viscum album. The sequence continues at coordinate 511,144,870 of OY728167.1, read as the reverse complement.
AAATTTTGGTACATTTCGGATAACATTCATATTTTGATGAATAGAGAAAATTACTAAATATAAATTAAAAATAACTTTTTCATCGAAATAATTAATAGTGATAAATTATTAATTTGAGTGGTTTTAAATTATATATATAATATATTTTTACCATTTAATATAATGTTGGTCATTAGATATAATTTGACATTTAAACAGGGCATAAACAAGTGTTAATCTTGTGGTAGTTATTGTTTCTTAAAAACACTCTTTTTGTTTTAACTGTGGGAATTAATTATTAATTATTAAATAAAACTTCTATGTTTTGAATTTGGTAAAATAGAATTCATTATTGAATTCGGAATATCAAAATTATCTTCGAATAAATTTTTGGTATTTTTCTGAAAACATTCAATTTTTTATGAACAGTGAAAAACACAGACTTACTGTTTAAAACCGGCTTTTTATTTAAATAATTATTTATTATATTTAAATTTATTTTAGGTCAAAATAGATAAATAATACTTATATAAATACAATTTAATTCATTGGAGTCAGTTTATAATAATTTTAGATATATAAAAATTTTATTGAACATTTTCACCATCTTTTACCCACCTCCTAGGAGAATTTGCAAATTTACATAAAAAATAATTTTACCGCTTCTGTGACTAGAATTTCAAAAATCCGAGAGACACGGTTAATATCAAGGAGTAAAATGTTGTTCAATAAGATAAAAATAATTTTTTGTGAATAGTAACTTTTTACTTTTATTTACCGTGGTAAAAAGTAAATAAGGTAATTAAGGGTAAAAATGATATTATTATTACCCTAACACGTGTACTAATTCTATTGGATATGTTTAATTCGACCGAAAACAACCTTCATAATAAAATATGACCCTTCAGGTTCACTTGGATTAGATTAGGATATTTATTATTATTTAATTTAAAGAAGAGTTAAAAGAGTTAAAGTTTAATATCTAAAACCTTTTTAATGTAGGGTTATATATAAGATAAATTCGATTACAAATATTCATTATAAAGATAACAAGATTTCATACATAATGGTATTTTAATTATAATTTTTATAAATTAAATAATTAAATTTATTTATGACACAATGATGATGTAGTAATTACCTTATTAATGAAAGAATCAAATAAATGGTAATATAAATATTAAAATAAATATAATTTCATTGTTTTTATGAAATCCACGAATTTTTAGGTGACTATGACATGTTAGGGATGATTCAATGTATTATTTTTTAAGTAATAAAGTTCTGATGACTTTCACAAAAAGAAAATACCAAATAGTGTCAAAATTGACATAAATTAATATTTAAAACAAATATTATATGATTAATTGATATTATATTCCTAAAAATATAAGGTTAATCCAAAGGAAATATATCATGATATTTGTATCATTAATGGACCACTTGGGGGTCTCATGGAAGTTTATTTTATATTTATTAACCATATAATATAAAAATACAAAGAGACATGGTAAATGTCAAACTAAGTAACTAAGGGTTAAAACTAAAATATAAGGTTAATAAAGTGACCCAAACTTGTCTAAAACCTATTGGTTAAGTTTATTTCTACCCATCCCAACCTTATAATTTGAATAATCCACTTTGGAGCCATTATAAACCGATTATGAATTTATTATAAATTAATAATTTAAGTTTTTCCTAAAGAGTCTCTCCTCCCCCTTATAAAAGGACTCCACTTCTAACCAATTCCTCACACCATTCAAGCCTTTCGAATCGTCCAAAATATGACCAATTAATCACCCTAAATCACTCTCCTCCTCCTATAAGCCTCACCTTAGGAAGAAGGCACTTCAAGAGTCTTTGTTGGTTCAAACCAAAGGGAGTTACCAAAATTATAGGTAACGATTTCTCTTAGCTTCTTTTCTTTTATTTTACTTATCCAACCACTAAACTCTTCTTATTAATTTATTTTGTAACAAAACCAGTATCCTAAATATACTAGTATTTTTTTATTAGAAGTATTAGAACTACAATTACACACACCTCCATGTAATGGGTGAAGAACATAATGTTTTTGTGGATGGAAACCAAACGCCTCACGAAGCGATGATTGTTCAATTATTTCCTATGACCTCTCATGGTGGCCATTATGATTAAACTATAATTAAATATGATATTAATGATATTTATTTTATATATAAGCTTATGTAATTCCATTTTATATCATACCATTATTCGTTTCATGTTGTATATATATACGATAATTTTAATTGAGGAAGTGCGGACTACCGCCCCCTCAAAGTGATATGACTCATTCATACCATACAAGGAACATAAAAAGGATGGATTTAATGAACATAAGTAACAAATATGACATATTATATTATACTGGATTAAAAATATACCTATGTATCATTTGGTTTTGATTCCTTTTGAAATGAAAAATGAAATGGAAGTAGTGTTTGTGCGTACGTACGGATTACTGTCTCCACGAACACAATGAGACTCATTTCCCATCATATCCATTCAAGAATAATTATCATTTGATGATTAAAAGTAATTTTTAATGACTTTATATCATTCTTAATATGAATAGGATACAACCTATCCATAAAAAACACGGCTTACATAACGAAGCATATAAAGGGAAACGAATCAGTTAACACCCGAAATGATGATAATACTATAATATTATTAACAAAGGAATATTAAAAGATCATATATGATATAATATTTATGTATATGATTCTTTTATTATTTAATAAAAATGAGTTAACTGTTATACAGGAGGTTAACCTACACTCTATCATCGAAAAGTACAAGGTAAGGGGTTTCTTATCTCACTTTTAATTCCATGAGATTTCCATTGTTCACCACTTATTTATTTCATGTGGTGTATTTTGTACTTCCATTTGATATATATTATCATGATTCTCTTTAAATTCATGATATTATGTGATTCATTTGGTGGATATTTTCTATTTTTCATATGAATTGATTGATTACAATGAGGTAAGGGGTTTTCATCTCACTCCTTATTCCCACGAGATTCATGCCATATTGCCACTATTACCTTTTGTATGGTGTATGTACTGCCCATAATTGTATTCTTTGTGTAATACACTTTAATTTATTTGTATTTACATATTCATTGTATGATACCTCTTTCATGGGTTTTATTTTTCGTAAGTTACCAAATTGGTAAGGGTTAATTTCACCATCTCTTTATTATCCGAGGTTGTTTTTACGTAAGTATCTACTGGGACATATTTATTATCCATGTCCATGTTTTATGAAAGAGTTTTCAAAGGGATTATTTTAAGGGACTTTTTTACTAAAACATTATTTCAAATGTTTTATATATTTAATCTTCTAAATCTTTCTCCTTAATTTCCATGTCTTCAAAATGGGTTTTTAAGGATTTATTTATATGGACATGAATGTTTTTAAAATGTAAATTCCTTTCAAAATATTCAAAGTGGTATGGAACACTTTGGTTCAAAAATGTCTTTAATATGACCTCTTTTCTACATTGTGTGACTTTTAAATGTTTTCATGAAAAATGGGTATTTCTCTTAAAGATTTTTACAAATCATTTTCATCCATGTCAACATCCTTTGATAAACATTACACTTGTTTGATGTTGATTTATTATGATACAAATCATCCATATTTTATTTAAGGTTTTGTGATATTCTTGACTATGGATGAGTTATTCTTATGCCATTAATGGTTTATGATTAATGTTTTGGCATTCCATATGCTACTTTTAATACGAATTTTTATGTTATATTTCATCCTCTTCTTAATATGAATATGTTGGACTAGTATGTTCTGGGTTGGGGTCCGGTTAAAGCAGACCCTCCGGGTTGGTATCCGTTTATTAGAGGAACTCCGGGTTGGTGTCCGTTTATTAGAGTCACTCTGGGTTGGTGTCTAGTTATTAGAGGCACTCCAAGTTGGTGTCTGGTTATTAGAGGCATTCCGGGTTGGGTTCCGGTTAAAGTTAGCCCCTAGGTCTTGGAACTAGGCCTTGACAAAGAAATTAAAGTTCAGCATTATGCATACCAACATTATGAATATGGTTAGTGTTATTGCATGTTATTAATTGACTAGTATAATGTCCATGTAAATAATTAAATGGAATTACTTTATTTTATTTCTGCCATATTATGCTGAAGTTCAAGTTTAAAAGGATTTTGTTTTAGTTATACATTGCATTAAATGATTATGCTTATTTATGAATGTTTCCACTGTATTATTATCTTTACTGAGCATCTGATCTCACCCCTTTCTATGTTGTATTTTTCCCAGGATTCCAAGAAGTGTATTATGATTGATATGCAGGGTTAAGACAAGGGAATAATGGCATTCATAAAGGATTATATATGTTGTTTTTATGTTATAAAGTGTAATGTAACATTCATGTATGTAATCTATTTTCCAAGACTGCTAAACTGATCAGTCCTTCGTGACTTGATTCCTTGTAATCATGAAAATGTATTAAAATAATGAACTGAATTCGGGTAACTGGGGTCGGTGCGTTACAGTTGATATCAGAGGAAGTTTAGAAATATCCTTGGAAACTAGATTTAGGTACACTCTGATTAGAGCACATAGCCCTAAGATAAACTTTGAGGATTAGTAGAGAAGAACTTCCAAGAATTTTGATATTGTAGAGATTTTTTGAGTTTTCTGAGCAATAAATCCTTGTCTGGATACGAGAAGGTAGAGGTGGCTCTGGCACAGATGTACCTAGGAGTAAAAACCAAGAACACCGCTTTGAGATAGAATCAAATGGGAACTGATGCACGACAATGGGACTTGCTGCACTCTTGGTTACGATAATCCCGGGGGATATGCTTAGGATAATTCTAATTTTCTTTAAAAACCATTATGAAGGGTTTATGAGTATATACTTCCTCATAGAAGACATTTTTATGATTATGGATTATATCCATAAACTGTTTAATTTATGTTATGTGTTTTACATGTTTGGGATTAGGTATTGCTATTCATTAACTAATCTATTGTGTGCCATTGTTTAGAAATGGCACCCAGTATAAATAATGAGAACTCCATCAATACGCATGATCCAAAGAGTAAGAACGATCATATATTTCTTGGTCTTAAGCCAGAATTTAAGAAGGGAAATAGTCTCCCATGTATTATCATAATATGAAGAAATAGTATCATGTGTTGATATGATAATTAACGAATTCTCAGATTCCTATAGCTTTGAAGGGAAGCCATAGAAGGAAATTATGGTAGAGAGAATGACAGATAAAGGGAATAAGGTAAAGATGGATTTTACCATATGTGATAATTGTGGAAAGAATCAGCTTGGAAAATGCTTGAAGGGAATGTGAGTATGTTATAAGTGTGGAGAAAAAGGACACCAAGTATGTGGCTACAAGGGTAAGAAAAAGGTTACAAATGTACAATGCTTAATCTGCAAGAAGTTTGGACACTACACGAACCAATGTTACAGTCATCAGACTATGCCACAAATGATGCTATTGGATAATAATCATGTTATGATACTACCATAGATGAAGACTAATGACTAGTGATATTATGTTTTTATTTTGGAATTATTTCATTGAAGTGTTGTATCAATGATGTACTGGAAATAAATAAGGATTTTACTACAGTACTATTTCATTCAGGAATTGAGATTTTATGGTACTATGAAAATTGACTCTACAGTGAGTTAAACATTTTCGAAATTACATGGTTGAAGGAAAGATAAACCTTAATATGGTCCTAATATTGAGGGGTTGATTTTGGAATAATATATGGTTGATTTGGGTTAATTATATTGGATATTCTTGAATCCCTTGAATCTGATTAAAGATTTGTATATTCCATCATTGTTGGAGTTTACAACATTTTTGGATGGATGAATCATATCTAGTATTATATAAGGAATAAGGGAGCATGATTGTAATCAATAAGGTTTTATGGTAATTCAGGATGTTTTAGTGTTTTAAAAGAATACATGATGAAGGAATTCACATGCTATTACAGTAGTGTGTGTTGTACGCAACTTCGAGTTCGAACACACACCACAATCAATCAAACTAACTGTCATAAATAGTAATACCCACTTTTAGAAATTTTTTAAATGTTATATCTCAAAATGGACTTCATTTTTGGAATCGGAATATCGAAATTAGCCTAGGGTGAAATTTTGGTACTTTTCGGACAACTTTCATATTTTGATGCATAGTGAAAATTACATAATTTTAATTAAAAACAACTTTTTTAATCGAAATAACTAACAATGATAAATTATGAATTTGAGTGGTTTTAAATTATATCTAAAATATATTTTTACCATTTAATCCAATGTTATTCATTAGACATAATTTCACATTTAAACCGGACATAAACAAGTGTCAATATTTTGATAGTTATTGTTTCTTAAAAACACGCTTTTTGTTTTAACAGCGGGAATTAATTTTAAATTAATAAATGAAACTTCATTGTTTTGAATTTGGTAAAATATACTTCATTATTGAATTCAGAATATCAAAATTAGCTTATGGTAAATGTTTGGTATTTTTCTAAAAACTTTTAATTTTTGATGAATAGTGAAAAACATTGAGTTACTCTTTAAAACCGGGTTTTTATTTAAATAAATATTTATTTTTTTTCAATTTATTTTAGGTCAAAATAGATACATAATACTTATATATATTCAATGTAATTCATTGTTTTCAGTTTATAATAATTTTAGATATATTAAAATTTTATTGATCTTTTTCACCATCTTTTTCCCACCTCCTAGGAGAATTTGCAAATTCACATATTTTACCTCTTCTGTGATTGGAATTTCAAAAATACGAGAGGCATGGTTAATATCAAGGAGTAAAATGTGGTTCAATAAGATAAAAATAATTTTTGGTGACTAGTAACTTTTCACTTTTATTTACCATGGTAAAAAGTGAATAAGTTAATTAAGGGTCAAAATGATATTATTATTACCCTAACACATGTCCTAATTCTATTGGATAAGTTTAATACGACCAAAAGAAACCTTAGGAATAAAATATTACCCTTCAGGTCCCCTTGGATTAGATTAGGGCATTTATTATTATTTAATTCAAAGAAGAGTTAAAAGAGTTAAAATCAAAGTTCAATAACTAAAACATTTTTAATATGGAGTTATACATAAGCTAAATTAGATTATAAATATTAATTAGAAAGATAAAAATAATTCCTACATAATGGTATTTTAATTATAATTTTTGGACATTAAATAGTTAAATTTATTTATGACACAATGATGATGCAGTAATTACCATAATAATGAAAGAGTCAAATAAATGGTAATATAAATATTAAAATAAATAAAATTTAAACGTTTTTATGACATCCAAGAATTATCTATATGAATATGACATGTTAGGGATGATTCAGTGTATCTTTTTTGAAGTAATCAAGTTGTGATGACTTTAAAAAAAACAACATACCAAATAGTGTCAAAATTGACATAAATTAATATTTAAAACAAATATTATATGATTAATTGATATTATATACCTAAAAATATAAGGTTCATCCAAATAACTTACATCAAGATAGATGTATCATTAATGGTCCACTTTGGGGGCTCTTGGAAGTTTATAGTAGGTTTATTAATCATATAATATAAAAATACAAAGAGACATGGTAAATGTCAAACTAAGTAACTAAGAGTTAAAACTAAAATATAAGGTTACTAAAGTTGTACAAACCTATCTAAAACCTATTGGTTAAGTTGATTTCGACCCATACCCACCTTAGACTTTTAATAATCCCCTTTGGAGCCATTAGAAACCAAATATGAATTTATTATAAATAAATACTTTCAGTTTTTCCTAAGGAGCCCCTCCTCCCCCTTATAAAATGACACCACTTCTAACCAATTCCTCACACCATTCAAGCTTTTTGGATCGTCCAAACTCTGCCAAATTAAACTCTTTACATCCCTATCCTTATCCTAGAAGCCTCACCTTAGGCAGAAGGCACTTCAATAGTCCTTTTTGGTTCAAACCAAATGGAGTTACCCAAATTAAAGGTTACGATTTCTCTTAGCTTCTTTTCATTTATTTTACTTCTCCAACCCCTAAACTCTTCTTATTTTTTTATTTTGTAACAAATATAGTATCCTAAATATACTAGGATATTTTTATTATATGTATTTGAACTACACTAATACAAACCTCCATCTAATGGATGAAGAACATAATGTTTCTATGGATGGCAACCAAACGCCTCACGATGCGATGATTGTTCAATTATCTCCTACCACCTCTCATGGTGGCCGTTATGATGACACTATAATTGAATATGATATTAATGATATTTATTTTATATATAATCTTCTGTAATTCCATTATATATCATACCATTATTCGTTTCATGTTGTGTATATATACGATAATTTAATTTGAGGAAGTGCGGACTACCGCCCCCTCAAAGTGATATGACTCGTTCATACCACACATGGAACGTATAAAGGATGGAGTTAATGAACACAAGTAACACATATAAGATATTATATTATACTGGATTAAAAATATACCTATGTATCATTTGGTTTTGATTCATTTTAAAATTAAAAATGAAATAGAGGTAGTGTTCGTGTGTACGTACGGATTACCGTCTCCACGAACGCGATGAGATTCATTTCCCAATCATATCCATTAATGACTAATTATCATTTGATGATTAAAAGTAATGTTTAAGGACATGATATCATTATGAATATGAATAAGATACAACCTATCCATAACAAACATGACATACGTAACGAAGCATATAATGGAAAATGAATCAGTTAACACACGAAATAATGATAATACTAAAATATTATTAACAAAGTAATATTAAAAGATCATACATGATATAAAATTTATGTATATGATTCTTTTATAATTTAATAAAAATGATTTAACTATTATACAGGAGGTTAACCGACACTCTGTCAAGGAAAAGTACAAGGTAAGGGGTTTCTTATCTCACTTTTAATTCCATGAGATTTCCATTGTTCACCACTTATTTATTTCATGTGGTGTTTTTTGTACTGCCATTTGATATATATATAATCATTATTATCATTATAGTAATGATATTATGTGATTAATTTTGTGGTTATTGACTATTTTTCATACGACTTGATTGATTACAATTTGGTAAGGGGTTTTCATCTCACTCCTTACTCCCGCGAGATTCATGCCATATTGCCACTATTAACTTTTGTGTGGTGTATGTACTACCCATAATTGTATTCTTTGTGTAATACACTTTAATTTATGTGTATTTACATATTCATTGTATGATACCTCTTTCATGGGTTGTATGTTTCATAAGTTACCAACTTGTTAAGGGTTAATTTCATAATCTATTTATTATTCGAGGTGGTTTTTACGTAAGTATCTACTGGGACATATTTATTATCCATTTCCATGTTATATGAAAGAGTTTTAAAAGGTATTATTTTAAGGTACTTTTTTTACTAAAACATCATTTCAAATGTTTTAAATATTTATTATTCTAAATCTTTCTCATTAATGTCCATGTCTTCCAAATGGGTTTTTAAGGATTTATTTATATGGACATGAATGTTTTTAAAATGTTAATTCATTTCAAAAGTTTCAAAGTGGTATGGGACACTTTGAGTCAAAAATGTCTTTAAAATGAATTCTTTTCTAAGTTGTGTGACTTTTAAATGTTTTCATGAAAAGGGGTATTTCTCTCAAAGAGTTTTACAAATCATTTTCATCCATGTCAACATCCTTTGATAACTTTTACACTTCTTTGAAGTTGATTTATTATGATAAAAATCATCCATATTTTATTTAAGGTTTTGTGATCTGTTTGACTGTGGATGAGTTATTGTTATGCCATTAATGGTTTATGATTAATGTTTTGGAATTTCATATGCTAGTTTTAATAGGAATGTTTATGTTATATTTCATCCTCTTCTTAAGATGAATGTGTGGACTAGTATGTTATGGGTTGGGGTCCAGTTAAAGAAGACCATCTTGGTTGGTGTCAATTTATTAGAGGCACTCCGGGTTGGTTTCCGGTTATTAAAGGCACACCGGGTTGGTGTCCGGTTATTAGAGGCACTCCAGGTTGGGTTCCGGTTACATTTTCTCCCTAGGTCCTGGCACTAGGCCTTGATAATAAAATTAAAGTTCAGCATTATGCATTCCATCACTATGAAAGTGGTTAGTGATATTACATGTGATTATTCGACTAGTAGAATGTCTATTAGAATAAGTAAATGTCATTATTTCATTTTATTTCTGCCATATTATGCTGACGTTCAAGTTTAAAAGTCTTTTGTTTTAATTATACATTGCCTTAAATGTTTATGCTCATTTATGAAAGTTTCCACTATATTATTATCCTTACTGAGCATCTGAGCTCACCCCTTTCTACGTTTTATTTTTCACTGGATTCCAAGAAGTGTATTGTGATTGATATGCAGGGTTAAGACAAGGGAATAGTGGCATTCATAAAGGATTACTTATGTTGTTTTGTATGTTATGAAGTGTAATGTAACATTCATGTATGTAATCTATTTTACAAAACTGCTAAACTGATCGGTATTTCGGTAATTGATTCATTTTAATCATGCCAATGTATTAAAATAATTCACCAACTCGGGGTAACTAGGGTCGGGGCATTACAGTTGGTATCAGAGGAAGTTTAGAAATAACCATGGAAACTAGATTTAGGTAAACTCCGATTAGAGAACATATCTCTAAGAGATACTTTGTGGATTAGTAGAGAAGAACATCCAAGAAATTTGATATTGTAGAGATTTTTTGAGTTTTCCGAGCAATACATCCCTGTCTGGATACGAGATGGTAGAGGCGGCTCTGGCACAGATGTACCTAGGGTTAAAACCCGAAAACACCGCTTTGAGCTAGACTCAAACGGGAACTGGTGCACGACAATGGGCCTTGCTGGACTATTGGTTACGACACTCTCGGAGGATATGCTTAGGATAATTCTCATTTTCCTTACAAACCATTATGAAGGGTTTATGAGATTATACTTTCTCAAAAAGGCATTTTTATGATTATGGATTATATCCATAAACTACTTAATTTTTGTTAAGTGTTTTACATGTTTGGGATTAGGTATTTCTTTTCATAAACTAATCTAGTGTATTCCATTGATTAGAAATGGCACCCAGTAGAAGGAATGAGAACTCCATCAATACACATGATCCAAATAGTAAGAAAGATCATATCTTTCATGGTCTTAATCCATAATTTAGAAGAGAAATAGTCTCCCACGTATTATAATTACATGAAGAAATAGTATCATGTGTTGATATGATAAGTAAAGAATTCTCAGAGTCCTATGGCTTTGAAGGGAATCCAGAGAAGGAAAGGATGGTAGAGAGAAGGACAGATAATGGGAATAAGGTAAAGACAGATTTTCCCATATGTGATAACTGTGGAAAGAATCACCTTGGAAAATGCTTGAAGGGAATGGGAGTATGTTATAAGTGTGGAGAAAAAGGACACCATGTACGTGACTGCAAGGGTAAGAAAAAGGTTTCAAATGTTCAATGCTTCATCTACAAGGAGGTTCGACACTACGCGAACCAATGTTCCAGTAATCAGACTATGCCACAAATGATACTATTGGATAATAATCAAGTTATGATACTACCACAGATGAAGAGGAATGACTACTGTTATTATGTTTTTATTTTGGAATTATTTCATTGAAGTGATGTATCAATGATGTACTGGAAATTAATAAGGATTTTACTACAGTACTATTTCATTGAGGATTTGAGATTTTATGGTAATAAGAAAAGTGACTCTACAGTGAGTTAAATTTTTGGAAATTACATGGTTGAAGGAAAGATAAACCTTCATATGGTCTTAATATTGAGGTACTGATTTTGGAATAAAATATGGTTGATTTGGGTAAATTATATTGGGTATTCTTGACTTCCTTGAAAATGATTAAAGATTTGTATATTCCATCATTGTTGGAGTTTACAAGATTTTTGGATGGATGAAGTATATCCAGTATTCTATAAGGAATAAGGGAGCATGATTGTAATCGATAAGGTTTTATGGTAATTCAGGATGTTTCAGTGTTTTCAAAGAATACATGATGAAGGTATTCAAATGCTATTATGGGGTAAAAAGGATTTACATTATGTTTAACTTTCATATTAATTTTGGAATGAGATTTTATAGAAGTATTTTGGATAATTCTAAAGGTTGGAAGGGTTTATGTTTGAAATTTTATTTTGGGATTTTTATAAAAGGAAAACACGTAGATCGTGTGACGACCCGTCATGTCGGACAAAGCTACAGGAATCGAACCCACAACCATAGTGCAATTGGGATTTATCACCTACCACTGGACTACGAGAAGTTCTTGGATGGTATAATGTAGTTTCTTTTTTTAAAAAAAGGTATGATATGTGAATTATAAATTCATTATATTTGGAACCCTATATGATTAGGATAAATAAATTATTTTAGAGTTTTATTATATTTTGTAGTGAAATATTGGTTTGTGGTAGAAATTTAATAATGGATAAAACTCTTATTTTAAAGTAATTATATCTCATTATGATCATATCCAATCTCATAAATAAATTTCTCAACATTAAGAAAAGGAACTTAGAACAAAAATGTTGTTCTCGATGGTACCTTAGATCATAACAAATTTATGGCTTTGGGATTATTGGCCTTTTCATAGCCATGTTCTCTACCACTCTCCATCAGATATTGATGGTTAGATTTCTCTTCCATATCCATATTTTCCTATATGGAACACTAGTATGTTTTATTTTTGGTAACCTTCATACTTTCCACTCTTTATTTTAAATAAAGGCCTCATTAATCAATTTTTTGATGTGGGATTTCAACTAAGATATTTTGAAATGTAAACCCCAATTTTACAATACCGAGCATAAATAGCGAGGAGGAAATTTATTGAAAGAGTGGATAATGTGACACCCCATGCTTCCACGGTACACTTCTCTTTGAAAAATACAGTAGCGTGTGTTGTACGTGACTTCCAGTTTTAACACACAATGCAACCAATCAAACTGGCCGTTATAAATAGTAATACCCACTTTTATAAATTTTATAAATTTTATCCCTAAAAATGTACTTCATTTTTTCGATTTGGAATATCAAAATTATCCTAGGGTGAAATTTTGGTACTTTTCGAATTACTTATATATTTTGATGAATAGTGAAAATTATTAAATTTTAATTAAAAACAACTTTTTTAATTGAAATAATTAATTGTGATAAATCATGAATTTGAGTTGTTTTAAATTATATTTATAATATATTTTTACCATTTAATCCAATGTTGGTCATTATACATAATTTCACATTTAAACCGGACATAAACAAGTGTCAATCTTTTGATAGTTATTGTTACTTAAAAACATGCTTTTTGTTTTAACAGTGGTAATTAATTTTAAATTAATAAATGAAACATTTATGTTTTGAATTTGGTAAAATAGACTTCATTATTGAATTCTGAATATCAAAATTATATTAGGGTAAATTTTTGGTTTTTTTTGAAAACATTCAATTTTTTATAAATAGTGAAAAACACTGAGTTACTGTTTGAAACCGGCTCTTTATTTAAATAATTATTTATTTTATTTAAATTTAATTTAGGTCAAAATAGATACATAATACTTATATAAATTCAATGTAATTCCTTGGAGTCAGTTTATAATAATTTTAGATATATACAAAATTTATTGAAGTTTTTCACCATCTTTTACCCACCTCGAAGGAGAATTTGCAAATTCACATAAAACTTAATTTTACCACTTCTGTGAGTGAAATTTAGAACATACGAGAGATACGGTTAATATTAAGGAGTAAAATGTGGTTCAATAAGATAAAAATAATTTTTGGTGAATAGCAACTTTTTACTTTTATTTACCACGGTAAAAATTAAATATGGTAATTAAGGGTAAAAATGATATTATTATTACCATAACACAGATCCTAATTCTATTGGATAAGTTTAATTCGACAAAAAACAATCTTAGGAATAAAATATGACCCTTTAGGTCCACTTGGATTAGATTAGGACATTTATTATTATTTAATTCAAAGTAGTGTTAAATGAGTTAAAATCAAAGTTTAATAACTATAATATTTTTAATATAGAGTTATAAATATGATAAATTTGATTATAAATATTCATTAGAAAGATAAAAATATTTCCTACATAATGGTATTTTAATTATAATTTTTAGACATTAAATAGTTTAATTTATTTATGACACAATTATGATGCAGTAATTACATTATTAATGAAAGAATCAAATAAATGGTAATATACATATTAAAATACGTATAATTTCAAAGTTTTTAGGACATAAAAGAATTTTATAGATGACTATGAAATGTTAGGGCAGATTAAATGTATCTTTTTCGAAGTAATAAAGTTGTGATGACTTTCACAAAAACAAAATACCAAATAGTGTCAAAATTGACATAAATTAATATTTAAAACAAATATTTTATGATTAATTGATATTATATTCCTAAAAATATAAGGTTAGTCTAAAGGAATTATATCATTATTTTTGTATCATTAATGGACCACTTGGAAGTCACTTGGAAGTTTATAGTGTGTTTATTAACCATATAATATAAAAATACGAAGAGACATGGTAAATGTCAAACTAAGTAACTAAGGGTTAAAACTAAAATATAAGGTTAATAAAGTGACCCAAACCTATCTAAAACATATTTTTTAAGTTTATTTATACCTATAACGACCTTATACTTTGAATAATACACTTTGGAGCCATTAGAAACCGAATATGAATTTATTATAAATTAATACTTTAAGTTTTTCCTAAAGAGCACCTCATCACCCTTATAAAAGGACACCACTTCTAACTAATTCCTCACACATTTAAAGCCTTTTGGATCAACCAAAATCTGATCAATTAATCTCCCAACATCCCTATCCTTCTTCTCGAAGCCTCACCTTATGAGGAAGGCACTTCAAGAGTCCTTTTTGGTTCGAACCAATGGGAATTACCGAAATTAAAGGTAACGATTTCTCTTAGCTTCTTTTCTTTTATTTTACTTCTCCAACCCCTAAACTCTTATTATAATTTACTTTTGTAAAAAACCCAGTATCCTAAATATACTAGGATATTTTTATTAGATGTATTATAACTACACTTACACACACCTCCATAAAATGGGTGAAGAACATAATTTTTCTGTGGATGGGAACCGAACGCCTCACGAAGCGATGATTGTTCAATTATCTCCTACCACCTCTCATGGTGGCCATTATGATGACACTATAATTATATATGATATTAGTGATATTTATTTTATATATAATCTTTTGTAATTCCATTTTATATCATACCATTATTCGTTTCATGTTGTAAATATATAGCATAATTTAATTTGAGGAAGTGCAGACTACCGCCCCCTCAAAGTGATATGACTCGTTCATACCATACATGGAACATATAAAGGACGGTGTTAATGAACGTAAGTAACAACTATAAGATATTATATTATATTGGATTAAAAATATACCCATGTATCATTTTGTTTTGATTCCTTTTAAAATGAAAAATGAAATGGAAGTAGTGTTCGTGCGTACATACGGATTACCGTCTCCACGAACACGATGAGATTAATTTCCCCATCATATACATTCAAGATTAATTATTATTTGATGATTAAATATAATGTTTAAGGAATTGATATCATTCTTAATATAAATAAGATAAAAACTATCCATAACAAACACGACTTATGTAACGAAGCATATAATGGAAAAAGAACCAGTTAACACCTGAAACGACGATAATACTAAAATATTATTAACAAAGCGATATTAAAAGATCATATATGATATCATATTTAGGTATATTATTCTTTTATAATTTAATAACAATGATTTAAGTATTATAAAGGAGGATAAACTACACTCTATCAAGAAAAAGTACAAGGTAAGGGGTTTCTTATCTCACTTTTAATTCCATGAGATTTCCACTGTTCACCACTTATTTATTTCATGTGGGGTGTTTTGTACTGCCATTATATATATATATATTATCGTGATTCTATTTATATTCATGATATTTTTGATTAATTTGGTGGTTATTGACTATTGTTCATACGAATTGATTGATTACAATGAGGTAAGGGGTTTTCATCTCACTCCTTATTCCCGTGAGATTCATGGCATATTTCCACTATTAACTTTTGTGTGGTGTATGTACTGACCATAATTTTATTCTTTTCCTAATACAATTTAATTTATGTGTATTTAAATATTCATTCTATGATACCTCTTTCATGGGTTGTATGTTTCGTGAGTTACCAAATTGGTAAGGGTTAATTTCCCAATCTCTTTATTATTCGAGGTTGTTTTTACGTAAGTATCTACTGGGAAATATTTATTATCCATGTCCATGTTTTATGAAAGTTTTTTAAAAGGGATTATTTTAAGGGACTTTTTTACTAAAACATCATTTCAAATGTTTTAAATATTTATTCTTCTAAATCTTTCTCATTAATGTCTATGTCTTCAAAATTGTTTTTAAGGATTTATTTTTATGGACATGATTTTTTTTAAAATGATAATTCCTTTCAAAAGATTGAAAGTGTTATGGGACACTTTGATTAAAAAATTTCTTTAAAATGACTTCTTTTCAAAGATGTGTGTCTTTTAAATTATTTCATGAAAAAAGGGTATTTCTCTCAAAGAGTTTTACAAATCATTTTCATCCATGTCAACATCCTTTGATAAATTTTACACTTGTTTGAAGTTGATTTATTATGATACAAATCATCCATATTTTATTTAAGGTTTTGTGAAATGTTTGACTATGGATGAGTTATTTTCATGCCATTAATGGTTTATGATTAATGTTTTAGCATTCCATATTCTAGTTTTAATATGAATGTTTAAGTGATATTTCATCCTCTTCTTAAGATGAATGTGTTGGACAAGTATGTTCTTGGTTGGGGTCCGGTTAAAGTAGAACCTCCGGGTTGGTGTCCGGTTATTAGAGGCACACCAGGTTGGTGTTCGGTTATTAGAGGCACTCTGGGTTGGTTCTCGGTTATTATAGGCACTCTGGGTTGGTGTCCGGATATTATAGGCACTCCGAGTAGGGTTCCGGTTACAGTTATCCCCTAGGTCTTGGAACTAGGCCTTGACAAAGAAATTAAAGTTCATCATTATGCATTTCATCATTATGAATGTGGTTCGTGATATTGCATGTGATTATACGACTAGTTGAATGTGCATGTGAATAAGTAAATGGAATTATTTTATTTTATTTCTGCCATATTATGTTGAAGTTCATGTTTAAAAGGTTTTGGTTTTAGTTATACATTACCTTAACTGTTTATGCTTATTTATGAAAGTTTCCCCTAGATTATTATCTTTACTGAGCATCTGAGCTCACCCCTTTCTATGTTTTATTTTTCCTAGTATTCCAAGAAGTGTATTGTGATTGATATGAAAGGTTATGACAAGGGAATAATGGCGTTCATAAAGGATTATTTATGTGGTTTTGTATGTTATGAAGTATAATGTAACATTCATGTATGTAATTTATTTTCCAAGACTTCTAAACTGATCGGTCCTTCGATACATGATTCCTTGTAATCATTCCAATGTATTAAAATAATATACCAACTCTAGGTAACTAGGTTCAAGGAGTTTCACAACCAAATAACATGCAAGGTGGAAAGGATGATCTTATATTATCACATCTACTATAGTGGATCCTAAAAATGAAGTAGTGATAGATATAATAATTATTCATTCATGAATATTGTACATACATTATTATTATGGTTCTATGAATTCCTTGATATCATAAATTTTTATTAGATTTATTCAAACAACACCACAAAGAATTGAATTAGAGCCTTATGTAAAAAGAAAAATGGGTAAATAATTGGATACCAAGTATATATTTCACATCCTATCAAACGTTGGGGGATTAAGTTCCTCATGATATCCAGGATTCTACCTTTTGTGAAATTTGATGAAATATTGGGAATCTATTTGCTTTATCTATATAGAGAAAACAGAAATTTCCATGAGAATTAAAACTCCCTCTATATAATGAATCCTCATTAGATACCATAATAAATTAAAGACATGTATAAAAATTCATTAGTACCAAAATCTAATGAATGGATATTATTTCTCTAAAAGAAAGATTAAATAGATCATGTGATTGAGTCTATGGAATCTATTATCCTCGATCACATGCCCATTGTGAGGGGATATTCTAAAATTTTTCCTGAATAATTTCTAGGAGTTTCTCCTAGTAGTGAGGTTGAATTTTTAATTAATCTTATATTCGAGGAAATACAGTTTTCTAAGACTCTGTACGGATTGTTAGTTTTTGAATGTGAGGATTTTAAAAAATAGAGGTGAAACTTAATAGAGGGTTATTATTCCCATATGCTTCACTATGGGGTGTTCTATTCCTCTTCATCAATATGAATGATTGTTTAATGTTCAATTTCCTTAATTATCATGAGCTCAATAAGATCACAATAATGAAAAAGTATTCCCTCCATGGATTGGTCACATGTTTGATCTTCTATATAGACCACAATACTTATCCAAGATGGATTTTCGGTTAGGGTACTACCAATTTAGGGTGATAAATGAGGATGTACCTATGACTTCATTTCATACAATGTATATGAACAATGACTACATAGGTACACCTTTCATACACACTCATTTTAGAGAAATATTCATGAAATTAGCGAATATAATCTTTATTAATTAACTTGAAAATGTTACCCTATTCATTATAGACTATATTATAATGTATTATAGATGAAAGGATGAACATATAGATCATATATAAATGTTTCTAATTATCTAATCAATTGTGAATATTTATTCAAAATATAGATAATGTGTGTTATGGTTGAAGTAATTCTCATTATTGGGGAATATTATCATATTTAATGGGATATCTATGGACAATTCAATGAAAAAAATAATTGAATGATTGAAAAGGACAACATTTGTGAAATATATAAGTAGTTTCCATAGATTATTTGGATACTATTAATTATTTTTGACAAAAATATTTTGGTTCTCAATACTAATAACTAATTTATCTCAGATGAAAATAATTTTTTAAATTCTGAATGTGTAGAGATCTTCTAGGAGTTGTAGAAGAGGCTTATCACTTCACCTATACATACTATAAACACATGTGGATAACATTTTATGGATTTTATTGAAGCTTATATTAAGGTCTTGGTATGTTTGTTAATGTAGAATGATAATGTGATTGCTTATGCCTCATGGTAATTTATATTTCATTAAAAAACTCCACAAAATTGATCTAGAGATGGATTTAGTGATCTTCACATTGAAAATATAGAAATATTATCTATTTGGGAAAAAAATATAGAATATATAAATATTAAAAAACCCTCATGTATATATTCACATATAAATAACTGAATACTGACCAAATAAGATGGTTTGAATTGATCAATGACTATGGAATATCAATTCAATATAATAATGGGATATAAGATATTTTTACATAATATTTAGGTATAATTTATCCAAAAATTCTATCATTGATGATAATTGAGAAGATCCTGATCTTCGTTGACATGAGGAATATGGAAAAAGGAACTATAAAGGAAGGAACATCATCAATCCTCTCAAAAATTATTTCCCAACCATTTATTTTGGAAAATATAATGGATGATCAATAATATGATCAGATAATTCATAATATAGTAAAATATGTAAAAAAATAGAAATCCTCAGAATTTAAATTTAATGAAGTTGAAGTTGTGAGATATCATTCATGATTATGTTTACCATCAAATATTTAGTTAACGAAGGATCATTTGGATGATGCCCATAGCTCACCCATATCCATATATCCAAAATAACAATGATATATCCAGATCTCCAAGGGTAATATTGGTGGGAATATATGAAGAATAAATCTAGGAATATACATCAAGATATTTTGTATGTCATCATCTCAAAGATGAAAGGAACACATCCAAGAAGATGATGAAAAAATTTCCCATTCCTATATAGAAATGGGAAAAATAAACATGGAATTTCTAACTATTCATCCAATGTCATCACGAGTAAATAATTATATATGGGTTCTGGTGGATCATCTTAAAAATAATTCTCACATAATTTTAATTTAAAAGGAATTTTTACTCAATAATGTTACAAGGATGTACATTTGGGATGTGGTGCTACTTCATGGAACATCGATATAGATTTTCTTTGATTGAGATCCATGAGTTGCATCCATGTTATATAAGATCCTGGAACATTCTCTATATATTGAGTTAAACTTCAACATGGATTATCACTCTCAAACTGATGGCTAATTTGAGTAGGTTATCCAAACAGTTGAGGAAATGTTTAGAGCATGATCAATTGAATTCAAATGAATATGTGACAACATACTCCTCCACATGAGTTATCATAAAATAAATTCTTCCACTAAAGAAATCATATGGTTACCTATGAATTACATTATATAAATAGGATCGGAACACCTTTATGTTGGTATGATGTTTTGGAATGAAAACGGCTAGGTCAAAAAATGTTTGATGAAATTGTGGAAAAGATTAAGAATATTTATTATCACATCATGGAAACACATAGTCTATAGAAGAGATATGATGACAATATTTGAAAATATATAGAGTTTGATGTTGAAGAAATGGAATTCCTTTTCATATCCCCATGGATGAATTTTATGATAATTGGGAATAAGGTAATTCTTATTCGAAGATACATCGGCCCCTTTGAGTTTCTTGATCACATCAGAGCATTGAAATGTCAACAAGAAGACCCACTGAACCTATCTTAAGTACATAATGTATTCTATGTATCCCTATTAATGAATTACATACTAGAACCCTAAAATGTACTCAATCAATCGGTGGCACAATTGGATAATGATCTATTATATGAGTATCACATAGTGAGAATCATATATCATAGAAAGAAAGTTCTATGGAATATGACAATGTCCCTGGAAAAAGTGTTGTAGAGAAATAAACAATTTTGAATAAGAGACATGTGATCATGAAGGTGTGATGAGAAAAAATAACCCTCAAATGTTTTTCTGTGGGAAATGGAAATCTTTAGGGAATTTTTTTCGAAGGGGAGAATATTGTGACAATGAAAACCTTTATAAATAAAATTCCCCTTGAGAATTAGTTAAATGTCATATTATGGAATTTGGTTATATAACACTTGAACTTATTTCAGTTTATTTTATTCTATTAGATATAAATTTATATTAATAATCCTATTATTTGATAATATATACAGTGATTACTGATCATATAATTATTATAAGTATAGGGTTCTAAAAGATTCAATTGATAGAGACAACAAAAGCGATTCCTTTAACCTATTGGATCATACCCTATAAATCAATTTTTTCATAACATATGAGGGTGATATAGTCACTAAAATTTTCCCTAGATCATTCAATACCTGAGATAAAATGATATATGCTTGACTGAAACTGTTCATATGATAATATCATGCTCAACTAAATCACCACACAAAACATCTACGCCAGACCACCCTAAGAAAATTATCATTATCACGCACCTTAACATTATAGAGTTTTCTAGTGCATTAAAGGTATATGTTTTAACTCCATAATAAATTGAATAAATATATTTTATTTTATGTATAATAATTTTTTTATTTACATCTTATCATTACTTTATAAATTATTTAAAATTTTAAAGAATAATAAAATTGGTATTTTTAATCAATATTTAATTTCTATTATGATTTATATTTTTATGAAATTATTGGATTTTTTAATAAATAATAATTTAAGAAAATATTTTTAACATATATTATTTATCATATATAAATAATTATAAAATTTTTAAAAATTTAGATGTAGTTTTTGTAAGTGTTTGAAATCCTTTATTACCTGAAAACCTATAATTTCTCAATAAATGTCGATACTTATTTTAAAATATAAAATAAAAAATTTAGAAAATTATTTTGATTAAATGAATTTTATTTTTGAAATCTTAATTGTTACTTTTTCATGTGGTGAATTTTGGTTAATTTAATGAGATAATTGTGTTTTCTTATAAGAATTAAATACCATTAAATTTTATAGTGTTTATTATGACATTATAATATACTAGAGGTGATGTAATAATGACTATAAAGGATATCCATAACCAAATATATACTTCAAATTTAAAAATAATGTGATTATAAGTATATTTATTAATATTATAAACCTATTATGAATCCTACACAACCTATAATATATTTTATTTTTTTTAAATCATTTTTCCAAGAGAATCACTCCACTTCACAACACCAAGGGTAATATTATAATTATTTTGGCCCTTGTCCTAATAAAATAATTAAATCCACCCCCATTTCCAAAAACAGCTGTAGAAATCATGGTATGTTTTGTAGTTCTAGTTATTTTATTATATAGAGTCGAAAACCTATGTTTGGGATAATATAATTAAATCCCCTCTTTTTTTCATATAAACCCAAAAAATATCAAATTTGTCTCCACAAAAATCCATGTATAACATCCATATTCATCCCTCCCCTATCTAGATTCATCCCAGGGTTCCCCAAAGCTCAAATAAAGCTCCACCCAACATTTGGAATAACACACTCAAGGTAAGGGTCATTTTCCAACTCTATTTATTCATGTATCTTCAATATTTTATAACAATTATCTCCATTTATGAATGTTGGGATCAGTTCATCCATATTATCCATAAATAAATTATTGATTTTAAATTAAAGGACACCCATTTATCTCCATTAATAACTCCCATGAATTTTTATATTCCCCCAATTATACTACTGAACTTTAAATGTGATTTTCCATGCTAATAAAATATGTAGTGAATACCCATACCCATTTAAAATATTTTTTGTTCATATTTATGTAACATTAATTATTTCATTGGGTAATTATATGTATGCATTACTTACACCTTGATCTTGGAATACATATTTATGACAAGTTATTCCTTGTTTTATGTTCTATGGGGCACAGATAAGCTTGATAATGAAATGAAAGTGATGGGTGTACGTGAAATAATATAGTACAATAATGAATTAGTTAATGTTTTAGTCTCATGATAATTCATGCAAGTGATTGTGGTGTGAGATTAATAAATCATAGACATTTTTCCATCATTAAGTCTTATCAATTTTCATTCACCAATGTTTATGATGAAAATTTTATATTTTTTCAATATTTCCCATGTTTCCTTTCTGATTATAATGTTATATCACATGTAATTGTTAATGTTTGGGATTATCACAATTTTTAGGGACCATTTATATTAATATTTTAGATAATTTATTTCTTTATTTATGTTATTCCTTTTTTATTCCCTTACTGGGACTTATATCTTACCAATTTTGTTTGAATGTCCCCATGTTTCCCCATGCAATTTTTAGTATATGCATGTTAAGGAATAATTAAATAAAGATGATCTATTTCATGTTTTATGATCTTATATAAAATACATAATAAATAAATTAACTATAATTATCGATATTCCATGTTTTATTATGCATGATACTTTATTATAAATCATGAATTAATGTGTAATAATGTGTAAGCTTATCATAATTTTAATTTGTAATAACCCAGTTAATTATAAAATAATAATTTTTTATTTATATTATTACATATTAATAAGATATTAATTATATGTTAAATAGGACACTTTTTTCGATGGCACACTGAACACACTACAAAAGGATTCTTTGAAATCTTACGTTGAACACAACTTTGAGTTCTACCGAAAAATAAAATAATAATATTATTATTTTAAATGGTAGTTAAAACATATGATTTGTATTGGCGGGAATGAACATAACTAACAAAAATATGATTATTAAATTTATTTATATTTATCCAATAAAATTTAGTGTCTCAAAATAACAATGAATCCGATTTTAAGAATGAAATACTCTATTATATTTAAATTGTTGTTTTATCGCCTTTTAATGGAGAACCCTATTTAAATATTTTTTTTAAAACCCTTATACATTATATTTGAAAAAATAAACTTCTTCTTTGGAATAATAATATTAAAACTTACTTTGGATAATTTTTTGTAATTTTCTAACAAAGTTCATTTTTTGATGAATAGTGAAAAATCCTGCATTTTATTTCAAACTGCCTTTTCATCTTATTTATTTATCTAGATAGATTGTACTTTAAATTGGATTAAATGCATAATTGGGTTATACTTTTATCATTTAATCAAATTAGGGTCATTGGATGTTATATCAATTTCAGTTGGACATAAACAAATATCAATCATTGGATCATTATTACTTCTTAAAAACATGTTTTTTGGTTTTGACAACGAAAATTAATTTTAAATAATTTTCTAAAAATTATATTTTTTGAATTTTGGAAAATGGATTCCTTATATGGAATCAGAAGGTTAAAATTATTTAAAATAGTTATGTTTTATTTTTATACATTATTAATAGTAACATCAGTAGTTATTTTATTTACCATAGTTAAAGGGTAAATCTGGTAATGAAGGAAAAAAATAATATTATAATAATATTAAACTAATATAACACACATCCTAATCCTATTGGATGAGATATTTCATACCATGATCATGATTTAGTCGTTTTTGGTACCCCATGGAGCCACTTGGATGTGAAAATGACATTTTATAAGAATTAATTTAAAGTAAAGAAAAATGTAACCTAAACATGTATCTTTTAGTAAAATAGTTTTTATAAAGATTTATATAAGAGATATTTTCGACTATAAATAGTCATTATAAAACTAAAAATATATCCTACATTATGGTATTTTATTAATAATTTTTTTAAATCATATAAATAATATTTTATGACACAATGACAATGTTGTGATTATCATATTTATGAAGGATTTACATAAATGAGATTAGAAATATGAAAATATATATATTTTGAATGTTTTTATGTCATTTATGAATTTAATGGATTAATATTACTTGTTATATTTTAATTAATGAAGTTATTTTGAAATAATAAATTTTTTATGGATTTTTAAAAACCATGTATGAATAGTATAAAAATTTAAAAAAAGGTGTTTTTAAAACAAATATTATTTTATAAAGTTATTTAATAGTCTTAAAAATATAAGGATTGGGAAAATGACTCATATAATGTTTAAAATGTCATTAATTAACCACATGGGGATATATTGACATTTTATTCTTACAATATTAACCATATAGTATGAATTTACAAGAAGGCATGCTAAGAGTTAAATTAGTAAACTAATGGCTAATGCTAAAAGATAAGTTTGCATTTGAGACCAAAACATTTAAAAATACATTTTTTTGAAATTATTTAGAACAATAATCATCTTATATTTTAATTAAATGGGTTTTGGACAATTTGGAATAGACATTCAATTTATTTAAAAATAATATTTTAAGACATTCCTAAAGTACCCCTCCTCCCTCTTATAAAAGGCGACCACCCCTAACCCTAACTCACACCTCTAAACCCCTTGTCTAATCCAAATACTACTCCAATAAGCTCCCAATATCACTATATTCCTCATATATTTCTTAAAATGGTCACAAGGAATTAAATAAATCATTTTGGCTCAAATCAAAGTGAGTTACATGTTTTAGAGGCAGCGTCTTCTCTAAAGTTCATTTGCATTATTTTACATCTTCTCACTATATTATATTATTATTATTTTAATAAATTAAAAAAAATATTTTTTTTATGATAAGTATTATAAATATACTTACATACACCTCCTTCTAATGGATACGAACATATTGTTTCTGTGTACAGCGAACTACTACCTCACAAAACAAAGATTGTTCAATTTTACCCTACCACCACTCATGGTGGCCATTATGATGTAACTGTATTTATATATGATATATATTATATTTATATCATCCCTATATACTGTAATATTTATTTATAAACATACCTTTATACTTTTTAGGACGTTTAAACACGATAATTTTATCTGAGGAAGTGCAGACTACCGCCCCCCTCAAAGTGATATGACTCGTTGGTTCCATACATGGAACGTATAGAGGATGGAATTAATGAAATTATGTAACATATATAGAATATGATATTATATTTACATTATTATTACTTATATATTAATATGTTTTCATTCCTTTTTATATGAAATAGAAATGATAGTAGCATTCATGCGTACGTATGACTTACCATCTCCATTAACGGTGCATTTCATTTCATATTTCCAAATGTTATGGACTATTATAAATACATATATATTGGATATATATATATATATGATATATATGATATTGAAATCATGGATACAATTTTGTAGATAATTAACTTTTGACCACATGTAAAATTTAAAATTATAACAAGTCCATTTCTGACTGAAATACCAAATATCGACAAAACGACATATATTAATTCAAAAAATTATGTAATTTTGATAAAATGATAATATGTGATATAAAAGGAATAATATACATGAAAAAGGATCCTAATAATTTATATATTAAATTATGTTTAGTATTTTGTAAGAACAAGGAATATATATGACAAATCAGACTCAAGGTAAGGAACTTAATCTCAATCTCATTTCATTGAGCCCTATTTTTTATTTATACACGACATTATTTTATATGGTTTTTAAACCCATTTTAATGAAAATTCAATTAAAATGTAATTTTTTCTATTAAGTGTTTTACTAAATGAAAAAAATAATTTTTTTAATGTATGTGTTGACAACAATCACTCCGCCGCCATAATCATTATTTCAGATTCTTCTTCCTCTATAATCCATAATGTTTTTAAAAGGAAAATAATTCCTTTATTTTTTTTGGGTGTTTTGGTATTGAAAATGGTATTTGAAATAGAATGAAAATTTCAATATCTTTAATTGATTTTTTGTGATTTCAGATAAAATTTTATGAGTGAAATGATGATATTTGAAAAATTTTATGTGTTATGATTATATAATGGTACTTCAACAATAACGAGTTGTTATATGAAATATCCAATGATGATAGGTTACGTGATAAACAAAAGGACGGGTTGTTAAATGATAAACCAAGGACTGGTGGTTACGTTATAACCTCCAATGCATTGGGTATGGATGTTGGCCATATGGCTTTTATATGTAGTGATAGGTATGGAGGTTGGCTGTATGGATATTCTATTTAGTGATATGTGTGGAAGTAAACTGTATGGTTATTCCATTTAAGTATGTTTATGTCCCAAGTCACCTTTATATGTTATATTTATTTTTTATGACTCTTGGTAATCTTTTGTTTACAAAAAGGGTAATGAATGATCTTATATTAAGCGAAGTATTTTTGAAACTTATTAAAGGTGAAAAATATTACATTATGTTAAAGTAATCATGGTTTACATGTTTTTTTAAAAAACAAATAGTTTTCATACTTTGTGTAAACCTTACTGATATTTTTATGCTCATACAATGTTTTTTAATATTTTTTCACATGTTTTAAAGCTGAATATTGTCAAGGATGGGATCAATGAAAAGTTTTGATGTTTAAACATGAAACAAATAAATGTTTTTTGTTTTATGAAAAAGAAATTTATTTTGTAGAATAGTCAATCTTGAAATATTCAATTTGTAATATATAAGTTCAGTCCCAATTATCTAAATCTATGAACATGAAAATATCTTCAATATGAATTATTTTCTTAAATTGAGATTATGTAATGATTAAGGTTGGGGACTTATTGTGGGTATCAGAGGTCGGTTTAGATAACTTTTGAGGCTAGGGTGTTATTTAAGCATAAGTGACATAACCATAATGGCTATCATATTATAAATGTTTTGAGTTATTTTAGTTAATTTGAATGATTCTAAGATAACTTGAATAATTATATCATAGTTTTTACCATCCTTATAGGGTAGTATATAATTATTTTACTGAAATATTCATATTGACCATTTCGGTATTAGTAAATGGATTGATCTTGAAGTCACCAGTGTAACAATGGATGTGAAGAAAACAATAATTATTTATTTAATAATAAACCTAACGAAATGGAAAATGCAATGAGAAATATTGTGGTCATTCTTAACCAACTTCTACGAGTAATTATTTACCACTAGAACCTTGGTGATTTTCTTAAGGCATCGTATATGCGAGAAACGAATCCCTATGAATGTTCAGGTAATAATAATAATGGTAAGTTTATTCAAAAACCTATGTGTCAAGGATGGGGAATGAAACACCTAGGATGATTCTTCAAAGGGATTGGAATATTTTATAGATGTTGTAATGAAGGTCATAAAACAATTACATTCCTTGTAAAAAAGGAACCATTTAGTTGACTCAAATAAAGGGAAAGAAGTCCATTCCAAGGGATCAATTTATAGTTTTAATGTGGTGTGCATAGTCATTATGCACATATATGTCATTTGAAGAAGGTTCAGGAAAAGGATCATCCGGACTGCACAAATATATGTTTACATCAACCTAATTCCACTCTAATTGAAGATGAGGAAACTGAAAATAACCTATGAAATGTATGGATTATTTCTTAGATCATGTTTTAACATTATTTAAATAATAGGACATTATGCGTGATTTTTATTGTATCAATGAAGTATAATATAATAATATGGAATAACATGGATAAAGGATCATGAATAGTGTGCAATTATAAATATGTCTACATTTTTTGAATTAAAAAGTTTTTTCGGATCTATGATGTTGATATGTTTAAATGTATTTATAATGGGGTTACAATGGAAGAATTATTTTTTTAACACTTAGGTTTTTTTATATAAAAATTTTAATTGGGGAATAATTATATTTTCTTTTGTCGATATTGTTTTAATGAACCATTAGGGTTTATATAATCCCTGAATTGGATCAATTATGGGTTATTAGTTGTTGGGATGAAAAATGTGAGGTATGAAATATATTTATAGGTTAAAACTTGTTATCGATAGTTGTAAGGATTTTAAATCATTTTTAATGTTATTATAATTATATGGTTTTTTGAAAATATGACCACACGTTGACCATGTGAAAACCCATCACGTCGGACAATGCTGTGGGAATCGAACCCACAACTAAATTGCAACTGAGATTTATCACCTACCACTAGAATAAGTGACGTATATAGTTAGTATTAATTATTATTGTTAGTTAAATTATTTTATTGATCAAGAATAATTTGACATTGGGAAATTATATTTCCTAAAATGGTTATCCTTAGTATAGGAAAATGATTTTGTGATTAAGTTATAAATGTTACTTTAGAATACATTCTCTATTTTGGGATTCCAATATGACTAATGAAAATAGAATACTCTAGGATTATATTTGAGGAGTGATGGTTGAATTTTATTTTTGAAGAATCAATGTTTTTTTTATTTTGGAAATATATATATTTTGGTTATTTATGGAAATTATTAACACATCATAGAGAATATTTGATTAGGTTAATTACTTTTATGTATGAGACTTTAAGAGTAGTCGATGTTATTTGGAGATAAATGTTTAGATTTATCATGGAAGACTATGTGATCAAATCCTTCTGAATTTTTGGTTTCAATAGTAGTTGGATTATTTTAAATAATTTTAAGGACAACTATGTACTGAATGATCTTTGTTGAAATTTCGGTATTATTTGTCAAATTTTGGAGGTTATGAGTAGTATTTTATTTTATAAGGTATTATAATATTTGGGGATTATATGATCTCATACTAACCATTTTAGGACCAGTTAATTTTTAAATATAAGGGAAATACATAACTCATACTTTTTGATTCTCTAGAAGTTGATTCTAGGGCTTCATGTGTGACCAAGTCATCTTGAATACTCATCGTTTGGAGAAAATATTAGTTTTTCAATGAAAATTTATTAAAAGATGAAATTATACTTTAAAAGTAAGTATATTTCCATATATTCTAAATAAATATCATAAATAAATTTTTCAACTTTATGAAAAAGAAGGTAAAACAAAAATCATTTTCCGTTTACTTTTCCTAATGGGGAATCAAATATCATTTAACCTATCACAAGTTTTCTATTTTATAGTGGTAAACATTCTCCTGATCATGTTGTATATCACTATCCATTAGAACTTGATGGTTAGTTTCTCTTCCATATCCATGTCTTCCAAATGTAATCCTAGTATTTGTTATCTTAGGTAACATTTTTTACTTCTCTTTCTTTCTTTTAATGTGATTGTTTTATTAATTATTTTTCTGATTTCATACTTTCAATGATGTTTCCATGCCCGATTTTAAAATTGTGAGGAAGAAATTTCAAAAAGGGGGAAGGATGTTACATCCAATGTAATTATATAATAATAATTTTTATTTCTTTTAATACTTATGAATAATATATTATTATTATTTTTAGGAGGGCATGTTGTCTGATAGTGTACTCGGCACACAGAAACGAGTTTTATTGATATCTTACGTTGCACACAAATTTGAGTTATACAGAAAAATAATATAATAAAATTATTATTTAAAATAGTAATTAATGCATATCCATTGTATTGGTGGGAATGAAAATAAAAAACTACAATATGATTATTAAAAGTATTTATATTTATCCAATAATTTTCAGAGGCTTAAAATAAAAGGGAATCCGATTTTATGCATAAAATAATCTAATATATTTAAAATGTCATTTTAACGCATTTTGATAGAGAACCCTACATAATTTTAGTATTATTAAACCTTTATAAGTTCTATTTGACAAAAATAAACTTCTTCTTTGCAATTACAACATCAAATAAATTTGGTTACATTTTTGGTAATTTTCTGATAAAGTTCATTCTTTGATGAATAGTGAAAAATACTTCACTTTTATTCACAACTACCTTTTCATATTATTTATTTAAATAGTTATATAGAAAATTTAATTAGTTTAAAAGTACTAATGAGTTATATTTTTATCGTTTAATTCTATGATGGCCATTGAGTGTAATTTTACATTTTAATTGGACATTAACATATGTCATTCTTTTGATAGTAATTATTTCTTTAATACCGGCCTTTTGGTTTTGACAACGGGAATTAATTTTGAATTAATTACTGAATCTTCTATGTTTTTAATTTTTAAAATTTTATTCCATATTTGGAGTCAAAAGTTTCGAATTGTGTAAATAGGTACCTTTTATTTTTAAGATATTATTAATAGTAACTTTAGTAATTATTTTATTTACAATGGTTAAAGGGTAAATCAAGTAAATAAGGGAAAAATAATATTATAATAATATTAAACTACCCTAACACATTTCTTAATCATAATGGATAAGATATTTCAGACCAAGGGAATACTTGAGTCGATTTTGGGACCCCATGGAGCCACATGGATATGAAAAGGACATTTTATAATAATTAATTTATATTAAAGAAAAATGTAACAAAAACATGTATCTTTCAATAAAATTTTTTTATATGTGGTTATATAAGTGAAAATTTAGACTAAAAATAGTCATTAAAAATAAAAAAAATCCACAGATAATTATTATTAATTTATATTTTTTTACCTCAAATAAATAAATTTATTTATGATACAATGATGATGTAGTGATTACCACATTAATGAAAGATTTAAATAAACGAGATTATAAATATTGAAATAAATCTATTTTGAAACTCATTATGTGATCCAAAAATTTGATGGATTATTATGACTTGTAATATTTTAATTAATGATGTTTTTTTGAAAGAATCACACTTTTATGGATTCTTAAAATATCATGATTTTAATAGTATAAAAATTGACATAAATGTGTTTTTTTAAAATATACTAATTTATTAAATTATATAACAGTCCTAAAAATATAACGATCTTCCAAATTAAAAAGATACTAATTAAAATTTCATTAATGAACCATTTGAGGTTATATTTGTATTTTATAATAACTATATTAACCATATAATATGAACATACAAGAAGACATAGTAATAGTTAAATTAGTTAACTAAGGGATAATGCCAAAATATAATGTTAAATTTTGAGATCAAAACTTGTCTAAAACATATTATTTTAAATTATTTCAAACAATAATCAATTTAACTTCTAATTAAATTAGTTTTAGTCCTTTTGAAATCTAAATTCAGATTATAATAAAATAATCTTTTAAGACAATCCTAATGCAACCCTCCTCCCTCTTATAAATGGACACCACCCCAAACCCTTACTCATTCCTCTAGAGCCCCTTGGATCATCCAAAAAATACTCCAATAATCTCCCAATATTAACCTATTTCTCCTTTAATCCACACCATATTTAGAAGGAAAATCAAGAAATATTTTTGGCTCAAATCAAAGAGAGTTCCACGTTTTAGAGGTAGCGTCTTCTCCAATGTTCCTTTCCATTATTTTACCTTTTCACTCTCAATTATATTCTTATTATGATATTTCATAACAACTACAATATCCTAAATATACTACAATGTTATTATGATATTTATTCAAACTACACTTACACACACCTCTATCTCATGGATACAAACATACTATTTCTGTGTACGGCGAACTACTACCTCACAAAATAATTATTATTTGATTTTACCCTACCAACTCTCATGGTGGCCATTATTATTCCACTGTACATATATATGACATATATTATATTAATATTTTCTCTATGATACTGTAATTTTTATTTTCAAACATACCTTTATCCTTTTCATGATTTTTAAATATGTTAATTTAATTGGAGGAAGTGCAGACTACCGCCCCCTAAAAGTGATATGACTCGTTCATTACATACATTGAATGTATAAAGGATAGAGTTAATGAAAAAATTTAACCTGTATATCATATTATATTATACTGAAATTATAATATACCTATGTATAATTATGTTTTCATTACATTAAATATTAAAAATAAATGAAAGTCACGGTCATGCGTACGTACGACTTATCGTCTCTATGAATGGTGAATTTCATTTCTTATCTCCAAATGTTATGGACTATTATATAAACATATATAATGGATATATATGTTATATATGATATCTAAATCATGAATACTATTCTTTAGATAATTGTATTTTGATGACATGGACAATTTATAATTATTACAAGTTCATTTTTTACTCAAATACCGAATATCGACAAAACGACAGATATTAACATAAATAATTATGTAATTTTTATAATGTGGTATCAAGTGATTTAAAAGAAATAATATAAATGAAAAAGGATATTAGGAAAGTAGAAATTAACATACACTTAATATTCAAGAAGAATAAGGAACATACTTGATGAATTAGACTCAAGGTAAGGCACTTCCTCTCAATCTCCATTCATTGAGGCCTATTTTGATTTATACACGACATTGTTTTATACGGTGTATAAACCCCATTAACATTTAATTCCATTAAAATTAAATTGTTTTCTGTGAAGTGTATTACTAAATTAAAAAATGATTTTTTTTAACATTTGCGGTGAAAACAACTTCTTAGCTGATGTAATTGTTATTTGATATTCGGATTCCTCTATAAGCCATAATGTTTTTAGAAGGAAAATAAATACCCTATTATTTTGATGGTTTTTTTGTATTGATTTTTCTTTAAATATATTCACTATTTCAATATCTTGAAATGATTTCTTGTCATTAAAGATGAAATTTTATTAGTGAAATGTTGATATTTGAAATATTTTATGTGTTATGATTATATAAGGGTACTTGGTCATTTTAAAGGTGGTTACATGATAAACCAATGATGGGTGTTTAAGTTATAAAAAAAATGATAGCTGGTTCCCGGAGAAACCATAGCCATGTGGTTACATTATAACCTCCAATTACATGCGTATGGTAGTCAGCCGTATAGCAATTTTATTTAGTGATATGTATGGATGTTGGCCGTATGGCTATTCCATTTAGTGATATGTGTGGAAGTTGACCATATGGTTATTTAATATATGTATGTTTATTTCCCAAGTTACCTTTATATGTTATATGTTTCTTTCTATGACTGTATGGTAATATTTTGGTTAGCAAAAGGGTAAGAAATGAGTGTATATTTAGTGAAGTGTTTTTTATACTTCTTAAAGGTGAAAATTATTACTTTAGGGTAATATATTCATGCTTTACATGTTTTTTAGAAAAAATAATTGTTTCTTTGTTTTTAAATCCCTTACAGAGTATATTATGCTTATTCAAAGTTTTTGAATTTTTTTTTCACAAGATTTAAAGATAAATAGCGTCAAGAATGGGATCAAGAAAAAGTTGTGATGTTTAAGCATGAAAAGAAACCATGTTTTATTAATGTTTTTTTTATGAAAAAAATGGATAGTGTGTAGAAGTTTCCAAATTGTAATATTCATGTTGTTATGTATAATTTATTACTTAATTTTCTAAAGATATAAACCTGAAAATATACTCAATGTCAATTATTTATACTTAATTCAAGATTATGTAATATTTCAGGATGGGGCATTATATAATTAATTATAAAGTTGAAACATTATGAACTCAAAAAAAGTTTTTAGAAAATTCCCATTCTTAAACCCAAAGACAAACTTACACTAAAATCGAATTTGAATTTGTTTCAAAATAAATTAACTAAATTTTATAGAAATAAATAATATTTATGATACATTAAAAAATATTCAAATCATATTTTAACTTTTAAATTTCATAATTTATTGAAATGAAAATTCATTTTCACAACAATCAGCGTTTTTCAATATTAACTGAAAAATAATTAATTTTTGAAAATTCATAAAATTCCAATCAAAATAAATATTGATAATCCAATTTAAAAAGGTTTTCAAACGTATAAATTAAATTTTCTGAAATTTCCTAAAAATAATTAAAATATGTTCTAATTGGAAGAATTAAAAATCATTTTTTGTAGGGAACATAATTTTGAATAATTAAATTAAATTAAATTACTAAAAATAGATTAATTATTTATGAAACAATTATCACTAATTTATATTGATAGTTAAATAAATATATATATATATATTTCATAAATTAGTTAATGAAAATCATAACATCCAATTTTATTTCAAGGTTATAACAGTTATATATATTGTAGATCATTTAATCTTATTTCTATGTGTCAAATATGCGATCAAACATTGTTTTATTATATAAAATATCAAGGTGTTGTAGTTACTGGTTATTCATAATAAAGGTAGCAGGATAAGATGTAAATTTTTTTCCATTTCAATATATTTCCCCTAGTTTCAGGTGAACACACCCTTATATTATTTATCACATAGATGGGAGTCCTCATATGATGGGAGATACCAATCTAGTTCATTATCAATTTCATTTTAAAAGGAATTAATATGATCAGTCATTATTTGGTTAACTAATATATTTATATGGGTCAAAAATTTTCATATATATCTTTAAAATATTTCTATTTACCAAGGGTGAAATAAATATATATTTCTTTATCATGATAATATTTTTTTCTAGTATTTTTAAAGGACCTTTGGATTTATAATCAATGTAGAATTTTTCTTTTTAATTTAACTTTAAACAAATAGGTAAATCGTTATGCTCTATATGGTAACTAACTATTAAAGAATTACAATGACCAACATTGAAAATGGTTAATGAGGAGAAATTAGTTATAATACAATTTTTTGTGATTTCAACAATCTTGTGAATGTACATTTGGGGGGGGGGGTAAAAAAAATCTACCACCAAACTCCATGGTAGTGTGGGAGATGATATTGGGGGTAAAATTTTCACTTTCTCAATGGTATGCAGGTAACCCTATAGTACTTTAGTAAAAACATTAATTATGTACTTAATACACATTCTCTTAAGATCTTGATACTGGATATTTTTTAATCGACATGTATAAAAAAACTATCTTTGATAAGGGGAAACTAATATATGTGGAGACCTCATAATAATTGGACATTAAATTTTTTGGATTAGTCATCACATTATCTATGTGAATATATTGATCAATTGTCTTTTAAATTACACAATCCCTCAAAGAATGAATCTTGGGTTCTTTATTAATGTGTTAGTGAGCATATTCATATCCTGAGGCATGAAAAACTAAATGGATTCCACATTTAATGTATATTAATGGTTAATAAAGGCTATATCTAGGATTAGAGATTTAAATAACTTATTTTCCATTAAATTAGAAAATACAGGTTTTTTGAGTTTATCATTTTGGAAACCAAGAAAATGATGAGGTAGATGATTGAAAATTGAAGATGAGAGGGGTGACCATTTTAAGGTTTTCAATCCACATGTAATGAAATAATTATTATAAAATAGTTTTATTTATTTGAATAATATATTAGTGAAAGATTATACAATGGATTTATTTAGACACCTATGGTTGAGAAATATTTTTTAGATTTACCTAACTATGATTACTTCATGGAGGTAATCCTTTATTGAGTGTATAAAATATAGAAAGACACATCCTAAATTACAACAAAAAACATAATCACATGTTATTGTTCCTAGGAAATATAAATTTAATTCCTTACCCCAACAAATTTTCCAAAAATTTCTAGATACACTAATCTAATATGTCCTCTTTATTGAAGAAAAATTATAAAAAGTAGAGGGATATAATCGACTACCGACCTATGCTTTAACAGTGAAATATTTCTAACCATAAACATAATGTCATTCAAATAATTAAATAGTAACAATGGAACCAAATAAAATATCATGATATGTGTTTTATTGATAAAAACAAAATAATTACCAGGGAAAACAATCCCATCCCGAATCACTCAAAATATGAACCCTATATCCGAGGGGAAAAAGGAATAAAGGGGCAAGATAATATATTTCAATCTAAATTAAATATGAAAATGATGGAAGAAATAAACAAATATATACCACATAAACTCTTTATTAGATATTTGATACCCCTTGGAAAAGACATCCTCTTTTATTTATAAAAACATGTGTTCTTTCTCATCAATATTGGTCAAAAATAAAATAGTCTTCTCCTTTTGAATTATATAATTATGACATTTTTTATAGGATTATAAACGATCTGGAACAATTTTTCCTTATATAAAATCCATTCCCTTCAGTTATTATAATTAAAAAAATTACAATCATTTTAAATTCTATGTGGTATCCTCTTATTTGTCGCTTGCATTCCAACATGGTACCCAAAACAATTTTTTTGGTATTAGTTTGAGTCCCGAAAATTATTCCTTGTAGAATTATCATAACACATCATAATTATATTTTTTGAAACGTCATGGACTAACCATGTGGTGTAAAAGAAATTGATTGACTTTGAGGATTATTATACCACATAGAAAAGATGAGACCAAATGTATGGTAAACATATATTCAACCAGAAAGTCTTGTGGTAGATCCAAAACACCAAGGTCTATTTGAATGCAAATTTTAGTTTCGTAGAATTCCATAGTCAGTTGAGATGAACATATACTTAATTTAGTTAAATGATTAATTATTCAGGACAACATTTCATTGAATGAGTTTCAAAATTAACTGTTTTTTTTATCAAATTAAATCACCTTAAATAAGAGAATATTTTTATTTCATAATCTATATAAGATGAGTTTATGTGTCAAATATATTTTTAATTTTTTATCTTGATTTAATTTTTTCAAGGGTTTTCAATTTATGAACATATTTTTCATAAACGTAATATATATTTAATATAAAAATAAGTAAGGAATAATTTTTTTAAATTTAATAAAATATATAGTTTCATACCCAATCATTAATGATATAATTTATTCAATGAATTCAAACTTATTTTAAAATTATAATGATTTTATATGGGCATAATGAAATAAATAAATGATACATAAGGGTACAAACTGGTACTATTTATTAATAAGTAGTTTGGTGGAGTGTAATCTCCTCTACTGGTTCTTATGGTGAAATCCCATGGTACTTCTACAAAAAATGTTTATTGACAGTAAATGAGTTCTTGTGTACATATTAAAAATATAAATTAAAAAGGGTATACGATAATATCCATAAAATTAAATATCTTTCTTGAATGAGTATCACCTACCATTATCTTCATCCTTGAGTCGTATAACATCACTAGTTCACTATAATAGAAGTCATTTTAATGAATAAAATATTCATAATATAGTCTTTTATATCCATTTAATATAATAAAATTCATAGATTCTACAATCCTATGATTCAAAATTCTGTAATCTAAAATATCCTCTTGTTTGTGCTTTACCCAGGTCAAATTCACTTCTTCAACAATATATTAGGGTTTCTTTTCTAGTTTTATAGATAGATGAAAAATTCCCAATAAATAATTAGAAAGGTATATTTCATTTATGTTTTATATATTATATATTAGAATACTATAAGTTGTTTTTCTACCTTTTTCAGAAGTCTTTCGTAATTGGTTTTATAGTATTCTTCATAATCCCATTGAAATCTCTGTTGGAAGATTCATTTTACAAGTTTTAAATTGATGGTAAAATATGTATACATTATGATTAAATCCATATTTTATTATTAATTCCTCAATATTATTATTAAAAAGTGAGTTCCTTTGTTACAATTAATGGAACATGGCACTCCAAACCAATGAATTATAAAAGAAATTACAAAATAACACACAACTTTTGTATCATCGTTTTTTGTTTCCTTGGATCCGACCCATTTTGAAACATTTTCAAAAAAATATATATATGTTGTACCAGAATAAATGGTAATGTTTCACAGAAATACCATTCCCAAGATAAAACAATTTTACATGGAGGATGGGGTGTTGGGAGAATCTTTTTTTGTTGAAAAGTTTTCTAAAAATCATGATTTCTCACATTTAAAAAAACTCATGTGTGCATTTAAAGAAGGTGGGACAAAAAAACCATGATCCCAAAACATTCCTAAAAGTTAATTAATGTTAAAAAATTCCTTCTTTTTTTAGAGTTAAAAAAAACATTAAGTATCACTTATAGGAAGAATTTTTTTACTTAATTATTTCAATGTTTCGACATATATGGGTAATCCCAAATGTAAAATCCAGTCTTAAATTTATATTCAAGAATTTTATGGGAATTTGAGTCACAATTACTGGGGAATTTACCAAATAAGTAATCATTTTTTAATATCATGGTACTTATCCTTCAATCAAATATAATTTTTCACAATAAATATGTTCATTCCTCCAGTCTTCATTTGGAAGTACTTATTTTCAATGTTGGGTATTATACTCATGTGATCAAATTAATTCTTTTAGGAAACATTATTTTCCTTAATATCAAGGTGAAATATCTAATGTAACAACATCTATATTAACAACCATGTATTTATATATGAATTAAATATTATGTATAAGAGTGTTACATGTTCATAAAATAAGGTGACTGTAGTTTCAAGTAAGAAAATATCTGAATTTTTATAGAGAAAAAACTATAAGGAAATGTGTTAATTAGATTAATATTTCATATGGATAGAATCAGATTTTATAAATTAATACATTTTTATATTGGTTTCCTTTAATTATTTAGGAATGAACTACTCCCATTTCTTGGATAGAAGCATCATAAAGAAGATCAATGGGGTTCTCATATCTTCACATTTTCATCAATAGTGGGGTGGTAAATATTTAATTTAGTTCATCAACTGATTCCCAAAATTCAATATTATATTAAAAATTAGTTTTTTTCCGATTAACCTGGAGGGAGGGAGGTAAATATTACCAAATACCCTAAAAACCTTCTGTTAAGCCCAATATCTTCTTTAAGGATTCATAGATGTTTCAAAGAAGTAGTGTAATATAAATAATCTATCAATTCAAATTTTTATTTATCATCCGAAAAGACATTATGGGTTTGGAAATTATTTAAAAAATACCTCTCACCCCATTAACATGAATCTTATCAATGTTCGAAACAAGATATTTTTTCAATTTATGATATAATTATTATCTAGATTTATAAAATATTGGTCAAATTATTTAAAAAAATTGAAATCGTCCAAGAATAACTCATGATATACCTCAATGTGGTTTGATCATGTACTTACCATAGGCACTAAAAATTTATCTTGTGAATCTCACAACATAGAATTTAATCCCATGTAAGAAAAGGTTCTCATGGGACATGTGGATGAGGTAGTCACTTTTCATTATTGAGAAATATGGGCTTGATAGTATCCAAAAAAACCATCACATAATAAATAAATTTTTACCATTAACAAAATATATTTAATTTGATCAACAAATGTGATAGGGATGTGATATTTTTAACTTACATTGTCTATTTCCATTTGTCAATACACACTCTTCAAATCATTTAATTATTCACTCGGATCAATTCATTCTGGTAATCATTTACAATGTATTAGAAGGTTTTCTTATGAAATATATGGATTTTAGTTACCTACTTTGAATCATAAATTTGGTAATGATGTCTTCTTCAATCAACATATTGATACCATTTTTCACATCCCCCATTCAGGAGGGATTCTACATCGATTGGGGATTTTATATAGGTTTCGATTATACAATTAGAACAATTTTATGTGGCATATTACTAGACTAATTTATATAATATCAACAAAACACAAACCTATTTCATGAACATTTTCTATCATATAAACAATCAATTTATTCTCACGGGGTTAAAAAACTTATTATAAATTATTACTGATAGATTTTTATCATCATTTCGTGCACATACCTAAGATCAGTGGGTATGATTTTATGTTCTATACATTGTGATTAAATCAAGGGATTAAATGATATTAAGGTTTTTCATTTCTATTCATTGTATTTTCCTCTCATAATATGATATGTATGATATTCTGTACTTATATAAATAAAAAAATCCCACAATAAATTCAGATGTTACCGCATCCCCTCTGGTATGGATCTAATGAAACATACATAAATCTTCACTTGG
The DNA here is from genome assembly GCA_963277665.1 of Viscum album. Taxonomy (NCBI): domain Eukaryota; kingdom Viridiplantae; phylum Streptophyta; class Magnoliopsida; order Santalales; family Viscaceae; genus Viscum; species Viscum album. Next base: position 511,103,961 of record OY728167.1, on the reverse strand, counting down.
TTAGTATTCATTAAATTGGGATACTGTATGTAGTGAGTGGTCTGCTGAAGTGTCCTTTATAGAGTCAGAAATTTTGAAATCGAAATTCCTAACTCTAAAATCCATGGATAGTTTTTCTTTATGAATATTCGTGATTTTATAATAATATTATGAATAGTATCCAAAAAATAATTGGTGAGTGTGAGGAAATCCTATATTCCACCATTTTTAGTACATAGGTCTTTAACTGTAAGTAATCGTCATAGACATTCATAAGGAATTTATAAAAACTCCTTCTTTATATAAATTGGATTGTATTTATTTTTATTAAAATAATTGGGTGGTATAGGAATATAATTTATATAAATTTGTAAAAATAATGGAGGAATAAAATTTATTAATGTACCTAGATCACACAAATCATCTAAAAAAGTAATTGGTCTAATGGATAAATGTATATAATATTTACTTTGATAATGGTTTTGTGGGTAACTGTTGCTTTATTAGGGGTGATACACATCAATATAAATTTTTAATTTTTATTCTGTTAAAACCACATATTTTTTGGTGAAAATATATTTAAAAAATTTAGAATACATTGTAATACATCTTATTTATTAATGAAATGGAATGTTATACCATCATTCTGGAATGTTTATTTAATATTTATTTTGATACATTATTAATATATATTTTAATATTGATTTTTTTATTGTAATGTGTGTGGAAGATAACAATTTTACATTTATATTATTTTACATGGAATCTCTCATATTTTATTTCATTTAATGTGTCTTCAAAAGTATTCATTCATTTCATAAACATCTTTTGACTTCTCTGTGGGATCTTCAACAACTGATTCCTCTAGGTTTTATTCAACTTCCTCTATCAATTTTTCTAAACTGCATGGCTATACTTCTTCAGTTTTATAACATACAGTTTCTTGTTTATCATTTCGTGGTTGGTTTTGTGGTGAATCAATATTCAAATACTTATTGTTAACACACACATTTTTCATTGGGTTATGGACTATTTGTGATATAATATTACATCAATCATTGGAAATATAAATTAGAAATCATCCAATATGATTCCTAAACTCCAGGAATGAGATCCTTAGTATTTAAACTCCAGGCTCACTCTAGTTTCATGATGTGGTCTTTTCACTTGTAGGTGGATTAAAAAAGGGTCTATTTTTTAATAAGGGGGTTATTGGTACATGGTCTTATTATATGGATATTTTTATGTTTCCTTGTAATGTGGGTGGGTGATGGAATATTTGGTTTAGTTGTATTAAAGATGTATATTATGAAAATTTGTTTTGATAGAAGGTTTTCTTTAGTATTATTTGTTTCTAAATACCAATTGGAAAGGTTCAATATCTCTCCATCATTTATTTTTTGGAGAAAAATGACTTCTAAATAGAGGATCATAAAATTTCCATTCTGTTTACTTCATTATAGTGGTAAATGAATCATCTATGTGATGAGAGTAAACCATATAACTTATTTAGTACATATTTATCACTCACTTGTTTAAGATCACTCTTACAAAAAAGACTTTTTATCCCTTCTAGTAAAAATTCATATAATTTAGATGATCCAATAGTTCTTCACTAATGAATACCTCATATTCTAGCACCACCTCATATAGTGATCAATGAAAATATAATGTATTTATCAAGTAATTTTATATCATTGTCATACATGACTTGGTAGAAAAATTAATGGATGTGGTTATTTTTTTACTGCTTGATGTAGGCCTCTATCCAAAAAATATTAACCCATTTGAAATATTAATAATTATAATATTTTAATGATTTCTTATTGGAATGTAGTTGCTTAATTATAGCTATGATTCTGGATTTTGGGATGAATCACTAAAACATTTATGTGGAGGTCATAATAGTAATTGATTTCTCATGTATATAAGATATATAACTATTTCATTACTACAAATTTAAGTGTGAATGAAAATTCCATCCACATCACTCATTCCTTAGCCACTCCTCATATTTTAAAAATAGAGAATGAATCTATTGAATATTTAGTATATTTATTAATTGAATATACAATAATATCATTAAATTTATGAAGTAATTGAATTAAGACAGTTTTCAAATCAATACATGTTTATAAATCTATGATATAATTTTGATTATTTTCATATTATAATCGTGGTGAAAATTTTTATTTAAGGGTTAGGATTAGATTTAAAACCACAACGTCAAGCATGAACTGATCACTAGAATACATACAGGATTCATCTACGGTTATTCCTCAAAATATGATTGCAAATTTATGATTTATGTATTTTGAATGTTAATTATATTTTGAGGTTATTATAATTTTTAATGGAAAATCGTGTTATTTAAATTGTGATTTATATTGTTTGAATTGAATCCAAATAAATAATTCCTTTTATGAAATGAATACCTATCATGGGAATTTAAAAATAAATCATATTCCTATGTTATATGCAAGAATTGTTGTAAACCTAATTTTTCTCTAGAATAGGCGTGAGAAAAATATTTTTTTAACATTAATATCAAATAGATTGAATTATTCTGGGGTTTTTGATTTTCAAAAAAAAGGAAAAGATAATGTTGATGAATGAAAATTGTATATATTAAGGGTGATTTTACATGGGATGTGATTCAACATGAAATGCTATCAGAATCCAATTTATTTGATTCCACCTTCTTTTAATTGATCTTTCCAAGATTACTCAATTTATTTTTCTAATAACCATTGGTTGATGTATAATGTGGATATTTTTAGAAAAATGATTACTTATTGGTCAACCTACTTCCAATGTGTATTAAATACAATAATCCACAACCAAAATTGCCATGGAACACCCAATTGGTTGTTTTTATTATTAGGAAATCATAAAATCATTCACCTTACATGGAAACATGAATTTTTTTATAGAACCACAACATATAACATATCCTTATTATTCATGAAAAAATTCTATGATGATGGATATTATTGATGATATACGTAATTGGAAATACTGAGCTAGTTCAATTTATTAAAAATTATTTCATTCAAAGAATTCATCAATCACTGTGAATTGAAATCAATTGAAAATATATATATTTTTTCCATAATTTGCATGGAATTAAAAATTTACAAGGAAAAACCTTCCCCTACCCAACCACATAGAATATTTCTGTAAATACATAAAATTTAATAAATAAAATCACCCTTGAGATTTCATTAAATTTCATATTATGTAATATTGTTATAGAAAAAAATCTTATTATTTGGTTTTATTATATCATATCAGATTTAGAATATAATTCAGCATCATTACCATTGATAATATAACTTTTTAACACTTATAATATGATTATTATAAATATATGATTTTATCAAACCATATTGAAATAGACAACGGAAGTGATGGCCTCAACCATAAGGATAGTACCCTATTAATTCATGATTTTAATAGAGATATAATCATTTTCAGTTTGCCTTAACTAATCCCAACATGATATGAAAAAACACAGGCATAAGTGAAATCATTAAGGGAGAACATCAATCCTTTGCGATCACTATCCAAACAATGTATTCGAGAACACCCTAGGAAAATAAAACCAAAAAGAATCATAACCTTATACAAATTTATAATGTATTAAACATTTATTTATCAAGCCTATAATAATAATAGGTATATTTTATTTTAAATAGAAATTATTTTATATTTACTTCTTATACTTACATTATAAATGATTATTACTTTTATACAATAACACAAAAATAGTATTTTCAATTAATATTCAATTTGAGTTAAATTCTTTATTTTTACGAATTAATGGAATTTTTAGATAAAAAACATTTTTATAAAAATATGATTATTCAATAATTTTTATCAAATATAAATGATCATTAAATTTTTATGAATTTAGATATAATTTTTATAAGGGTATGAGAACTGTTATTGTCACGAAACCCATCATTTATTAATAAATATAGGTTAATATTGTAAAAGTTAAAATAATAAAATTAAAATATAATTTGATGATATCAATAATATTTTTGGAATCTGGATGTTGATTTTATCCAATAGTGAATTTTTCATCATATTCTAAGATGGTCAAATTTTAATGTAAAAATTAAATATCGTATAAATATACAATGTGTATTAAGAAATCATAATGTCATCGATGTGATTTAATATATACTATAATGGGTATAAATGGCAAAATATATGTATTCCAATAATATAATATAATTTTATATTTATTTTTTTACTTTTATAAATCAATTATGAAATATCCAAATATAAAATATATTTTAAGGTTTCAAAATAAATTTATTCAGTGAATGAATCACATCCACCTCACCAAGGGTAATATTTTAATATTTTTGGTCCTTGGAGTTATAAAATAATTAAAAAACCACTATTTTGTAGTAACTAGGGGAAAAACCATGTAATACATTGTGGTTTTATAATTTATTTATATAGAGTCAAAAACCAATGTGTGGGAAATAATTATGAAATATGCTCTATTTTCATATAAATACCGTCAAATTTTCCAATTTCACTTCACTCAAAATTTATCGATAACATTCTTCCTCTTAAATACTCTCTCCATTTTTCTCCCTAGGGGACCCTATTCTCCCAATAATATTCTCCCATGCATTTCGAGTTACTCTCTCATGGAAAGGGTTCTTTACTTTATCATCATTATTCATGTATATTCAATATCTTATGCTTATTATCTCAATTGTATAATGTTACAATATATTATTCCATATCCCCCTTATTTCCCCTATTATTTAAAAATTATTATAGAAATAATTTTCTCCCATTAATTCCTCCCATTAACATTTCTACAACTCTTTTATGCGGCTAAAATTTCACCCATAGTTTCAATTCCAAAAAAATGTGTAGTGAAAACCTACACCATTTTCCTATAAAGATTGTTAACCATTACTCCATTATAATTATTTAATTAGTGAATTAAATGAATTTATTCCAAAATTCTTGATTGTGGATTAAAATTATATGATAAAATATTCCATGTTTTGTGAACTATTTTGCACATTTATGCAAGAGAATGAAATAAAAGTGGCGGGTGCACACGAAATTATATAGTGGTCCAATAAAATGGATAATGTATTAGTCTCATGAGTAAAAATTAATTGGATTGTGTAGTGAATCTAATACATTACAATAGTTTTTCAATCATGATTTCTATGGAGTTATCCTTGAACTATGTTTTTGATGTAGTGTTTTATATTGTTTCCACATTTCCCATGGTGTCTTTATGATTATCATGTTATATCATGGCTCACTATTTGTGTTTATTATTCTCACCTCTTTTAAGCCCCATTGATATGCCTATTGTATAACAAGTGTTACCTTCTTCATGATAATCCATAGATTTTCCCATAGTGGATTTTATATCTCACATCTTTCTAATGTGTGTCCCCAGGTTATCCCATGTAGTTATAAGTACAAGAATGTAATTGATGTTTTCAAAAAATGTTATATATTTCATGTTTTATTTTTTTATATAATGTACCTAATTAAAAAATACAATGTAATTCTTGATCACGCTGACTGTATTATGTGTAATATTATTTAATAAATCTTGAATTAATCAGTAATAATGATATGGGTTTCCATTAATGGAATTAAAGGAAATAGTTAGTAATTTTTGGGATTAGGATTATAGAACTTTAAATAAATCCTCAGGGATAATTTTAATTATATAAAACATATTTAAAATTTGGTAAAGTATAGAGTAATTGGTTAATCTAGAAAATGATTCACAATAATGATACAAAAAGTGGATGTGGTTGTAGTGTAGATGTGCATCGGGGTAAAACCCTAAAACATTGTGTTGAGCTAGACTCAATAGAGAACTGGTACATGAAAACAAGTCATTCTATAGACATAATTATACAATCTAGGGGGATATTCTTGGATAATTTTAGAAGCACATTATGAAATATTTTTAAGGGAATAAAAAATTTCCATAAGAGACTATGTTATGAAATAAGATGTGGATAACATATTTTGATTTCCATTAATTCATATTTTATGTAAATAAATGTAATTTCTATGTTATAAAATTAATTTATTTTGATTCCCATCTATGTGTTTAATAGTTTAAAAATTCTCATCCCTAATTTTCTCATTATTCTATATAATGTACATAAATAGACGGAATCTGGTAAAAAAATGAATTGAAGGGAAATGTGATTACATATCAAACGAGATTTTTAACATGATGGGAGAAGGAATAGAGGAAATTATAATGAAAATATTGGAGATGAAATATTTTTAGAATAAAAACCTAAATAATAAGTGTGTCCAAGTCTCCCCAATAATGAAGATTTTCTAATTGATACATTTATGTGAAAAAGGCCTCCAAATTTCAATGGATCATCATATAAGTCAATCATCAAAAAATGGATCAACTCCATTGATAATATATTTTTTGTGACACATTTTTTTCATTGTAATTATTTGGAGAATTTAGATTCATATTTATAGAGATAGTTGTCGAGATGACTTGTGATTCTGAGGTCCGGTCTTCCTGAAATAGATTATATATATATATTATATATTGATTGAGAATGAGATGATGTATCTCATAAATGGAATCCTGAATCAGAAATATGAGGTCACAGTTCATTCTAGAGAATGGATTTTACCCAAGGGGGGGACATAAGTTATGTCGGTGCGGGTCTTCTAGATGAAAATCCATGGAGGGAGACACATTAAATAAAATTATTATATCTCATATGTTAAATTTAATAACATTTGACAACAGACTCAGAATGGAAATATGAGACAACTGTTCGGTTCATAGCGTGGGGTTTTACCTTGGGTAATCCTCAGGTGGGAGGGTGCAGTAGGTTCTGATTCTGCGACTGCTAACAGTTTATTATAAAGAGGTGTTTAAAGAAGTAAGAATGGGTTCGGCTCATTTCCTCTCATGGCCGATCGAGCTCCACCATATTTTTCCTATGGATAATCGATGCCGAATTAAAGGCAGGTAATGACGAGATTGCTGATCTTGGTAGAACATAATGAAAAGAATGAAATGAAGGATTCTAGGTAGGACTCTTACTTCTGATTCTAAATTTCCCCAATCGATGTTTCTTTGTTGAATTTTATTCTTTATCACTTTTTCTGCTTTGTTTATCTTCATTGATGGACGTATTTACATAGTCATTGACCACTTCATTTTTTTGAACCCTTGTTATTCTCTATTATCCATTTTTCTTAGACGTTTTATATTCTCTATGCTGAAATAGTATCCAATCATCGAGTGAGGCATATATTTGTGAAGGTATGGATCCATGGATTCCTGATCTAATATGGTTTCTAGTTTAAGACACTGAAGGAGGTGTGACACTGAGCGAAAGAAACACCTACATTTCCATTAGCCGAAACATTTATGAACCATCAGGTGGAGACTACGTAGATGTAGATCAGGAATTGTGGATCACAAATCGATCCTTGTTTTATTATTTTAATCCACCATAGTGTTTCCATATTTCTACAGAAGAGGGAAGAATCATGATTCTAGAGAGGTGTGGCTCCGGTCAGGAAGTAGTGCTGCAGGCTGAGGGTGGAGTCGGCCATGAATGTGCAGAGGCAATAGGTTAGCAAGGCACACAAGAGGCAGTGCAGTAGGCAGCCCAAGAAGAGGTGGCTGGTAAAGGAGGCTGCAGGCGAAGTAGTGGAGGGAGCCTAGTGGAAGCTAGGTTAATATATTAGGTGGAAACCCCTAGGGGAAACCCTAATAGGGAGTGGAAAATAAAATAAAAATCATCATCATAATAAAAATTATTAAAATAATAATATTTGTTAATATTATCTTTTTAAACACCCATAACATCTTCATGTGACGCCCAATTGACCTGTTATGAGTGACTGCATGACCTAGTCTACGATAAGAGAATTTTAAGACCTCTTCAGATAATTTTCCTTCACCGAATAATCTGAGTCGACTAAAATCTCAAATTATAGTAATATATTACAATTATTACAACATTTAACCGCCATAACTTCTGCATACGATGTCTGATCAACACATCGTTAGTAGTATCATGACCCTGAAATTGAGGAAGATGCTTAAAGACCAATTCGAGGCACTTAATCTGAAATCGAAGTTTGGTCCCCATGAGGCCTAGTTTGGGAATTTGTGGTGGAATGTGAGTTTTTTACTAGGAGCCTATTTTGAAATAATTATTACTTGATCTTTTGTGTTTCTATGAGAGGATCAAAATGGTTTCATGTGTTTGACATGTTCTAGAATCAAGGAACAGGCACCACGAAGCACCATTCATGTGTGATGTAGTAAAATGAAGATTCATCACCAGGTGTCCGATTCGGGAAAATGAAAAGTGGATCCTATGTTATTTTCTTCCCAAAGTTCAACATTGTGATCCAATTGGATATCTGAAGCCATTTGTTAATGTATGTCAGTAAAATGATTTTTTTTTGTTCAGATCGGCAACGATCACCATGCACTCGTCAGTATTTTGGGAAAGATATTCCATGTACTTCAAAAGTTCCTGAGCATTCATAGGGTTACCTATACTCATTACAATACCTATGTGTATTCAATTATGTATCCAGACGATGGGGAAAGGCCAGACACCATGTGGTCCCCACACGCACTGTGTTCCACACTAAATCTTCTATAACTCGTATCTCCTTCATCTAGACACTGATTTTGACCTACGAGTAGCCTATCATATGTTTTTTTCCATGTTGAATGTGAAGGTTCCCTCCACAGTGGATTTAAAGTTATGGTTTGAGATGTTATGGTCATGAAACCTATTTGATTTAATACGCGAGGACAGTTGCAATGATACATAGATATTAGAGATGTTTATGGTTACCCTCCTTCTGGGATGGGCAGTAGTATTCCTTGAATCATTCTGAGATGTACCATCATGTATTGATGACTATTGTAGTTCTTAGACAGTTACTTATGAGTGGAACACTCCATCCAAGATGGTCATGATACCTCGAGGACACTATAATGGAACCCTCAATCTAGGATGCACATTGGTCCTTGACCAATTCTGAGTGGAACCCTCTATGTGAGCAGGGCATGGGTCCTCAATAATACTAGAGTGGAACCCTCCAGATGAGATGGGGATGGGTCATCATACTATTCTCATTACAACCCTGAAATCTGTGATGTGCACGAGTCCTCAGTGACACTAGAGTGGAACCCACCAGCTGGGATGTGCATGGGTCCTCGACCATGAGACATGACTTCTCGAGTATAAGAATTAGTGAAAAGACGTTATTTTATGTAACATTGGGCTCAATATAAAATACATACACTTCCCCACCTAAACACATACTTGTGAAATGACCAAAAACCATGAGGATGAGATAGTTCTTCCCAAAGAGGATAGTATCATGATGTGGTGATTGATTCCTTTTGACATTCATGTTCATGGAAGACGTGTGGGATGCTGGGCATCATTGGTGGTTTCATATGAAACTATTTGCGACTCTATTTTTGGGTTGAGCTGTGAGATGGATATCCCCATACTCTCTTGATTGGTATTCATTGACCAAATATATATATATATATGTATATATATATATATATATATCCTATTTTAGTATCCAATCATTGGGTTTTGGTTACTCTCAATCCCGGATAGGCGAAGACGTGCGGGGTATGCCACATGATTTCAATATATATCTTCTTTGATGATTCTAATATCCAACTATATGTAGTGAAGTCTAGGTGAGATGTTCATCTTCTAACCATTTCTACCTCCTCATGTCTAAATGAGATTAATTCAATCTTTTTTGGGTTGTGTTGTTATCTCTTTTATTGTACCATGTTATATATAATTCATTATGATTCAGTGTATCACTTACTTCTCCCCTTGTCTATTTTGGGTAATCCGACTTAGTAATTTTATACTTATCCATGCATGTGCTTTTTCTACATGTGTCGTGACTCAAACAGATGATGGACATGTTTATTGTGACAATAGATGAGCTTAATGATACAGGTTCATGGACTGTGTGTGGTGGTCATAGCTCAAGATCAAGGATTGGGGATCTCATAGTTACTTTAAAATATAGTCACATCCAAGTTGTGTAACTTTTCTAGTTTCTATTGTATTTTCCCAATATCCTTTTAGATTACTTTTAGGTACATGTATTTATTAGAGGTTGATGCATGATTATTTTCATTTTCTAGCAGTTTTGTATATTTTGTTCGTTTTCCTATACATTTTTTCATTCAGTTGGATGCATGTGTGTACGTGTTCTTATGAAATAGAATCCATGATTATTTTGGGTATTCGGTTTTTTTCCACCCCTGACCCATGGAGTTGGGATTGTTATAGTTGCGTCCTGAGCCCCAAAATGGATCAGTTAGTGAAATAGTGGTATTAAAGGTGTTTCATCACTTGGTAAGTTATTAATATGTTTCCCTAAAATGGTCATGGTTGGGTGTAGGATAACATTTTCAATGTATATTGAGTTTAGATCTCAAGAGAGGAAGTCCATTGATGGTGCGGCGACTGAGTTAGCCAATCACTGGGTCCCTGAATACCATCTTGTTGACTCGTCACCCTGATTCATATATTTCAGAGATCAATGATCTATTCATCAAATATGATTTATTCCTTTACTATACTTCTTATGTCAGATCCCCATCATTATTTAAAAAAAACACACAGACACACACACAAAAACACACACACACATATATATATATATATGTATGTGTTCTTTTTTGACTCCAGTAGTCCCTGGTGGATTCAGGATGCCTCTACAATGGTAGCTAGCCAGGATACTAGCTACAGTTCATGATGATGACCCTATGAGTGATGGGGCATCAGTTCAGGGTCCTCCAAGCAATCCCCTTCCTCTTGGTGGGAATGTAGCAACACCTCCACCTATTGAGCATCAGTTAGTACCGAAAGTGCAGACAAAGGATCTGTGATGAAAGATTTCACTCTTTACATTCGAACGTCTGAGACCGCTGAGGTTCCACGATGAGATATACCTTCAAGAATCATAGGATGAGATATAGTATTTGGTCCACCTCCTTAGTATTTTTTAGACATAGATGAGTTAGATGGTGGTTTTGATAACCAGTCTATTCCATGGAGCATCTGAGCATTGGTCTAGCCTGGTTACTCGGATGCACGAGGAGTAGGAACTCTAGTGGGATGAATTCCATTAGTATTACATAAGTAACAATACCCCTCCATCTTATTCATCATTCATATACATGGAGGTTTTGGATCTCCAATAGGGAGGGATGATGGTGGCTGAGTATTTCATTAGGTCCGCAGACCATAATTAGTACTCATTAGATGTGGTCGACGATGTTAACATATAAGACCTGAAGTTTGATCATGGTATCCCTAGAGATATTTTTCCTAGTTCATTACCCTTTTTCATTACCACCTATGTAAGGGTCCTAGTGTATGCACCAGTGATAGAGATATTTCGATCATAGGGGCATTAGTTAGCAATTTTTGGTAGTGGGCATGAGATTAAGCATCTTCTGTAGCTAGAATACGTCAGTTGACATGATCTCGATGTAGGGGATCAACCAAGGATCAGACTCATGATCATGGTATAGGATAGTGTAGTCCAACAGGGAATCCCATAGACGGCCAATGTCATGCCTGTGACGGGAGAGGTCACATGGAACGAGACTGCCTAACTAGACGTGCTGAGCTTCCCATGGAGATGGTAGATGAACCTCCATGGTAGAGACAATGTCATGATTATGGTTCTCATAGGTGAGGATTTTATGTTAACCTAAGAGGATGGACTGGTAGTTTAGCTGGAGGAACGTTGGTTAGTGAAAAAACCTATAAGGTACTTAAACCACCACTAGGTAGCCCAGGTTAGGTTCACGGAGCTGGCAGTTGGGACTATGGGCAGCTTCAAGCTATGGATGTCCATAATTATACAATGCATGATAAGAAAAGAGGTATGAAATGTTTCTTTTATAATTTTTTAGTAGAAATTGGTAGACACTGGGTGAGGTACTCTTTTCTCTATGATTCTTGCTTGAGATTTTACCAGGGTGACATGGGGAATCAGTGTAACTTTGTGTTAGTTTTTTTCAATTTAGCATTGAATGCACGAGGAATTGGGGTCCTTCCCCTATTGAGACACTATTTTGGGAAATGAGAAAAATCTTGAGGGTGATTATGTGTCACCCAATGTGGATAGTATTGAGTAAAGGAATAGGAGTCCCTATGAATTTTTCGTTCAATGCATGGTTATAAAGTTTAGTTGTGGAGAAGAACCTGGAATTTCTAGTAGAGTTCTTCTACATGACATAATTTTTATTAGAATTCAACAAGTGGGTGTGGAGGAGTTCCTAGTCTGGGTATTAATATCCTTACACGAAAAACAAGACATGCAGGGTATGGCTCGTCTTTTCTATGTCTAGATTATTTCGGTTGGATGACTTTATTGTCCTTCCATATATGTTGGTAAATTTACATTCTCAAATACAACCTTGATACAACCATAATCATGTATAGGTAGAGGTGATAGAGACCCCATAAACATATCTATGTGACTCACTACCTACTGCTGGTAGTGGTAGTCTTCCCTTGTAGGATTTGAAGACACTACCCTTTAGGAGAGATCATTGTGATTTGTTCACACCACAGAAGTCTTAGGTACATCATCACTCAGAGAGACGTGAACCTAAGGTGGAGATTCTAGTTGGACTTACATATGGTAAAAGACTTAAAAATAGTCTATAATAAAAAAATGTAACTTTTTTAGCATATTCTCTTACTACGGAGTCCCAATCTACTATACAACTAGATGTTTTTGAGTAGATGGCGTACCTACATCTGACACTAGTGAATTCAAAGGGTACAGTTTCTCCATATCCAATGATGATTAATACTTCACTCCAGAGTGTGTAAAAGAGTTCTTCATAGGAGACCTTCATTGTGATGTTCTTTCATAACTCATATATCCATAGGTGATGCTCTAGATGGATATCTAGTAGGAGGTAATCAGGAGACCTTATTCCAGGGAAAATAGTGGTTGTAGTTTGGATGTGGGAAGAGGTGATGTGAGAGTTCCACACTTCACCATTAGCTATACATATGAGTGTGGGGATGATGTTCAAGGATATTTAGTGGATTTTTTGGTGCTCTAACATGAGATGAAGAATAGACGGATTTGTCTCATGATGCCTCACCTGTGAGTGGGTGAAGTCTTAGTGTTGAGTTTCAGCGGGTTGTTGTAGCCTTTTAAAATCCCAGAGTGAAGTGGGATGACATATCCATGAAATAATCATATGTATTACACACATAGAGATGGAATATGTTCCATATGTGTGATTATAGACCAACTCGCAATACAATCTCCCTCACTAACAGTCAGGGAGAAGAGTTTGGTAGAGAGTTTGGGGTAGTTGTACGTACAAGATATCGTCCGCGTTAATGGGGTTCCCTCAATGCTTGCCTCCAATTGGTATGCACGGTTTACGCCATGATTATGGAGAGGAATATAGGAGGCCTTCATGTCCCAACTATGGATTTGTAAAGTTTTATGTCCCCAGACTGATGGGTAGACTGAGAACATAATCCAGGAGTTGGAGGATGTGCTGAGGGCTTGTGTGTTAGTTATCGGTCCGGGAGACAAGCTATCCCTAAGTATTATCAAGCCGTTAAAAATCATGTTGGGGTTTGGGGAGGTTACCTACCACATTCCTAGTCCCACACAGCATTAGTGGGTGAACTAAGTCTCCCATGCATCTCAATTGTGGTGATATGGGAATGATCCAGCACACATCATCAACATGAGCAGACCTTTCGAGGATGGACCATACCCTTGGTTCGCATTCTGTGGTAGCACAAAAATGTACAGGAGGGATCCATGGAGTAGTAGATCTAGGTGTGTGCTCATTATCTTGTGTTTTTACTCTTTTTTTCTTTTCAAGGATGAAAATATTGAAGGAGGGAATGATGTATAGACTCGGTTTTGGACTTATAAGAATTTTCAATATTTTTACACTAATTTCTAGAGCTAGGCATGGAGGGGGAGTGTGATTCTGAGGCTTGGAGTACCCAGATAAAATTTTATGAAAATATTTAGTATATTTTATTCTAGTAATGAGACAGAGATGAAATATCTGTTAAATTGAATCTCAGATCTGAAATTTGAGGCCACTGTTCAGTCATGGGCTTGGGGTTTAACCTAGGCAAGACATATGTTTTTTTCACCGTGGTATTCTTTTGAAAAATCCATGGAGGGACAAGGTATAAAAAATTATTAAATTAAATTATTTTATCTTAGAAAATAATTTGAATAACATTTGAATGTGGAATTATAATGCACATCTGAAATAGTTATTGTGCTCATAGCATGGGGTTTACTCTATGGGTGACATCAGCTGATAGGGTGTTGCATATTCAGAATCCACGACCACTGATGATTTCTTATAAATAAATGTTTATTTAAGTTGGAAATGATTTAGATAATTTTTTCCCATGGATGGATGAGCTCCATAAAATAATTCTAATGGTGATTCGATGCCAAATTCTTAGCGGATTCTAATGAGATTGTAGATCCTGGTAGAATAGACCACAACGAACGCAGCAACGGATGCAAAATCCAGACAAGAGTCATTCTTTGGATCCAAAATCGATGTATTTTTTCAAATTTTATACATTTTCATTTCTACTACTTTTATTATTATCAATGATGTCCACACAAACACAAACATCAACTAATTCATTTCTGGAACCCTCATTCTTCGTCGTTCTTCGTCGTTCTTCACTGTTCTATGACGTATTATTTTCTTCATGCTAAAAAGACATACAATATTCATGTTAAGCATATATTCATGATGTTATAGATCCAAGGATTCTTGGTCTATGATTTTTTATAGTTTTGAGTGCCATAGGCGGTACAATAGTCAGTGGAAGAGACACCTACTTCTCAATTAAACAAAATGTTGATGAATCATCAAGAAAATGCTATTTTGGTGTCAATTGGGATTTGAGTATCTTGTATCTATCCTTGTTTTATTTTTTCTAATCACCAAAGTCTTACCAAAGGTTTTTGGAAGGAGGTGTTGTTGTGGGTCCGGTGAGGTGAGACTACGGTCAGACGAAGACATGATATGTTTCTATTTGAGGTAGTAGGAACAACACACAGGAAGGAGGCAGGAAGGGCATGTAGGCGGTGGCGCGGTAGGAAGCCCAAAAGGAGGTGTCCAAAGAAATAGGATATAGGTGATGTAGCAGAGGTGTCTCAGTGGTATCTAGGGTGACATGGTAGGAGGTGACCGGTGTGGTAATTCCTATGGGGGAGGGGAAAAAACAAAAGAAAATTTAAAACATAGTAATAATAATATAATAATTATTATTATTATCTTTTTAAACCCTAAAACATCCTTATCTGATGCTTAATTGACACACCATAAGTGCATTCAAGACCCTATCTATGATACAGTCATTTTAGGACCGATTTGGAATCTTTTTCTCTCACCCATGACTCGGGTCCACAAAACTCTCAAACAATAATAATATTTTATTATAATTACAAATTTGACCGGCCAAAACTTCAGCATTCGACATCCAATCGACACGTCGTTAGTAGTATTGTGACCATGAAATTGAGGAGGAAATTTCAATACTAATTTTGAGTTCTTAAACCAAAATCGTGGTGTAGGCCCCATGAGGCCCATTTTTGGTGTTTGTGGTGGAATGATACCTTTTCACTGGGAGTCCATTATGAACGAATGAGTAGTCAATCCTTTGTGTTTTTTCAGGAGGATCCCAATGGTGTGATGCATTTGATGTGTTCCAGAATCAAGGTGTGAGCCCCTTGAGGCATCGTTCATGTGTGATGTGGTGAAATAAAGCATCTTCACCGAGTGTATGATTTGGGAAACTGAATAGTCTATAAGGTGATCTTTTCTGCAAGGATTGTAACTGTGGGATCTTTTTGGCTATCCTAAGCTATTTGAAGAGTCATGTTTTCCAAATGATGATTTTCCCATCAAATCAGCTACAATCATCGTGCACTCGACATACTTTCGGGCCGTAGGTACCTTGTACTCCCGGAGTAAGGGATCATTCCTAGGGGTAATTGTACGTAGTATAGTAACAGAGTGTTTCAGGGTATATGTCAAGGTGATGAGGTAAGGCCATATACAGTGTGGGCCGCAACCTCAATGTTTTTCCATGTTGAACATCATAGTTCCCTCTTTAGTGGTTTTCAAGGTACAATGTGGGATGTTTCGAAGCATGACACCTATCTGATGTGATGATATAGTATGGATGTGATAAAAAGGACTATTAGATATTTATGAGAATATAGTCTAGCTGAGCTTGGAAGTAAAATTCCACGATATATTCCAAGAGGTACAATCCAGCAGGGATGACCTGTGCAGTTCCTCTATGGGTTCGTTTTTGTGGTACCCTCTTGTCGAGCTAGGCATGGGTCTTCGATGACACTAGATTAGTGTCCTTTAGTTGGGATGGGTATGAGTCCTTGACATATTCCGAGTGGATACCTCTATCCAAGTTAGGCATGGGTTCCCAATGAATCTAGAGTGGCACCCACCATCTGGGATGGGCAAGGGACCTCATCTTATTCGAAGTGAAACCCTCCAACTAGGATGGGTGTGGGTCCTCAACATTATAGTGGAACCCTGAAATTGGGTTGGGCATGGGTCCTTGACCAAGAGACATCACTTATTGACTATTCAGATAAGTGGCATGATATCATTTGACATAACTCTAGACTCAATAATAAATAGGAACACTTTTCCCACTAACATGCACCAATGTGATGCGACCTAAAACCATGAGGGTGAGATAGTGGAATACAAAGTAGACAGTATCATGGTTTGGGGATTGAGATTCTTTGATTTTGTGTTCAAGGAAGATGTGTGAGATACTGTTTATCATTGGTGGTTAATTTTATTACTGTTAGTGACTCTTTCCTTAGGTTGAGTAGTGAGATGGATATCCCCTTACTCTCTCGTTTGGGATTCTTTGACTGAGTATATATATATATGTAAATATATATCATGTTCTAGTACCCAATCCTTGGGGTTTGATTACTCTCCTTCTTAGAGAGGTGATGATTCATGTGGTATTCCACAATCTTTATGTGTCTAAATGCTCATTTTTTGATAAGTCTACTCTACTAATACAGGTTGAAAAATCTTGATGATAAGTTCATCCTCGCAACAATTCTAGCTCCTTGGGTATGGGTGATCTTACTTCACTCTCTTATTGGTTTGAGTAGCACTCTCTTTTATAGAATTTTGTTCAATCATCGGCTTTCCACTTTAGTGTATCTCTTAACCATTCCCCATCGCCTTTTCATGGCATCCTACTGAGTTTTTTTATACTCACCCCTATATGGGATTTTCACACATATGGAATGCCTTATGAAGGCGAGATACATGTTTATCAATAATTTCGAGGTTCTTAATGATACAGGTGCATGGACCACATATGGTGGTCGTAGATTAGGATCTAGGATCTAGGATTTCTCAACTATTTTACTTTTAAATTACTATAGTTTGTGCCACTTTTCTATTTGGGTGTGTATTATTTCGCCTTTTCCTTTCAGTTTACTTATTTGTACTTGTACTAATTATTGGTAGAAGCATGATTTTTTTCCTTTTCAAAAAGTGTTTTTTCTTTTCATCATTTTCCTCTACATGTTTTCATGGTGTTTTCTGCATGTGTGTACAGGTTCGTTGGAAAAGACTCCCTGAGTATGTTGTATCTTTTTTGATTGTCACCACCCCCTAGCCCAGGGAGGCGGGCCTGGGGTAGTTCCGGCTCAAGCCACTTGTTGGGTATGGTTGGGAAAATATTCTCCATATTTTAATGTTCTGATCATGATAAAGTTTTACTGGGTTTTTTTTCATATCGATGATGAATTTTATTAGTGGTGTACGTTGATGAAGAAAACAATGCATGACGAAGTTGTCAAAGTTATGGCATGGAAGGAATACAAGAATTTTTTTTGATAAATAATTTCCTCACACTCTCAAACATAAAATGGAAATGGAATTTCCTTTCCATTAAGAAAAAGGATGACGAATCCAACATGGATTATATTTAAAAATTCACAAGGATTTTATGATACACCTCACGATTTTCATCACCCCTAAATTTAAGGTTGAACTCTTTTTTTGTCGATTAAAACCTAATCTATGAAAAGCCCTTATAGTCTGAGATGTTGATAACTACGTAGAAATTTAATGATATTCCCTCAATGTCAAAATGGATTTCAGAGAATCTCAAAGGTATCATAGGGATTATAAGTGGAATGTGGAGTTTAATTCCGATGGTTCAATGGAGAATCTAATGGTGGAATGAAATTGAAACATCCATATTTTCATAGGTTTAAACAGAACAACCACATAAATTTCATAATGGGAATAAGGAAATGTTTTGGGTGAGGGAAGGAAGGAACCCTATCTTGGGATATTGTCGATAGGAGAATCCCACTAATGAGATAGAGGTGTGTAATTCTCTTGTAAACCATCAGTGCATTGTTCATTGTTCCAACAATAATGAACTAGAACACATTTCAAACTAATTCACTAATCAATGAGTCTTTTTAAGGGAATAATCCAACTACATGGATGAAAGGGTGGCCTTATTCTATCACAACCGCTGAGGTGGATCCTATGAAAAAAGTGGTTGGGGGTATTCTACTTAATTATTCATGAATAATTAATTTAATTTTAATTTATATTTAATCTCATTCTTTCATATCAAATTTTTTTTATGATTACTCAAAAACAACAACAATTCATGGAATAAGTGATGTTAGTTAAAACAAATAATGGTGGAATTATTACATCCCAAATATATAACTCCTCCTCTTTTTAAATTTGTTGGATAATTTTATAGAAAAAAATTTGATACTACCATTGGTGTAATTTTCGGTAAATATGGGAATGAATGGTATTTCCATATATATATATATCAAGCATAAATTTCATTGTGATGGAAATAACCTTCTATATTGTGAATCGTGCTCTGAATCTACAAAAAAGATATGATATGGATGAATATTATTTATCACCAATGTATCAAGAATGGATATTAATTAACTATAACCAAGAATAACTAGCTTAAAGGTCTATTTCTAGAGAACATATCAACCTTTATGACATAGTCATTATAAGGGAATGCACTGAAATATTTCTCAAATAATTTTTTGGTCTTCCTCCTAGGTGTGAGGTTGAATTTTAAATGGAGCTTATACCTGGGGAATTACCATTATCAATGAATTGATATATAATGGCTATTGTGGAACATTATTATGTTATGAAACAACTATAAGAGATTCGAAATAATGGGTTCATACACCCATGTGCTCACCATGGGGTGCACCAGTCCTCCTCATCAAGAAGAATGATTTATCAAGGCTCCTTTTCATTGATTATAATGAGCTCAAAAAGATCATGATAAATTAAATGTATCATATACCATGGATTTATGATCTATTTGATAAACTATGGGGACTATAAAACTTATCCATGGTGGATCTACAATTGGTGTACTGTAAAACTAGAGTGAAGAAGCAAAATATCATAAAGACCACTTTTCGTAAAATGTTTCGGCACTATGAGTCCATGTACTTTTATTCAAACTCCCTAATTCTCCTATAATATTTTTGTAATTTATTAAATTAATAACTATATATTAACTTGAAAAAATTATGTAGTCTTATATAATATAGTTCAAATGCACGAAGGTTCATGATTTTCATTTGCACATTGTGTTAAAGACCTTATAAAATTAGAATATTCATGAAAAATACAAAAAAAATGTGATTAATAGTTACCTGAATTATTATTCATGGGAAATAATATCACATGAAATTGGATTTATATGGACCCTTTAAAAAAGAATATGTATTGTGAAGGCCAACATCAGTTACATAATTATATAGTTTGTTTGGATTTGATGGGTATTGTTGTCAATTTGTGGAAAATTTATTATGATTTTCAAACACTATAAAAAATATAACTCGTCCAGGAGTCATGTCTTTCTATAATATTGAATGAAAATTTATCTTAAAGGATTTGGAGAAAAGTATTATCAATACCCTTATACATACACTACCAACATGTGGAGATATTTTCTTTTAACAAAATGATGCTTCAATGAAGGGGTTATTCTCGGTATTAATGAAGAATAAAAAAGTGATAGCATATGCCTCCATTAAAATTATTGTTCAAGTGAAGAACTACCCGATGCATGATCAATAGTTGGTTTTACTAATAATTATGTTGAAAATATAGTGGAATTATCTCTTTTTGGAGAACATTGAAATATTTATGGGTCAGAAAACTCTCATGTATATATTTAAATTGAAAGAGTTGAATTTCTGACAATGAATATGGTGAGATCATGTCATGAACTATGACTGCTCAATTCACTATTAGCCTATGAATGAAAATAATGTGAATGATGTTCTATGTAAAAAGGATTCCTCGATTCAATTATTAATGAGGATTTTGAAGGATCTAATATTCATAGTCTTTAAGAGGATGGAAAAGGTAATAATAATGGATGGAACAAAATCAATCCTTTAAAAAAAATTAACACTGTCTTTTTGAATAGGATAAAGAATTTCAAAGAGATGACGTGGGAATTTTTAAAAAAGTGGGATATATAAGAAATGGAAAATCCTTGTGGTTAAATTTTATTGAATAAGGATGTGTGAGATTTGGGTCATTATTTTCTTTACCATTAAATCGTAATTTAAATAAGAAGATGTATGATGAATCTCATAGCTCAACTTTTTTCATCCATCTAGGCAGAACAAATCTGACTCAATATCTCCATGATAACTATTTGTGGGTCAATATGAATGTAATTATGAAATATACATCAAGATGTTTTTCATGTCATTAGGTTAAGGGTGTAAGGAAAAAAATCAAAGTGGATGATGAAATTATTACTCATACCTACTTTGAAATGAGAAAAAATCACCATGGAATTTTTCATGGGTATTCCAAGGACATCAATATGAAATAATTTAACATAGGTTATGGAAGACTGACATAAAAGGACTAATCAATTTATTGAAATAAAAGAGATATAATGACTCGATCAACATGTTAGGATATACGTTAGAGAAGTGGTGAGGCATGTTCTTGAAGCATCATCAACATGATCTAAATACAGAGATGAACTTAAACATGGATTATCACCCTAAAACTGATAGAAAATATTACCAAACTACCGAGAATCTTGAGGATATGTTGAGAAAATTATGAATCGAGTTCAAATGAGGATGCGATCATCAACAACATGAAGTTAAGTTCTCATAAAATAATAGTTTCCACTAAATCATACAAATTGATCCTTATGATGTTCTATATGGATTGAGGTGAAGAACACATGCATGGTGGGATTATATTGGGGAATTCAAACTAGAAAGTCATAAAATGGGGGAGGAAATGGTGGAAAAGGCCAATACCATTGTGAATCACATGAAAGATACTGATAGTCAAAAAAATAGATATGAGAAAAATCATCGACAAGACCTAGTGTTTGAGTATGGATAAATGGAATTCATCTAAATATATCCATGGGATAAACTCTTGGGATTTAGGAATAATGAAATTCTTAGTTTAATATTTGTCGGTCCCTTTCAGATTGTTGATCACATTGGAGCATTGTCCTATCGAAGATCACACTCACCTATCCAATATCATGTACATTAGTTATCCAATGTAATATTCTTGAGGAAGTACATACCATACCCTCTCATGTACTCAATCGAGAGGTGATACCATTGGAAAATGATATCTCTTCTGTGTAGTAGATAATGAATATCATAGATCATAGAGAAAGAGTTCTATGAAATAACACAATGCACATGGTTAAGGTGATATAGAGAAGGCAATGCATTGAAGATGTGATTTGGGATATTGAGGAGGTGAAGAAATAGAATTACCGTCTTCTATTTTAGTATGGGGAAAAAAAGTTTTAGGGTGATAATTTTGAAGGCGGGAGTATTATAATGATATGAACCTCTATAAATAAAAGTACACTTGTGATTTAATAAAATGTCATATTATGTAATATGGTTAAAGAAAAAATATGAAATTTTTTGGTTTTATAGTATCCTACCAGATAATCATCAATACCAATTATCATATTGTCGTTGATCAATGATCTTATTCTATGTAGAAAATAGATTTTTAACAGATCCAATGGACACAGACAATGGAAGTGTCGACCTCTACCAGTAGGATAGTACCCTATATATCCATTTTTTCAGAGTGTCAGAGGGAGATAGAATCGCTAGGTGTTTCTCTCAACCAATTTAAATCTAATATCCAACAATAAATCCATGAGTGATTAATTTTATAGTATATGTTCAAGATCATAAATATCATGACCCAAACATTGTACATCGATCCACCCCAGGAAAATTTCACCATCACACACATTAAACCTACAGAATCTTCAAGGGTATTAAATTGATATATATCAATACCATAATAATATAAATATTAATATAAATTATTTTTAATAGAATTACTTTTATATTTAATTGTTATCATTATTTTATAAACGGTTCTATTTTTAATATAAGAAAACACACATTGTATATTTAATTAATATTAAATTTTAAATAAGACATTTATTCTGATGACTTAATGGATTTCTGATATAAATAATATTTTTATAAAATATTTTTATTAAATAATTTATATCAAACAAAAATGATCATATAATTTTTATGAAGTCATATATAATTTTTATAACTGTTCAAAAATAGTGGTTTAAAAAAATTATTAATTTATAATAAATGTTGAATCATATTTTAAATGTCAAAATATGCATTTTTGAAAAATAAATATAATAAAGTTTATTTTTCAATCATAACATGTTATTTATCCAATTTTGAAATTTTTATTATTTTTGGAGACAGACGAATTTTTGAGTAATAATTAAATACCCTATAAATATATAGTTTGTATTAAGAAATCATCATACCAAAAAGTGTTTCACTAAATACTATAATGATAATCCATGACCAAATATGTCTTTTCATGTTAAAATAATGCGAATTTATGCTTATTTTATTAACTAATTAAATCCATAATTAATCCTCCAAAACGTATAATTTATCTTATGGTTTTAAAATTAGTTCTTTAAGAGAATGACTCGCCTCCACATCCCCAAGGGTAATATTTTATTATTTTAATCCTATAGCATTACAAATTAATTAACCAAAACCACTATTCGGTTTTAAGAATTCACAAAAACCATTTGAAAACATGAGTTTTTGATTAATTTTTTATATAGAGACAAAATACTATTTATGGGAAATAATAATGAAATCCCCTCTCTTATCCAATATAAACACACCCATTCTGAAATTTCTCTTCACTGAACATATGTAGAGTATGTTCACACTCATCCCTAAAATATCTGGTGTCCTCCCAACCAAGCACATTGAATTAGAATATCTAGGTTAGGTTGTTTTCATTCCCATTATTCAAGTATCTTTAATATCGTATATCTCTTATCTCTATTTTCTATTGTCTGAATATGTTCTTCCATATACACATTACATAACTTATAATTTATGAATAATAAAAGACACATTTTTCTATCATTAATCCCTACAAAAAAATTTATACACCCTATAATGATGCTGATATTTCACCACAATTTTCCATGCCCAGCAGGTCTGTAGTGAATACTGTTGTCCTCTTATAGTTTTAAATTTCATAAAACAAGATTAATTATGTTTTACTATGTTACATCGTTTTTAATCATATATGCATATATCTTAATGTCTTTTGTTAATGTTTACCACATGATACATTTTAACAAATAGTTAGATATGTATATTTCAGTGATGTTTGACCTACCAATAGGAGAGACACCATTTCACCGAGTTACTGATAGTATCTCGGATTTTTATATAAGGATGAGTCACCAATAAAGTCTATGCTACTGATGACATGAGTCACCGAAACTTTGACCTACCTAAAGCGTGACTTCCCGATATTCTTAATTTTCACTAATTATAAGGTATTGACGCACCTACCGACAGAACAACTGAATAATATTCATAATTTTTTATCATTATAAACTACTGATAGCGCAATTATTGATGCATCACCTACAGACTAACTTACCGAGAGATCCTGAGTTATAGAGACAAGTTTGGGACACTGAAATAATGACCTACCTATCTAATAAACCATTCACGATGTAGAAAAATTTCATATCTGTAATTTAAATTCAAAATTACATCTTATAGTCATATATATAAAATTTAGTGATGATAATTATATAAATGAGTTTGTTTGTCTTTTTAGACACCATTTAATGGATTTCATAGACTATTATGAGGTACGAGGTGCATGATCCTCTATGATGCATTATATAAAGTGCATTCTAGATGAAAAAACAAATGAAGATCCATGCAGTCTGGTAGAGAGATCATGCACTTGTGAAAACCCATGAACTTGAAACTTAAAAAACATGTATACATTTTTGAGAATAAACTAAAGAAAAAATGTGTATCTATAGGATCAATATGTAGATGTATATGATAAATTACAAGAGAGGTTGAATTATAAGTTTAAAAATTGCAGATTTTAACCTTAAGGAAATATATGTTTATGAAAGTTAAGAAAGGTAAATTCAAAAACCCTCTATGATTCTTAAACAAAGAGACAATTGGAAGAGACGATGTCAAATTATAAGAAACCTAAACTAAAAAATTTTAAAATTAAGAATTCATATGTATGTTTATCTTAGAGAATGAATCTACCGTAAAGTATATATAATCTTATTTATCAATGTAAGTATAAGTTTGAAAAATTATAAAAACTTCATAATTTCTTTCTTTATCATATTATTGTGTATATAAAATGTGTAAAAAAAGCAATAAAAAAATAAGGAAATATTTTAAGCCAAAGATAATGGTATCCAACAGCCTTGGGCAATGGTCCCTTGATTTATACATTCATGAAATTCTATGTGACCCACACCAGGGTAAGCCCCCATTAAGAATATCGGAATATATATTTCAATCCCTGAAATCCATCAAATTTTAAGGTATTTAGAACCACTTTATTCTAATCCCTTGAATTCCTCAATTGTTAAGGTAATCGGCACCTCGGTCTTAATATCCATGGAAGCCGTTGATTGTACCCAGTAATAGTAATATTTCCACAAAGAATGTTTGAAAAAGTTTTTCTTGATTGGACAAGATTTTCACTTATCTCACAAGTCACAAATGTTTCTGTCACGACCCGCCCTCGGGGTCCGAGCCGTGACTACCCCAAGCCCGCCTTCCATAGGCCAGGGGCTGGCGACTAGCACCAAGGCGTAAATCCCGGTAAAAAGGGAAGGTATTGCCTTTGAAAAGAAAACACACACCACAGAGTAAACAAGCGGAAGGTAAACACTAAGAAAGCAGAGAACAACTGAAAGTGCGGAAAAGTAAATGGGCCAGAATACAAACCCAAACTGAAAGTAAAGTACAACTCGAAAAGGGAAAAACAGCAACTGTAAAGTAAAGGCCGCTACTCCGAGCTGTCCACCGGAAATCCCACCTGAAGGGTGGGTACAGATAGCTCCTCTGCTCCACGGGTCCCACCGTCCGCTCCGTGCTCGTCCCGCCCAGTGGTCCACCTCCGGGTACCGTCCCGCTCCGCGAACCTCAGCTAAGGTCAACGCTGTCCGTCGTCTGCAACCAACACAACGTAGTGCGGGCGAAGCCCGTGCAGGGGTGAGTATAAGCTACTCAGTAGGGACCCCGAGACCCCTGAAGGTCTCTCAAAATCCACAAAGGATAAACCACGAAGCAAAGTACAATCACGAAGTAACAACCAACACTGCTTAGGTATATGCCCATACATATACCTAAGTCATCAATTCAAATACGCTCCAACCTCCGAGCTCAAGTATAACTCAGTCCACGCAGGAAAGTATACGTATTCCACAAAGGAAAGTAACAGGATTCAGCTCACACAGGTATACTTCTTCAAGGACGATAAAGATGATCACTGATCCATCTAAGTCGTCGGACCCACGAAGGATCGATAGGTAACTAACCCCCGCAGAAGACCCACACAGGATCGGGCTCACACAGAACCTGTAGGCGCTGGCTCACACAGAACCGCTGAGCGCAAGGACCCACACAGGATCGGGCTCACACAGAACCTGAAGCACTGATCCACGTAGGATCGCTGAGTGCTGTAGTCGTCGTCGTCGAATCCACACAGGATCTCTGTACTGTCGTCGTCGCAGTAGAACAGTCGCAACCAGCACTAGGGTTCCCGCACACAGCAAGCTCGTACGGAGGGTCCGCTCCACGAGCCGAGAGGCTGATACATCAACTGTCACGAAGACCGAAGTTGATGTATCCAAAAGTTCCGTATTGTCAACAGGAACTCAACGCAACAGACGGCGCGTCGTTCGGACGCCCGGTCTGAGAGTTATTGGCATTTTTGTCTCCGGGGCCCGGTTGATTTTTAAGGCAAAACCAACCCGACCGTACTCCACCTGCGTCCAAACCTCGGGCGGAGTATGCCAAAAGATCCGTCTCACTAAGAGGAACACTACGCGACTGACGGCACGTCAATCGGACGTCCGTAGCTCAAGATAAGAGCGTTTCCGCTCCGAAGGCCCGGTTGGTTTCGTGAACGAACCAACCCGGCCGAACTCAAAGTAAACCGAAACCTTGAGTGAGATATACCGAAACGACCGTCTCGATCCAAGGATCGCGTTGCCGCAAACGGTTCGTCATTCGGAGGTCCGAGGCTCAAGTTATGAGCCAAAAACCGAATCTGGTCCGAAACGGGGGGGTCCGGGTCCGGAACGACCCGGCCCGACCCCCCCCCCTTGGGTGGCGCGGCGGCCGGCGGCGGCGGCCGGCGGCGGCGGACGGCGGCGGCGGGCCACGTGGCGGCGGCGGGCCGCGTGGCGGCGGCGGCTGGCGGACCGCGTGGCGGCGGCGGCTGGCGGACCGCGTGGCGGCGGCGGCTGGCGGACCGCGTGGCGGCGGCGGCTGGCGGACCGCGTGGCGGCGGCGGCTGGCGGACCGCGTGGCGGCGGCGGCTGGCGGACCGCGTTGGCGGCGGGGTGCCGCGGCGCATGCGGGAGGCACGCGGGGCTAAGCCCCGCGTTTCTAACAAAACGGCACGGCTTAAAGCCGTGCCTTGAAATATAAACGGCCCCCGCAGGTGGGGGCCGGCTGGACAAAAACCGGGGGGCTTTGCCCCCCTCCTTAAATGAACCGCCCCCCCCTCTTTAAGAGGGGGGTTTGAAGAGCCGGCCGGGGGTTTAAACCCCCGGTTTTTATGATATCCGGCCGGCCTGCTGGCCGGCCGGTTTTTACCAACGGGACCGGAATTTCCGGTCCCGCCCTTGACTTCCGACGCCGGCGGCCCGGCCGCCGGTCTTTCCTTCCGCCGCGGCCCGGAACCGGCCGCGGTCTCCTCGTCTCACCGCGGCCCGGAACCGGCCGCGGTGTTCGTCGTCCGGCGCGGTGCGACGGCACCGCGCCCCTTTCGCCGTGCCAAGAATCCTCCCAACGCGGCGTGTCGGCGTCGCGGTCTTGAAGTCTCTCCTCGGCGAAGCGCGACGGTATAGCGGAAATCATAAGCATGTTCATCCGCGTGGTGCGACGGCACCACGCCTTTTGCTTCCACCCGCATGAATCAATATGAACGAAGGAGGGGGTTTCGGCCGTGTTCGTGCGGTCCGACTCCCCTCGCGTTAACAAAAAACATAACTAAAAAGTCTCACGTTTAGTCATGCTAAATCCACGATTCAGGAATGGAATAAAATAATTAATAAAAACATCCCCTACCTCGGGTTTGAGATTCAAAGAAATCCTCTACGTTCCGCGGAAGACGGCGTCGCGGAAGTCGGGCGTCGCGGTCGTCGTTCGTCAAATCCGTTGACGAAGAGTTACGTCCGATGCGATACGTTGTTGGCGGATCTTCGTTTGTCGACGAAGAAGGTCCGAAGAGGAAGTAGAGGTCCGAAGATACCGGGTCTCCGAGTCGATGATCCTTGACGAAGTGTTATCGTTCTTCGTTGAGGATGAAGACGTTCTTCGTTCTTCGTCAGAGCTTGAAGATGAGAAAGCTCCCAAAGACAAACTAAGAACTCTCAATAAAATAAGATTACCTCTTATTTTATTAACACAACACAAGGGAATTTCAAAGCTTTGAAATTCAAAAAGGCATAGCTCCCATAATTAAACAAGGGTAACTTAAGCCATTAAAAAGGGGGGGTTAAGAACGTTGAGAGAAAAAGAAAAGAAAAGGGGTTCGTGTGGGCCCCACCACACTTAATCCTCCCAAGGGAGGTTAAGTGGGTGTGGGTCCCACTTTCAACCTCCTCCGATAGGTTTTAAAAGAATAAGTTAAAATAAAATTTGTTTTACACAAATTTTATTCAACTTAACTGAAAAACCCCAAAACGTAACTTTCAACCCGCAACAAACGCAACTCCCGAAAAGGTCTCATTAAGCGAATATCGGCGCTGCGAGTTCATCGGTGCCCTCGGATTTCAATTCCGAGCACCGGATCAAAAGTTAGGAATTCCCGCTCGTTCGTTCACTGAACGTACCCGAGCCAAACTTCGGAAATTAATTCCGGGCACTCCGGGCCTCGGAATCAGGTGCCGTCTGAAACCGCGCTCTTGTAAAAATCCAAAGAAAATTAAGAAAAAAATTTCCCTTGAATTTTACGGTCTTTACATTACTCCCACCTCAGGGCTTTACGTCCCCGTAAAGATACAACAAAAACTAGGGGAACAAAAGAGGGTACTGAGCACGCATCTGAGCCTCCCGCTCCCAAGTGCTCTCCTGGAGATTCCCGTGCTGCCATCTGATGCGCACAAGAGGAATCGATCGCCCACGTAGGACCCGCTCCTGTCGATCCTCTATCTCCACCGGGACCTCCGTAAAAGTCGCCCCATCGTCAACGTCAAGCTCCCCATGGTCAATGATGTGCGTCGGGTCGTGCACGTATCTCCTCAGCTGGGATACGTGAAAGACGTCGTGCACCCGGTGCAACTGAGGTGGTAGAGCCAGGCGATAAGCCACCTCGCCAATCCTGCTGAGAATCTGGAAAGGTCCGATGAAGCGCGGAGATAACTTGCCGCCTCGGCCAAATCTCCGAATACCACGTCGAGGTGAGACCCGCAAGAAGACGTGGTCGCCATCCTCGAACTCCAGTGGCCTCCGCCTTCTGTCAGCGTATGACTTCTGCCGGCTCTGAGCTGTCCTCATCCGCTCCTGGATGACCTGGACCTTCTCTGTCGTGGCCTGGACCATCTCCGGTCCCACCAGTGCTGATTCCCCAGGGTCTGTCCAGCACAAAGGAGATCTACATGGTCGGCCGTACAACGCCTCGTACGGTGCCATCCCGATGGTGGAGTGGTAGCTGTTGTTGTATGCGAACTCCACCAAGGGGAGGTGGTCCTCCCAGCTACGACCAAAGTCGAGGACACATGCGCGGAGCATGTCCTCGAGAGTCTGAATGGTCCTCTCCGTCTGACCATCCGTCTGAGGGTGAAAAGCTGTGCTAAGACGTAGATGCGTCCCGAACGCCTCCTGTAACCCCTTCCAAAGCCGGGAAGTAAAGCGGGCATCACGATCGGAAACGATAGATGATGGCACGCCGTGGAGCCGCACAATCTCCTGAACGTAGAGACGTCCCAAGCTCTCCACCGAGCCCTGCTCTCTGATGGGTAAGAAGTGTGCCGACTTGGTGAGTCGGTCAACAATCACCCAGATGGAGTCGTGACCTCTGGAAGTGCGTGGAAGTCCAGTCACGAAGTCCATAGATATGCCATCCCACTTCCACTCCGGAACCTCCAAGGGCTGTACCAAGCCTGCTGGTACCTGATGCTCTGCCTTCACCTGCTGACAGGTAAGGCATCGAGAAACGAACTCTGCTACATCCTTCTTCATGCCCGGCCACCAATGCTGTCGTCTGAGGTCCTGGTACATCTTCGCCACTCCAGGATGTACTGCTAAAGGAGAAGTGTGAAACTCCCTCAGCACTTCCTCTCGCAAGGCGACTGGTACCATGGTACGTCCTCTGAAAAGGATGTCGTGCTCTGCTCCAAGGGAGAAACCATCAGGTGTCTGTCCCGAGGATATCTGTGCACGCCGTGTCTCACAGTCAGCGTCCCCATGCTGTGCCTCCCTGACTCGCTGCAGTAGTGGAGGAGTGACTGTGAGAGACTGAAGAAAGGCTGCTCCATCTCTATCCACGAAGGATATCTGCAAAGAGGCTAGCTGCTCCGTCGCCTCCTCAAGTAGCTGAATGCCCGTCCTCCTGCTGAGGGCATCGGCTACTACGTTTCCCTTCCCAGGAGTATAGACTATCTCAAAGTCATAGTCCTGGAGGAACTCGAGCCATCGTCGCTGTCTCAGGTTCAGGTCCTTCTGCGAGAAGATATACCTGAGACTCTGATGATCGGAAAAGACTGTAAAGCGCTCGCCCATCAGATAATGTCGCCATGTCTTCAGAGCGAAGACCACTGCTGCTAACTCCAGGTCATGGGTAGCGTAGTTCTGCTCATGCGGTCTCAACTGTCGTGATCCATAGGCGATCACTGCCCGCTCCTGCATCAGAACACATCCGAGTCCGGTCCCTGATGCATCGCAGTAGACCACGTACCCTACTCCCTCCTCAGGCAACCTCAAGATAGGTGCGCTAGTCAATCTCTGCCTCAGCTCCTCGAAGCTCTGCTGACAACTGTCTGACCACACGAAGGGTTTCCCCTTCTTCGTCAACGCTGTGAGTGATGCCGCAACTCTGGAGAAGTTCGGCACAAATCTCCGATAGTATCCAGCTAGTCCCAAGAAACTCCGAACCTCAGTCACGCTCCTGGGTGGCTCCCATGCTAACACAGCCTCAATCTTCGCGGGATCTACTGCAACTCCCGCCTCAGAGATAACGTGTCCCAAAAAGTGGACCTCACGTATCCAGAACTGGCACTTCGAGAGCTTACCATAAAGCTGGTGCTCTCGGAGTGTATCAAGAACAACTCGCAAGTGATAGGCGTGCTCCTCCTCTGTCGTAGAGTAAATCAGAATGTCGTCGATGAAGACCACGACAAACCGATCGAGGTATGGCTGAAAGATCCTGTTCATGAGAGCCATGAACACTGCTGGAGCATTGGTTACACCGAAAGGCATAACCAAGAACTCATAGTGGCCATACCGACATCTGAAGGCCGTCTTCTGCACATCCTCGTCTCTGACTCTGAGCTGATGATAGCCTGACCGGAGGTCTATCTTCGAGAACCACCGTGCTCCCTTGAGCTGATCAAAGAGGTCATCAATCCTCGGTAGCGGATACTTGTTCCTCACTGTCACCTGGTTCAGGCGACGATAGTCAACACAAAGTCGCAAGCTTCCGTCCGCCTTCTTGGCGAACAATATCGGGGAAGCCCAGGGTGAAACACTGGGTCGGATGAATCCCTTGCCCTGTAAGTCCTCCAACTGTACCCGTAGCTCTCGAAGCTCGGCGGGGGCCATCCGATATGCTGGAGTGGATATCGGGGCTGTCCCGGGGTACAAGTCAATATAAAAGTCTACCTCTCTGCGAGGAGGTAGCCCTGGAACATCGTCGGGAAAGACGTCCACGTACTGGTCCACCACTGCAGGAAAACCAGGACTCCGCACGTCAACTGCTCCAAGGATAAGGCTAGCCAACTGATGAGTGATGGGCTGTCCTCTCCTCCGCGGAAGTCCATCCTGTGCTGCTAAGGCTCCCTTCTCGCCGGTGAAGGTGAACCTGCTCCCGTCGGTGCGTACACATCGCACCTTGCGCCTAAAACAGTCAATCTGTGCATGGACCGTAGACAGCCAATCCATGCCCAAGATGACGTCGTAAGGCCTCGACGCTGCTACAAGAAGATCCCAGCCGAAGCTCTCGCCTCCTAGAGTAAGCTCACACTGCCGGCACCAGTGCGTAATCGTCGAGTCTGCTCCCGTAGGAGTCTCTAGCCGTAAGGATCGAGCCAACGGCTCAGTCGGAATCTCCGAGCTCCGAACAAGGGCAGCGGCTATGAAAGAGTGACTCGCTCCTGTGTCTATAAGAACTGCAGCAAGGGTGGAATAGACACAGATAGTACCTCGAATCATCTCGGGTGCGCCGTGGTCGTAGGCCTCTGCTGCCTGGAGCTGTGCCTGTCGCTGCCCGCCAGCTCCCTGTGGTCGAGGTGGACCTCCTGGTGGTGGTGGTGGTAAAGCCTCAAAGCGTCGGCCACCACCAGCTGCTCGTCCAGCTCCTCTGCCTCGTCCGCCTCCTCCCTGCGGACCGCCACGGTCGACCCTCTGCCTCTGCCTCGGTGGTCCATCTACTGACTGCTGCTCCTCGGCACGGCGGGTCGGGCAGTCACGAGCCATGTGGCCCTGTCCGCCGCACGAGTAGCACTGCCTGCCTCTCGGAAGACTGGCTCCGCGCTGTGTGCCCCGCACTGCTGAGCCAGTGCCCTGAGATCGTCTGCCTGAAGGTCTGGTCTGTCTGGACCCCTGAGTCATCCGTCGACTGCCTGCTGCAGATGACTCTGCCACGTGCCGCCCTGCGGTGGGTCGCTGTGCTGGTGTAGACTCAGCAATGAAGCTCTCGATCAGAAGAGCCCGCTCCAGTACTCCTGTCTGAGTCGGTATGCTGAGGGAGATCAGCGATGCCCTGATCTCGTGTCTCAAACCCTGCTCGAAGGTCCGGGCCCGGAAGAATGGGTCTCGTACCATGTCGGTCGAGTAGCGCGAGAGATCGGTAAATCTCGCCGAGTACTGGGCGACCGTCATGCTGCCCTGCCGCAGCTGTAGAAGCTCCTGGATGCGTACCGCTCGAAGGGTGGCCGGGACGAACTCAGAGCGGAAGAGGCTCTCGAAGTCCGTCCAGAGTAGAGATGCCTCATCGTGCACCTGGAGCATCAGGCTCCACCATCGTCCTGCTGCTGCGTGTAGTAGGCTCGCAGCGAGGATCACCATGAGGTCTGCTGGTGTCCTCACTAGCCTAAACACTCGAACTACTGCCTCCAGCCAGTCCTCTGCTGCCTGGGGATCCGTCTCCCCGCGAAACCTGGGCGGTCGCTGTCGCTGAAACTCATGCAGTGCGCTGAGGCGACGTGCATCGTCAGCGGCTGCTGCTGGAAGCATCGGGGGCTCAGCGGGTAAAGCTACCGCCGGTGCCACTACTGGAAAAGGGCCCTGCACCGAGGCCTCGTCGCTCGGTGGGCTGTCGTCTCGCTCGACCATCGGAACCCTAGCTGGCTGTCGTCGTGGGGCCATCCTGAAAAGGAGATCAAGAGTGCCATAGTCAGAACAGTATACCTGGTGAGCTGAATTAAGTAATCACAAAGAAAACTTGAGACTTTCATTAAGCAGATCAGTATACCCGGTGAGCTGACACAAGTAATCACAAAGAAAACTTTGAAACACACACGCAATCAATGTTTCCGTGCATTAAGTCGGAAATCAGAAGTCAGGGTCCTGGTGTATGGATACGTCGGCCGCCGCACCAACACTGGACTTCCTGGACTGATAACCACACTCAATACGCTAAACATTATTGCTTCACATAGAAAAGATCAGAGTTCGCGGTAGAACCGAACTCCTCTGATACCAATTTGTCACGACCCGCCCTCGGGGTCCGAGCCGTGACTACCCCAAGCCCGCCTTCCATAGGCCAGGGGCTGGCGACTAGCACCAAGGCGTAAATCCCGGTAAAAAGGGAAGGCATTGCCTTTGAAAAGAAAACACACACCACAGAGTAAACAAGCGGAAGGTAAACACTAAGAAAGCAGAGAACAACTGAAAGTGCGGAAAAGTAAATGGGCCAGAATACAAACCCAAACTGAAAGTAAAGTACAACTCGAAAAGGGAAAAACAGCAACTGTAAAGTAAAGGCCGCTACTCCGAGCTGTCCACCGGAAATCCCACCTGAAGGGTGGGTACAGATAGCTCCTCTGCTCCACGGGTCCCACCGTCCGCTCCGTGCTCGTCCCGCCCAGTGGTCCACCTCCGGGTACCGTCCCGCTCCGCGAACCTCAGCTAAGGTCAACGCTGTCCGTCGTCTGCAACCAACACAACGTAGTGCGGGCGAAGCCCGTGCAGGGGTGAGTATAAGCTACTCAGTAGGGACCCCGAGACCCCTGAAGGTCTCTCAAAATCCACAAAGGATAAACCACGAAGCAAAGTACAATCACGAAGTAACAACCAACACTGCTTAGGTATATGCCCATACATATACCTAAGTCATCAATTCAAATACGCTCCAACCTCCGAGCTCAAGTATAACTCAGTCCACGCAGGAAAGTATACGTATTCCACAAAGGAAAGTAACAGGATTCAGCTCACACAGGTATACTTCTTCAAGGACGATAAAGATGATCACTGATCCATCTAAGTCGTCGGACCCACGAAGGATCGATAGGTAACTAACCCCCGCAGAAGACCCACACAGGATCGGGCTCACACAGAACCTGTAGGCGCTGGCTCACACAGAACCGCTGAGCGCAAGGACCCACACAGGATCGGGCTCACACAGAACCTGAAGCACTGATCCACGTAGGATCGCTGAGTGCTGTAGTCGTCGTCGTCGAATCCACACAGGATCTCTGTACTGTCGTCGTCGCAGTAGAACAGTCGCAACCAGCACTAGGGTTCCCGCACACAGCAAGCTCGTACGGAGGGTCCGCTCCACGAGCCGAGAGGCTGATACATCAACTGTCACGAAGACCGAAGTTGATGTATCCAAAAGTTCCGTATTGTCAACAGGAACTCAACGCAACAGACGGCGCGTCGTTCGGACGCCCGGTCTGAGAGTTATTGGCATTTTTGTCTCCGGGGCCCGGTTGATTTTTAAGGCAAAACCAACCCGACCGTACTCCACCTGCGTCCAAACCTCGGGCGGAGTATGCCAAAAGATCCGTCTCACTAAGAGGAACACTACGCGACTGACGGCACGTCAATCGGACGTCCGTAGCTCAAGATAAGAGCGTTTCCGCTCCGAAGGCCCGGTTGGTTTCGTGAACGAACCAACCCGGCCGAACTCAAAGTAAACCGAAACCTTGAGTGCGATATACCGAAACGACCGTCTCGATCCAAGGATCGCGTTGCCGCAAACGGTTCGTCATTCGGAGGTCCGAGGCTCAAGTTATGAGCCAAAAACCGAATCTGGTCCGAAACGGGGGGGTCCGGGTCCGGAACGACCCGGCCCGACCCCCCCCCCCCTTGGGTGGCGCGGCGGCCGGCGGCGGCGGCCGGCGGCGGCGGACGGCGGCGGCGGGCCACGTGGCGGCGGCGGGCCGCGTGGCGGCGGCGGCTGGCGGACCGCGTGGCGGCGGCGGCTGGCGGACCGCGTGGCGGCGGCGGCTGGCGGACCGCGTGGCGGCGGCGGCTGGCGGACCGCGTGGCGGCGGCGGCTGGCGGACCGCGTGGCGGCGGCGGCTGGCGGACCGCGTTGGCGGCGGGGTGCCGCGGCGCATGCGGGAGGCACGCGGGGCTAAGCCCCGCGTTTCTAACAAAACGGCACGGCTTAAAGCCGTGCCTTGAAATATAAACGGCCCCCGCAGGTGGGGGCCGGCTGGACAAAAACCGGGGGGCTTTGCCCCCCTCCTTAAATGAACCGCCCCCCCCTCTTTAAGAGGGGGGTTTGAAGAGCCGGCCGGGGGTTTAAACCCCCGGTTTTTATGATATCCGGCCGGCCTGCTGGCCGGCCGGTTTTTACCAACGGGACCGGAATTTCCGGTCCCGCCCTTGACTTCCGACGCCGGCGGCCCGGCCGCCGGTCTTTCCTTCCGCCGCGGCCCGGAACCGGCCGCGGTCTCCTCGTCTCACCGCGGCCCGGAACCGGCCGCGGTGTTCGTCGTCCGGCGCGGTGCGACGGCACCGCGCCCCTTTCGCCGTGCCAAGAATCCTCCCAACGCGGCGTGTCGGCGTCGCGGTCTTGAAGTCTCTCCTCGGCGAAGCGCGACGGTATAGCGGAAATCATAAGCATGTTCATCCGCGTGGTGCGACGGCACCACGCCTTTTGCTTCCACCCGCATGAATCAATATGAACGAAGGAGGGGGTTTCGGCCGTGTTCGTGCGGTCCGACTCCCCTCGCGTTAACAAAAAACATAACTAAAAAGTCTCACGTTTAGTCATGCTAAATCCACGATTCAGGAATGGAATAAAATAATTAATAAAAACATCCCCTACCTCGGGTTTGAGATTCAAAGAAATCCTCTACGTTCCGCGGAAGACGGCGTCGCGGAAGTCGGGCGTCGCGGTCGTCGTTCGTCAAATCCGTTGACGAAGAGTTACGTCCGATGCGATACGTTGTTGGCGGATCTTCGTTTGTCGACGAAGAAGGTCCGAAGAGGAAGTAGAGGTCCGAAGATACCGGGTCTCCGAGTCGATGATCCTTGACGAAGTGTTATCGTTCTTCGTTGAGGATGAAGACGTTCTTCGTTCTTCGTCAGAGCTTGAAGATGAGAAAGCTCCCAAAGACAAACTAAGAACTCTCAATAAAATAAGATTACCTCTTATTTTATTAACACAACACAAGGGAATTTCAAAGCTTTGAAATTCAAAAAGGCATAGCTCCCATAATTAAACAAGGGTAACTTAAGCCATTAAAAAGGGGGGGTTAAGAACGTTGAGAGAAAAAGAAAAGAAAAGGGGTTCGTGTGGGCCCCACCACACTTAATCCTCCCAAGGGAGGTTAAGTGGGTGTGGGTCCCACTTTCAACCTCCTCCGATAGGTTTTAAAAGAATAAGTTAAAATAAAATTTGTTTTACACAAATTTTATTCAACTTAACTGAAAAACCCCAAAACGTAACTTTCAACCCGCAACAAACGCAACTCCCGAAAAGGTCTCATTAAGCGAATATCGGCGCTGCGAGTTCATCGGTGCCCTCGGATTTCAATTCCGAGCACCGGATCAAAAGTTAGGAATTCCCGCTCGTTCGTTCACTGAACGTACCCGAGCCAAACTTCGGAAATTAATTCCGGGCACTCCGGGCCTCGGAATCAGGTGCCGTCTGAAACCGCGCTCTTGTAAAAATCCAAAGAAAATTAAGAAAAAAATTTCCCTTGAATTTTACGGTCTTTACAGTTTCTATCTATAGAAATATCTTCACAGCATCACATCATGTATTCTATTGAGCGATATTGAGCTCATTAAAATGAGATCCTATTTATACGAAAAAACATTAATAGTTGGATCCTTCCTATAATGATCCTATTTTTCCTTGAATTTTGGAGGAACCTGTATATGTGACACTCAAACAACAGTTGGGTAGAAAAAAATTATACGACATCATTTCATGTAAGAAAACATGTGTAAGGAAATATAACATGTAATAAAATAATTCTTATGTTTAAGTAACATAAGTAAAATAGACTCCAATATCGTAGGAACAATATCAATAATAATGAAAAGATGAATTAGAAAAGTATGAATAATTAGACTATAAATATAGTGGGAAATATAGTCTAAATTTTTATATATAACGACTCTATTTTTTGTCGAAAACAGAGTCTGATTTTAGATGAAATTGGAGTCTAAATTTCAAGGAAATCAGAGTCTGAATTCTGAGGAATTCAACATCTGGGTTATTGGGAATTTAGAGTCTGAATTATAAGGAATCTAGAGTTTGAATTTTAGAGAATTTAGATTCTGAATTTTAGAAAATTTTGAGAATGAAATTCAATGAACTAATAGTCTGAATTTAAAAAAATTTATAGTATGAATTTTATAGAATTCAGAGTCTGAATTTCAGAGAATTTGTAGTTTGAATTTCAGAGAATTAAGATTCTGAATTTCAGAGAATTTGGTATCTGATTTCTATGAATCTAGGAGTCAAATATCATGATGAAATAGTGTCTGAAAACATTTGTAATTGGAGTTTAAAAATAGTGAGACTTGATATCTATGTAATTATAAGGTTCTGATGTTAGAATAAATATCCAATTCTTCTTAATTTAATTCGGTCATAAAAAATATGGTTAATCATGAATAAGGAACATTAAGCATAAAATATAAAATTTGGTTAAGGATAATGCATATAAATTTCCTTAAAGAAATAAAATTATCATTATGGAATTTTTTATGATTTTCAAAACATAAATAAATGAAAATCCATAAGAATGATTATTGACATAACAATCTCCCTGTTTTTTTGGAAAGAACATACTACTTTATGAAAAATAATATTATGATTGTAAAACATTAAATTTAAACTTATCTACCTTATAATTGTGTCTTAATGAATCCTAATAACCCCCTTAGGTTTTTTATCCTTAAGGATTGTATTCTATGGAATTAGAAATTGACAGGAAATAGAGTTTCTTTTTCTTGAGAATGTTTTCATTAAGATTAATCTCCCCTTTCTAATGAAATTTATTCTTTCATTAAAATACCCCTTAATATGTTTTAAGATTTTCTACCTCTTTGTGATTTTCAAAACAGAATGGAAGGAGGAAAAATTTGGTACCTGGAAGGTTAGACAATAAATATATTAAACAAGGTATAACAATGATATTTAATTAACTTTTAACGACTTAGGTTGAACAAAAGAAGAGATTTTTTAAGTTTACCAATCATCCTTCTTCTTCTATGGAATATGATTCTTGAGGATATCCATCATCTTAGTTATCTCCTTATGATATTCTTGGAACTTCTTGAGTAACTCTTATTATTTTGATTTCTTCTTCTCGAGAGTCTGAATCCTTTCTTCTTGAGACATGATCACTTATTCTTTTACCCTGGCTTTCTCGGTTAACTAATCTATGGTATTGTTTTCTCTCTTTTGGTTAATGGAATAAGAGTTATGTTTTCCATATAGAGACATTTATCTTCTTGGATCTAGGATTCATGCTCTTGATTCAGTTTTTATAAAATATTCTCGAACATCTCATCAAAATTGTTGAAAGTCTATTTGAGTGAATCCTAATAATTACCAACAATATTAATGTCATCAACTACTTATTTCCAATAATAATTAATCCCTCAAAAAGAAATTTTATGATTTTCATAGATGACCATGAAAGTTTCAAATTTTGATTATTGATTGATTAAATTCTCTATCAACATATTGGTAGAATCTGTCGTCATCATTAAAGAATGTTGAATAAGTTTTCACCGAGATAAATTATTTTGAAATAACAGAGTTGAATAAAAATTATTCTTAAAATATTTCACCACAATGTCATGTCCCATTGATGATGACAATCCAGAATCCGAATCATATTTCACTAGAGTAGTATATTTCACTTCTCAAAAAAAATTGACTTAGAATATTCAGCTACATATTACTAATATGTATCAAGAAGGAGTACATTCCTTTTAGAAACAACCTTTTTAACAACAGTAGCTACCTCTTGATATATTTTTTTGAATATTAACATCCTCTTCATCTTCTTGAACAATGTCTTCATTTTCTTCAATCTCATCAATGGAATAGATTTTGTTAACATTATCCTCTTTATAATTTACCTTTTCTTTATCATAATCAATTTGGGTGGATGAATCTTGGGATGTTCTTATTGAGAGTTTATCAGAAGGACTCTTTTCTTCATGATACTCTTCCACCATTTTAATCATGTCTTTTCATCATTATCTTCTACTTATTGATGAATTTCTTCCTCTTCTACAACAAATTGAAGAAATAAAGCTTCCTTCAAGAAGGTTTCCAAGAACCGAATCTATTTTGAGGCTCTCCCAATAGCTTTTATGATCAAGTAACCTAGGTCAGATTGCAACTACTTTTCTTTTTTCTTTTTCTCCTATGCTTGTTTCTCAAGATTTTTCTCTCCAACAATTTTCAAATCTCTATCCTTTGTAACGTCCAATCCAAAAATAGGATCACTTCTTTTCTATTCTTCTTTTACTCTATCCACATAGTAACTACTTCATCCAAAAACTTCTTTTTCTTCTCTGGTTTAGGGGATGCTGATTGATGTTTCTAAATGGGTTCAGTTGGTTGTGCTTCAAGATCGTTAGCCTTTATTTTATTTAAAGGTTCAATAACTTTATCATTTTTAGCTTCAGTGAGATCATCCTTATCAGGAAGATCATAAAACTCTTCTAATTTAGAAAATGAATGATATTTTCATCATTATTATGGTATTATCACTGAGTAACATAATCTGGAAATTCCTAGACATTGAGGTGTAAGGGATCATGGAGGATTCCAAACAGAAAACAACTATCTTTAAAATAATTACTGGATACATCAAAATCTGAGACTTTATGTTACCAATCCTGATGTTGGAGATTTTCCAAATGATATAACTCACAAAATATTACTTCCTTAGGTTCACCATGAAATCTAAGGGAATGATAGAACAAATCATGAATGAATATTTTTATCACCGAAACATGGGATAAGGAAACCTTGTATCGAAAATTCTACCAACCAATGTTTTTTGAGAGATGCGAAATATTGGGTTTCATGACATTATTGAGTCTGAGGAACTCATAATATTTACTCTTCATAGATTATCATTCTTTTTATGCTAACTGGTGTGAGAATAGAATAACATTGCTTTAATAGGGTATATCTAGGATACTTGATTCCTTGTAAAAAAATAGAGAGTATGAATTTTCATAACTCCTAAACATAAACTTTTCTATTCCACCTTGTTCATAAATGTTGATTGAATCATATAATTACACTATAAGGTCTAGGTAGACTGTATTTTGATCCATTTATGTAGTAACATAAATAATTTCCCATCAATTAAACTGGATAATCATTGCACTCAAGAAATTATACTTCTTAATGTATTTCTGACTCACTAACCTTTCTCAGATCACTATCCAGTCCTCTCATTCATTTCTAGAATAAGATAAAATCTGAGTCTAAGGAGAGGCTTTAAGAGACATTTGGATTTTAGGAAAACATAATAATCTATACAAAATACTTAAAGAGATTCATATCCTCGATGTAAAGATCAAAGAAACCCATTGTGGAATGAGGAGATGGTGTCCCTTTAAATATGCTTCATGGTGACAATTCAAATTATAGAATAGATCCATTAGTTGGGAATAATTTGATCTGATCTGATGGTTGATATTAATATCGAAGAAGGATTCTTATATTCTGATTTTTTGAGGTTTTGAGTAAAAATCATATTTATGGAATGTGAATATGATTAATGTTTCTTAAAACAATACATGAATACCAAATCGTGAAAATAAAATTATGAATATTTAAGAAAGGAATCAAAACTTTTGGATTTCTTGTATTGAATTTTCAATATTCATAAGGTTATTCATGATGAACATAGATTCCATAAATTTTATTTAGGAAAGATATATTTAGGTTTCGAAATGTCTTATTAAAGAAATGAGAAAATATAGTTTCTGAAAAAATTTAATTAAGGAAAATAAAAAATTAAGGTTCCAAAAAAAAATTATTAAGGAAAAGAAAATATTTAGAAAGAATAATCAAATGTGTTCTCCCTATGAAAAGAATTATCTTAATATAAAGATATCATATTTTAAAAAAAGTTAACATGGAAGATTAACTTTGGGTTATCATTTCTATATTTTTTATAGTAATCAAATATATCAGAGGGTAATGATTTTTTAAAAATATCATCATGTTGGTCTTGTATTCCAATAAATTGTAGAATTATATATCGGTTATGTTTTTGAACCCTAAGAAAGTGATGCATAATATCTATTTGTTTTGCACAAGATTGATGTGCATGGGTTTTTCTTAGGGAAATAGATGTTGTATTATCAAACATTTTCTGTGTTTCGGTAAAACATTCACAAGAGTCTGCGAGTGTGTGTTGAATCCAAAATACTTGAGCATAACAACATCCATATGATATATATTGAGCTTTTGTAATGTAAAGTGATACTGAGTATTGCATCGTGCATAACCATGAAACCAATTAATCTCATATGAAATGAAAAGTTCCAAATGTATTTTTCCTATCCATTCTACATCCAGCAAAACCAACTTCTGAAAAATAATTTAAATAAAATTAATTTCTAGAAGAATAAAAAAGTCTTCTATCCATGGTTCCATTTAAATAGAAAGATATAATTTAATTCCCTTTAAACGAGATTCCTTTGGATTTGATTCATATTGTTCACATAATAATAATGAAAACATTATGTCTAGACGATTATCGGTTAGGTATAATTAACATATTATCATACCTTTAAAAGATATTTGATCTACTAGTTTCCCAGCTTCATCAGGATCATGTGAATTTGAGGTACCGATTGAATTACATAAACTTCTAGTGTTGTTATATCCATACATCATAAGAAGATTTTTAGTATACTAACGTAGTTATATATTTGTTCTTTTGGGTTTTTGAGAAATTTGAAAACCCGGAAAAAATGTTAACTCACCCATAAAACTCACTTCATACACGATATTCATGATATTCACAAATAAATCAATTAAAGATTACTGAGTTGATTTGAATATAATGTCATCAACATAAAATTGGAAAATAAAAACATTTTTGTTATCATTATTTATTAAAATAGTTGGATTAGTAGTTCCCTTAGCATAACAGTTTTGTAACAAAAATCATATAAGTCTATCATACTAGTGTCTAGTGTATTTTTTAAGTCTATATAATGTTTTGGTATGTTTGAAAATATGTTCTACATATTTTGTGTCCTCAAAACTGGGATTTGTTCAACATAAACTTCCTCTTTAACATATATGTTAAGGAAATAACACTTAACATCCATTCGAAAAAGTTTGAAATTAATGAATGATGCAAAGGCATGTAAAGTACAAATATATTCAGGTACTGGATAGTCAGTTTCTTCATAGTATATTCCATCTAGTTGATTATTTCCTTTAGCAAAAATTCTAGAATTATTTCTTACAATTATTCCATTTTCATCACATTTATTTTTGAAGAACATTTTTACTCAAATTATAGATGTTTCCTTAGGACTTTCAACCAAGGTCTTGAAATTGTTCATTTTGAGTCCGTTTAGTTCATCTTTCATGACATTAATACAATCATAATCACCTAATATTTCCTTAGTACTTTTTTTGTTCTAATTTAGAAATAAATGCTTGATGTTATACTACATTTCATTAAGAACATATATTCTTTATTGTTTGATTTAATTCACTAATGATACTATCACTTGGATGAATATTAAGAAACAACCAATTTGGGTTTTGTAAAGACTATTCATAAACAAAAGGTAGAAAATATTCTATTTAAAATATTTCAGAAATATTTTATTGTTATTTTTCCTTTTTAGAAGATTTTTTCATCAATGGTTGATAATCAGCTTTTGAAAAAACATCTGAGGATGTAGGATGAGATTTTTTAAAAACAAGGGGATCATTTTCATAAAATTTAATATGTACTGTTTCATCAATATTACAATAATGTTTGTTAAAAACTCTATATGCCTTAGAACTAGTGTAATAGCCTAAAAAAATTCCTTCATCATATTTGGTTATGAATTTCTATAGATAATATTTAGTATTCATGATGAATAATTTTCATCTATGTACTTTTATTTAAGAAACATTAGGTTTTAATTTAGTCCAAAATTCATAAGGTGGTTTACTAAGAAAAGGTATGGTTAAAAAAATTATTGTAAAACATGCAACAATAATAGCTTTATCCCAAAGGTATTTATAAATCTAGTATCCACTCAACATAGTTATAGTTATCTCTTGAAGAGTTCAATTTCATATTTCAAAACACTATTTTTTATGAGTTATTGGAGATGAGGTTTTATGAGTAATGTATTTATTACTAAAAAAGTTTCTAAATATGAAATTTTAAATTCTCTCCCATGATCACTATGAATAGTTATTAATGGAAGGGTTTTTATCATTTTTATCTTTGGCTGAAAAATATTTTAAATAAAAAAAGGATTCATATTTCTTTTCTAGAAAATATACCCAAGTAAATCTAATGTAATATTAAACTAAAAATATATATAGTATTTTCCTACAATACATCCAGTTTGTGTTGGCCCAAAAATATCCATATGCAGTTGCTGTAACGTATTGGAAATTGAGACATCACCGATTGATTTAAATATTGACTTTTGATGCTTTCCATATTGACAAGGATCACAAACTTTTTAAGAATCAATTCTAAGCTCCTGTAGATCCTTAAAAACTCTTTTATTTGAGATTTGTCATAGGTTCCATATGATAAATTTTCCTAGTCTTCTATTTCATAACCATGATTGATCTTCCATTACTCTAAGGAAGGGTGGGTCTTGGATCCTACGGTCTTGTAGGTTTAGTGTATAAATATTATCATGCCTTTAGGAAGAGAGAGTAAACTCGTCCATGGAATTGTGTACTAAGAATTTATCATTCATAAAATTCACAAGGTAACATTCATCACATAGTTGGATTATTCTTATTAGGTAGTTCTTAAGAACTTTTACAAATAAAACATTTTAAATTAAGGATTTACCAAGAAGAACAATGTTACATATACCAACAATTTCTCCCGGAGCATTATCTCTAAAAGTTACTTTTCCTCCATTCACCT
Source organism: Viscum album (assembly GCA_963277665.1). Lineage (NCBI taxonomy): Eukaryota > Viridiplantae > Streptophyta > Magnoliopsida > Santalales > Viscaceae > Viscum > Viscum album. The sequence goes on along the minus strand of OY728167.1, from coordinate 511,059,448 downwards.
TGATAATATTTTTAAAGATTTCTTGTTACCAGTAATGTTTCGGGACATCCACTATCCATGTACAATGTATTATTTTTGTTATTTTCATTATTTTACTGAAGATAAAAAAACATTTACTCTCAAGATCCAAAAATTATTGGATCCTGATATTTCAAAATGTAAAATATTATGTATCCACATTTTCCTAGAAAAATAAGCTCTATAAAAACCTAATAATTTGGTTTTATTTAAAGAACAATTTTCTCCCAATTCCCATCACATTGAAACTTCGAGCCAAAAGAAGCACATTGGGGGACAAAATAGTTATGATTTAAAATCGGTTTTGAGTTAGTATAACAAAATCCATAACAATTCCTAAGAGGATGGAGTTGAGAATATATTTTATCAAATTTTTTCCATCTAGAAGAGAAATTTGATAAAAGCTTCATTAAATAAAATATTTCAGAATTTAGTCCGATGAATAAATTATTATCTTCAAAATCATTAGTTTTATAACTTGAGTTATTATATAGAATATTTTTCATATAAATAACATCTTCAATATCCCAAGAATGCTTATCCTTCTTATAATTAACTTCCTCAATTTTATTAGAAACATTTTCAAAATCAAGATTCTTATGATCCAGGTCTTTAGAAAGATAGGATACTTATTTTGTTAAAAAAAATTATAGAATTTGATTTTTCTAACTCTTTTTATCTTACAGTTCTAATTTTCATGTAATTTATAAAATCTAGAATCTTCTTCAAATTAAAGAAAAGTATTTACTTATGATGAGGAAGATTCTTCATCAGAAGATTCATAATATTCTTCATTCAGAAAAATTTCATTTAATTAAATATTTTTTAAGGATTCTGCATTGTGTACCTTAGCCATAATGAAATTATTTTTAATAGGTAATCTGGCTATAAGAATAATATTCATCCGACCAAAAGATTTATATTCTAAAGATTCATTTGAATATTCACCACCACTATAAGTCTAGGTTTTATTTTCCTTCAAGCCAATCTTAGACTTATATTTTAAGTTTTTCTTTATATTCCTTTCCTAATTCTCATCCTTTCTTTCTTTTCGCTTATGAATTGGACAAAAAATTATGATATTTAGAGCCCCTTTTAATTCATAACATGTTACTTTATAATATTTCATGTAATTCATGTCTTTCTTCTTATATCTGTAATGAAAATAACTCTTTACCGCAATCTTGTTCATCTTTCGAGAAATATTGGATAATTCATTTTCAGAATGTTCACTATCACTTGATTCAGACATAACAACATCTTTCATTACTTTAGATCTAGTTATTATTTCTAAAGTCTTTTCTATAGATGTAGTAATTAACGAAAAACTTCCATTGCAATTATTTTCCTTATTGAAGTTATAATCTCTCTTCATTCTTGTTTCATACTGATGAATATTTCTAAATAACACATCAAGAGTACAGTTAGATACTTTCTTATTTTAATCAAAAGATTTCCTTTTAGATTATCATTGTGAATTATATCCATTATTTTTTCCACTAGAACATCATATTTAATATCATTCTCTCCCATAGATTGAATATTATTGATGATTGTCATAATCCATTGTTTTAATTTTCAAACAGATTCTCTATAAGGAAATATTATTCCATGATATCCATCTCTTAAAATTTCTCATCTAGATTCGATCACTTTTAAAGTTCCAAAATGTTTGACTTCACATTTCATCTTGATTATTTTGGTAGCATTAGAATAATATATTTGACTGTATATATTCATAGTCACAGAACGTAAAATAGTACTACGTACCTTCTAGATTAGTTAATGTTCTGGGATATCATGATTTTTTAATGTTAAGATATCATTTTTAGGAATCTTGTATTCATCGGTAAGCATAAAAATTTTTCCACTCTAATGTTAATCACAAAAGACTTCATCATACCTCCCCAATACTCATAATCATTAACAAGAATTTTTTTTGTCTGGTAGGATATATATTTTCTATAGAATCAATGTTCATTCCTACCATTTCAAAACAAATGATCCTTTCCACAAAACATGTTTGTATAAAAACATATAAAGAAAACGTTTATAAGAAAATTATTAAGAAAAACATGATGAATTAATTTTGAGTAAGAGGAGATGAGCAAGAAAATTTATATGAAAGTATATGTATTTCAGAGACCTTCTCCGATACCAATTGTAGGATAGAAATATTGATGTAGATTCACAATTAAAATAGGGGTGATTTTTATGTTTAAAAACATTCAATTTTAACCTCAAGTAAATCATTGTGAAACAATGTTAAATAGGGGAAATTCTAAAACCATCTTTTATTCATAAATAAAGTGGTAATTAAAAGGGAACATGTACAATTATAGGAAACTGAAACTCAAAGAAGTTAAACTTAATAAAACATGTTCATGTTTATCTTAGAGAAATATTTTACCTTAATGATTATATATTCCTATTTATCAGATTAATTATAAGTACATTAATTTATAATAATGTTATACATTCATTCATTAACAAAATACATCAAAAATAAAACATGTAACGAAGAATGTAAACAAGTAGAAAATCTTTTAACCCAATCAGAAGGGTATCTAACAACCTTAGAAAAAGTTACATTGATTTATACTTTCAAAAAGTATATCATACCAACACTTGGTTAAGACCTTGAAAATAATATCAGGCACTCTCTTTCTATCCCAGCAAGCCCACGAACATTAAGGTAGTTAGCACCTATGTATTCCTATCGCTGGATGTCCTCGAACTTTAAGGTAGTCCGCACCTTGGCTTTCCTATCCTCATTATCCCTTGATTGTACTCAACAATAATCATACTTATACAAATAAAGTTTGACCATTTTTTTCATGATTGAACAATACCTTCGTAGATCTCAGAAGTCATGAATGTTTATCTCTCTAGAAATCAATTCAAATAATCACATCATGTAATCTCTTGATTGATATTGAGATCGTTAAAATGGGCTCCTATTTATAGTAAAAAACTTCAACAGTTTGCCCCCTCCTCCAACTGTTATATTTTTCCACAAATTTCAGACGGACCTGTACACGTGTTCCTCAACAAACAGTTAGAAACATATATTATGACATCGTTTCATGTAAGAAAACATGTGTAAAGAAATATAACATGTAATTAAAACATTCTTATGTTTAAGTAACTTATTTAAAATAGAATCCAATAATGTTGGAACAAATCATTAAGAATTAAAATATATATTTAACAAGTATGAATAATCAGAATCTAAATATAGTGGTAAAAAATCTAAATATATAAATAAAAGAGTCTGATTTTCTGAGAAAATATAGTTTGATTTTAGATGAAATCAGAGTCTGGATCTTGAGAAAACCAGAGTATGAATTTTGAGGAAATCATAGTCTAAATTATAAGGAATTCAGATTCAAAATTCTGAGGAATTCAGTGTATGAATTATGAATAATACAGGTATTCAATTTTGAGTAATCTAGAGTATTAATTTTAGAGAGTTTTGAGTCTGAATTTCAGATAATTTGGAGTATGAATTTCAGGGAATGTGGAGTCTGATTTTCTGAGAATTCAGAGTCTGAATTTCAGAGAATTTTTAGTCTTAATTTTAAATAATTCAGAGTCTGATTTTTTTGAAACATGAATTCAAATATCAAGATGAAACGGATTATAAAATCTGATGGAAAGAGACTCTAACAATAGTGTGACTTTATATTTATGAAACTGTATGTTTTCAAGGTTTCAGTATATATCCAATTATTCTAAACATAATTTTTTGTAATGAAAAATATTGTTAAGCTTGAATAAAAAACATTAAGCATAACATATAAAAGTAAGTTAAGGTTAAAGAAAATAAATTTCCTTATATAATGGAAATGATCTTTAAGGAAAATGTGTTTGTGAGTTTCAAAACATAAATGAATAGAAAATTTTTAATAATAATTATTGACTTAACAACATCAATCTATTAATGTATATGATATCATCGACAGAACAACACCTTAATAGAAACATATGATATATGCACTCATGAAACACTGTGTTTTTATCTACTTCCAGAAGTCGACTCTAGCTTTACCTCTACCACCTTTACCGAGTCCAGAAGCATCAATGAACATCTCACACAACCTTCTAACTCTATTCTATTTTATTTTTTCATTATGTGTGAACTATTTTTCATTTTGGACAGTTTGTGTGCCACTGTATTAAAAGTAAAAATTACCCATGTTCGAAAATTTAAGATACATTTATATATTCCCAAAAATTTCTTTTTTCACCCTAAAATCCCACGAATAATAGTGGAAGCCATCCTTACATGGCCTGTTTATAATTTTCACTCCCATGAAAACTCTTTAAGAGGTCTTGATGATTTAGACAGTTGTGTATGTTGTTGTGTACCCTTATTTAGGGTGTGGATCTAATTTTACCTATATCAATTTATTAGTTGAAAGTGATCACCAAGTGGAGAGGACTATGTCACCGATTGAGACTGAACCTCTTATTTTAAAAAATATTGTTTTTTTTCAATTGTCAGTTCCCACTGTTTGATTTATTAATTGATAGTTTTATGTCACTTTTATAGTTAATAATTGATATTTTTTATATTAGAATTGTGTTCAGTGTATTATTTTCAATAGATAAAATAATAATCCATATTGGTTTAACTGAGAACTAATCGATCATGGAAAATTGTTTCAAAAGATCAAATATTCTATAAATACTTTAACTTGTTTAACATGGACGTATTTGATTTTAAATTGAGGTAAATTTAAATAAACCATTTACGATATAAATATTTATAATTTCTCAATTTATCTAACTATTGAGTATCCTACTCTGACCAATAGTTGCTATGAGAGGTTTTCTGTTTTCAATGTTTTTAAAATATTTTCAACTTTGATTTTAGTTATATTTTAAATATATATAAATTTCTGTCACTGGAAAATTTATATTTTATTACATTAATAAAATATTCTTTAAATGGACAATAGAAATGAAGGTGATACTACAAAAAGTCCTCCCTATTTTAATTTCTAAAACTATGCTCAGTGTAAAACTAAAATGGAAATTCATTTAAAAATTATGGATTTGAAATATTGTATTATATAGTTGATGAATATTATATTCCTACTACTACTAGAAACATATGGGATGATTCCAATAAGTAATCATATAATAATAACTGCAATGCAATGAATGTTTTATACTGTTGTTTTGGTGATGAAGAATTTAATCATATTTCTACATGTAAAATAACCTATCAGATTTGGGATATTATTTTTGATTCACATAAAGGGACCCCTAATGTTATAGAAATGTTTCATAACACCTATAATATTATATATTATAACATTAAAAAGAAACATGATGAATCTATCTCTAACATGTATTTGTGGTTCTATGAGATTATGAATACAATGATCTCACTTGGAAAAAAACACTACAAAGGAACCTATCATGAGGACATTGAGTTGACATCCAGAAAGATGGTTATGGAAATCACTATCAATTAGAGAGTCTTGTGACATTGATTCACTAATTGTAGTGGAGCATAGAGGTAAGCTACTGATGTGTGACGAAGATTTTAGGGTCAATAGAGGTGAAGACGATGAACCAAATAGAACGTCAATATGATTCAAAAGCACTAAGTCTAAATTGAAATAAAAAGGATATAATTAAATTTCAGTATAAATATTACATAAATAATTATACATCAAGTTAAGATGATGAGGAAATGGATCAACTTTCTAGGATATTTTTGATGTTTTATAGAAAGAAGATTTTTTTAGAAATCCTAGTTACAAATGGACGTATGACAATAAAGTTAACTGGAATAAGGATTGTAAAAGAGGTGACACCACTAATGAGATAGTCTATTATGATTTTAATACAAGAGGACATATAAAAGATTATTGTCAAAAATTAAATAGAAACAAGAATTATGTGGAAAATTATAGAAAATATAAGAAGTCAAGGAAGGTCACTTGGAGTGCTTCTGAGGATTGCTCTTGGAAATAAGAATCATCACACCATGAGAAGACCGAAAAATTAAACACGTGTCTTATGAAAAAAACATCTTATTTTACACTAAAATATCCTATACAGAATTATTATTAGTTTAGATATTAATTTTATTATGAATATATGAAAAATGTATAGATGTTTGAGTACTGAAAAATACTAGAGAAAACATAAAATTAACTACCAGATGAGTATAAATATCTCAAGAAGAAACATTCTCTATTAGTTTCTAGTAATTCTAAAAATACTATTGAAATGGAAAAGAATGATCAGTTTCTCAATGAGAATAATTATATTAAATATTCTAATGAGAAATTATAGAAGGAATTGGAGAAATATAAAAATGGTAAAATTACTCTAAATCAAATGATTGGAAAGAATGTGGATCCTAAATATACTAATGTATTAGGTTTTCAACTAGGGAAACAAAAATTTTTTAAAAAGAATTTTGTATCAAAATCTATAACAATTTGTTTTTCTGTCCAAAATTGGAAGATTTGTTGAATGTTCAAGCACTGGAAATGTTTTCACAACTACTACTTTCTTAGGATCAAATGGAGTTATTTTTTCATAAACATTACAAAATTCTTATAGGAAACCCATAGAGATAACGTGGGTTCCCAAATATTTAATTACTAATGTTACTGGACCCAGGAAAATTCGGGTTCCGAAGTCATTTATTTTTGGACCTATTTTTATACGATATCCATTTAAAGAGTTCCTATTAGAGCATATGATATATCAAAAGCCAGTGTTAATGACATATTATGGAGGAATATTTGAGATTCAAGAACCTTATCATGATTTATGATGGAAATTTCACCATTGGTGATAATAAAAAAAATAACTGGCCACGTCGAAATTGGTAACTCTAATTCAGTTTTAATTCCAAAGAACTTTTTTTTGGTGGTGTAATGTAAAATATTCTTAGAATTTCCCAATTATGTGATGATGTTTTTCATGTTTAATTTAAAAAATATCATTGAAATTTTTTAAATTCTAAAAATGGTATAGTATTTCTGCATTTATAAATGAAAATGTTAATGTTGTTAATATAGATTCTACAGTTTCTGAAAATCTTCCTTTCATAAGTTATGTTCATAAAGAGTCGTGGCTCTAGCATAAGAGACTATGAATTTCTAAAATTCCCTCTCTTTGAATTATTACTAGAAAGGAATAGTCATGGATTTACCTAAACATTAGTTTCAAAATGATAATGTCTGAAATCCTTATCAAAAAATAATGTAGCATAAATAATCATTCAATAAAAAAGAATGACGTTTCAACCTCTCAAACACTTCAGTTGGTTCACATGGATTTTTTTGGACCATATAGATTTTCATGTTATAATGGGATGCAATATTTCAATGTTTTAGAAGATGTGTTTCCTAGTTATACATTGATGTTAATTTTAGCTCATAAGATGAAGAATGTTCATATTTCACCTAGTATGGTAGATCAGTAGAAATCCTAATCGGTCCTAGAATCTAAAAATTATGTAATTATCATGTTTGTGAGTCTTAAAATCATTAATTTTAATCTTTTTTCTCACAAAATCGGTATAGTCATAACTTATCAGCTCCTAGGACACCGCAGAAGAAAGGAGTTGTAGAAAGGAGAAATAGAACATTAAAAGAAATAGCCAAACTGTTCTTATTGAACATGATTTTCCTATTTCTATTTTTCAAGATAGTGTGAATAAAATTTGTTATATTATCAATATATTTTTAATTATAAATATCTTTAAAAATATCCCTATGATCACAAGATCCTCAATCCAGTTGGTGAGGACTCAAAAATTGAATCCAAGAGACCAGAGTTCGAAACCGGGACGGGACATATTTCTTGGTACTGTAGCAGTATTGTAGCATACACTATAGCATTACTATAGAAGGTACTATAGAATACACTGTAGTAGCTAAGAATATTCATCTATTAGGGCTTTCGGGCAACCGGTTTGGGCCTCAGGTCTTTTAAGGCCTTCGGGCCACACAAGGCTTCGGGCCACCCAAGGCCTTCAGGCCAGTAAGGCTTTCGGGCCACCTCAAGGACTTTGGGACACCTTAAGGCCTTAGGGACAACTAAAATGGTGCTTAAATGATCAAACGGACTTTACATGGTGTAGCCTTCATATGGGGATGCAGATCATGCACATTCACCATAGCAGAATCTAAGAGGATTTGTTTGAAATAGATGGTATGGCATTGCCATCGGGACCAGCCAGCGCTTGCACGGGAAGCCTAGCCGAACAACCATGCGAAGGTGGAGAGCTAACAACACGATGAAGTAGCTGGGAGGATGGGTTCCATGTATAGTCCATATATTTCCTCAGACCTATGGGACATGTAATCTATGAGCCTACGAGCCTTGCAATGGTTCCCCTTCTTCCCTTGAAAGGGGGATTATCAAACATCATTAAAAAAGATGGCCTTCGGGCCATTCGGGCTATAAAGACTCTCTACGAGTTGTGGAATAATTGGAATACTGTGTTTAATTACTTTAATATTTTTTTTGTAAAAGTCAACACCCTCAATAGAAAAGATAACCATGAATAATTTACATCCAAGAGTGATAATGGAATATTTCTACGTTATTCAACCTCTATAAAAGCCTATATAATCTTCAATAAATGAAAATTGTGTGTGGAAGAATCTGTACATGTCAAATATGATGAAACAAATCCAAAAGAACCTCGTAACTCCTTAGAAACTATTGTGGATAAATTTTGAAATATTGACATGAATTCTAATCCTTCCAACTCTACAGTTAAGGAAGATGAAAAATCTTCATGTTCTAGAAAATTTCCCAACTCTTATAATAGTGAACCTGAACTTGTAAAAAACCCTAAAATAACTAGCACACCTTTTTTAGATCTCTTATAACTCTTTAGAATGATCCCTTAGATTTTGGAGTTCGAGACATGGATAAGGGGACGTGGACTAAATATTCTATAAGAAACAAAGTTGAACATCAAGCCTTTTTATCATAGCATGAACCTGAAATCATCAATAATGTAATAAATGATGAATTTGGGGTTATGTCATTGCAAAAGGAATTGAATCATTTTGAAAGAAATAATGATTGGAATCTTGTTTATAAACCCAAAGACACCTTGATCATAGTCACTAAATGGGTGTTTAGAAATAATGTGGATGAGGCTAGAACTGTTGTAATAAATGAGGATAGATTATTTTCACAAGGTTATAGTCAAGAATAAGGAATTGACTATGAATAATATATTGTACCTATTTATTGAAATTAATCCCATAGAATCATTCAAGATTATGCAAAAAATTTGAACCTCAAACATTATCAAAAGGATGTAAAAAAGGAATTTCCTATATGGAAATATAGTTGAGGATGATTTTTCTGAACAACCCCATAGTTTTAAAAATCGGCATTTTGAAAATCATGGTTTCAATTTATGAAAATCGTTGAATGGATTAAAACTAGATCTAAGAGCTTGGAATGATAGTCTTTTCACTTTCCATATTTCAAATTGTACTACAAAATGGATTTATAATCATAATATTTTCACAAAAATAATTTATAAATACATTTTAGCTGTTTAAATATATATTGATGATATTGTTTTGAATCATTAAAAAATTATTTATGTGTTGATTTTTCCAAAATGATTCAAAAGGAATTTGAAATGTGTTTAATGGGTTAACTCTTTTTTTTGGATTTCATGTATTTAAAAATAATGAATTCATTATTTTAAAACAAAGTAAATATACTAAATATATTTTAAAACGTTTTAATGTGGATATCACTAAATATAGTGATACTCCTATGATTACCAACAAAAAATTGGATCATTTTGAAGATGGAAAATTAGTGGAACAAATAAATTATATTGGTATGAGTTGAAGTACTCTTTAGTTGATAGCTATATGATCTGATATTATGTCTACTATGTGATAGTGTTCTCATTTTCAATAAAATCTTAATGTGTCACACCTTATTTCTATTAAAATAATTTTGAAATTCCTCATCAATATTTACTAACATTAGATTGTTATGTCCTAGAGGAAAACAATTAGACTTAGTTAGTTTTTCTGATGCATAATATGGTGGTTGAATGTTAGATAGAAAAGTCACTTGTGGAACATGTAAATTTTGGGAATTATTATAGTTTCATGGCGTAGTATGATGCAAAATTATGTTTCATTATCTACTACCAAAGTAGAATACATAGATATAGGTAGTTGTCTGTGCTCAGATTTTATGGATGAAACACACATTATTAGACTATGATTATCAGTTTAGTCATATCCCAAAACATTGTGACTATAATAGTGCTATTAATATTTATAAGAAATTATTTTCTCACACCAGAAAAAATAATATCAGTGTATGATATCAATTTTTAATAGAACTTTATCAAAAAAGAGATATAACATTATAATTCAATGGAACAGAACATCAGCTTCCTGAAATATTTCTAATCAATTAAATTCTGATAGAAAGAGTTACATCATACTTGAGTTAGGAATGATAAACTTTTGAAGTCTCACCAATTATTTATAACCGGTGCTGGCTCACTGATTATGTCTTTTCCAGGATGACTCGCCGATAGGACTCACTGATTGGACTCAACAATAGAACTCATTGATGTGTCTCACTAATCAATATTCTCATTTCTCTATCTGGATGTTAGAATAAAAATGTCTATTTATTTTGGTTTATGGTAATCCATTTTTCTTATTTTATGATTTTAAATCCAAAAATGATAAAATTAGAGTCGATCCAACTCATTTACTTACACTCAAATTCCGGCTCTCGCACTCTTACTTCGTACCTTTCTCTCTTGAACACTTGCTGCCTTTTTACTTTTATTCTAAAACCCTCTAATGACACCAATGACTCGAGTTGAGCGTGTCTATAAGAATCGTATGGATGAGTTGCGTACTACTATGAATCGAAAAGGTGAATCTGGTTAACCAAAAAAAAAACCTATACATCCCAAACATAGGAGCTGAATTGTCACTCTAGTGAAATAAGTGAATTTTAATTACATACTACCAAGTAAGTCTCTCTTGTTGAATGTATTGAAAACACATGGCTGGTTGGAGTGGTTATTCTAAAACAAAAAACCTTTTTACTAAAGGTTACTGAATGAGTTATATTTCTATGTATAATTTATTAATGAAGGAATATAGGTATATTAGAAAATGTCTATAGTGAATGAAAGAATAATTTCTTTTTCCTCCAAGTAGTGGGAAGAATTTGTGAAGGTACCCCATGAGGGTGTGTTTGAGGATCGTCAAGGAAGTGCACCTAAACCTACATATAGTTTTAGTAATGTGGAATCTTTGGATATTCTTACTAGTAATCGAGATCATTGATGGCCAATAGAAAGTGAGATTGATGGTGAATGCTGGTTTATGTTCAAGTTTATTCAACATTAGTTATTTCTATGAAAAAGGAATTTTCCCTCCATGATATGCCAATATAATTTTTCTATATTTGTGAGAAAAGGAGATATTATTAACATGTTTACAAATTTTATGGTATATATGAATTAGATGATAAAACCATACTACATGAACAATTATTATTTTATTCCATGATTAATTTTACAATACTCGATGTTAATGTATTGGAGAATGAGGGTGAATAATCAGTAACTAATGATGACGGGTTTTCCATAACAAAATTCATTTGTAATATAATGAATGTAAATTGGAATACCCTGACGATACATTGTATTATGGAAAATGATGGCATGTATGAAGTGTTTAATATTGGTGAGCACCATTCAAGGTCAACTGACATGGTCGACCTTATCTAGGACAAGACGAGGTTGTTTATTATTTTGGTGAGGATAATAGAGATGAGGAATACAAAGGAAATGTATCACCTATTTATGATTGAAGTGACCTTAATATAGTTAGAAGTGGAGAAGGTATGACCTATGGATCTGATATCCCTCCTAAGCATCATCCTTCAAAGGAACCTATCCTAAATAATGATGATGAGGAGAGTCAAGAATTATAAAAATATAATTATATCAATAAATTTGGTAGGGAATAAGATGAGTAGTACAATGGTAAAAATAAAGAATGTAAAAATGTGGAAGAAGAAAAGGATACTGGAGATGTAGATGAGGAAAGAATGAAGAAGTTGATGATGAATCTGGTGCATAAAATGAAGATGATTGAGATTATGAGAATTAAGAAATAAGTGGTTAATCTGATAGTTAATTAAAATATCATGATGATGATCAACGCCTGTTGCATAACCTATTTATCTTACTGTAGATCATTTTGAGCCTCGAAATCCTACCTAAACTTACTTAGTAGAACACATTTCGTTTTTGGAATACCATAAATCTACTGAGTCAGTTTTGTTTTAGGAAATAGATCTAGATGTTCTTCCTAAAGAATATGATCTGGTAACTCTGGTACAAGAACCTATTTTCATCAAGAAGAAAACTCCTCTTGAGTGGAGGGTATATGACAACCCTGCTTTTATTACAAACTTAAACATGATTTATTACATAAAACTTCAATTGATACAATAAAGAATATTGAGAGGTTTAGTGTTGTTGGGGATTAGGATCATTACATAAAAACATGGAACTTGATATAAAACATCTTTATTGAAAACATCTTTGACATGACCACTACATTCCCTCGTACTTAGCATTACATGGGATAACCGGAGGACATGAATTAGAAAAGGGTGAGCTATAAAGACCAGTAAGGGAACACACATGGAATAACATGAGGAGTAAAATACATGTTAGAAATTATTCATATTAATAGAGCACAAGAGTATCATGAACATTAGGTCATGATAAAGAATGATAATCATAACATGGAAATGTTCAACAACACTTAACATGGAAGCACGAGTAAACCCTCGTTGCACTTGAATTATCATGAGTCAACACTCATTGCACATGATGTATCAAGATACTATACTTTACCCAATGCATTGGAGCGCTGTAAGGGCGCACCCTTCTTAAACATTTCATTTCATGCATTAGTGTGCCACATGGATCATAAAACATGGATTCATAAAACATAATCATTTATTCCACGATAAAGGAATGTGGAATTAATACATGAAACTTTATAATCAATAAGTAAATGTTCATAAATTTGAATACCCTTGATGGATAAATGGGCATGGTATTCACTACACAATGGCATTGGCTTAGAAAATCAGTGCGATTTCGGCAGCATAACGGCGTGACATAAGAATTCATAAAAATGGTTCATGAGAGAGAAAGGGGTTCCTCATCATATTTACATGTAATGGACAGTAAGGAGGTCATATATATACATGTCCCAACAATTTTAATGGAATTTAGATTCATTATACAAATGTATTGCTTGAATGTAAAAGAGGAGAGAGAAGTTCCTTTCAGAATTTCGGCATAGTAACTGGTGTACGTGGGAGAATTTAATGAGAGGGAAAGGGGTCTCCCATTATTCAAACATAAAAAGGGTAGTATGAGGGATGTGAGAAACCATACCCCAACATTAATAATTGAAATTAAAATGGAAAACAACTTAATGAAAATTGGACAAAAATTAGAAGGGAAGAAAAAACCCTTACTTGGAAGTGTGCTTCCAAAGGATTGAGAGGGGCTTGAGAGAGGATTCATGGGAGCTTGGGGAACCTTGGGAGGATTATAGAGAGATTAGGGCAGATGTTGGACGAACTCCAAAGGTTTTGAGTGAGGATGAAGGGGTGTCTTGTGTGGGTTTATATAGGAAAGGTGAGGGAAATATTTATTATTTAGGTTTGGGAACCCTTATATTAAATTAATTCAAACCACAAACCATGCAATGGTTTTTGCCCATGGTTTTTGGAAAAGGGATGAAGAAAACAATATTTTATAAGGCCAAAGTCCGAACTTCTTAAAATAATTAGGATGCTTATGTGGAGGTGAGTCACACTACCATGGAAAATAATTTAAAAATAAAAGATGTTTAATAAGTATTGAGGGTCCATTAATGCTTTGAAAAGTAGGTCAAACAAACCCAAAATCACATTATTTTAATGTTCAAACATATATTGGCGTAAATAATGCTTATAGTATTTTATTACATCATTATTGGGTCGTTATGATGTCATAAAATACATTATACATTTAAACGGTATTTAATTTTTACCCAAACATTTGATCGTCGTAGAAAATTATGAAAAAATCACTGTTGGATAATTTCGACGCCATAATTCCAGAAATAACATTTATTTTATCTAAATAATTTTCCAAATATGTTAATTTTTTACTTTCAAAATAAAAACAGACATTTATAAAAAATTCATGGGTTTTTGACAAAAATTGCTTTCAAACCTTAATAAAAATTACAATTGCATTCATAAAATTATATGATCATTTATATATAATAAAAATTAATTTAATAGTAATAATAATAATATTTTATTAAAATATTATTTAATTCAAAAATCCCTTAATTCAATAAAATATAATTCTTAAATAAATAATAGCTAAATACATTATTTGTACTTTAAAAACAATTTACAATGTATCAAAAATGACAAGGAGGTATATTCATTATTATATAAAAAAATAATATACATGAACATAGTACTAGAATTTTTTTACATAACCCCTTAAAACAGCCGCATAAGACCTAATGGTAAGGTGTTCGAAGGTGATATACACTTGGGGTGGCTCGGATTACATCGCTCCAGTGGTAATTTCTTTCAACTTCCACTTCTCCAATAGATGGTCCCGTTCAAGCTTGACATGATGAAGATCAGCTTGGGCTTGGTCAAGAGCAAAGCCCAAGGATGCCACCTCTTTTCTGAGCTCCAAAAATGGGTTTCGTATGGAGCAATTCTACTGGATGAGTCCATCACTTATTTTGTCTGAGTAAATTGGATTTGTTAAAGTCCTATATTTATACTAATAATGTAATCACTGTTCAACGGCTATAATAGCAACTGTCATAATTCTTAACATAAAACCAAAGAAGTTGACATTTTATATAATCTTTTTACATAAAGAGACACTTAATTAGATCAAGAGGGATTTCCATTAATGAAACATTAGGTCATTAAAATATTCTCCCCTTAAGAAATTTTGCCCTCGAAATGTTCCTTTTCCCACACTAAAACAGATGTGGGTAACTTAGCTTCATCATTTCCTCTGATTCCCAAGTCTCTTCTTCAAACATGTGGTTTCTCTACAACACCTTGACGAGGGGAATTGTTGTATTTCGTAGATCTTTTTCTCTAAGATCTATGGTCTTCACTGGTTGCTTCTCATAAGAAAGATCATCCTCCAACTCTACCACCTCAGAAGAGAGTACATATGAAGGGTCTAGTATGTACTTCCTTAAAAGTAATACATGAAACACATCATGTACTTTGGCCATGGTAGATGGAATTGCTAGTCGATAGGCCAGAACCCTGACATGATCAAGAATCTTGAAGGGGCTGATGTAACTTGGACTTAACTTCCCTTTCTTTCTAAACCTCATGACCTTCTTCGATGGAGATATGCATAGAAAAACCATGTCTCCATCTTTAAACTGAAGGTCTCGTCGATGGTTATTTGCATAACTCTTATGCCGACTCGGGGATTCCTTTATATGCTGCTAAATGGTTTTCACCATCTTTTCCATTTCTTCGACCATTTCTGTTCCAAGCAGCTTGCGTTCACCGACCTCATCCCAACATGCCGTTGTTCTGCACCTTTTTCCATACAGGGCTTCATATGGTGCCATTTGGATGCTCGAGTGGAAACTGTTATTATAAGAGAACTCAACCAGAGGAAGATGTTGATTCCATCATCCTTTAATTTCCATTGAGCATGCTCTCAACATGTCCTCAATTGTTTGGATTGTCTGCTCAGATTGGCCACCAGTTTGAGGATGATAGGTCGCACTAAAGTTCAGTTCAGTATTCAGAGCATGTTGAAGACTCTTCAAAAAATAGAGGTGAATCTTGGATATCGGTCTGACACAATAGATAGTGGTACTCCATGCAACCATACCACTTCCCTGATATATATCTATTCCAGTTGATCCAATGAGAAATCCACATGAATAGAAATTAAGTGTGCAGTCTTTGTTAGACGATCCACAACAACCCAAATTGCATTGTTTCCTTTGGATGTCCTCAGAAGTCCGATGACAATGTCCATAGTGATGTTCTCCCATTTCCATTCTAGTATGGTCAATGTTTATATCATCCCCTTAGACTTCTGGCTCTCTACCTTTACTTGTTGGCACACCATGCACTTTGATGTATATTCAGCGATCTCCTTTTTCATATTATCCCAACAAATGTTTTCTCGGAGATCTTGATACATCTTTTATCTCCCTAGGTGAATAGAGAAATTTGAACTATGTGCATAATTCAAAAGTTCCTTCTTCAGCTCTGGACATGATGTAACACATATCCTTTTCCCAAACCGCACAATTCCTTCTTCATTAACATTAAACACCGAGGATTTCCCTTTTTCGATAGCTTCCACCTTTTCCTGAATTCCCACATCATCCTTTTGAGCGTCCTTTAACCTTTCCATAAGAGACTGTTGAGAAATAATTTGTGAAAGGATTAATGGTGTTCCCTTCTTTATTATTTCCTTGTCCATCTTCATCAAGTCTAAGAAGATTGGATCCTTCTCAATTCTCATAATTGTTAGAATCGCTGGGTCCTTTCTTCTTAGGGTATCTTCCACCTTGTTCGCTTTCCCAGGGTCGTAATATATTGAACAGTCATAATCCTTGATGAGCTCTATCCATCTTGTAGGATCTAAATAACGATGTAGATACTCAATATACAAGAGGGGGGGGGGGTGAATTGTACACTTTAAAAATTTCCTTAGACAAGGAAAAATCTATGTTTAACAATGTTAAACTAAGAGAATTCACAATACCTATAATCACCAATTGGAGAATTGGAACCAAAGATTACAATATGATATTCTACGTTAAATAGGACATAATATAATCTAATCAGAGTACAAGTGTAAGGAAATATAAGTAGGATATACTTTCCTTACAATACAATATGCAGCGGAAAACAAGTAGTAAAACTACAAGTAACAAGATATGAATCTTTTCACCCAAAGAGAATGGTATCCAACAAAAATGGATAAAGGTCCCTTGATTTATAATTTCAAGAAAGTCTATCTTACCCACACCAGAGTAAGCCCTCAATACGAAGATTGGAATCTCTGTCTTGCTATCCCCTCATGCCCTCAACTACAAGGTAGTTGGAACCTATGTCTTCCTCAGTAAGGAAGCCCTCGAACTTCAAGGTAGTCGGAACCTCTGTCTTCCTATCCTCAGAAGTCTCCGAATGTAATCACCAACATTCGGAGTCACACAAAGAAATCTGAAAGAGCGGTTCAGTACAAACAAGGCATGAAAATATTTCTCTCTAGAAATTACCTTAACAATGTTTGGTCTCTAGATCAATCAACTTGTAGTTGATCTCTTTCAAATGAGATCCTATTTATAGGAAAATTTCCAACGGTCAGCTCCCTCCTCCAACGGTCATATTTCCCATGAAATTCGGAGAGACCTGTACACGTGTAACTCAACCAACGGTTAATTAGAAACAGAATGAACGACATCATTTAATAATAAATCATGTATAACTGAATGCACGACATCGTTTTGAAATGAATCATATGTAAGTAAAATCTATACAACATTTCAGAGTGTAAGCAAGTCAAAAGTTCAGAGTCTAACCAAATTGAAATTCGGAGTCTATGTTAAGAAAAGTTCGGATTATATATTATAGGAATTCGGAGTCTGGTTTCACCAGAGATCAGAATCTGAAATTGCAGAGTTCGAAGTCGAACTAGTAAAATATTAGAGTCAGACTTTATAAGAGTTGGGAGTTGAACTACTTAAGAGCTAGGAGTCTAACCACTTAAGTGTTCGGAGTCGAACCACTTAAGTGTTCAGAGTCGAACTGCTTAAGAGTTTGGAGTCGAACATTATAATAGTTTAGAGTCAAACTACTTAAGAGTTCAGAGTCAAACCACTAATGTGTTTTGAGTCGAACTGCTTAAGAGTTCGGAGTCGGACTGCTTATGTGTTTGGAGTCAGGCTACTTAAGAGTTCGGAGTCGAACTACTTAAGAGTTTGGAGTCGAACTCAGGAAAGTTTAGAGTCCAGAATTCGGATTGGAACTTCATTACAGTTCTCATCCAGAATTAGGATCCTAAAAACAGAATGCTCCAAATATTTACATTAATTGACTTCTGAGATTTTGGGTATGAATCCGGTTTTTTTGTACTGAAGAAAAATATTGCTATGTATAAGTGAATCTAGGTTAGGGTAACATTCCTTAAAGAAGTAAATTTTCCATATGGAGGTAAAATTAATTTTTTCTTAAGTATAAGGTGTATGTGATTTTCAAAACAAAAATAAATGGAAAAGTCATAAGGAAAACCTTATTGACTCAACAATCTCCCCCTTTTTGGAAAGCACAAACATCCTTTCGAAAAAAAAATATAAGGATTTTGAAAAAAAACATTAGACTTTGAAATTAAAACTTATCTCCCTTAGTTCATGGATGAAAATGAATAAAAATAACTCCCCCTTAGGCATTGAAACTCTAAGGATTGTATTCTGAGTTTTTAGAGTGGAGTTTTCATTATTGTAAGAATGAAAAACTTCGTAGTGGGAAACTCCCCCTTTCATTAAGAATATTTCTCTTAGAAAATTTTCCTTTGTCCTCCTTAGGAGTAGTTCTTTTTCCTTCTCCCCCTTTATGATTTTCAAAAAGAATTGAAGCGATTGGAAAACAAAATATGGTACCTGAAACATTAGTATATGACAAGATACAACCAGCCAAATAATCATTTCATTAGAGTTTGAAAATTTTACAAAGAAATACAATCACAAAAAAATATCGGAGTGAGTTCATTTGTCTTCCTTTTCCTTTGGGATGTGCTTCTTTAACAAGTTTTTGAGTTTCTTAAAGTCTCTTTGATCTTCCTCACCTTGCCTCTCCAAGGCTTTTACCTTTTCTTCTTAAAATTTTAATGCTTCTGCCTGAGCCTCTAAGTCTTCTTTCTGCAGCTTTATTATCAAATCTTGTTTTTCCAAGTTCTGCTGAAACTCAATCCAGAAATCACTTTCACTTTTCCAATTCTGAGACACTGAGTTCAGATTCCCATTAAGGTCCCTGACCTGTTGATTTTGAGAATTTTTCTCTTGGGTCAGCTTTTCATAAATCTTGTTATCCTTTTTATCCTCCATTTCAAAAGAATTTTGATCTTCAGCCAGAAAACTCCCAAACTGAACTAAATCATCATCAAATCTCTTAGACCACTTGGTTACTTTACTGCAGAACTTTCTACGTATATCATAATCGATAAGAAAACTTTTCTGTTCAACTTCAAACTTCACAAACTTATCCATGACCATGGATAAATAATCTGATTTCTGATTCATACTTTGTTGCAGCATCTGGCATCTAGAATCTATTGTTGGAAAAATCGGAATGGTTTCCACCAACATCTTTAGAGATCTAACCACAAAATCATGCCCATAAGATGATGATTCCGAATCAGAATGTTCTCTTTGAGACTGCTCTTATTCAACTTGCACCAGCTTTCTTCTAGAGGTACCGCCAACCTATTTTCTTTCTGATTACATATTTTATAGGTATCTCCATGAGAGGTTTCTTACCCTTATCATTTCTCAGAATAGGTTCTTTATTAAGGGATACTTCCTCGGATTCAGACACTTCGATAATCTGGTCTTTATCTGGTTTCTGTTTTTCTTGTCCTTCCTCAAGGAAATTTCTCTCATAGGATTCTTCCTCATCATACAAGACATTTTCTTCTTCTTCTTCTTGTTGTTGCTTATCATCATTCTTACTAGCTTCCTAATCTGCCTTTCCTGGAGATACTAACTTTTCGGATTCAGTCTTATCTTTATAGTCATGTACTTTCTAGATCAGGGTATCGAAATCTTCAATTTCCTATTCTTCTTCTTCTTCTTCTTCAAATTCTTCCTCTACTTCTTCATCAACTTCTTTCTCAGCTTCATCAACTATTTCATTACCATTGGATCTATCCGGAGTGACATAGTTTTTGGCTGGTGTTTCAGGTAAAGAAGGATAAGCACCAAAAGTTTCCGGAACATGAAGCATTCCGGATGCCAACTCTGTAGCTTTCAGTAAATATTGCACTACTTCGGCTTCAAACATCTTCTTTTTCATCTTCTTTTCTATTTCTTGTTTCTATAGGTCTTCTGCAACTCTTTCCTTTAAAGCCTTAGCCTCCACAGGTTCCAATCTGAATTGTGGATCCCCTTCCTTCCCCTTTTCTTTGTCTTCCCTCCACTTGGCTGCCACTTCATCTGTATATGTTTTCTGCTTCATCGGTTTGGGAGGAGCAGACTGAGTTTCCTTAGCTTGAGGATTTTCATCATCAGCAACCACTTCCTTAAACATTCTCTTCCTCCTTTGATTTTTGGATGGTTCTGGATTTTGTGTTTCTTTCTGAGCTGTCTCATCCTCTTCCATAGACAGAGGGTAAAATTTTCCGGATTCACTGGAAAAACCCATCTTCATCCTCTTGAGGGTATCATCACTGACTAGCATAAGCTTCCAATTATGAAATTTTGATTTACAAGCAACCTTGAAAGATTCTAGGAATCGAACAATCCACTTAGATATTAAGGCAGGAAACATGATAATCTGAGCTCTCAAATTGACTTCTTTGATGTTCTTGATCGTAACCAAGACATGCGTCATCAGATTTATCTTTCTTAGATTTACCAAGAAATCTAAGAAATAGATATCAATATTCTTCAAATTGTGTTTATCACCTATTCTTGGAACCAAAAAGCATTGCCCCCAAATCTGAAGTATCCTATTGTTCGGAGTGAGACAACCAATCTTGATAGTTGAATCATCTTTAAGACAAATAAACTTCAGTGCCTTCTCCTTGTTGAAACTTCCTTGCACATCGGGAATTTTGTGAGAGCCGAATTCAGCTTCTCCTTCATTGGATAAACCAACCAAGCTCGCGGCCTTGGTGTAAGATAGCTTATAAGTCTTCCCATAAGACATGAAGGAAAACCATTCTCTTCCATCTTCCTTCTGGAAGGAAACAGACTCGTAGAACTCGGTTAGCAAATCAGTATAAACTGGATCCTTTTTTTCTGACTTTGCTACGCAAACATCTTCCCATCCATTTAGCTTTATATTCTTGGTTATAAGGGAATCAAGATTATAGAAATCCGGATAAACTAACATTTCCCTGAAGACTAACCACTTAGAGATTGGTTTTGCAGTTGACATATCTTGAGATGTTGCTTCTACAGACATTCATAGTGAAGAAATCTGAAAGATTCAGAACGTCTTTGAAATGTTCGGAACCGGCCTTAAGAAGTGCAACAGGGATTTGAGACGCAAAAGCTTGAAAAAACGATGTGGGATGACTCTCGGTGTCCCATTTATATAGGCGATGGATGTGATCTTTGGTCTTCCAAAAAATATACAATGATTAAAAGAGCTTTGATCTGATCTGACGGTTGAAAACAATCCCGCAAGGAAAACTTGACTCCGATCTTTTGAGGGTTTTTTTAAAAAAAATCGGATTTGATGAAAAAAAACTAGAATCCGAACTTTTTAAAAGCAAGGAAAATACCAGCAAGAAAATTTTGATTATGAAACTAAAAGTAAAGAAATCATAGCATTCGGATTGGATAGAAACATTGTTCGTAATTGTAATATTCTTCTTAAAAAACATTATGAAAGTTCCAGTATGAAAATCTCATTATGAAAACGCGATTCTGGAAGTATTCAGTACGAATATTTCCATTCTAGAAGTTCTCATTCCGAGAATTTCAATCCTAAAAATTTCAGTTCCAGAAAATCTTGTTCCGGAAATTTTTGTTTCATAAATTTCCACTCTGGAAACTTCAGTTCCAAAAAGTTTGAAAAACAAACTACGAAAATTTAGTTACACAAAAAAAACGGATTACGAAAATTTTAGTTACACTTACAATCACATGTACCCCCCCTATGAGAAGGAGTTTATTACTGTTAGGAGAAATGTTCAAATAGAAGTTAATGAAGAATGATTACCTTACAATTATCATTCCTAAATTTTGTTTAATGTATTAAAATCTATCACAGGGTAATGAATTTGTGAAAATATCAGCAAGTTGATCTTGCGTTCCGATAAACTGAAGAATAATATCTCCTTTTAGTGTGTGATCTCTAAGAAAGTGATGCCTAATGTCTATGTGTTTTTCACGAGAGTGATGCGAATGGTTCTTACGTAGGGAAATGGCACTTGTGTTATCACACAAAATTTGAGTCTTAGTAAAACTCATGCCATAATATGTTAGTGTGTGTTGCATCAACAACACTTCAGCACAACAACATCCAGCTGCTACATATTTAGCTTCAACAGTGGAGAGTGCTACAAAATGTTGCGTCTTGCAGGACCAAGAGACTAATGAATCTCCTAGGAAGTGACAAGTTCCGGATGTACTCTTTCTATCCATTCTACATCCACCAAAGTCAGCATCCGAAACGCTTTTTAGAATAAAATCATTTTCAGAAGTATAAAATAATCCTAGATCCCTGGTTCCCTTTAGGTAGTGAAAAATTCTTTTTACCGCTTTTAAGTGAGATTCCTTAGGATTGGATTGATATCTTGCACATAGGCATACTAAAAACATTAATTCTGGTCGACTAGCTATTAAGTAAAGTAGACTTCCTATCATACCTCTAAAAAATGTTTGATCTACTAGTTTCCCAGCTTCATCAAGATCTAAAGAGTTTGAGGTACTGATTGGAGTACTTATACTCTTAGTGTTGTCATAACCATACATTTTGAGAAGATCATTAATATACATATGTTGAGATATATAGGTTCCTTATGGTTTTTGAGAAACTTGAAAACCAAGGAAAAAAGTTAACTCACCCATCATACTCATTTCAAACTCAGATTTCATTAGACTTGCAAAAGAATCAGTTAAAGATTGCTGAGTTGAACCAAATATGATGTGATCAACATAAATTTGAACAATCAAAACATTTTTCTTATCTTTCTTTATAAAAAGGGTTGGATCT
The DNA here is from genome assembly GCA_963277665.1 of Viscum album. Taxonomy (NCBI): domain Eukaryota; kingdom Viridiplantae; phylum Streptophyta; class Magnoliopsida; order Santalales; family Viscaceae; genus Viscum; species Viscum album. The sequence continues at coordinate 511,036,384 of OY728167.1, read as the reverse complement.
TCATTTCCCTTAACAAATTTATTTTGAAGCAAAAATCATGTGAGTCTATCATACCAGGCTTGTGGGGCTTGTTTAAGACCGTACAATGCTTTGGTAAGTCTAAAAACATGATCATGATGTTTCGTATCTTCAAATCCAGGAGGTTGTTCAACAATAACTTCTTCTTGAACAAAACTATTAAGAAAGGCACATTTCACATCCATTTGAAAAATTTTAAAATTGAAGAATGCTGCAAAGGCAAGTAGAATACGAATAGTTTCAAGTCTAGCTACTGGAGCATTGGTTTCTTCATAGTCTATTCCTTGTTGCTGATTATAGCCTTTACCAACAAGTCTAGATTTATTCCTTACTATGACCCCATTTTCATCACACTTGTCTTTGAAGACCCATTTAACCCCAATGACAGAAGTTTCCTTAGGTAATTCAACTAAGGTCCAGACTTTATTCCTCTCAAATTTGTTTAGTTCATCTTGCATGGCTTTGATCCAATCATCATCACCTAAAGCTTCATCAGTGCTTTTTGTTTCTAATTGGGAAATAAATGCTAAGTGTTCTAATTCATTTCTTAAGGAACTTCTAGTCCTTATAGGTAGATTTACATCACCAATGATTCTATCACTGGGATGATTCTTAAGAAACACCTGATTTGGGTTTTATAAAACATGTTCATCAACATAGGGAAGAAAGTCTTCTGGGATAAATGTTTCAGAAGTATCTTCTTGAACATTTTCCTTATCAGAAGGATCTTCTATCAAAGGTTGACAATCAGTTTTTGAAAACACATCTGAGGATGTAGATTGGAATGGTTTGAAAACAAAAGGATCTGACTCATCAAATTTTACATGCACTGTTTCTTCAACAGTACAAGTATTTTTATTGAAAACTCTATATGCCATGGAAGTTGTGGAGTAGCCTAAGAAAATTCCTTCATCAGATTTTGGTGTGAATTTATGTAAATTATCTTTAGTATTTAGAATGAATACTTTGAAACCAAAAACCTTGATGTTGGAAAGTCTTGGATTTCTACCGTTGCATAACTCATAAGGAGTTTTATTAAGAAAAGGTCTAATCAAAACTCGATTTATAGTATAACAAGAAGTACATACAGCTTCAGCCCAGAAATGTCAAGCTATAGAATATTCACTCAACATGGTTCTAGTTATCTCTTGAAGAAATCTATTTCTTCTTTCAACAACACCGTTTTGTAGAGGAGTTCTAGGTGCTGAAAAATTGTGAGTAATACCTTTTCTATTACAAAATGTTTCAAAATCAGAATTTTGAAATTATCCTCCATGATCACTAGGAATAGTTTTCAGTGGAAGATTTTTATCATTTTTAACTTGTTCTTAAAACTTTTGAAATAAGAACAAACTTCAGACTTCTTTGCTAGAAAATAGACCCAAGTAAATCTGGTGTAATAACCAACTAGAACAAACACATAGTATTTGACTCCAATACTTCCAGTTTGTGTTGGAAGAAAAAGATCCATGTGCACTAACTGTAATGAATTAGTCGTTGAAACTTCACCAATTTATTTAAAACTAGATTTATGTTTCTTGCCCTATTGACAAGGATCACAAAATTTAGAAGAATCAAATCTAAGCTCCAGTAGATCCTCAACTAGTTTATTCTTAAAAAGATTACATAAATTTCTAAGGTTACAGTGTCCTTGTCTTCTATGCCATAACCAGGAATGATCTTCTATTGCACTTAGGCAAGGTAGGTTTTGACTCCTGAGGTCTTCTATGTTCAATGTGTAAACATTCTCTTGTCTATTGGCTGAGAGAATAAATTATTCCTTGGAATTCTGTACTAAGCACTTGTCATTCGTAAAATTCACAAGGTAACCTTCATCACATAACTGAATTATGCTAATGAGGTTGTGCTTAATACCCTAAACAAATAAAACATTTGAAAAAAAGTTTTACCTAGAAGAACAATATTACCAATACCAGAAATTTCTCCTTGAGCATTATCTCTGAAATTTACCTTTCCTCCTTTAGTTTTGATAATCTTTTCAAAATAACTTTTGTTACCAGTCATGTGCCGGGAACATCCACTATCCATGTACCATGTATTGTTGTTGGTACTTCCTTTATCTTCCTGAAAACAAGAAAATAATTAAACTTTCGGAATCCAAACTTTCTTGGATCCAAAATTGGCAGACAACAAGATTTTAGGAACCCACACTTTCATAGAGAAATAGGCTTTATGAAAACCTAGAGATTGGGTTTTATTTAAAGAACAATTCCTTGCCCAGTGACCACCACATTGACATTTGGTACAAAATGGGGAACTTTGTCGAACAAAGTAGTTGTTACTAAAAATTGGTTTTGCATGGGTATAACCAAATCCCGATTTGTTTCTTAAAGGTTGTATTTGAGAATACATTTTATCAAAATTTTATTTAACATGGGTAAATTTTGATAAACACTTCTTTAAGGAAAACATTTCAGACTTGAGTTTGACAACCAAGTTTTTATCTCCAATAACATTAGATTTAGAACTAGAGGTAGGCTCGAAAACACTTTTCATAGAATTTATTTGTTCTAACACTTTTGAAAGTTTGTTCTTCTCAGAACACACTTCCTCAAGATTCTTTGAAATTTTTAAAAATCAGCATTTTTCCTTTCAAAATCTTTAGAAAGATCTGATATTTATTTTATAAGAATAAAATTCCTAGAGTTTACCTTATCAAGTTTTTTATTGAGTTTAGAATTCTCAATCTCTAGAAGTTTGGAAAACCTAGAAACTTCTTCATAGGTAGGTGAAGTATTTTCTTCATCTGAAGAGGATTCTTCATCGGAAGAGTTATAATACTTACTATCATTAGAATTTAAAGATACATTGGTCAACGATTCAGCATTTCGTACCTTAGCCATAAATCAATGATTGTTAATGGGTAATCTGGCTATAAGACCAAGATTCTTCTATCCTGAAGATTCATAATCAAAAGATTCATCTAAAGAGTCACCACCACTGGAACTCCAGGTGTCATTTTCTTTCAGAACATTCTTAGCTTTGGTCTTGTAATAATTATTTCTATTCCTCTCAGAATGCCTTTCTTTCCATTCTTTCTTTTTGAGAAAAGGGTAATCTGGTCTAATATGCCCAGCTCTCTTGCATTCATAACAAGTAACTTCTCCATCTTTCCGGTCTTTCCTTTCCTTTTTCTTATATTTGGATTGGAAATTTTTTTGCCCAGCTATCTTTTTCATTCTTCGAGCAAGATTTTCTAACTCTTTTTCTGAGATTTCACTTTCACTAGAATCTGATTGAATAACCACCTTCTTAGACTTGGATATGGTTTCTCTCTCAGGAGTCTTAGCTTTCATATGATTTGATGTTGTTGTAAAAGAGACAGTACCATTCCCATTCTTCTTTTTGATGTTGTCAGCATCTCTCTTCATTCTTGTTTCATGTTGGAGAAGAGTTCCAAATAGCTCATCAAGAGAAATTTGAGTGACCTTACTATTCTCATCTATAGTTGTTCTCCTTGATTCCCATTCATTGGGCATAACATCAATTATCTTATCCACAAGAGCTTCATTATCTAACCCTTTTTCTCCCATTGACTGTAAGCTGTTGACTATAGTCATAAATATTTGTTGAACTTTACAGATTGGTTCTCCATATGGAAAATTGAATCCATGGTATTCAGCTCTAATCATAGCTCTCCTAGTTTCATTCACTTTAGAAGTACCAAACTGTGTACCTTCTAACTTCTTCTTCATACAATTAGCTACTTTACAAGAAGAAATTTGGCTCTATATATTTCTAGTCATTGAACATAGTAGAGTATTTTGTACCTTATAATTGAGTTGATACTCTTGTTTTTCCTGGTTAGTGAAAGTTCTAACTTCCTTATCAGGAATTTCATAATCACCAGTAAGCATAATGAAATTATCTACTCCAGTATTGATACCAAAAGTCTTCATTCGATCTCTCCAGTACTCATAGTCATTACCATCAAAAATTGGTGGTCTTGTAGGATTTAGATTGTCAATAGAACCAACCTTGATTCCTGCCATTCTTAAAACAAACATTGGCAACCAAACTAGTTAGTAGAAAAAGTTTGTAACCACAAAGTTCGGAATGACAATTCGGAATGATAAAGTTCCAAACGACAATGTTTGGAACGACAATTCAGAATGATAAAGTTCGGAAGAAAAAGAAACATTCTATGCAAGGATAAAGAACAAAAAAAAGATGAGCAAGAAAAACCTATACGTGAGTATAAGTATTTCTGAAACCTTCCTCTGATACCAATTATAGGATTGAAATAATGATGTAGATGCTCAATATACAAAAGTGGGGGGGGGGGGGTGAATTTTACACTTTAAAAATTTCCTTAGACAAGGAAAAATCTATGTTTAACAAAGTTAAACTAAGAGAATTCACAACACCTCTAATCACAAATTGGAGAATTGGAACCAAAGATTACAATATGAGATTCTACCTTAAAGCGTATAGAATCTAAACTAATCAAAGTACAAGTGTATGGAAATATAAGTAGGTTATACTTTACTTACAATAGAATATGCAGCGGAAAAACAAGTAGTAAAACTACAAGTAACAAGATATGAATCTTTTCACCCAAAGAGAAGGGTATCCAACAACCTTGGATAAAGGTCCCTTGATTTATACTTTCAAGAAATTGTGTCTTACCCACACCAGACTAAGCCCTCGATACGATGATCAGAATCTCTGTCTTACTATCCCCACAAGCCCTCAACTTCAAGGTAGTTGGAACCTATGTCTTCCTCAGCAAGGAAGCCCTCGAACTTCAAGGTAGTCGGCACCTCTGTCTTCCTATCCCCGGAAGTCCTCGAATGTAATCACCAACATTCAGAGTCTTACAAAGAAATATGAACGAGTGGTTCAGTACGCACAAGGCATGAAAAGCTTCTCTCTCAAGAAATCATCTCAACATAGTGTGGTCTCTAGATCGATCAACTTGTTGTTGAGCTCTTTAAAATGAGCTCCTATTTATAGGCAAATTTCCAACGGTCGTCTCCCTCCTCCAATGGTCATATTTACCATGAAATTTGGAGGGACCTGTACACGTGTAACTAAACCAATCATTAATTAGAAATAGAATGAATGACATCGTTTAATAATAAATCATGTATAACTGAATGAACATCATCGTTTTGAAATGAAGCACATGTAAGTAAAAGCTATACTACATTTCGGAGTGTAAGCAATTCAAAAGTTCAGAGTCTAACCAAAATGAAATTCGGAGTCTATGTTAAGAAATGTTCGGATTCTGTTTTATAAGAATTCGGAGTCTGGTTTCACCAGAGATGGGAATCTGAACTTGCAGAGTTCGTAGTCGAACTAGTAAAAGTTCGGAGTCGAACATTATAAGAGTTCGAAGTCGAACTACTTAAGATTTCGGAGTCGAACCACTTAACTGTTTGGAGTCGAACCACTTAAGTGTTTGGAGTCGAACTGCTTAAGAGGTTGGAGTCAGACTTTATAAGAGTTCGGAGTCAAACTACTTAAGAGTTCAGAATCGAACCACTTAAGTGTTAGGAGTCGAACTGCTTAAGAGTTAGGAGTCAAACTGCTTAAGAGTTAGGAGTCCGACAACTTAAGATTTCAGAGTCGAACTGCTTAAGAGTTCGGAGTCGAACTCATGAAAGTTTAGAGTCTAGAATTCGGATTGGAACTTCATTACAGTTCTCATCTTGAATTAGGATCCTAAAAACAGAATGCCCCAAATCTTTACATTAATTGACTTCAAGGATTTTGGGTATGAATCCGGTTTTTTTTGTACTAAAGAAAATCATTGCTATGTATAAGAAAATCTAAGTTAGGGTAACTTTCCTTAAAGTAGTAAATTTTCCTTATGGAGGTAAAATTTATATTTTCTTAAGTATAAGGTGTTTGTGATTTTCAAAACATAAAAGGAATGGAAAAGTCATATGGAAAACCTTATTGACTCAACACATATTCTCTGGGGCATATTAAGATCTTTCTGTGTGAATATATATTTAAGAATATTATGGTCAGTATATATCTCACATTTCTCCCCATATTGATAATGCCGCAATATTTTCAAGGAAAAGATCACCGCTGCCAACTCCAGATCATGCGTTGGATAGTTTCGCTCATGGATTTTCAACTGCCTTGAGGCATAGGATATCACTTTATCATTCTACATCAGCACAAAACCTAAGCCCTTCTTCGAAGGATCACTGAATACCACAAAAAGTTCCCCACTTGGAGGTAAAGTGAGCACGGGCGCAGTGATAAGCGTCCTTTTCAACTCATTGAAACTTTCTTCGCATTCTTCATTCCAAAAAAACTTTACCCCCATTCGAGTTAGCTTGGTAAGATGGTTTGACAATCGTCATAAATTACTCCCCAATCGTCGATAATATCCAGCTAAACCCAAGAAGATACGGATATCCATTACTGATGTTGGCCTCGTCCATCCCTCAATTGCATCTGTTTTTGAGGAATCCACAGATATCCCATTGATTTTGATGATATGAACCAAGAATCAAACCTCCTTCAACCAGAACTCAGACTTGTTGTACTTTGCATAGATCTTCTCCTTTTGCAATGTCTCTAGTACAGTTCATAAATTCTTCTCATGATACTCCTTGGTTTTGGAGTATATTAGAATATCATCTATAAAGACTAACACAAATTTGTTGAGGTAATCTATAAAGTCTCTATTCATAAAGTCCATGAAGATTTCTGGAGCATTGGTGAGTCCTAAAGGCATTACTATGAATTCATAGTGCCTATATATTATACGAAAAGCAGTCTTGGGGACATCTTCCTTATTCACCCTTACTTGATAATATCCTGACCGCAAATTTACCTTGGAGAAGTATTGGGCTCCATGCAGCTGATCAAACATGTCACTGATCCGTGGCAGAGGATACTTAATCTTTATAGTTATTTTGTTATATTCACGATAATCGATGAAAAGCCGCATTGAACCATCCTTCTTCTTGACGAAGAGGACTGGTGCACTACATGGTGAAGCACGTGGGCGTATAAACCCTTTATCCAGATTCTCTTGTAGTTGTTTCTTATGCTTTTCAAGCACCACGACAGACATTCTATATGGAGTCTTGGATATTGGTAGCGCCCCCAGTATAAGTTCAATTGAGAATTCAACATCTCTTCTAGGAGGAAGACAAGGAAACTCCTTGGGAAACACTTCAGCGAATTCCCTCACAATAGGCATTTCTTCAAAGATGGTTTCTTCCTTGGACTCAATCATCTGAGCTAGAAATGCGTGCTCATAGGGGAGTAATATCCATTCAAGAGATGATGGAGCTAAATAAGATTCATCTTCCTCCTTACAATTGTAAAGAATCGGGGGTCGATTCTCCATATGGAGTGTGATTTCCCTCTCCCGATAATTTATATTGGCTATATATATGGAAAGACAATCCATGACAAGAATTGCATCAAATTCCACTAGAGGGATCATGACAAGGTTCTCCGGGAAATTCAATCCACAGATTATAACAGGGGAGGAATTATATTCATGGGATGCAATGATTGCCCCATTTTCCATACTCACCGACATCTTTACTTCCATGATTTTTTGTGGTTCTAGGATTATTCAACTAAACTTTCAAGATATAAAAGAATGTGTAGAACCTGAATCAAAAGGTATGTTCTCTATTCTTGAATGAATAACTAGTTTACCTGTCACCACTTCGTTGTCGGGGTTCACTTCGGTAGAAGTGATGGAAAAAACTCTTTCTTTTTGGCTTGGAGGTTGTTGGTTGTCTCCAAAAACCTTTGGTTTAGGGCACTGTTTTGAAAAGTTCTCATGTTCTTTGCAGTTGTTGCAATAGAAAACATGTTGAGATTCGAATGGAGTGTTCCTCTCCTCTATCGCAGCCGCGGGTCTTTCTTGCTGACAGTTAATAGCTCGGTGCCCTTCTCTTCTACAGCTAAAGCATTTCCTCATCCCCTTGAGGCAATTTAGAGGGTGCTTCATTCCACACTATTGGCAAGTGGTGTGCTGGATCTTCATAGCACCATTGGATTTATCCATCGGACTGATAGCATTGAAGTCTACCTTACGCTTCATGTCCCCATGATACCCATGTGATTCCCTGATCTCCATTTCGACCTTGAGGGAACATCAGACAATTTCCTCATAGTTGTCGAAGACATGGATCGCTAAAGCTTTCTGCATGCTAGGCTTCATCCCACCAAAGAAGCGGTCAACCATGTATTCGGGGGTAACGACAAAGCCGGAAGCGTATCGTGCAAGCCTTGTGATGTTTTCCTCGTACTCTCCAATAGATTCTTCGTCTTTTTTCTTGGGGGAAAGGAAGTCCCTTTCCATCTTAAGCCGGAGGGTGCGCGGAAAATATTAATCAAAAAAACATCTTCCAGAAATCCTTCCATTCCAACGCCTCAATCTCCTCCTCAGGCTTTGTATTTTTTTCTCAACGTCCAACATTGATCAGATTCACCCTCCATACAATAAGCCACTAGGAGAACCTTCTCTTGTTTAGAACATTGAAGGATGGAGAAGATCTTTTCAATGGAGTTGATCCATTGTTCAGCGATCGTGGGATCAGATGATCCACAAAAATTAGGATTCCACTATCTCAGGAAGCTCTCGATAGTGACTTGTTCTTTCTTGGGGGGGGGGGGGGTTGAACATTCCTCTTGACCCGTGTTTCTATTCAAAACTTGAGTTATCTGAGAGAGAAGTATGAAAAAGCTTGTGATTCCCACTCACTTTGGACTGGGCATCTCATTAATACAGTCATCACACTGATCTTCACAACGATTATCAGCCCGAGTCCCCTTATTACCGGCCATTGGCTGGAATAAAATGAATGTTTGGGTAACACATAAAGGGTAATCCAAATAAAAAAGTTGATGATTTATAAATAAACTTTTATTTACTTAACTCATGAGTCTATAGGCTTCAATCTATAATTTTCTTGATCTAATTTCTAACATATATTCTTAGGGTCATTTTTTTAATTCCTTTAATAAGGGCTCATAATAATCTTGTGAATTTACCAAAGCATATCCCCTAGGAGTGTCGTAAACAATAGTGAAGCAAGTCCCTTTGTCGTGCACCAGTTCCCATTCAAGTCTAGCTCAAAGAGGTGTTTTCGGGTTTTACCCCTAGGATACATCTGTTCCAGAGCCGCCTCTACCTGCTCGTATCCAGACAGGGATTTATTTGTTTGATAAACCACTAACTCAGTACTTACCAAAACTTAGGGATTTTTTATTATACTTGGTTTTGTCTCTATGGATTTACTAGGGTTTTCTAATCCTAATCCCAAAAATAACTAAACATATCCTCTGATACCAACTATGACAACCCTGCTTTTATTACAAACATAAACATGATTTATTAAATAAAACTTCACTTGATACAACAAAGAATACCAAAGGGTTTAGTCTCTTTGGGGCTTAGGATCATTACATAAAAACTTGAAACATGAAATACAACATCTTTATTGAAAACTTCCTTTACATGACCACTACATTCCCTCATACTTAGAATTGCATGGGATAACCTGAGGACATGCATAAGAAAAGGGTGAGCTATAAAGCCCAGTAAGGGAATACACATGGAATGACATGAGGAGTAAAATACATGTTAGACATTAGGCATATCAATAGATCACAAGAGAAACATGAACATAAAGGCATGATAAATCATGATAATCATAACATTGAAATGTGGCAACAACACTTAACATGGAATTAGCATGAGCCAAAGCTCAATGCACATGGAGCATGAGTAAACCCTCATTGCACATGAATCACGAGTAAACCCTCGTTGCACTTGAATTATCTTGAGTCCACACTCATTGCACATGACATATCATGATAATATACTTTACCCAATGCATTGGAGCATTATAAGGTCGCACCCTTCTTAAACATTTCATTTAATGCATAAGTGTGCTACATGGATCATAAAACATGGATTCATAAAACATAATCATTTATTCCATGATAAAGGAATGTGGAATTCATACATGAACTTTATAATAAATAATTAAATGTTCATAAAGGTGAATACCCTTGATTGAGAAATGGGCATGGTATTCAATACACAATGGCATTGGCTTAGAAAATCGGTGCAATTTCGGCAGCATAACGGCGTGAGATAAGAATTTATAAAAATGGTTGATGAGAGAGAAAAGGGTTAGTCATCATATTTACATATAATTGATAGTAAGGAGGTCATATAGATACATGTCACAAAAATTGTAATGGAATTTAGATTCATGATACAAAAGTATTGCTTGAATGTAAAAGAGGAGAGAGAAGTTCCTTTCGGAAGTACGGCATAGTAACGGGCGTACATGGGAGGAATTTAATGAGAGAGAAAGGGGTCTCCCATCACTCAAACATAAAGTGGGTAGTATGTGGGAGGTGAAAAAAAATATCCCAAAATTCATAATTGAAATTAAAAGGGCAATACAACTTAAAGAAAATTGGACAAAAATGAGAAGGGAAGAAAAAATTCATACTTGGAAGTGTGCTTACAAAGGCTTGAGAGAGGATTGAGAGAGGATTCATGGGAGCTTGGGGAACCTTCGGAGAATTATACAATGAGTAGGGAAGAGGTTGGACTAACTACAATGGTTTTGAGTGAGGAGGAAGTGGGAGCTTGGGTGGGTTTATATAGGAAAGGTGAGGAAATTCTTTATTATTTAGGTTTGGGACCCCTTATATTAAATTAATCTAAACCACAAACCATTCCATGGTTTTTGGCTATGGTTTTTGGAAAAGGGAAGAGGAAAACAATATTTTATAAGGACAATGTCCGAACATCATAAAATATTGAGGTTGCTTATGTGGAGGTGAGTCACACTACAATGGAACATAATTTAAAAAGACAAGATGTTTAATAAGTCTTGAGGGGTCCATTAATGCTTTGAAAAGGTGGTCAAACAAACCAAAAATCACAATATTTTAATTTTAAAACATATATTGGCCGAAAATAATGCTTATAGTATTTTATTACATCATTATTTGGACATTATGATGTCATAAAATACATTATATATTTAAACAATATTTAATTTATACCCAAAAATTTGACTGTCTCCGAAAATTATGAAAAATTCACCGTTGGATAATTTCAATGTCTTCATTCCAGAAATAACATTTATTTTATCTAAATAATTTTCTAAATATGATAATTTTTACTTTTAAAATAAAAATCAATATTTATCGAAAATTCACGTGTTTTGAGAAAAATGGCTTTCAAACCTTAATAAAAATTACAATTGCATTCATAAAATTATATGATCATTTATATATAATAAAAATTAATTTAATAATAATAATAATATTTTATTAAAATATTATTTAATTCAAAAACCCTTTATTTTAATAAAATATAATCCTCAATTAAATAATAACTAAAAATACTATTTCTACTTTAGAAACTATTTACAATGTATCAAAAATGACAAGGAGGTATATTCATTATTATATAAAAAATAATATACATGAACATAGTACTAGAGATTTTTTACATAACCCCTTAAAATAGCCGCATAAGACCTAAGGGTAAGGTGTGCGATGGTGACAGACTCTTGGGGTGGCTCGGATAACATCACTCGAGTGGTAATTTCTATCAACTTCCACTTCACCCGTAGAAGGTCCCGTACGAGGTTGACATGATGAAGCTCATCTTGGGATTGGTCAAGAGTGAAGCCCAAGGACGCCACCTCTTTTCCGAGCTTCGACAAAGGGGCTTCGTATAGTGCAATTCTAGTGGATGAGTCCATCGCTTCTTTTGACCGAGTGAATTGGATTTGTTAAAGTCCAATATTTATACTAATAATGTGATCACTGTTCAACGACTATAATAGAAACGGTCAAAATTCTGAACATAAAACCAAATTAGTTGACATTTTATATAAACGTTTTACATAAGGAGACAATTAATTAGATCAAGAGGGATTTCCATTAATGAAACTTTGGGTCGTTACAGGGTACATGTTGAGGGGGAGAAACAACCAAAAAGTGTTTGAATTGACATTATTACTCCCCATGATGACATAATTATTCTTAACTGGAAAATTGAGCTTAGGTATGTAACTTAGGGTTCAAAATACCATAAATTAAAGGATGAGAAAATACATACTATAGGATCATTGGTAGAAGGATCAACACCTATTCAAACTAATCAAGAAGTAGCTCCTACTTCTGATTCTGTGGTTGTACTAGACCATGCATATTATGTGACTAATACATGCATAAAATATGAATAAGGAAGATTTTTCATATATAGTTAGATCTATCCTTATTAATTAGACAACACCAATAGAGAGTGATAATGAAACGCATGCAGTTATGTTAACTTAAAGGGTTGTATCAGAAATTGAAAATTGTATGATTATTGTTATTGAAGTAATTATAATAGGAAATCAAAATATGTGTAATGAACTGGTTACTATGGTTTATTCCATTAATTGTCTGATCATTAAATATATATTATATTTATACAATGTTCTAAATGATCTTGGAGACACCACTTTTGATTCTTATAAGGATTCTAATTCTCCATCTACAGCCCGTGATTTGAGTAAGTTGAGAACTGTAGTTCAAGATGTATTCCATGGTGCCTAAATCTCAGCTACACCTTATATTTACACTATTGATGTTGAGATGATCAAATCTATAATAAAATAAGAGCATCCGATAATGATGAATTGATCAGATCTGGATATCCTTCCAAAAAATTAATCAAAATACTATCCTAAACCCCTCTACTACTTCTTCTTCACCATTTACATTGTTTTCCATACCTCCTACTAAGGATATTATTAAAATTAGACTTGTTATTATTTGGTAACTTACATGCCCCCTACCACTTCAATTCCATGAATTTCTCCATATGTGTTTACTGGTGTTTCAATTCCTTACACTGGTATCCCAACTTTAACTCCAACCACTAACTTTTCCACACCTAATGTTCCAAATACCACTGCTCCTGATAATGGATAAATTGTGATGGGTTATAATTTGTAGAAGCATTGATTGGATCACTCCTTAATAGGGATCAATTGTAATTTTTTTTTGTTTTCACCTATATTGGTTGTTTGATGAACTATATTGTATCATTTCATCTCATTTTCAGATCTCTCTCTTAATTGTTTGATTCTTTTCTAATAATCCAAGAAGGGTGACAATGTGTATAGAATATGGAATATTTTTTAGGGGATAATGAGATTAAAATAAATCTTCATTATTGGTTTAACAGAAAACATACTACGTGATCTGTGTAATAATTAAGTTTATCTTAAAATTTCTTCTCATATAAACTATATAATATGTTGAAGAAGAACATATATTTGTCATCATAATTCAACTAATGTGGTATATAATTATATTATTGTTTTATCATGAAGGGGGGGATGGGTGGCATTATTTATTTCTAATTCCCATAAATCATGCTTAATTATTTTTTATTAAGTTACATCCTTTTTAAACATATATAAAATTATCATTAATCACTTATATTAAGGTTTACCTCATAATAAAGGTTAATTTTTTTAGGTAAGTATAATTCACCAATGCTTGACATACAATTAGATGAAAAACTATTGCATCAAGTTACTGATAGCCTCTCATAATTTTTACTAAGGTAGATTCCCTGATGAAGTCTAAGCTATCGATGTCATGAGTCACTGATAGCATGACCTGCCAGCATAGCGACTAACTGAAACATAGACATTTCTCTAAGCATTACCATGTGATAGCTGAGTCACCGATGCACATACCTAAAGAGAAATTAACCGATTCATGTAATTTTTTTAATGTATTAACTATTAATAGCTGAGTTTACGATTCACCACCTACCAATTGACTAACCTATTGATCCTGAGTTACTAAGATGATTATAAGGCACTAATAGAATGACCTACTGATTTGAGATATCATTGAAGTAATAGAAATGTTTATTATATGTCATTTAAATTCAAAATTACATATAAATGTCATATTTATGAAATTTAGTATTGCTTAATATATTAATGAGTTAGTTTATTTTATATGGAAAAAAATTTAATAGAGATTAGAGACTATTACAAGGTATGAGGTAAAAGATCAGGTATATTTTGTTGTGTAATGTGCATTCCTGATCAAAATGAAACGAATATCCATGCATTCCAGTAAAGAGATCATGCGCCTATGAAAACCCATGAACAACAAACTGAATAAAAATGATGTTATTTCTAATAAAAAAACTGAAGAACATCTATCCCGCTACAATATATAAAATTAGAAGAGCTCATCGACTAAAGTAAACCTCATTGGAAACATAAGACAGAAGGACTCATCACACTCTATTTTGTTGTATATTTCCAAAAGTTGACTCCAGCGTCACTTCTTCCATCTTTAAGGAGTCTAAAATCTATAAACCTCATCTATGAAATCCTTCTAACTATATTCTATTTAATATGTTATATGTGTTTGAATAGTTTTACATTTAGAACAGCATATGTGTCTCTGTTTTATTAACACACACATACGCATGTTCCAAACTAGAAGATACTTTGTTATCTTCACAAACCTATCTTTTTACACCATACACTACCACAAATAATAGCAGAAGAGTTCCCCGTGTGGCTTGTTTTTAATTTACACTCCCACAAAAATGGTGGAAGTGGTCTAGTTAAAATTTATAGTTATATATGCTATTGTGTAACCCAATATAGGGTGTAGATACTTCCTTAGTTAAATAAATTGTTTTGTGGAAGGTGATCACAAATTGGGGGGGACTAATTAACATCTTGAGACCGAACCACTTGTTTTAAAATTTATTATGGATTTAAAAGTTATTTTTCCACTAGTTTATTTATTCATTGAGAACATTACATCACATTGATAGTTAAAATTTGACAGTTTTTATATTATAATTTGGTTTAGTAGATTGATTTCAGAAGATAAAAATGTAACCCATATTTTATTAGGTGAGGACTAATCAATCATTGATAAACCATTCAAATGATCAATATTTTTTATAAGTATGCTACTTTGGTTGACTTTATTATACTTGATTTTAAATTGACTGACTTCTAAATAAATCATTTAAGATGAAATTTTTATAGGAACTTGATTCACCCCCATATTGAGTGTCCAACTCCGACCCACAAATACCAATACCCATTTTAAATCAATGGTGTTCATCATTTTGAATATATAATATTTTAATTTGACTTTAATGTATTTATTCTTATCTCATTGGTCCTAGGATAATATTTTATGCTAAAGGATTCAAATTTTTATTATCTATGTGGAATACTTAATCATGATAATGAAATTAAATTAAAGGGATCACATATAATTTTTTAGAACTCTAAAGAATTGGGTAATGTATTTGTCTCATGAGATATCCAAAATGGGATCAGGGGTGAACTTATTCCATCATGGGATATTTTACATCATTTTTTCTTATAATTTATCATTTAACTATGTTTGTAATTGAGTGTTTTATGTTTTTACCATATTTCCAATGTTGTCTATATGATTATCGTATGATATCATTACTCATTTTTCATGTTTATGATTATCACCCCTTAAATTACCCATTGATATGCCTATTTTATTACATATATTATCTTCTTCATGTTACGAAGTTTCTATTCACTTGCAATTATTTATATATCACCTATTTATTATGTATGTCTTTGGGAAAATGTGATGACCTGAACCACGATCACCTGGAGTCAGTGCCTTCAGAACATGATTTGTACATTTTAACAAAAACATGAACTGATAATTTAGACATCATGTTCCATCTAGAGATGATCGAATTAGATTCAGGTTCAATGAAACCAGCCACTTCTGTCATACTCCTTTAACTAAAACTGGAACCTGAATAAAAAATTAAATAATAAATATAGGGTGAACATATGAATGCCCAGTAAGGGGTTTAAAATAAACCAATATCACTTTTGAAAACGTTCATTAAACTTTCCAATAAATATTTTTCTTAAATAAAAGCTATAACACATGTAAAATATCATAAAAGTGCTCAATTAAAAGAACATGTTAGAATTATATGGATACATGCTTCAGTTTAGGGATTCCCATTTGTGGTAATATGTAAAACACCATCTATGCATGTATGACATATGTATATGTACGCACAAGTTAAGAAATGAATTATCCGAGTTGTGCATAACAGTAATAACATCAATTTCATACACTTAATACTAATTCACTGAGTGCTAAACACCTATCATGCCATAATATTTTACATTCCTGATACTCATAAGTGATGGCTCTTAACCATGGATATTCTACTAGTCTAATATCCGTTTGGTTACATAATTATCATACACCTAATGGGGGAATGCATAATGTCATACTTTTGGGTCTTGGCCTTATTCCATGACCTAAGGGCCAACTCTGACAGGACCCCAACCCGGAGTGTGTAATATTTCTGGTCTCCAACACAGAGGGCTTACTTTTACCAGTCCCGAACACAGAGGTCTTACTTTTACCATTCCC
Organism: Viscum album; assembly: GCA_963277665.1. NCBI lineage: Eukaryota > Viridiplantae > Streptophyta > Magnoliopsida > Santalales > Viscaceae > Viscum > Viscum album. Next base: position 511,019,884 of record OY728167.1, on the reverse strand, counting down.
TAACCTGGAACACACTAGTCTAATACAATCCTCATATGTAAAATCTGGTCGTGTATTCAAGGTTTCCCATACCATCTTGTATAATTAAATTTTATTTCATATTACTGAAGGTGTACCATAACACTTTGAGTAATTTTTATTTTTTATCTTATTGTCATGTTATGTGACATGCATGCATCATTGAGTGCAACTACCAATGGAAAATGAAACCATTTAAACCATAAATAAACAATATGACAGAATATTGAAAATAAGGCAGTAAGAGTTTATTGAAGGCATACATGGTTCATTACACATTCTTTGAACAAGAAAAAATTACTAAAGCACATAAAATAGTGGGTGAGAATGGGTTTTCCACAAGATATGTAAAAAAGATAACTATTTAATTCAAAATCCTTATTACATGAATGAGAATGCATGTTATTTAATATACCTCTATGGAGTGTCAGTGATCAAGTTATCAAATTAAATTACGACTCTGCTAACTACAATCACTTCAGATGATAAAACATCAAGTATGCATAACCTAGTCACATGGTTTAGTACAACCATTTATTCTTTAAAAATGTTTTGGTCAAAATAAAAGTATATATTCTCTCTTTTTTATCTTAAAACACAAGAAGGTCAATCATTAAATACCACGAAAACATATAATCATCATTAAGAATTCATTAACTGAACAAGTTTTACATACATCTATGGATTAAGACATACACCTTTTTGTGAATACCTCTTGGTTTGGCCTACATGGAGGCTGACATTTTTTAATTTTTTACATGTATTACTTTCAACACTTAATTAATTAATTTCTAATGATCCATTCATAAAATTATATTGTTGGAGACTATAACCATATATATATATATATTATATATGAGTTTCAAAATTTTAAACCAAGTTTACGAATTTCCCATTAGTAATATATACTTATAATATATTTGTTACACATTCATTAAAAACCCAACCATGTTAGGTTATGATATAACTGTCTGTGTATACCTATATAATTATCAATGGTATTCGAATGTATATGTTTCATGAGGAAAGGAATTACTTCCTTTTGTTTTCATAACCCGAAGTTCTGTAGGACTTAGAATCAGGTATTTAAGGATTTCCACCCAATCTATATGACTATACATGCATTCATACATTCATCAATTAAATTAACAAAAAAACACATTTATATATATATGGTCTACAAATTATGTTTTTCTTGTATTAAAATTCTCTTTGATGTGTGTACAACATCTTGAACTCAACCAAAAGATTTATATTTGGTTTAAGGAAAATTTTGTTAACTAAATAATAATATTATATATATATATATATATAATTTTGTGTATATGTATCTATAAATACTCCCAATGAAATGAGACAAAACAAAAATTAAAACCATTATGAGACAATAACCTTAAATATATGTTCATTAGAAGAAGATGATCCCTTACCAGACTTAAATATCATAAAAATAAATAAGCATTTGGAAAAAATATGTATCCCTTATATTTAATAAATACTTCATAACAAGATTTAATTGTTAACATTACCACGTGTAAAAAATCAATTGTCATGCTTTGTTTGGAGTACAGAACGCATGGTCATACATACATAAAAATTAATTTTTTTATAATATAATTCCATTTGAACCCTGAAACATCATTTTCAACCAAGTCTTTATTTAATGATTTTAAATAAAATCCTTAGTAACATAAAAATAGGTATAGTTTGAGTTATGTGTATATGTCTGAATGTGCACTATGTGTGTATTCGGTTTTTCATAACTAAAACCATATTAAACGAACCCAAATATAAATATCAACCTCAAAAATATTAGTGCATACAAAATTTTATCCATTAAAAAACCTACATTCACCTAAAAGAATATATATATATATGTGTGGGAGTATGATCATATAAATACTCGTATATATATATATAACGCGTGTATACATGATTTTCCAAGAGAAAGACAAAGAATAAAAACCCTTACATCGGTCCGAGGAGAAGGAGAACTCGAGGAAGACTTGGATGAAGATTGCTAGAGGTTCGAGAGAAGGAGACCCAAAAGGTTCTTAGGTAAAACCGATTTATAATCTATATAAAATATAAAAAGAATTTATTATAACCGTTGGGAAGAACTGAGTCCAACCGATTCATTAATTGTCTGGGGAGACTGAAGGCATATTGGGACAGGAAGGGTCTACTCGAAATTCACGGTTGAAGAAGAAATAAAAAAGAAATGGTTCGAGGGGGTAAATGGTTCGATGAAATGCACGCTACTGGGAGGAAGAAGAAGACACATCGGGGTGAATCCTGGAAAAAACGGAAGGTTAGGACTTGATCCGGGATTGATCTGACGGTCAAGAGACATCCGTGGTTTATAAAGGTGATGGATATCTTTGATGGATCTGTTGCAAGATTGGGAGGCTCATGATCGTCGTATCATTTTAAAAACATCGAACAGTCGTGAATAGATTGCTCCGAATTGAACAGTACATGAAAATCTCGGAGCGAAATGCGGTTGTTGAGGGTCGAGCGCGAGGTCGAGATCGATGGCCCAGATCGCGGGTGGCGTGATCCAAGAGTCCAGATCTTGTTTTTTCCGAAATCCTTGTCCCACACCGAATCTTCAAGGGTTTCAGAGACTATTTATAATCCAAAGCCTCCGACAACACTACCTATAACACAGCGCACACCATGGAGCCTTACACACGGGCTCCCGACTTCCCCCACAGGCTTTATCCTACCCCTGGATCGTCGTGACCCTGCACCCAAAGTGGTGCACCCATGCGCTGCTACTCTCGTGCGCCATTTGGGGAACCTATGCCAGAGCTTGGGCCAGCCTTGACATGGGCTGAGGGCTAGGCTCAGCCACTATGTGGGAGCTTCCTCCCTTATCCCAGCCTCAAAGGGCAGGCCTTAGTCGGCCCATTTGTTTTATAAAACCCAACATACAAAGAAACCATCAAGTCTTAAGGGAATATATATATATATATATATTAAAACCTTATAAAGATTATATTTTTAGACATGACTTTCACTTAAACATTATAAGGCTAGATTATAATTTGTCATCAGCTAAAATTATTTTAAAACCCTATACTGTTAACATAAAAATTATAAAAGGATTATTAGTAAACCTACATGATAATTCTTGTACTAGTATTATAGAAAACTTAGTTTAATCAAAACATAATTTAATTTGATGAAATTAATCATAATTTTTAACATTGTTTATGGAAGGAAAAAATATACATTATAATTGAAATAATTGAAAAGTTTTCTAAATTCCTTATTATTTTTCAATACATAAGTGTTATTCAATGAATTATATCGTATTTTGGTTTGTCTTATAATTTTTCAATTAATAACCTACATTTTGGAAAAATAAGTTTTACTTAATTTTTCTTTAGTTAAATCACCCCAAGGCCAACAACTATAATTATAGCTGTTGGATTTCCAACGGTCACCCTAGGTAACGGTCGAGTTGATTCCATATAAAACTATGTCTTAGGGTGTCTTAAACTAAAGAAAAGAAGAAGAATAAGAAGATTTATTAGGATGAGGAGAAGGAGAAGATGGTTCTTTCTATACCGTTGATGCTCATCATGGTTTATATGATCATGGTGGTGTTGTTCTTCGTTTTCACTGACCCGAAGGATGTCATTTATTTACCATGTCTGGTTGTCTTAGTAGGGGGCATTCATGTAGTTCGGAATGGATTTTTATTAGGAATTTTTGGGATGGATGGTTCCTTTTAAACTTGACACATTGTAAACACTATGGTGTTCTTTTTGTTATGAAGAAGTCTTTTGTCTATTTGTGTGCTTTACTCTATTGTATTCTAATATAAATTAAAACCACATTTTTACATTCTCAAGATAAGTTAGTGTTGTTTAGTTTTTATGAAATTCAATCATAATGTAAACATAAACTTATCAATACATGAGGTTCGGGTTTAAGGGTGTTACATTATCCCCCGTTCAAAGAATTGCATCCTCACAATTCCATTCACATAACCTTGCTAGAGGACTCCCTTAAAACTTTACCACAACACCCATCACAGAGGATCCTTAGGTAAATCTAGATAAATGCCCAAGTATTTATTCAGTTACTCTGTTTCTCTTGCCCAAACACACTTTGGAGAGTACGGGTTAAACTCATGTTGTGTGCACTCGGGCTTCCAAAGCGAGGATCGAAAGGTGGAGAGTTCAGATATGTCTAAATAGACAATTTCTATGAGAATTCGTCAGGTTGACTCCTATATGAAATTTTAATGACATCAACATGATCATACATACTGATGCTCATGATCTGGTACAAGTAGGTTGCACGTAGGTCCCATTCCAGTGCCGCATCTTGAAACACCATCATGGTCATGATGTTTCGGGATTGGGTGAAACATTGAAGAAGACCTTCATGAAATTTTCTCCTTCTTCTATACACAACAAGTTGTGCATTACCTATACCATAGTAAATATAGGCATTCTCTTGATAATAATAGAGAATTATTGGACTGTTTGACACTTTGTAAAATTTCTTGCATGTTTCTTGTAAGATTGCGAAAGGTCGGTACTCTTTGTCACAAGCTTTGACCATGATGGTATATAGTATCTCAGTAGGGAGTGATAAGATTTGAGTCCATCCTCCCATCTGAAAATTAGAAAAGTTATCATATTTGGTAATACTTGGGTAAATTTCTCTTTGTTTCAGTTCTGGTTTTCCAGATTTATCTAAACTGAATCCTCTGATACCAACTGTGAGGACCCAACCCCAGATCGCCTAGAGCCGGTGCCTTCAGAACATGATGTGTACATTTTAACAAAAAAATGCATTGATAATTTACACGTCATGTTTGATCCAGAGAGGATCAGAATTGGTTCAGGTTCTGAGAAACCAGCCAGTATTATCATACTCCTTTAACTCAAACTGAAACCTGAAAAAGAAATTAAATAAAAAACGTAGCATGAGCATACAAATTCCCAGTAAGGGGTTTAAAATTAACCAATATAACTTTTTAAAACATTATATAAACTTTAAAATAAACATTTTTCATAAATAAAATCTATAACACATGTAACATATCATATTAGTTATCAATTAAAAGAACATGTTATAATTATAAGGATACATGGTTTAGTTTAGGAATTCCCATTTGGGGTATTAAGTAAAAGACATTCTAAGCATGTATAACATATGGATACGAAAGCACATGTTAAAAAAAATTAAAAATCAGTGTTACACATAAAGTTAATAACTTCAATTTCATACAATGAATACTAATTCACTGAGTTTTAAACATATGTCATGCCATAAGCTTTTACTTTTCTGATACTCATATGTGATGGCACTTAACTATGGATATTCTACTAGTCAAATATCTATTAGGTTACACAATTATCATACACATAATGATGGATTTCATAATTTCAGACTTCTATGTCATGGACTTGTTCCATAACCTAAGGGATAATTGTGACCAGACCCCAACCTGGAGAGCTTACTTTTACCGGTCTCCAACCTGGAGGGCTTAATTTTACCGGTCCCCAACCAGAATGGATTACTTTTACCAGTCCCTAACTCAGTACATACTAGTCCAATAAATTCCTCATATTTCAGATTGGGTCGTGTATTCAAGTTTTCCCATACCACCATGAATAATTACATTTTATTTCATATTACTCAAGGTGTCCCATACCACTTTGAGTAATTTTGATTTTGTATCTTATTATCATGTTATACGACATGCATGCGTCATTGAGTGCAACTAACAATGGAAAATGAATCCATTTAAACCATAAATACATAATATGAACGAATATTGAAAATAAGGCATTTAGATTTTATCAAAGGCATACATGGTTCATTACACATTCTTTGAGAAAGAGAAAATTACTAAAGCACATAAAATAGTGGTTGATAAGGGGTTGTCCACTAGAGATGTGAAAATGATGACTATTTAATTCAAATTCATTATTCTGTGAATAAAAATACATGTTATTTAATATAATTCTAAGGAGTGTCAGTGATCAAATAATCAAATTGCATTACTACTCAACTGACTACAATCACTTCAGATGATAAAACATCAAGTATGCATAACCTGGTCACATGGTTTAGTTCAACATTTGATCCTTTAAACATGTTTTGTTATAAAAAAGTATATCTTCTCTCTTTTTTATCTTAAAACAGAATAAGTTCAATCATACAATACCTCTGGAACACTGAATCATAATTAATAATTCTTTAACTGAACATGTTTGACACACTTGTATGGAATAAGGCATACACCTTCACGTGAATACCTCTTGGTTTGGCCAACATGGAGACAGAAATTATTTGAAGTTTTACAAGTATTGATTTTATCACATAATGAATTATTTTCTACAGATCCATTCATAAAATTATGGTGTTGGAAACTATAACTGTATATATACAATATATATGAGTTTCCAACTTTTAAACCAAGTTTAATAATTTCTCATTACTAATATATACATACAACATATTTGTTACACCTTCATTAAAAACCCAACCTTGTTAGGTTATGATATATGTGACCGTGTATGCCTATATAATTATCAAAGGTATTCTCATGTATATGTTTCATGATGAAAGGAATTAGTTCTTTATGTTTTCATAACCTGAAGGTCCAAAGGACCTAGAATCGGGTATTTGAGGTTTTCCACCCAATCTATATGACTATAAATTCATTCATAAATTCATCAATTAAATTAAAAAAAAACTCATGTATATATATATGGTACATAAATAATGTTTTTCTTGTATTAAAATGCTCCCCTATGTTTATACAACCTCTTGAACTAAACCAAAAGTTTTAGATTTGGTTGCAGGAAATTTTTTTTAACTAAACTATACGATTATATATCTATATATATATTATTATGAATATATATTTGTGTAAATACTCTCAAAGAAACGAGAAAAAAAATTAAAACCCTTATAAGACAATAACCATAAATATATGTTCTTGAAGAGAAGATGATCCCTTACCAGACGTAAATATCGTAAAAATAAATAATCATTTGGAACAAATATTTGACCCTTATATTTATTAAATACTTCATAATAAGATTTAAGTGTTAATATTACCAGATATAAAAAACCAATTTTCATGCTTGGCTTGGAGTACATAAATGCATGGTCATACATAAATAAAAACTAAAATTTTTCATAATAATATAAATCCATTCGAACACCAAAACATACTTCGCAACAAAGTCATTATTTAAATATTGTAAATAAAATCCTTAATAATATAAAAATAGGGATAGTTTGAGTTATGCGTATATGTCCGAATATACATAGAGTGTGTATTCAGTTTTTCCTAACTAGAACCATATTAAAATAATCCAATTATAAACATCGAACATAGAAATATTTGTGCGTAAAAACCTTTAACCTTTAGTAAACCTAGATTCACCTTAGAGAATATATATATGTCTCTGTGAGACTATGATCATATACATAGTTATATATATATATATAACGTGTGTATACATGATTTTCCAAGAGAAAGACAATGTGTAACATCCTAGCTAAATGATGAAATATGATATTTTCATAATTATTAATATTTTTGAATTAAATATTAATTTTACTTTAAAGGGGATGCTATGTTCGATGGCATACATGATACACAATGACGAATTTCTCAAAAATGTTACGTTGCACAATAATAATATAATATTATTATATTAAATGGTAGTTAACACCTAGCTATTGTATTAGTGGTAATGAATAGAAATAACTAAAATATGATTAAAAATGTTCTTTAAATGTTTTTACATTTATCCAATAAATGTTAGAGGCTTAAAATAAGAAAAGAATTCCATTTTAAGAATAAATATTCTAATAATCACTAAAAGGCCAATTTATCTCCTTTTGATGGAGAACCCTCTTTAAATATAGTTTTGGTAACTTTTATATGTTGTATTTGAAAAAAATAAAATTCTTTTCTAGATTCGAAGCATTAAAATTAAATTTGGGTGAATATTTGGTGCTTTTCTGAAAAAAAATTCATTTTTAATGAATAGTGAAAAATGTTGTACTTTAATTCAAAATTTCCATTTAATGTAATTTATTTATATAGTTATATTATTTTTTAATTATGTTTAAATTTTGATTAGAAAATATTTTTACCACTTAATCCAATGGTGATAATTGGATTGAATTTCACATTGAAAATGTACATAAACAAGTGTCAATCTTTTGATAGATATTGTTTCTTGAAAACATGCTATTTGTTTTGACAACAATAATTAATTATAAAATTAATTAATGAAATTTCTATGTTTTGAATTTTTTCAAATAGATATCATTTTTGAATTCGCAATATCAAATTTATCTTAGGGTGAATTTTTTGTATTTTTCTCGAAAACATCAATTTTGTATGAATAGTAAAACCACTAAGTAGTAGTTAAAAAATTGACTTTTTCACTTAAATGAAATTTTACCGCTTATGTGAATTGAATTTCTAAAATCCGACATACATGGTTGTTATTAGTAAGTAAAATGTGGTTCAATGAGAAGAAAATAATTTTTTGTGAATAGAAACTTTTGACATTTATTTATCGCGGTTAAAGGTAAATAGGGTAATTTAAGGTAAAAAGAATATTAAAAAACACAAGAATACCTTAACACTTGTCTTAACCTTATTAGATGAGTCATGTACGACCATGGGAATCCTTTGGTCGATTTTGGGACCCCATGGAGCTAATATTAGTGATAATGACACTTTAGATTAATTAATTTAATGTAAAGGAAAAAATGGCATAAACAAATATCTTTTAGTAAATCAATTTTTACATAGGGTTATATAAGTTATTTTTTGAACTATACATATTCATTGGAAAGATAAAAAAATGTCGTACATCATGGTATTTTGTTTTATAAATTTTAGACATAAAATAGATAAAATTATTTATGACACAATAATGATGCAGTGTTAACCTCATTAATAAATGATTAAAATAAATAAGATTATAAGGATTAAAATATTATCCAAAACATGTACAATTATTATTTGATGATTTTATTTCTACCATGAGTCATCTTATCTTCTACTTTAATTATTTCTGGACTTTTTGAAACTGAATATATGTTTATAATAAAATAATTGTTTCAAACTTTTATAAAGATACCCTCATCTACCTTATAAAAGGAGACCACTTCTAACAAATTCCTCACCCCTATCAAGCATTTTGTATCATCCAAACTATGCCCAATTAAGCTCCCTACATCCCTCTGTTCCCCCCTAAAAGCCTTACCTCTGGCATAAGGCACTTCAAAATGTCATTGTGGTTCAAACCAAAGGGAGTTACCCAAATTAAAGGTAATAGTTTCTCTTAAATTGTTATCTTTTATTTTACTTCACCAACCCCCTAAACACTTTTTTATTACTTTATTTTATAAAAAAACCAATATCCTCAATATAATAGGATGTTGTTATGGGATTAATTCGAACTAAACTTACACACAACTCCATATAATGGGTGAAGAACATAATGTTTCTGTGGGTGGAAAACTAACGCCTTACCAAACGATGATTGTTCAATTAACTCCTACCACCTCTCATGGTGGCCGTTATGATGGAAATATATTTATATTTGATATTATACTATAATTATAATATTAATATATATCATTATTTTTTAATTCCATTAAAATAATAAATATAAATGGAAGTAGCGTTTATGCGTATGTACGGCTTACCGTCTCCATGAACGGTGCATTTCATTTATTACCTCTAAATGTTATGTACTATTATAAATCCATGAATATACTAGATATATATGACATATATGATATCTAAATCATTAATATAATTCTGATGATAATTTATATTTTACCACATGAAGAACTTGTAATTAAAAGGTGTTCGTTTTTTTCCTCAAGTTACCAAATATCGAAAAAACGATCATTATTAACTTAAATGATTACATAATGTTTGATCTTTGGCTTCCTTAACATTCCATAATATTTTTAAAAGGAAAATAAATACCATATACTATTTTTATGTATTTTGGTATTAAAAATCGTTTTGATAATGGATTCTTTATGTCAATAAATTTAAATGATATATTCTGCTTGAAATGTGGAAATGTTATCTTTCCATTATGATTGTGTTATGTGTTATGACTATGTTATGGTTCTTGGGAATTTTTTACGTATACGGGTGGTTCCATGATAAACCTGTGGCGGGTGATCCCAAGATGGATATCCAATGCATTGGGTAACGTGACAGAGGTAAATGTGAATGTTTATCCTATGATATTTAGGGAATATACTATGATGGGTATTCCAAATGTATCTCCGTACGTAGCGGTGAAATCTACAACGTAAGTTTCTTATAGATGCCACAAGTTATCATTATGATTTTTGTTTACAAAGTAAATATTATGATTTCATGAGGTATGTTAAAGTTCCTATGATATGTATGTATTGATGAACTAATGTTTTCTTTCATTGTTTTATAACCCTTACTGAGATTTTTAGGCTCATCCCATGTTTTGAAATGTTTTTCCCAGGACTTATAGAAGAATATGGTCAAGGATGTGATCAAAAAAAAGTCATGCTGTCCAAAAAATGGAACTCTAAATGGCTATTTTTTTCAAGTGATTTTATGTTTTGAAAAAAATTGAAACTTGGTAAAAGTGTCTAATTTATATTTATGAAACATAATGTAATAGTTACGGCATAATTCTCTAAAATCTAAACCTGAAAGGATACTCAATCTGAATTATTCATTTAATTCATTATTATGTAATGTTTTAAGGTCGGGTCCTTATACAATGCATAAAAACACTTACATCATTATGTGGAGAAGGTGAACTCGAGGAAGACTTCGCTGAAGATTTCTAATGGTTCGAGAGAAGAAGAACTGAAAGGTTCTTAGGTGCAACCGGTTTATAAATGATATACAATATAAAAATATTTTATTATAACCGTTGAGAAGAATCGAGTCCAACTGGTTTATTAATTGTCTGGGGGGACTTACGGCATAGGGGGAAAAGGAGGGTCTACCCGGATTTCATGGTTGAAGAAGAATACAAAAAGAAATGGTGAAATGGGGTATAGAGTTTGGTGCATCGCACACTGCATGGAGGAAGAAGACAACACATCGGGGTGAAACCCTGAGAAAAGCAGACGGTCTGGACTTGATCCGGGCCTAATCCGATGGTTGGGAGACATCTGCAGTTTATAAAGGTGATGGATGGCTCAAATGGATCTGTGGAATGATTGGGTGTCTCACGATCATCACGACGTTTTTAAAACCTCAAACGGTTGCGATAAGATTGCGTCAGATCGAACGGTCCGCCAAAATCTTGGAGAGAAACACAATTACTAAGGGTCGAGCACAGGGTCGAGATCAACGGCCCAGATCATGTGCAATGCGATCCAACAGACCAAATCTCGTTTCACTGAAAAATCCTTGTCCCACACCGAATCAAAAAAGGGTTACAGTGAATCTTTATAAGCCTAAGCTTCCTGCAAAACTACCAATATCACAGCACACACAAAGGTGCCTTACACATGGGCCCCCTCCTTCCCCCACAGGCTTCAACCTACCCCTTCCTCACCATGACCATGTTCCCATAGTGGCGCACCCATGAGATCATGCTCTCGTGCGCCCTTCGGGGAACCTATTCCAGATCATGGTTTGTCCTTGGCTTGGGCTGAGGGCTAGGCTCAGCCACTACGTGTGAGCTACCTCCCTTGGCCCAGCCATAAAGGGGTGGCCCTAGCATGCCCATTTTTTTTAAAGAACCCAACATAAAAATAAACCATAAAGTCGCAAGGGAAAAGATATATATATATATATATATATTAAAACATTATAAAGATTATCTTTTTAGACATGACTTTTACTTAAAAATTAGAAGGTTAAATTATATTTTGCCTTTAGCTCAAATTTTTTCCAAACACTAAACCTTTATCATAAAAATTATAAAAGGATGATTTGTTAACCTACATGATAATTATGATAATATGATTATAGAAAACATAGTTTAATCAAAACATAAGTTAATTTTATGAAATTAAGCATAATTTGTAACACTGTTTATGAAATGAAAATATTTACATAATAATTGAAATAATGTCAATGTGTTTTTTAATTACTTATTAATTTTCAGAAATTAAGTGTAATTTATAGAATTATATTGTAGATAGAGTTTGTATTTTATTTTTTATGTTCATAATATAATTTTTGGTAAACTATGTTGTACATAATTTTTCTTTAGTTAAGTCACCATAAGGCCAAGACTATAATTATAGCTGTTGGATTTCCAACGGTCACCCAAGGTAACGGTCGAGTTGATGCCACATAAAACCCTATCTTAGGGTGTCCTACACTCAAGAAAAGAAGAAGAAGAAGAAGATGAAGTAGTAGGAGGAGGAGAAGTATAATATTGTTCTTTCCATACCGTTGATTATCAGCATGGTTTATATGATCATGGTGGTGGTGTTCTTCATTTTCACTAACCCGAAAGATATCCATTATTTATTGTGTTTGGTTTTATTTGTAAGGGGGATTCCCTTAGTTATGATAGGGTTTTTATGAGGAATTTATATGTAGGATGGTTCCTTGTGAACATGACACGTTGTAAGAACTATGACGTTCTTTTTATTATGAAGAAGTCTTGGGTCTAGTTGTGTGCTTTACTTGGTTGTATTCTAACATAAACTAAAACCACATTATTACTTTTTCAAGAGAAGTATGTTTTCATAGATGTTATGAAATTCAAAAAAAATGTAAACATTAATTTATCAATACATGAGGTTTGAGTTTCGAGGTGTTACAGTGACCCCATTTAGTTTTAAGTACTATTATATCAAGAAAGATATAAAAAATATGATGTATTTCCTGTTTTATGTTTCTATATAATGTAACTAATTCCAAAAAAATTAGAAATATGAAATTTAGGGTTTTATAATGTGTAATATTTTGTAATAAATCATGAATTAATTTGTAATAAATAAATTGGTGGCCAAACTTACTACTCCATTATAAGAGAAATAGTTAATAAAGTGAGAGGACAAGATATTACAAACTAATATATATATAAGAAGATAAATGAAATAAAAAACCAATTATCTAGAATAATAATGTGTTTTTATAATAGTCAAAAATTAATCTATGGAATAATGTATATTTTATATATACACACATTCATTCCTTTTGTGATCGGTCAAACATAATATGATATTCTCCCTTTTTTATTTAATCCATCCATTTTTCCAGCTCGTTAAATCTCTGTAACTATTGGGTCTTATAAAAAATTTGCATACATATTATTATTTATAAAATGATATTGTTTGAATATTATGATTCAAGTGGTATCCTTCTATTTATCACATTTTTTCTGACATTGAACACAAATCCCGAGTTTGATGTATGGATGAGTCCCCAAAAATCCACTACAAAACATGCTCATAACCATTCATAAATAGAATTTTTGCAATTTGTTGAATCAAAACTGAGGATAAAAGGAATATATTTGTCTTCATGATCATATGATTGGATTTAAATTACAATTTTTTTAATATATGGTGTTATGGTTAGAAATTAAGGGTTAATTAGTTTTCTTATTATAGTATATTGGAATTCCACTGTTGGTCGAGATGAATATGCGGCAGATTTATGACTTTTTAGAATTCACATGAATGGTTTAATTATTCATACGGTGGATCCTATATATTATTATAGTTTATTTATTTACTATATATCATTAAATAATATGTTATGTTGTGTTTTATGTTGAATTTCATTGTTATTTTTGTGATAGGTTGTTTCCATTGTAAAAATTATTCCGTGGTTGTTCATTTTCAACACTTCTAGCTTTAAGAGAAATACTTTTATATATTTATAATTAACTCCATATACCTATGGATTCCATAAAAACACTCAATATTAATTATAGGATAAATTAAAATAATTCAAAATACCAAAATAAATAAATAAATACCATGTTAAAATCTTTTTCCCACTTAATCAAAACATATTCCTACATGATATATAAGTGATAATTTCATAGATAAATTTGAAATGGTGGGATTAAAACCATGGAAATAATTTTTTAAATTTATATATTTAATTTATATGTCAATAAATCCTATGCATAAGACCAATTTGTGATGGTACATATCAAATTAGAGTTGTTTCTATAGATGAAAAATACTATATGCCTATTTAAACAATAATCCTGAGTAAGGATTTATAGAAGAACAATCGAGATCAAAATGATGATAAATGATAAGAGAAATTGTAGTAAAATATAACTCCATAATCTAAAATTTATATTGGAATAGTATTCCATGAGAATTCATCATATCAATTGGTGTATGGGAATTTATAAGTGTTGGAGGTACTCACATTCTTTGTTGGCTTTTGGGCTCCAAACAACTATGTTAGAAATGTGGTTAACCTTCCAGAATTTACTATAGATCAAATTAAGTAATTATTTATATTCCATATATGTAATTAATTGATAAATATGGTTTTTGAATTTCTCCCATATATTGTGATGGCGAAATGACAAATATTCCTCTATGATGAGTTTTGGAATAAAATGTTGATGAGTGGTGAGAAACAAATAAATTAAATACATTCCATCTCTCAGTCAATTTTCCCAAATATTACTTGAACCATATATATATATATATATATATATCAAATGGATGATCCATGGTTTTGTATAACTATAAAGGAAATTTTATAACCACTTATTAATGTAAGACCAAAATAATTTAATAACTTTCTTACTTCACATAGATTCAAATAACCCAACAGAGGTAGTTATGGTGTCTCTCATTTAAGGGTGTTGGTTAAAATTATTATTTTATCACCCGTATACGATGGGTTATTTAGTAAATGTATTTAGGAATGAAAAATAATATATTAATAAAATGTAATTTTCACCATGACCTGGACATTAATGGTGTATTTTTTCTTATATTCACAATCTCAAAAATTATTCAAGGATTAAAGAATAAGGTGTAGACATTGGCATCCTAACACTCATAAAAATGTACATTTAGTGGAAATTAATGATAGTTGAACCCCCTAGTCTGGCATGATTATCCTTTCCAATTATATAGTTTGTATCCAAATTTATGATACAATATAATTTTCAATACCCACTTTATCATCTTATAATTTGGTATTCTCTAATTGATGATATGTACTGGTTGGTAGTCAGGATTGACTTGGAATATTCGTCATCTTTATAAATAATAAATTCATAAAAACAATTTTATCGACATAGAGGACGTATAGGATTTATGATTTTTTATTTTCATGTTTAAGGAGTCCATGTCATGTTTTCTACCTTATGGGGAAGGACTCAGTATATAGGTCTATCTAGGAACATATAAAATAATATTGAAGCCATTAATATAATATTACATTAATAGGTACATGGGTAACTCTCTAAATTGAATTTAAAACATTTAGGGACTTCCAAATAACATATGGATTGATGTTTTATTAAATATCAATATATGTTACCCTTAACAGGATCACCCCCATGAAGACATTGATATTTGTGCATTGGAAATATGGATATTGGGATCCTATGTAGGGAATGTGGGAGTTGGTTTTATATAGTATATGTGATTTTAGTATTCATGGTGAAAAATTCATGGGGAACTATGATATAATAATTCCGAATCAGATTTTTACTTCTTGTGATTGAGCTACAACTATTCCCGCTGGAAGAAATAGATCTATATTTTCTTGTAGAAAAATACAAGATTTCGATTCAATTGATATTTAAAAATAAACTACCCATAAGTGGTCAATAATATGTAAATATTCGTGGTCATTCAATCATTTAATATATTATGTGCTTTCATATTGATTTCATGATTCTTTTTATTAAAATTTTTCAATTCCACTACTGTTAGATTACTTATTGTATAAATTTTCTGGTTGAAAGAGAGGGTGATTGACTCATCAGATGAACATGTTTTTTTTCAACAATAGGAATTTAATATATATTTAATTTATTTTTTTAAAATCATTCCCAGTAATAATAATATTTTATTACTTATTCTTCTACCGTATTTGGGTAATGATTGGGGATGAATCACATTAAATTTCACTAATGAATTTATGAGGCAACAAATAGAATTCTGTTACACATAACCACATGAATATAGAATCTCATTCTAATTGAATAATTATGGTCGGTTTCACATAGTATATAACTATATAATAAGTATCTACTTTTTTACCACATAAGAAATCATAAAAGGTTAGAAACAAATTTCATTCATGATTGTAATTCATCAAAGTTACTCAAAAATTTAATGGATCACTAGAATTAATGTTGTTTTAAACCCCATATTAAATAATAATGATGAGGTGTGATGGTCTACACTATAATTTAATTTTGATTGGAATTAATGAAGTGGTTTTGTATACATTCAACGCACATGATTCCTAGAATATTATCTCATTACCAAATGGAATATCTATTAACTTATCAACAATAAACATATATAAAATTATAATATACAATTATAATTAATAGATTGAATTATCAATAGTAGTATTATCTACTATCTCATTATTATATATATAGTAGGGTGGCAGTTTTCAACATGATGGTAACCCAATGATATTGTTGTGAGGGATGTTGTTTCCATCCAGGAAGTGCTAATGGTTTCACTAGAGTTTATGGTTATTCAAAAATCTCTAAAGGGTATGATGTAGTTATTTTATCTAGTATGGTGAAAAATTACAATTAATTTTGTGTCATATTGGATGATATAAAGAGAAACTCTTTATTTTGAAGACATAGAGGATGAGTTAAAGGTTTAAGTTAGAGTTAAGCTCATATGGGGGGACATAAAGTGTTTCAATAATATTTGGACTGATCCAAAAAGTTTAAAATTTATACTCATGTATAATAACTCTTGGAAGAATTAAATTGGTGAAATGGAGTTTATGTTAATATAGTAATACGTAATGTATATGTTCGATTTTATTTACATATATGAAGAGTTAAATATTATGTTGGTATTTAAGGCTATCTAGGAATCTTAAAGTGTTAAGTTATATATTTTTCCTATTCATTAAGTCAAAAGGATTATACCGGAGATAAAAGATAACTAGGAATATCTAAAGGGTACCCTATAATTTTTTTATCTTGGAAGATGAATGGTTACACAAGAGATTATGTAACTCTTTGAAAACTATAAGGGTTACGGTAGAGTTTTGTGTTATCATAATAGGAAAAAATTTATGTAAATGGGGGGGATATTCACTAGAATGACCCATTATTCTCATACGTAAATATTAAATAGTAATGTATTATTATTGACTTAAAAACAAAATGATCAATTCCAAAATAATTTATTTCTAGTTTATTTAAAAAAAAATTAATAGAAATAATAGGTCCATAATTTGTCTAATTCATACCAAACTATGATATTTCTTACTCACACCCTTTGTATACATGTCATAACTAATATATTTTATCATAATATAGGGAAATGATCCATAAGAAAGGGTGATTTCATATAATATATAAGTATAAACAAGGGAAATATCCACATATTCTAAGAAAAATGGTATATGAAGAATGGAATAAAATTTAAAAACCATACACAACATATAACGACCTGTGATTTTAATACCATATATTATTTACTTATGACTTCATATTACTCTCTTATTAGAAATTCCCTATTAATTTATGTCACCGTTAATAACCACTTTGTTTTTCATTCATGTTTTGACTTCTTATTCTTATTCCACTTATATAGATCATGATTTAATCAAATCTATAATGATAATTATGACATAAATATTATATATATATATATATATATATATATAATCCTTGTCTATTTATTCATGGCGATTCATAATATTTGGAGATGGAAAATAAAATACACCATTTATATGGATGGTAGGCTGTACATACACATCAATGATGTTTTCATTGTCTTCTAGTGTTAAAATGATTGAATTTTTATGATATATTATCATTAAATAATATAATTTATGTCATATATATCATATATATTCATAAAATTCATCTTTATTACTACCCATGTAAAATATAGATGAAAAACGAATGACATCGCATCATGGATATAGTAAGCCATACCTACACACGAGGAATGTTATCATTTCCAAAAAAGAATTGACGGTAATAGGTAAGACATGATATTATCATTACATAAGAATAATTATTTCATAAATACATATATATCAAAAAAAATATTTTTTCCATATTAATTATCAAAATGAGATGTGGTCAAGTAAAAACAAACAACATCGTTTCATGAGGCAGTAATTTGTTGTGCACTAGAACAATATGATCATTACCCACTAGATGGATGTTTGTAGAAGTTTTTGTTGAAACTGTAATATAAAAACATAAAATTATATTTAGTATATTGAGGTTATTATATAATCCTGAAATAAATATAATTGAAGGGGTTTATGGAAGAAATAAAAAATAATTCATTGATAAACATTACCTATTCTTGGGTATCTCTATTTTATTTTAACACAAAGACTCTCTTGGTAATATTTCAGAAAAAATTATGAATTCTAGGATGAAGGAAATGATGTTGGGAAAATACTTGGGCTGAGTTTGAATGATATAAATGTATTTAGAGGTGTTAATAAAAGAGAAGGAGAGGTTCCCTTTTATAATAGAAGGGATGTGAACTTTTGTAAACTCCCAAATTATTAATTTATAATAAATTTAATCTCAATAGAAATACCTCTAATAAGAAATGTATTTGAAGATAATATTATATAATATTTTAATCTATTAAACCAATATTTTTTAAATAGTCTTTGATTCAATTTTAATCCATATTATTTTTATTATCCCTTAGTTAACCTTTTTAAATTTTAAATAAGATAAAAATATTTTTAATGTTAATAGAAAGAAATTTGTATATTTAATTATTCCATTTGACCATAACTATTCAATTTATGATATTTTTTTAACAAATATTATCCCCCCATCATTATTTAATCTTTTATGATTTTATATAATTTAATCATGCATTACTTTCATATAATATCATTATAGACAATTTTTCCAGTAATCATTATTTTTCATTATAAAAATATCATATCAACATGATATCTTCAAACCAACTATTTTAACAAATGCCTAATATGTCAAAATAATCCTTAAAATTCATATATAAAATTAATAATCAAAAAATATTTATTTTAATATTTCAAATATAAATAATTTATTACTTCCATTAATTATAAAAATATTGCGTCGTTATTATATAAGACTTTAATTTATTTATTTACATCAAAATAAATAAAAATTAATTACTGTTATAATAAAAAAAATATTTTTATAATTTGTTTTTATAATTTTAAGGGATAAAATCCATGTGGATCGAGCCTTTGCATGTTTCTAAATACCATGATTCTCGGAGGAGGGTCAGAAGATGATTGATGTACTTCGGTTTCTGGAAAATGGATCTAGGAAGATTTCACACGGTGTTAAATTTTTAAACTACACTAACATAGGTTTAATTAGATATAATAAAAATAGGTTTATAAATAAAGAAAATGAAAAGGGAGATGCATTTTAGGGTATAACACGATACCTTAGGATTACACAATGTGAAAGTGGATTATACATTATATAAATTACTGATGCTCATTGTTTTTATGTTTTTTATCGTCTTGGGTTACCAATCCCTATGTCTAAAGATCCTCTCTTTCATTCAAGATGTCCCAACTACCCCATATTCGTTATTTTTGGGATTCCATAACTGGGGATTGATCTCTATCTTCCCTAACAAGATCTGTGTTCGATAAAAGTTATTTTCTACCTATATTCTTGTGGTTTCTTCAATTTGTTTCCTCTAATTCCACATTACTTGTGATTCATCTAGATCTCTATGTTTCTATTTTTGTTTCATTGGTTGTTTTTGGTCATGGTTGTGGCAAGACATCCTTGGGTATTTTTAGTTCATCTCGGAGAGGAAATGGGGATCTTCAATGTTGTTCCATTATTAGGTGAAGAACAGTGACTCCCTATCGAGGTAGGGTATATTTTAATGCTATATTTATTTACATGAATTCATAGAACTAGAATTATTTATCCCCATGAATCGTAATGAAATTAACTTAATAATTACTTAAACCAGATTAATGAATTTCTATCCATCACATGAAGATGTTATTATTTTGTACTACGATAACAAGTGTCCTATAGTTTTTATAGATAGATTGATATTTATGCCTTTTCGATTATCATCTGAAATTTGAAAATAACGTAAAGATGGTATTAATTTCTAATTAATTTTGAAATATAATTATATTGACATGATTAATGAATCCATTGAGTTGTAGTTTTAATTTGGTGAGGATGTTAATTAAATTAATCTAAAATTTGTTAGTTGAATTGAATGAATATTTTAAGAATATTGATTCTTGATGATAAAATAATTAATATATTTTTAAATTAATTGTTTAATTAATTTTTAACAGCTTTTGATATATGATACATAGGTTTCCGGTATTTGAACATATAAATAATGTTTCTATTATTTCAAGATGGAATAAGAATTAGTTGTGTGATAAATGATAATTCCCCTATAGGGACTGAGTCACCAGCTTGCTTGTAAATGATGAGTTCTTCATTCATTGGATCTATGAGGGTTTGTTGTGTGTGAAGGTTTAATACCTTATTTCAGATCTAAGAAACTAGTTTCAATGTTTTTTCCCTTCTACTCTTGAAACGATATGAGCCTAGATGAATACTGCGGTTGATGGGGCTGGAAGGCCCATATGTGATGTGATCCTGAGATTGAAGATCCTGGTGGGCTATTGTGTTATATGGTCCAGTGAGGCCTCATTTTTTGTGGCATTAGTTGACATTTTATTTGATTGGATGAATTAGGATATGCATTTTTTGGTCAGGGATGGCACTGAGGATGATATAATAGGTTGATGTTGGGACTACATATTGATATGAAAGATGTAGTTTTATTTAAATCTATTGTTTAACCGACAACTAGTATTAATTGTTTATATGATTTCCATTCCCCACTTATTTATAAATATTCTTATTCTTGGATGATTACTTTTTTCAGTAGGTTATGATATTTTTTAAGAGTACATTGTAATATTGAAAGTAATTTTGTTAATAAATGAATAAAATATTCACCTAGGGTGTTGAAGATTTATCAAATGAAATGATGAATTTGTAATTCAAATAATTCATGGTCACATTTTTCTTATTTATGGATGGAAGATAAATTTTTTGTAATGATAATGTAATGTAATGTGGAAAATGATAATGGATAATTAACTCTTAATGAATTAATTAACTCAAATTTAAATTGTTGAAAATGAATAAAATAATTTTATATAGCTATATAAATGGTTATGGACATATATGATATCAGGTTGTACTAGTGGCAGTCAGGAGTCCATGAGATGTTATCATCAGTTTTGTTTCAATCTTGTTTATTCCAATAGTGTCATTGGGAGAATTATTATATCAAGTAAATTTTGTGTTTTTTAGGTTATCACACCATGTTGGTAAGGGAAATTGATACCTAAGGTAATTTGATCCCTGTTGGGTATTTTCTCTAATATTCTAGTGGAAGAATGGATGATGACTACCCCTATAACCCATCTCTCTAGTCTTGGTAGTTACATGTGGCGGTATACACTGTGGTTATTTTTTCCTATAAACATTTATAGAGATATGTAATGGTTAGTGGTTATTTTCACACTCAAGTATTACAGATACATTTTCATATTAACTACTATTGGTATAACATGTGTATGTTGTGATGCCTTGAGGTTCCACACTTTTTTATGGGTGTGATGGATTGAGGTATAATACCTGATGTATGATACACATCATACAGGATGTAGTGGCTCCCAGAAACATCCAGGTTACATTTAGTTATATAGAAGCGGTGTTGTGATGCATGTGGTGAATTTTGTGGTGCTTCATCTAGGTGTGTTATTGATAGAATTTTTATATAATGATGATCATGATGTTCGATGTTGAGTAAGAGAGAAAAACCTCCATTTAAGTGGTAGTGGAGAACCCTTGATATCTTGTATTAATTTATATAATCTTGTAAGCGATATTTGCTGATATTATCCATAGTGAGGCAGGGAACTTAGTATACCTTCTTATCTGATAATTCATCTTCACTTGTTATTCACTGTGATTTAGAATGCTTTCATTATTTTTTTCACGAGAGGCTCAGGGTAGTAACCTACTAGTTATACTATTATACTCACCCTACATATATAAAATTGGGTTCTCATTACTATTGGTGAAGGTTGTATAATAGGTGGGTCACTAGAATCTTGGGTCTTAGTAGGTGTTTTTTGAGCATTATGGTCGCTGATATCGATACTTTTCTATTGGAACTTGTAGTTTATATTTCAATTGTAGTATTTCTTTCATTTCATCACAAATTTTCACTTGGTTTATATTTTATATTTTATACTGAGCATGATTTGGTTAGTGTATCTATTATCTCTGACTTTCACATATGCTCATTTAGTGGGTAATTCCTCA
This sequence comes from Viscum album, assembly GCA_963277665.1. Classification (NCBI taxonomy): domain Eukaryota; kingdom Viridiplantae; phylum Streptophyta; class Magnoliopsida; order Santalales; family Viscaceae; genus Viscum; species Viscum album. The sequence continues at coordinate 510,997,310 of OY728167.1, read as the reverse complement.
CATCTCTTTGTTTAATATACCCTCAGTGCTAGTCCCTATCCTAGGGTCTATAAGAAGTGGTACTCATCTATCACTATATCTATTCAACCACTATTGGTACATGAGTTGTACACATTTTGGGGAAGCGTCTGTGAAAGAGTGGTATCAGAGCTCTGGTTTAGGGATATGATAGAGTTTAGAGTTAGGCATAGGTGAGGTTGTGTGGTGGTGTTTTGGTGATGTATGAAAATTATATAAAGCATTGTAAACTCAAGAGAAAAGATTTTACATGGGTTTTTAAATCACCCAATGATGTTATGTATATACCATTAATAATATAGTGTCTACAAAGGGATGTTGTACTAGATTTAGGTTCGATACCTAGGAATGGATCAAGAATCATTCATCATATTTAGTATGATTGAATTGGTACCAAAAAATAATGGTAAATATTCTACATTCCATGTTTAGGTGCTCAAAAAGATTTTTTCTTTTGTAGGAATAGCTTCAGGTCGACGTCCTCATTCTGTTTTCTGAAAATATATCCAGAAGTTTGGGCTAGTATATCGCCCTAGATTTAAGGTTGATGAAAATGGAACTTAGAGGATGATTCTCCAAGGGTTTTAGTGACATATTTTTTTGTTCAATGATAGATACATTTCAGATACATTAATGGAAGACTAGTTGGTGGAGGTTGAGATAGACTTCAGTTTGATATCAGATCAGATGGAGCATTGGGAATTGCAGGTTGTGAGGACTATGCATGGGGTAGTAAGACAATGGTTGTTCTTATTCCTTGGAGATCTTGATGAGTTCATAGCTTCATTGTATGGTTTATGAGTTTAGTTTTGAGTAGGTTTTCTTTCATCGGCCACAAAGACATGATGTCACTAGGATCTACTTACACATTAGTAGGGGATATCAAATGTGTGAGATTTTAGGATCTATTTCAGGAACCTTCTGCAATATTCTTCATAATTATTTCATAATGAGGATTCCAAGGAGAGGCATTTTGAGGAGGCTATGAAACTATAAATCTTGCACCAGGGGACCCTTTTATGATGAAGATATATCTCATGGTTCTATAAAGTGTATAGGACATCTTGATGAATTTATATAGAACCATATCATCCAGAGAGGGGTTTCATCATAATTTTTCATGATGTAGAGATGTGGTATGTGTTCCCAGTTTTCATAATAGTAGAGCATGTGATTTGCTGGGGGTAGGTCACAGCCCCCAATTTCTCATTTATATGGGGACCTTACTCTAATTGCTATGATATGGTATTAGATTCATTTTGTTCCTGTATAGGATGAGGTCATCAATTATGAAAGCTCCTAACCATTATGAGTATTCAGCATGTTCCAGTTGTTCCATTTCAAGTTCCTCTGTTGTGGAAGTTTCGGCCAATGTTGCGGCAGTAGGATTCTCTAGTTTGAGATCTATATAAAATTGATGGGGGAAGGGGTAAGATTTCCCCAGGATGCACCTTTTCCCTATTTAAGAGATAGAATCCATTGATGTAGTCATAATGATGGTTAGAGAGGCCATTTAGTAGGTCGTGGTGAGCTTCATGTTTTAGTGTGGCCAATGACAGGTATGTCAGAAATCTTTTGGGTATCTTATTATGGATTTCAACATTGATGGATTAATTATTTAATCTTAGACCGAAACAGTAATTTATATCATGAACCCTTGTGAATTCATTAGGAAAAAATGTTGAGAGGCTTATCGTGTTGTTTTCATTAACTATAGTAGTTGATGTTTGAGTTGACTTGTTTGATATGTGTAGAGAGGGTGAGATTATTCTTGGGAACCACAACTCTGGGGGATATTCCCTATGCTTACACATTCAACCATATGAAATCATCCTCAGTGTGGATTGGTTTTATTCAGTGTATTATATCATTGATTTCATTAGGAGGTATGTTTTGTTCATCGATGCTGATGGTGTGCCAATAATTATTGTTGGTGAGACAGTCCCTTGGATTGGTCAGTGGTGTGTTCCATCTTACTCATCTTTGATGACTGTGATGAAAATCCGTTTTTTCTGATGTTCTGAAGAATATATTTCCCATGGTTGTTGATGGATACCCAGATAAATTCCCATGGGGGTTTTAGAGTTATCACCTTGATGAGAGATCTAGTTCTGGATCACACTATATACATGCATGTCTCCTCTCTAAAATATTCAATATAGGCCACTATATTATGAGTTGAAGCAGCTATGTATACATCTCAATGGTCTCCTGTGGTGTGGTTTTGTTCTTCCATGTGTGACATCGTGGGGTGAGATAGTTTTTTTATGAATAAGGATGATGGATGTTTGCAGTTATGTGTTTATTATCATTGATTGAACCAATTTACAATTAAGAACCACTATACTCTTCCATTTATTGTTGATTTCTTAGATCAATTTAATGGTTAGTGTTGGTTCCTGGAGACTATTTTCCAATTTGGATAACATTAGACTCATTTAATAGTTGATGAAATCGTAAATACTTAAATCTATTTTTGTCATAGTCAATACAAATATTTTGATATTCTATTTTATGTGGCGAATTCTCAAGATATATTCATAGGATTAATGAAATATGTTCTTGATTTGTTCCTAGATATGTTTGTGTTGGTTTTCATCGATGAAATCCTTCTGAATTTTGAGACTGAGTATGATCATACAGATCATATGTGTGACATTTTTATTCTTTGACATCATGATCAATTGTTTTGTAAGACTATTAAGTGTGAGTTTTGGGATTGATAAGTCCTTTTATTGGGGAATGTTGTATCCCTCTAAGGAGTAGCTGTTCATCCATCATAGAGATAATAAGATGTGTCTTGGGATGCCCCCAAAGAATTGTAGAGGTGTAACATTTCCTTGGTCATTAAGGATATTACAAGAGGTTGGTAACAAGTTTCTCTCGGGTAATAGGTCCTATGGAAGAGTTGACCAATGAAATCAATAATTATTATGGAATGAATAGTGTCATATAGATTTGGAGTACTAGAATGATAATTTAATCAATGCTGTAATTATTTTTCATCAAATGGAAGGATTTTAGTTTCATGTTTTTTTGATAATTTTTCTATTGATTTGGGTGGTGTTTTGATGTAGTAGAGATCAATAATTTCCTATGAGTCTTGGTAGTTATATGCCAATGAGAGTAACTTTGCCTCCCAAGATAAAAGGAATGAGGAAATAGTGTTTTCATTAATGTTTTTGAGATATTACTTCATCAGCGAACATTTTGTGATCTTCACTCATCTTGAGAGAATGAGGTATGTTTTCACCCAACACAATTTGAACATGAACCTAAATCATTGTATCATGATATTATTGGATAACAACATAATGATTGTGTCTACACCTATAAAGGGTAATTCTTTAGCTTATGAACTGAGTAGGAAGTCACACAGTAATTTGGTGTGTGAATCAATATATTCCTAGTGTTTATGGAAGACAATTAATCAATTTGTCAAAATTTTGAAGTATTAAGGCTAAGAGTATGTCTTTTTAAAATAATGACAATTTCGTCTTTGGAATAGGAGGTGGAGGACTCCCAGTTGGTGAATTTGGAGAAGGTGTTCCAGAGAAACCAAGTTATTTGTGTAGAGTCCCTAGATGTTTTTTTTAAAAATGAACATCATTGAGTGTTGTTTCTTGGAAAGCCTTTCATTCCTTTGGAGATTTGTGATATGGTTCTCAGAATCTTCCATAGTTATCCATCGGGGGAACATAATTATATTTCAAGGATGTACTGAGAATTAAGGGGTTAGTTTTGGTGGCATGGGTTTAAGTGTGAAATTTCAATGTTTGTGTCTCGAGGGTTAGTCTTCTAGAAGGTGAATGTAAAGGACCATGTTTCTATTGGATTTCTCCAACCATTGGATGATTCTCATTAGAAGTGGGATGAAATATCTATGGGAAAAGTTAACAGTTTACCTTGACCTCAGGGAAGATATGATTCTATATGAGTGGAGGTGGATCGATTGACTAAATGATTCCATTTTATAGAGATCATGATTTTGATATATGTGGATTCTATGTCAAGGTAGTATTTGAAGGAGGTCGTGAGACTCCACGGGGTCCCGAGGGCAATCATTTCAGACCGAGGACCTCATTTTACCCCCATGATTTAGAGTGGTCTACAACATTTTTTTGGTTCATAGGTATTCCTTAAAATTAATTTCATCCAAATAAGGACGATTTAATAGAGAATACCCCTATGACTCTTGAACACATGTTGTGAAATTATTTCCTATATATTGGAAGTTTTTGGATGAGGCAGATGTCCATATTGGAGTTCTCTTAGGAATATAGATTTCAATCCACCATTGGTGTTGTGAAAATTGGATCCTTTTTTAGCTACCATTCCATTATCCATTTTACAATAAAAGGGACCAAGACTCAAAAATTCTCATACATGAACATGTATAGAATAAGAATGAGATGGTTTAATTGATTTGTGAGAGGATGAAGGTAGTGATGGATCATTAGAAATCCTATATATATCATTGGAGAAGACCTCTGGAGTTCAAAATTTGTGATTATGTTTTCTTGAAGGTGACATACCATCGTGGGTAGTGAATTTTGGGTCATGGGAGTAATCATCCCTGTATTTTGTTCAAGAAATCGATCATTGGATCGTGTCGGAGTATTGGAGTATAAGAGAGTGAACTCCTCACGGATGAGACGGATATGTGATGTTTTTAACATGTCAAGATCCATCATTATCTTCAGGATTAATCTCACATAATCTACTTAGGTGATACCAATGTTTATGATGATGTGACCTTCAAGGATTGACCGGTAGAGATCCAAGACCACTATGAGAAGGTTTTATATGGGGGTGATACCCCCTTGGTTCATGTATTGTGGTGTTATGGTGGTGCGGTGGAGAGTACCTAGTAACATGCGTCATAGATACCTACTCATTTCCCTAATCTGTTTGAGATTTATCTCTTCTCTTGTAACACTATTTGTTTTCCAGTTGTATCCCATTTTTATGGTTTATTACATGACTTTATCTTCCTCTACATGTTGGATTAATCCTTTTGAGAGGTATCCCCCATGGGGGAGTATTTATGAGTTGGTTGTGGTTGTTTTGTTTTTTTCCATTATTCCTATGATGTTGTGGTTGAGCTCCATTAGTGGTAAAATCCTTGAAATGTTACTTATAGGGTGCCTTTTTGGATGTTCCCCATCAAGTTTCTATATTTGTTGTTTTTTGGATTCTCGAGGATGAGAATTTTATGAGGGATGTCTAATGTTTGGGCCTGGGTCCATTTGGATAGACCCTTTATGTGTTTCTAAAGTCTAAGATTCTTGAAGAGGGATTGGAAGAATTATAGAGTGGTTTCGTTAGGGAATACGGAAGCAAGGATATTTGAAGTTGAGTAAATATTTTACATAACTTGAAAGTGGGTTTGATGATGTGTAATAAATAGGGCTTTAAAAATTAAATAAAATAGAAAGGGAAACTCATTTTTCAAAAAAAAAACCCCATATCCCGAGGATTTCATAATGGGAAATGGGATTACACACCATTTAAATCCCCAATTTGGCATTTTTTTTACTTTTTCAACTGATCAGTTGTCAAACCATTTATATGAAGCTCATAACAATCTATCTCGTTCCAAGTGACCCGGATACTGCTCTATGATGTTTTGTGGATTCCTTCCTTGACGAAGGATCTCAAACATCCCTCCTTTGGTCCATCTTTTATCTAAGGTTGTTATACCAATTTAATTTCTATTTAATCAATTGGTTTCCTACCATTCCTATATTCCTTGAGATGGTTCCTGATCTCCATGTTTCTAATGGATCTTTATGGTACTTTTTAGTGTGATTGTGGCACGACATCCATGGGTGGATGAAGTTCTTGCTGGAGAGTCGATCAGGATCTAGATCGTTGGTCCATTCTCATGAATAATAATTGCCACCCCACATTGAGGTAGGGGATTAATTTCTACTCTATATATTTACAAGAAATAATATACCTATATTGATTTATCCCCTTGGATAAAAATGAAATATACCTAATAAATACCTAAACCGGATTAAAGAATTTGTATAAATTGCACTGCAATGTTGTTTTTTTGTATAGTGATAATGGTTTCCCTATTGGTTTACAAGAAAGTGTGAAATATATGAACTACATTGATTATAATATGAAATTGGAAATGAACATAATTCTAGAATTAATTGTTGATTAATTAGATAAAATAATTAAAAATCCATGTTTAATGAATTTAGTGAGATTAATGTTTAATTCAGTTATCATGTTATTTACATTAATATTCCATTTGATAATGGAATTGAATAAAGATGAGAATAATGTTTATCATTGTTGAAAAACTAATTAAAGGCTTGTTAAGTTAATTTTTTACTTAATTTGTGCCAACTTATGCTACCTTTATGTTAAGGTTTTCCCATACATGGAATCTATAAATTCGGATCAATTTAATTCAATATGGGATAATAATTTGATTTTTAATATAATATAATTTATTATTAGGGCATGAGATAACATTTTGCTTCTAAAGGAGATTTCCATGTTCATTGTAGTTGTGAGGGATCATTGTGTGTGATGACTGAATGCCTTGTTTTAAAGCCACGATATTGGTTTCTATGTACGTTTCTAGCTTCTTGTGATATGATGTGATACTAGAGGGATGTTTTGGTTTATGGGGAAGGAAAAACAGGATTTGATGTGAGCCTAGAATGGATGATCGTAGAGGGATATTGTTGCATGTGGTGTTGTGTGGCTGAGTTTTTTGGTAGTAGTTGACAGTTGTGATGGTGGGGTGCATCAGGATATGAATGTGGATGTCGAGGAGGAAACTAGGGATGATGGAATAACTTGAAGTTGAGATTTCCCATTGACATGAAATTTATAAGATTGTTTGAATCTGTTTTTTGGCTGATGGACATGATGTTAGTTTACCAAAATTTTTCCGCACTATTGTAGGACGATGGTTGTGCATGGGTGTTTACGTTGTTCGGTATCTTAGGATATTTTTATAGATTACCTAGTAATATGGAAAGTTATTTTTTAATAATTGAATATTATTTTATCCTATGGGGTTAGATCTTGTTGGGATTCAATACTAAGGTTATAATTATATGATGTCATGGACTCAGTTTTCTTAACCTTGGAGGGAATGAAACTATTTTTTAATGATAATGTAATGTAATGTATAAAATGTTATTTTTTTATTTATGGTTAATGAATTTACAAATATAATTTGAAACTGATGAAAACGAATAAAATAATTTAATTTATCTCTTTTAATGGTTGTGTGCTTGTAGGATATCTGGTCTTGGTTGTCAACCAAGAGTTTAAGAGATTTTAGATTTAGTTGAGCCTAAGATAAGTATATTCCCATATTTTTTAAGCTATATTATATCATCAATATTAAGTGTTTTTTATATGCAACCCCACCTAGTCAGTCATAGAAGAAAACACCCCAGTGATTCTAAGCCCTGGGGGTGTTTTCCCAAATATCTCAGTTTGATGATATATGGCTTAATACCCTATTTGACCCCACTCTATTCTCTTGGTAGTTACTTGTTCTGTAATTCTTGTTGGTTAGTTTTCCTTATATATGTGTGTAGAGGTCAGTAATGGCTATTGGTAATTTTTACACACATTTAATATTGACATAATTTCTTATGAACTACTATAGATATAACATGTGTAGGCAGTGATGTATTGATGTTCCATACTCTATGTATGTGTTGTGATGGATTGTCCTATAATAACAGATTTATGATACATGTTATGTGAGCTTTGGGGGATACTAGAAACATACTAGTTAATTTTTGATATGTGGACATAGCGGTGTGATGCACGAGGTGCATGTTATGGTGATTCACACAGGTGTTTGGGGACGATCCTTTTTGGAGAGAGATGCTTAGGACATGTGAAGTTGAGGAAAAGTGGGAAAAAATTGGGGAAGTAGTAGTGAGGTACCATTGGTATTCATTATAATAATAAAAACTATTGTTTTAGAGATTTGGTGTGAGTGTCCATAGTGAGGATGCGACCCAAGTATACTTGTTTAGGTGATGATTTATGTTCATTTTTTTTGTATTTGGTTTAATGTGTGTTCTTTATCATTTGAATGAGAGGCTCTGTGGAGGTTCCCACTGAGTATAAGTTTATACCCCCCATACATATATATAGCCTATTTTATGGTTATTTTTAGAAGGTTGGAAATTAAGATAGTTTTGACTAGTTTGTTTTTTAGCAGGAAATTCTTAAGCTTTGTAGCATCTATCATCCTTACTTTTCATTTGTAACTTGAATTTTTTATTTCAGTTTTTGTAGTTATTTCATGTCATTACATATGTGATCTTCATTATTATAATATATTTTATTATTATTAGGATTTGGCTGGTGAATTTCTTATATCTAAATTTCTCATGTGTTCTCATAGATGGTAATTCCTCCCATCTATGTGTTTTTAAACCCTTAGTGCTATTCCCCAACACGGGTCCTATTGGAAGAAGGACTCGAGTGTCACTATCTCTTTCTCCCATTGCTGGACATGGATGGGTACAACATGTTGTGAGAGGGTAATGAAAATAGTATTATTTGTCTTCTTTAAAATCATATAATAAAAATGATATATTTATTGAAAATATGAGTATGAAAACATTAATATTTAATTAAATAAAATATAATAAATTTATTAATCTAACCCAATTGTCGAAAAAAAGTTATAATTTTATCCCTAGGATGCTTTTGATCAAAACACACTCATCCAATAAAATTAGGGCAACTGATTGAGTAATTTTTTATTATTTATAATATTATTTTTTAATAGTACTTACCTTATTTATATTTTATGGCGTTGACTAAAAATAATAAAGTTACTATTAATAATGCATACAAATGAATGATACTTATTTAAATAATTTGGACCCATTGATTCAAAATATTGAATCAATTTTTTAATTTGTTTAAAAAAAAATTTACAATAATTAATTTGAAATTATTCTCATTAACGGGGTGAGAAAATGAGTTATTATGGTTAAAACACTAAAATATTGGAACATTTGTATATGTAATTTCAATGAAAAATTAATTCAAAAAAAATATTAGATGAAATGAAAAAAAATTATATATTTATACTCTAAATCCAATCAAAAATATAATTTGACACAATAAATTATTTTGATGAAAAAAAATTTTTTCAATTAAATTTTATTAATTGTTTACTATTCATAAAAACATAAAACTTATAAGAAAAACAATATAAATTAAACCACACTAAAATTTTATATCCCTATTTCGATGAATAAGTTTATCTTTTCATTTAAAAATTTTAAATTTGTGATGAATTAGATATAAAATATGTTCTCCATTAAAAGATGATAAACTTTCCCAGTTGAAAAATATACAGTTTTTTATGATAAATTTTGTTTGTTATTTTCTTATGACTATAAAATATATTGGATTAATATTTTAAAATTTATTTAATATTTAACATACTTATTTCATTAAAATCATTTAATATTTTTAATTAATTTAATTTTTCAGACAAAATGACCTTTGGGAATAAAAATAAAACAATTTTATTTTATAATCAATTGGTATATATTTTAATTTATAATTAATTAGTATGAAATTAATTCATATTATAAAACTTATATTTTCATAATTTAGTTAATACTATTCACAACCTATAATTAATAGATATTTTATATCTCATTAATTAAATAATAAAATTTTAATAATGTCATATTGTTCAGTAAAAGTCAGTCTATCATGTAATGCATGTTATCAAATTAACTCAGAATTATGTGTAAAAAAATCTAGGAATAGTTTTTTGTATACCACAATATAATCTTTGTGTTGTGTGTTGAAATTTTTTGACTTGGTGTTACGTACAACATAATCCAAACATAGTGTTTTTTTTATGAAAAAATATATATATAGTATTATGTGAAATGTAAATTATTTAAAAGTTTAAATTAATCCAAAAAATATATTTCAAAATAAATAAGAGTGGTAAAATTAATATAATAGATCATAGACCTATGCCATGGTATAAACAATGGTAGATCATAAGGTATTAATCATAATGAAATAAATGATCATAAACCATGAGAACCTTACATTGGGAAAATGCATCGATTTTTTCAATACACAAAATCATAGAAAATAATTTCCATAGTTGTTACATGATCATTTACCATTTTATGAACATGTAATGGGTTTACTCATCAAATCAAAATAGTATTCATTTTTCACTCCGATGATTTTCATTGGTGAAAAATACTATTATTGAACTAGGTAAAATCCTCATTCAAGAAAGTTTTATACAATGATATTTCAATCAATACCCAATAAATTATAGGGATATATTGGTCCCAAAAATCACATATTTTTAATCATACATATGAGTTCCACAATATCTTATAAAATTCATCATATCATAAACCATGAAAATAAATGGGTTTGAAAAATATTTAATCATAAAATATCATGTGGAATATAAAATGTTTTTAGAATCATTTCACAATTTCGTCATATAATCAGAGCATATCTCTTGGAAAATAAACCAGGTTTCGTAATCATTTTATCATTGTATAAACTATTGAATAGAAATGCGTTTCATAAATATATTCTCATAATTAACATAAATCTTATATATAAGGAATAATAGTGGTATCCTTGGATCATATACCCATTAAAGCATATGTTAATCAAACGATATCATCTATGTGGGAAAATTGTTTTGAAAGATCACTTGGAATATTTAATGAGGAAAATAGCATTATAACATTGAGTTTTTAAATACATAAATATTTTCAAAAATGGTTCAAATAAAATATCTTATATAAATTATAATCGAAGAATTAATGATCCTTTAAAATATTCCCTGAAGAAAATATCTTTTTCACATTGAATTTTTTTAAACATTAAATACTTTAAAACAACTTTTCTTTGAAAATTACATTTGAATCAAGTAAAGAAAAATTCAATGCATTTCATTCTCATTATGGTGAAAATTTTTGTTCATGTCGTATAAATTAAAAGAGTGATTCCTCTTACAATTTTTATAAAATCAAAACAATATTTTTTTTTTGAAAATGAAATGGAGATTATTTTTAAGTGATTCTCTAAAATTTAAAACATGGTTATAAATATTATTAATATACCATTTGGATAATGCGAAAAATATTTTAGATTTTTTTAGAAAATATGGAAACAATATAAAAAATTATTTCTGACCATAAACAGAAATATAGTTATTTTTATTTAAAAAAATCCTTAGTAATCATTAAAACATTAGGAGAGAAATGTGATGGTAAAAAATAAATTATAATTAAATTACAAGAGTAGAATAAAACTCATGAGTTTCACAAGAGATAGATCAAAATATTTCATCATCGGAAATATAATCATAATTTTTTTATAAATGATGAGATTTTATCATATAACCCATACGACTATGGCGAAATTGAATCATAATAACCATAAAATAATACAATTAAATGTGTAATACCTTGGGTGCCACAATGGTTTAATTTTATATTATTTTATCTTTTTATGGAGAAGTATTAAGGATCGGTAGTGGGCTAGTTGAATGTTTTAAATTTTAAGAGGATTTTTTGCTATTGTATTTTTAGACTGGATGTTTAGTAGTAAATGTGCAGTGCTTTTTTGGGTGGCCATGTGAGGCAATGACTAGAGTTTTTAACCATTGGTTAAAATGTTCTAAAACCAAATCCACATTGCAATATACAAATCATGATATAATTTCTAGAAAAAAACATACTAAAAAATTCACTAAAATTCAATTATTTAAGGATACACATAGACTTATCTATTAGACTAATTTTTAGGGTTTTACAAAATTTTCATCATATTTCCTAAAAATAAAAAAAACTATTCCATTCCAAACATTAAATTAATCATATAAACCTTGTCATAGTTTTAGAAAAGGATCCTAAGACCTAGAATTTAAAATCTGGTTCTAAAAACACATTATCTAGATATATTCTTCAATAAAAAAAGAGATGAAGAAAAATAAATATAAATATATTTCAATAATTTTATCATTACATCTCAAAATTAATACACCATCCTATGAAAGATATTTTTAGTTATTTTAATTGTTATCTACAATAGAATCTTATTTTATGATATATGTGTATATTTATATTATTTTAACATACAATATCCCCCTATATATGTTCCCATGGTTATAACCCCTTCAATTACCTGGGTCATAGAAACATAGGAGAGGGTTGATGTCAAATTCTATTTAAGGGAAAACATATTAACATGTCATAATGGTTTAGATCATAATAATTTTTTTGATGTCAGGATTTTATTTTTAAAATAAAAAATCAAATTCTAAAAAATATGATAATATTTCCATTTTTATAAACCATTAAGAAATAAAATAATTTGGGAAAAAATTTTAAAATATGAAAAAAAAATATTTTTAATGAATAATTTCCATAACCTGACAAAATTTAAAGGAATTTATAATATACACTTTTTACCATTTATTAAAAATAGAAAGTTATATGTCACATTCAAAATTCATTTTGATAAAGTTAATGTGATATCTTTTGAAACATTGTATATATAAAAAGTTTCATCAATAATGGATGCATGAAAAGGATATAATGGTTTTCTCAAAGGATTTTTTTAGTGGAATATAAAAACCAATCAAGTAAGGAGACCCCTTTATATGGTTTAAAATGTATTTACGAACACTCACATCATAAAAACCAAAAAAACACTCTTTTGAACATATGAAAATAGAGATGTGAAGGTCACATGAGATAACAAATAATTTGGTCTTCAAATAAAAGATATATCATTGGAATGATGGAGAAAATATTGACATGGTGGGAAATCAATATTAAGGAGGATAATATTTATACATAATAATGATATAATTTTTTAGAATTAAATTAGTCAAGGTAATAATATTAAATAGAAAATCTATTTATTATAAATAAAAAAAGGAATTTAAATGAAATTTAATCATATGAGGAAATTAAAAAATTATCGAATATTGATGATCATGAAGAGGGTTTATACATCAGGAAATGATATTTGAGTTATCGAAATCCCATAAATATTTAGTAATATAATAATCAAAAGAGCATGAGAGGGATATGATGAAATGGTCATTGAAATATTATAATGTAAAAGGTATTTATCAGACATGGATGATATTTGTTAGTGAAAACACCATATAAAAGAAATAGGGTTACCAATACTAAACATTATTCATGGATATTAAAATTGAGAGAATTAAACTCACATGTCAATGTTATTTTCATATAATTAGAACATGAGTGGTGGAATAATATGTACATTTTTAAATTACATATATTAAATGAAAAATTATGGTAAATTTTACCTATAACAATTATATTCACTATAAAAGAGAATCGTGTGGATAATATTTATCATATCGAAACGAGGAAAATTAAGATGATTTTTTAGAATTTCCCATTCCTTGAGGAATATAATATACACAATTGTATATAAAAAATATCAATCATAATTTCATATTTAAGAATATGAATAATAATTATTATATTATATAAAATTCATTTATAATTTTTTATTTCAGATATTTTATTTAGTTATGTTTTATTTTCATTATCATATGTTATTACATTTGATAGTTTCATTAATACTAGTTTTATATTGGTTGGGTTGGATCCCATTTATTGATTTAATGATAGTCATTTAAAAATAAAAATAAGTACTATTGTGGATGTTTTATAATCATTTATAATATTATGAATACATTTCATAAGTATTTTTTTACGATTTATGACAATGATTTTGGTGAAAATATGGTTTTAATAATTTTCTAGAACGACGGATGGTATCTTAATAATGGGTTATGTATTACCCTTACCATTGTAGAAAAAAATCATTTACTTAATATTTTATATTATAACAATTATTTATGTTTCCTTAAAAACCTGTGAATAAATTACAACATCCAAAATTATGATGTGGTATGAATCCTTTAGTTTGTTGTTAATATATTTTTTTATCATCCAATAGAAGTGAAGAAAGGTATAGGTATGTGTTTTGGTTCATATATGAATTTTATAGATCCTATTTCATTATGTTTTCTAGAAATCCAACTTACAACATGGTTTGTTAATATCATTCTTGTCATTCCACACTATTTGATTAAATTTTGTGGGGTGATATAGAGGGTCTATATAGGGGTTTCTGAGTTGATAACTATTTTAAAAAATTGTGAAAATATCTAACACAATTAGTTCCACATAGGTAATGAGTGTTCATGGTTTCTTCATGGTTTCAAAAAACCATGTGGCCAAACCCCCAACCTTTATAAATGGGTTAAAAGTTTATTTCACCCCAATATTATTTAAATATTAAATCATAATTTCCTCTCCCACATTTTACGTTCACTTCACCATTCATTAATCCCTTCACTAATCCTCCATGTTAATTTGATAACTCCTTATTTGGATCTAAAAATCAATTTTTTTTTCAGATTTAATCCATACATTAAGCTCCTTGAACTTATTCCTTAATTTCTTCATTTTTTTCACTGTATGGAATTTTAAATCCATGAATGCCAATATTCCATAAATTTAGGTTTTTCTTCAATTTAATTTATTTCTATTATTCTATCCTGAGATAACAGTTGATAATGGACAACGAGCGTACTATCTATATATGGTTGCTGGTGAATACTATTTCCATGATTTTTTTGTGTTTATACTTTATTGATATTGTGAAAAACATTAAATTTTTTGGGAGTTTCTCTTAAAATTATTAAATAAATCAACTATTTCCTTAAATGATGTTTAGAACATGTCATTACACCCTTATTCAAAATTATAGGTTTACAACCAAAAACCAATTCATCCTTGATGTGGGTTCATTATATTAATTATCTTTATTCCACAGTTGATGTGATTTTATATATCCAATTATTAATGGAAGACGTATATGAACGAAAGAATTGTTAATGGTCATTTGAATTTCATAGAACCTTTTCATTTATGAAAGAAAAGAGTATTGATATGGATTAAATGGGTGTTTTTTTTAATGAAATGGGTAATCCATTGGCTCATGAATTATTATGTAACTTTTTTTTAATTTTCACACACACTAACATAGCCCTCCTTTTTATCACTCTTATATGAATAGATTAATGAATTGAGTATAAAAAACACAAATTTATTTTGGGAAATTGAAACTATTATTTCCCCTTGATACTTTTTATCATTTTTGGATCAAATTGTATAAATAAATAAACAATAACGTGGTCTTCTTAGTTATAAATTATAATTGTGATGATTTATGAAATGAATTATACGAAGTGAATTTATAATGAGAAATGAAAAAAACAGAGGCCATTGAATCCTTTTATATTAAATTGATAATGGATTACATAGAATGGAACCAATGGGGGTATTTTTGTATGGAATCAATGATCCAAAATCATATTTATATTACATTCCATGAATTGTTACCTTCGATCCATCTTACATGAACTACCTCAAGCATGCTCCTTGGGAAATACCCAAGTCTATATCGAGTTTTTTATGGATTCACACTTTTTATGAATGGAGGATTCCACATAAATGGACCCTAGGATCCTAGAAAGTGTACGTCTACATTACACTAATGTTTATATGGATGTGCTCTATGGACATGAACAACATGCCTTGGTCAATGGCCTTAGTTCCTCACGCTCGTAGGTTTGATCCATGATTACTTGATGGTTGCTGTATTTTCTTGATAATTGACATGTTAGTCTAGGATATGAATTATTCCTTACAATATAATATAGTTATTCATTATTTATAGATTTAGTTTGGACATTATTTTTTTGGAAATTGAAAAATACATGGGACAGACATCTCATGGGGGGAGAAAGTGGTGTAGGGAATGGAAATACCCTTTTACTACACTGATACAATCAAAGGGACGTGATTCAAGACTGTTATAAACCATAAGATCCTAATCATGCCTACCCATGCGGTCCAGAGAGTCCGTCGCAAAGTTAGTCTCCCTCCAACTGTGATGAATCGTCCTTCCTTGATTTGTGTTCACCTGACATCTACGAATTAGGTATGTCAACTACCAGGGTATTACCTGGAATCCCTGTAAAACCTTCACAAGGAATTCAGATTCTGATTCAATCTATGTCTCATGTAGTCTTTTCCGCCTACATACCATCAATACAGAGAGTAGGGACCGAACATCCGCACCCATGGAGTTACCCAGACTACTTTAAGCACTGAAACTAGTGTGGATTGATCCCCAAGTATCCCGGGGAACCCCACCCCCTCATAACCCCCTCTATGTAAGATTCGTCGACATTAAGCTTCAAACCACTTTTCGGAGGCTACCACCTAACCCAACGTCTCCTCCCCTAACTATGCATCCATGGTATATTGAGAAGGATTCATATTTTTTCTGATGTGTTCCCTCCTTTAACAAGAGAATCCAACTCAATGATGAGGGATCATAACCGCATCTTTAATAACTAAAGAGAGCATTTGGATCCATGTAGAACCTGGTTGTGCGCCTCCCAAATGGTCCAGTATATAGACACATAGGTGATAGTCCGAGCTGTGTGATCCATGGTTCTATTATCATTATCGAGAAACCACGCCTTCAAGAGTTCCTGTAGAGAATGAGATTCCTTATCTGTGTTTGGATGGGGATTGAAGAAGGACCATAGGTAGGAGGCCCATTGGCCTTGAAAAAACAGATGAAATGTCAACTCTTCCATCAGACTCTCACGGTAGTAGCAAAGAGAAGCCATGGAGATACCCTTCCACTGGATATTCTACTCTGTTTGGATAACCTGGTTTTTGATACTTCAAATAAAAAAACTCATTCTCATTGGAATGTCATTACACCATGATGTTGGCGCACACTAGTCTGAGGTGGCCTCTGTCTGGAGTATCCTCCTGTAATCCCAGATGTTGTACCTTCCAGTGCATGACCAAATGAAGCAGCAGATATCGAGTTCATCCATCATAACAATGTTTTCAAAAATACTCATCTTATAGGGATTCAACAGCCTGTGGACAAACTCATACAGTTCACTAGCTTCACTGAAACAAATTCTTGGAGAAGTAACCCATGAGTAAGCCAATATTTCCTCGGACCAATTGGCTTCCCAGAAATTAACCTCCTCTCTGCCAACGACCCATTGGGTGTAACTATGTAGAATCTTGATATGGGATAACATGCAACTTTCCAAACTACTTTCAATGCGATGTCTAGACGATTCATGGCGTCCGTAGCGCTCCTTGAAGAACCTTTCCCATAGAGTCTCTCCAACAAGGATCTCCCAAGCTAGCTGAGCTTGCATACCTAGAATGGTATCTTAGATGTCCCTAATGACTATGACTCCTTAGACTACTGTCCTAGCCAACCACATCCAAGAATCCAAGTGGCTACATCCTTCCTGTTTCGTTTTTTCACATGAAGGCATTGAGTATTTTCTCCATTTTCCCAACAATGCCTTTTAGGGGTTTAATGATGGAGAAAACATGCATCATGATAGATGTTAGCACACTGTTGACCAGTATAAAATTCCATCCAAACGAAAAAAAAAATTCACTTCCAACTGGCGATCCTTCCTTGTAGCCGCTCAAGAATATCATCGAAGTACTGTTTTTTGATGCGTCTGCAGGAGACCGGCACCACAAGGTAGATGATTTGGAGCTGCTTCTGGTGGAAAATGAGGATTTATTGAATGTATTTGCACCTCTTTCCTGGTCATTTTTCTGTTATGAAGAAATGTATTTTCGGGGAATTAATACATTTTCCGCTAAGTTGACCGTATTTGGACAGAATCACCATAAAGATGGACAGAGATCCTTGCCTTCAATTATTGAAAATGAAGACATCATCGAAAAACATCATATGATAAATTCTCTCCATACACTGCCTCACACATAAAGGTTTCATCTTTCCCTCCTCCAATATGGGATTTAGGTTGCTGGACAGAGCGTCCTGAGCAAGAATTCAGAGACTTGGGGATAATGGATGCCCCTAACGTACACCAAACTGATTTATAGATGCCGAAACAGTTTCCCATAAGAGAGACAGAAAACCAGTGAGAGGAATAGCACCTGAAGCAAAGGCTTCAAAACCATTCATGGAACCCAAACCTCCTCGTTAAATGAATAATAAAACTCTATTCGATACTATCATAGGCCTTATTCATGTCGAATTGGAAGATTACTTTGGATCCCACTGAACGTCTGTGAATATCGTGCACAATTTTGCTAGTATACTGGGCTATATCACTTTTAATTTTATAGATGTTATTATAATTATACATGCGTAGAAATTAAATATATAAACATAGATTATATGTTTTATACACACAGTTGTTGGTGGCTAACTGAGTAAATCTGAAAACCTATTTAGGATACCAATTGGTGGCTAAGAAAATCGATGCAGGTTGGCATGTATAAGTTGAAGCAGCCTGTTGTGGACACATTATTTCAATACAAGGATGGTCTATGGGATTGGGGTACTAATATTATTCGCATGATGCTATTATAGGTAGATTTTTCCCTATTTAGTCTTTTTTATATCATGTCGTATATGTATTAATCTAATTTTCCATGTAGTTTCCATTTTTTATATCATCATTACATGATCATGATAATTTTGAATATTGAATTAGATATAGATTCAATCACCGTATTTATGTTATCTGTAAGATTTACTCTTTCACTGCTCATTAATTATTCAACATTTTGTATTTAATTCCATTACGGTACCAGAGAGACCCAATTTAATCATGAGGTTATAGTCTCTACACAATGGTCTTACTAACCCTGACTGCTAACATGCATTATCTAGTATTTGGGTATACAGTATTAAATCCATGTGGGTATTAGGTTCTTTGATTGAGTAGTAAATTAGGCCCAATGTGTTTCATGGGGTATCTGATCCTCTTTTTTATTTTGGATTACTATTTGGGATGTTATAAAAGAGACTAGTAATATGTCATTATTTCGTAATGAGAATGTCCCTTGGAGTAGCTACCCCATGTATGGGGAAAATAAAAAGTACAATTTAGATTTCCCCAATTAGAGTTGTACTAATTTCACCCTTGGGTTATGTATAAGTGATGTGGAATTTATTATTATTGAAATGGATTCACTTTTACACTAGGTTGGGTATGGAAATAAAGTATTGGACATATTCATCATTATTGCGACATATAGGTTCATAATTCATGTATATTTCATGCCATGTTTATTTTATTACTTGACTATCTATGTATCTTCCATGTTTATCTTTGTACTATGTATAGATAAATTTTCCACATGTCTAATTATATATCACGCTACAATGATTATTTCCATATTTACGGTAATTATTTCTCTATGATAGCATGCCTTTTGTAGTTACAATATGGTGTCTATTATTAATGTTATTATATTAACCTAAATAGTATTTTCTTTAATATATTAATGGTGCAAACTTAATTAAGAATTTATGAAATTATTGAGCAATTATTACTTGGTTTCATGGGTTAAAAAATTTATTTTTGTGATTAAATGGGTTGAAATAAAAATTTAAAATTTGTATGGGGCTTCATAAATTTAGAAGGATAGTCATATAATCAAACCATTATATATTAAGTTGTTATATTTTAAGACATAAGAAAAACACTGGGTCACGATTACATTCTAGGCCAATTAAAACATATAAAGAATAATACATTATAACATTGGAATGGTAACTCATCCAACTAGACCATTATATTCATAAATGAGTACAAACATGTATCCACAAAAACAAAATTAAATGGTTATCATCAAATTGTGTTTCAAATTTCAACATAATTGGTGTTTTCATCAATAACATACATTTAAAACATTGTACAATGACACCCTTAATATCAGACAAATATCTTGACCTTGACCAAACATTTGTAGTCTGATTTATGTAGTTTCTATTTTGATTCTTCACAGTCTTATATGTCATCCGGGCCTAGCTTTAGAAGTAGATAACAAAGTGTGAATCTTGTATAGGATGTCTTTTATGTATCCTATTCTTTTTTCTATGTCCTATAGTGTTATCAAATGTTGATATGAGTAATGTTCTTGGAAATTTTAGATATTTTCCACTATGATGGAATCTAGTCCTGAAGAAATATGGTGGAGATGACAATTCTTTTAGGATATATCAGTATTCATATCATGCTCTCATGTTTCAGTATTCATATCATGCTCTCCAGTTTAATATCCTAAATAATAAGATTATATCCAATATGAAGAGTCATTTTGAGATTTATTTAGGATATATCAGTATTCATATCATGCTCTCATGTTTCAACACGATATATCATCAATGTGGTATGTAGGGCCATATAAATCCGTTAGTGAGATAAATCCCCAGTTGAGTCTAGAGCATGTGTCAGGACTGAACAATTGCAATGGGTTTATTTAAAATTACTACCTAATCCAATTGGAAGAGGATCTTCATTATATATGAAATCAGGATCAGAATCAGAAGATTCCCATCATGCATGGTTCTAGAGCACTGTTGACCATATATGACGAGGAGGTTGAGATGGATGAGGGATCTAAACATCATATTTATAGTTCCATCAGATAAAGAGTTTCAAAGGAATGCATCTATATCTCATGGCCATGAAAATTTCATGATATAAGTAATTTTTCTAATCCCTATGGAGTAGGGAATTGATCCAACCATGGTTAAAGTTACAATTTTAGTAACATCTACATTATTATATTATTTTTTATAAATTCCATTAATAATAAATTATATATATGTTAAATAAAAAGAGTATTGTTCTCGAGATAGAGTATTTATGTGTCATGATGACACTCTATACTATATTAAATTTTTAATCAGTTAGTGTATGATTGTAAAAGGAGAGGCCACTTGATATATGTTTGTATAGTTTTTTATGTACCTATTTTCCATGAGACGAGATTTCTTGGAATAAATCTTGAGATGGACTAGTTTGTTAATTATCATGCTTATGTAGATTATTATCATATGAGGGTTTCCTTAGAATCATAAAATGGTGATTATTATATTCACACAGGTAAATGGGATTCCATTGATGGTCAAGATAGTTCCAAGCATTGTGGACATGGAAGAGTGAAAAATCATACATATATACTTTATATATACAATCCGTGAATGTGTTAGGTTGATCTCCCATATTGAATTTTATTTCATTGATTTATTCCCTAAAACAAATTAAATCCCTCTTTATGATTGATAGGGGTATTTTATATTTATTTAGTTCATAGAGAATAACCAGAATCCATTCCTCCTTGCAGGATGGCTACAACTGAGTTATAGAAACTCACTATGCAGCTTTAGAAATTTCAAGATAATAGATTTATATAGACCAATACTTCTACATGGGGTTCACTTATCCTTTTCACTAATAATGAATATGGTTGCCTTATGATTTTTGTGGTTTAATATTGGATGAACTAGCATCTAGTAATGAAATTGAATCAAATTCCATCTATAAAAGATGTCTTAGACTAGATTTGACGAGAAGGGTTTTCTTAATGGTTGATTTGAGGTCATTCTAGAATATGGTGTATGGTAAAATATCAGATATAACATGTACAATATTCTATAGTAGATACAGATTATAAAAGTATGTGCTTATTTCACTCAATATTACCATCATTCCAGTAGTATTGATAGCCATGATGAATCAGCTTTCCACCAGTATATGAATTTGGTTGTGTAATTTTTCACTGAAGATATCGTAGCATACTCACGAAATTGACATGCAATTCCCCACATCATGGTATCATTATAAGAAAAATGATATAGAAAAATAAGTATAATATGGCCTCTAAATTCCACTTCTAGTTCAAAAGGTCCATATTGTGGGTCACATTATCTTAGATACATGAGTATATTTTCAAACAGTTGAGGTGAAATCCATTATTTCTGAATATAATCCTAATAAAATATTTGACATATAGATTTTTCTAGGATATTCTGGATATTATTTGTTTTTCATTAAAGATATATCACACTTAGAACCACCACTAATGATCATGACTAAAATTGATATGAATTTCATGTGCTCTAAGTCATGTTAGAGTTCCATTCAAGAGATAAAATGAAGGAATAGTTTAGTATCGATCCTAATTTTATATGACCATGTATATGATGTATAGTTTACTATTATTGAAGGTTAATTATTCTTGGATTAGTTCTAATTTAGACATATTGGGATGTGGTATACATGTAACGCTAATTGAGAGAACATGAGAGGAATTACCACGTACAGTATCTTAAGCTATCATCTTTTGTTTATACATTGTATTGTTGATATAATTACATAATTGGATAGAATTTTGTTTTGTACACACACCAGAAACTCCTCTTGTAAATATTTATATAGAATTATTTGAATCTCAGGTAGCGACGATGGGATGAACACATATAATAATTGAATGTTTAGATTCCATATATTCCATGTAAGGGAAATTTCATTGCGATGATGTGATCTGGAAGACTCAAGAACATGAAGTTCATGACGCTATTAGTGAGTGGTGTTTATTACTAACCTTTTTAGATTCATTTTGATGTTTAGGACTGTCATGGAAATCTATTACTCACTGCCTTATGAATGTCCTATTTACTTCTATATAAAGTGAATATGTGGCTTCTTCTTGATCCCAAGGGTATGGTACTATGGGAGAGTGTTTATGGAGTGGAACCACCTCACGTTTCGATAGTTGATGGGGATATGGTTTTGATCATTCATTGGTGTGTTTTGTATACTATAGAGAACTAGGAGGAATTTATTTGAGGGTCTCATACCTATACATGAACAATATATCTTTGACTTATATAGATGTAGTAGGATTTATTCCTCTAATAATGGTGGCATTTAATGAAAATATAGATAATTTATTTATTAATCGGGGTTCTACCTGTTAGTAGGTGATGGTAAAACAAATGTAGCCATAAAATATTTTATAATCATATCCTTTCAAGCTCGGTTAACTTGGGATTTTTTGGGGGGCCATTCATTGTGAGCCAAGATTCTGAGGACTAAATATGGTCCAAATTGGGAGGAATGGGAGGTCAGGTAGATGTCCAGAGTGGGGAAATTGGTTTTACACCATTTGGGAATCCTCCAAGAGGCCTCATGATGGGTTGTTGGTTGTGGCGATATTAACCTTTAGCGAGATAATTGGACTTGGGAGAATCTCTTCTTCCCTCACTGCCCAGTCCAAGATTTTTCTATTAAAGAAAACAGCCATCATCCCAGATTCCTTGAAGCTATCTTTATCCCAAAACATATGGATGTTTTAAAGAGATTATGTTCTTGGAGGAAGTTGACAGACTATGTTTTACAGAGGCTAGCTCTGGGGTCTTCAACAAAAAGGATTACCAGCGTCTTATTTGGAAAGGGGGTGTCCCCGATGAGTGGGGAACCCGATTATGGTGCAGAGAAATACCCACAAAGATTTCCTTTTTGGTTTGGAGATCAAGAAAACATGCTCTGGCGACGGAAGAAAATATACAGAAGAAGGGTATCAATCTGGCTTCTAGATGTTTCTGTTGCGCTCATCCGCGGACGGAGTCGGTGTTCCACTTATTCATTAAGAGTGACTTGGCCGTTTACCTCTGGACCAGTTTGGATTTAAGGGGCAGGTACAATGCAGATTGCTCCTCCATGCAGGAGTTCCTCGTAAGCTGGTTCTCGAGTATGGGACAAAATTAGATGGAGTCTAAAATCCATTTCATTGTGCTTACAGCTGTCTTCTGGACGCTTTGGAAGGTATGTAATAAGGAACGTAATGAAAACTGATGGTCTCCTTCTTTAATGGTGGTGAAGATGAAATGTCTGGTGCACGAATTAGGCTCTCTACTTAAAGGAGGTCATTATTTTCCATCTCTCTGTGGTTTTCTGAACAGGTCGTTGGTCCCCTCCCGGTCGCAGGGTTGCTGCGTAAGATGGGTTCCTCCAGCAATGGGGTTCAAACTTAATGTTTATGGCGTGTTTATGGACGGGATGATGCATGGGGGGAGGTTTTTTGCGTGATGGGAATGGCTCAGTCATTATGGCCAACAGTAGCTTTCATGGTCTAGGCGACACATTAGGGGCTGAAATTCATGCGTTATACACAGGCATGGACCTGTGTACAAGCTTATCCTTTGTGTGTTCTGAAGTTGAATCAGATTCCGAGATCTTGGTTCGAGCCTTACATGGTAAATTGAAGGTGCCACGGGCCTATACATACATTATACACATATGTATTTCCATGATCCCTAATGCTAGCTCTATACGTTATATTCTATGGGAAGCTAACTTTGTGGCGGATGCCCTCTATAGAGAGAACAGTCTGGATGTTCCTTGAAAGGTGTTCTTGAATGTGGGATCACTACCCCGTGTATGTAAGAATTTTGTGCAAGGGGATGCACTTGGACTTCATCCCTTTAGACCTCCTTGAACTCCCCGGGGTGGGGTCTTGTCTCCTGTATGATCCTTAATAAAATAAAAATGAAAATTTCAGTTAGTCAGTAGACTTTATAGGATAGATATATATAAGATAGATCATTTTACTTCATGAATATCCATGTTCTATCATATAGCATAGAGATTATTATTTTCTGTCTCCATTATATTAGTGGTTATAGAGGGTGTTGTGTTAATAGGTATGGATAAATAAATCCAATCACCCACAAACAGTCGGTGAGTCTGAGTATATAATATAGATGTTATATGAAATTCACCTATGAGGAATCCTGGATTTTGGTAGTTTATATCATAAACAACTACCAAAAACAAAATTTTCCTAATCTAACAACTTCCAAGAGATTATATAGTTGGATCCTTGTGATGATTTATATGGAAGGATATTTTTTTCATCCCTGTATTGGTTATAGGATGGAGGGGAAGTACTATTATAATGTCATCTTATTCTAGAGACATTAGAGATGTTATAGATTATCATTATGTGTATCGTGATTTCACAATATATGAATAACTCACACTCCAATCCAAGTTAACGACCTTCGGTGATCGAGGTTGGGGATTAAGCCTTCTATTATGTTTCAACTAGGCTTAGGCATAGATGGATACAAAATAATTGTAATTTTACATTTATATGGTATTCCTTTATGATTTTGTAATGAGTATGGCTGGTAGCCTATCAGATGTAGTTACCTCATAGTTACTAAACCATGCATGCCATCTTCCAGGTTTCACAGCCCACCATTATTATTCACACAATACACATATTCGTTATTCTAATGATTTTAAGTTAGTGTTATATGTTTATTTTGAGAATAATCATTTATATATCATCGATCTATGCAAGAAGTCTCTCTATGTAAGGTCAATTTCTCTAGTTCAGGTTCTATGGAAGCATGGCTATGTATAGGATGAGAACAAGAAAGAGGATGATGTACATTTTTTGATCCAGAATATTCTCTCAAATTATGTTATATAACCAATAAAAGGAAACTTAGGGATGAGTAATATTATGGAGGTGATGTTTTAATGTCCATGTTTTTTATATGGGATGAATCTTTCAATTTATTATTTGAATATTGTTTTCTTCTAAAGGAAGTTCTTAAGAGTTTTAGAAAAAATTTGGGGAGAATTTTTAGGTTTGGTCAAAGCCCAAAGATATGAGTTTTGGAGGAGACAGGTTAGTCACATGATTTTTTTAAACCATGATCCTAAGGGTACATAATTTTTTAAAACAATTTTCAGTGATATATAATGTTAGATAAGGGGTGTATGAGTTGCATATTGTTTTCGAAAATTATGAATATATACCATATAATTAGTTCCACATAGGAAATTGGTGTGAATGGTTAGCACATGGTTTTGAATAAACTTTTGGAAAACCATGGATCCAAGCCATGGAACCTCTTAAAATGGGTGTGATATAAAATTTACCTCTACCATTTGTAAATATTTAAACCTATTTTCTCCGTCCAATTTTCATAGCCTCTCCCCCATTTTTCAATACCTACTCTTATCATTATTAAATGTTTTATAACTCCTTAATATATTCTTGGAATCATTTTTCAATTTTAGTTTTGGGTATGTGCAATTATTCTCTTCAATCATCTTCCATCTTTTATTTATCATTCTGTTTAAAATACTATATATGTGTGACATAATATTCCATATCATTATGGTATTAATGTATTTATTAAATTTCTACTATTATATCCTGATATAAATGAAAAAAATTGATGAGTAGTGTACTACATGTCTAATTTAATTGTTCGATATGTTTTATATAAATTTTGGGTGTTTATTCATTTTCTCTATTGGGAAGTAAGACGGAATACATTTCTCTTAAAATTATCTAAATTATAAATTTTTTATTTAATGCATGTTTTAGACATTTTATGACACACTTATGTAAGGTTATTTGTTTTCCTGATAAACCCTACCCACCATTTTGGATGGTTTATGATATTTATTATTCTTGTTACGCCATTTAGGTGATCTTATCTCACCAATATTTAATGGGAGGTGTATAGAAATTAAATTAATTATTTATTGGTTATATACCTCTCAAAACACCTCATCATTTGGAAATAAAATGACTATTTAATTGGAATAAACCACAGTTTTTGAATTTAAGGGATAAACACTTGTCATAAGAATAATTATGTAACAGATTGGTGAAGTGAAAAAGACACTAACATGGACCTACTTTTTATCACTTGTATGTGAATTTATTATTAATTGAATCTGATAAATAAAATTGATTAAGGTAATGGAAACTAACATGGATCCTTTTTCATGTTCATAATTTGTTGCATAAAATTGATTAATGAATGTGAAATAACACGGACTCCTTCATTATCACATTAAAGTCAGATTATTTAAGAACTGAATAAGATGAATGGAATTGATAAAATTCATGTGAAATTACATTGACCAGTGAATAATTTTATATTATGTTCATAATGGATTAAATTATATGGAACTGAAGTGGGGTATTAGGGTATTTCACTAATTACCCACATTAAAATTTTTACTGGATTCCATGTATTAATAACATGTAGGAAACACGATTTGACCACGCCCAACATGCTCGTTAGTCTCCACCCATGTTTGTACTATGATTTTTTGGATTTTATAAACAGAATCGATGAGAATTACACAACCATGGGCTACAGTTTCATTCATCATGTTGTTATACAATTAACTAAGATTTATTTAGTTTTGATATGTAGACTCAAGGAGGAGCCCTTGGTCAATGACCCAGAGTCATGGCCCTTGAATGTCTAATACATGACTATTTGGTGTCTTCCATAGTTGCATGATTCGTGATGTGATGGAATATTATGTAGCTGATTCCATACTATAATATAAAGTAATTAATCATATATAGATTTCTTGATCATAATATATATTAGTAAACAATTTTCTATTAATTTGTTTTTTATAGCCATTGTTACTATTATACCTTCACATAACAACTTCATACCTGAAAAAATGAATTTTTTATAGAAACCATTGGGGGTGGCCTACTGAGTGTATCTATCACCCTATACGGGATGTTTTTTGGTACTAAGGAATATGTCATGGAGGTAGGTAGTGTAAAGGGGAACCATCTTACTAGTATTATTGATTTCTATATAATGATAGAGTATGAGAGTAGTGGAACATGATTAATATTTTTATTATATTAATTATATCTTTGGGTATTTTTGATCTTTTTATAGAATGTTGTATATATCTAATTCTCTGTTCACATGTACAATCCAATTTTTTTATCAACATGACATGATCAGAATCATTTCATATATGAAACTGAATATGAATTTTTCCTATTAATTTATGTAATCTGGTTGATTTACTGTCACACTATTGGTTAGTTATTATATATCCCTTATTTATTTAAATTACTATATCATTGTTTCACACTCTTATTATAAATGTGTAGTCTCACCTACATACTCATACAATCAACCAATAATATTAGGAATCCAGTAATGTATGAGAAGACACTATTAAGGTCACATGAATCATAGTTTTATTTACTTATTAGTAAAATTTTCCCATGGGGATATAGAAATATATATATATCTTTGTTTATGTCGTTGTTTAAACCAACCAAAACAAGAAAATCATATAGTTTATTATTGAGTTTGATTAATAAAGTGATTAAAATTGAATAATATCACTATTACATAATCATAATGATTCAATTTATATATTATTATGGTGTTTAAATTAATTTTAGAAGATTAGGATATATATGAAAATATTAGAATCAAAAACAAAATATATCACTTTTGGGGAAGCGGTAGTTTGCACATATGCATTGTTGACGTGTTTGTTTTCTATATAATCGAATCAAGTCATAGAAGATTTTATAATTTATAAATCTTAGTAATGTTATAAATAATATATATATTATATTAATATATTATGTGGTCTTTTAGAAGTCTTTATATACGTAGGTGATGAAATATCATGAAGGTTGTTCGTAGTGTTGGTGGTGCACACATATGCATAGATACATCATAATTTTTTGAATAGTTTTATAGGATGTTAGAAAATTGATATTCAATTAGTATAATAACATTTAATAATATTAATAATATTTATGTTTTCTTAATTTTAGGTATTGAATATATTTTATTGGGTACATGAAGAAAATAATTAAGACATATTAGTTAAGGACATTACAACTCCCTTTGTATATTCTCCCTTGGGTAACACCTTAAGCCTACATAGATTAGAGTTTTTTCAAGATGAATGATAAAAAGATGTAGGTAGAGGGTTCTTGGGAATACATTGACAGATTTACGGTTGAACTAAGTCATTTTAATGGGTGGATAAATGTAGTTTAAGTGATAAACCTTTATATGTGAAGAAAATGGATGTTTCCATAATTACTCATTACATTAAGAGAATTCCATGATATTATTACAATGAATAATTATAAAAAATGAAAAATAATTGGTTCTGGGATAAGATATGGTTATGAAGCCCTAAAAAATTCATTTGGATCCTTTTGTACACATGTTTGTAGCATTTTTCTATTATACTTGATCTTTTAATTTTTTTGGGGTTTACCTCGATAAGTTTTAATTACATAATTAAATAAATATTTTTTTTTATAAAATAACAGATAAATATTATTTCCAATTAAGTATATTATGTACCTTATTTGGAATTCTATTTATGTAAAAAAATGTTTACTATGTGATAATAACTATTAAATTAAAATATATAATATATAAAATTTGTCGATGTTTACAGAAACAATGTTTTAATCATTAAATGTTCAAAATCATGATTAAAAATAATGTTCAATTAAATGTGATATATTATATTTTTATTTATGTTTAAACCTCATATTATTTGAATTATATAAAATATTTTTTTTTATTAATTAGATAATAAATATAAAACATGATGAAAAAAATTAGTAGAAAATAACTGTTACACTATCATCATGGAAATATAAATAACTATAAGTAAACAAATATTTATGACTAAAACGAAAATATTCCCTAATAAATAACTAGAACATACTGATCTAAAATAATAATTCTATTTCGTTATATATACTTTCACCAAGTTATGAAAAATAATTTTTTATATAAGATAATAAAAATAGAGTGTAATGAAAATTTTACTAACCTGTCCAAAACATAAGACAAGTATTTTATAAATAATAAAATTTTATCATGTAAAAAATTATATCAAAGAATAAAAGGAAAATAATAAATCCCTAAATGGGTTGTCATTTTACACTTTATTAATTTATCATTATTATATAAGTAGTTCATAATTATATTTAAATGTTACATATCAATTTTTTTGGTTTTTAAATATTATTAAATGATATCATATTGAGTTTATAATTTAAAATATATCATAAGTAATTTTTTTGTTGAATTTTTAGAAATAAATGATATTTATTGAATAGTGAGTAATAGGGACTTTGCAAAAAATGTCACTTTTTTGAAAATGCCATTATTTAAGAATGACATCAATGTATATAAAACCTTATCTACACGAAATATATATTTATGAATTATTATATTTAATTTAAAAATATAATTTTATAATAACAATATGTGATATGATTATTTAAAACATAAATAATATTTTTGTAATAGAAGTAATTTTTGTTCTTTAATTTTAGTTATGTATCTTCATGGTTAAATTTGATTTCGGTTTTTTTAAATAAAAATAAGTTCCAAATGATTTAATATAATCCAACTAATTTTAGGGGATTAAAATGTATACTTTATTTGGAGGTGAAATCAATTTTTAGTATTATGAAAAATATGTTATCTGGAAATAATTTTTTATACCATTTTTAAAATAAATATTAAATTTAATTTTTAAAACATCAAAAAATTGAGTCCCTCAAAATGGATTCCATATTTCTTATCAGAATTTTATAATTTATTATGTATTTATAATTCATTTTCTACATATAAGGAATAGTCACCTTGGTGTAAATTTATCACTATGATATACATTAAAATGTTTTAGGAGGGGTATAATATAAGATATAAGTTTTATATTATCCCAAATTTTTGGAATAAATTTGATTGGTTGACCAGATTTTAACCACATCCTTATTATCGTTAAAACAATGAAAATTTGGATATACTTTACTTTAGTAAGGCATAAATTATATAATAATTTTTCTGGTATTTACATTTTTTTGACACCAATAACATACAAAGGCACCGTCCTTTCCTCCCTTAATAACACATCTTGAGAACCTTATATCAAAAATATATCATACTATATGACAAAAACAATTATTTTTCATGAAATATATATTATTTTATTATAAAAATACAAGTCCTATAGGGATTAAGGTGTAATCCAATTAAGTTTTTCCAAGTAATTGTTATATGGTCCTACATAATATTCTCAAGTTAATTTCATATTAATCCATTAAAAATATTATATAAACATCTAGAAATACTTACATCAATAAAATTACAATAATTATGTTTTTTAATGGTAAGAAAATGTTCTATATCTATTCTATCATATAAAAAATGACTGCATTGAATGTGTGCATGTATAGACAATTGTCTCCATGTAGAATGCTAGTTCATTTTCCATGATTCTTCATGTGGTTGGTTAAGAAATTATAATTAATGGATTTTTATAAGACATTTATAATATAATTATGATTATATAAATATAATATGTCATTTACCTTCATACCATTATATCTTTAAATGAATAGTTGTGGACTACCATCTATATGAAGTTATATGAATCGATTTTCTTTTCTTCGATTCACGTGTTATAAAAAAGTTTTATTTATTGAATAAATATTATATTTATCATATTAATGTTATTTTATATAAAAACTTTATCTACTTTGCTTATTATTTATCTATTAGAAAGATGAAAATAGTTTTTCTGTTTATGTACAGACTTCCATCTCTATGGATTGGTGTGATTCAATTTCGGTGATAAACATACACAGACTGTTTAAAAAAAAATTAATGTATATATATTTCCATTTAAATATATTTATGATTCTATATCGGATGAAACAAGAATCATGTTTCATGCATCAGAACCACTAAATCAAAAAATGCATCAAAAATAAAATATTTCACACTAAAATAATTGTTTTTTACAAAGAATTATGAGTAATTGGTTATAAATAATCATAAATAATTTAATCCTAGTAATATATATATATATATATATATATATATGTCATAGGTGAATAATCAATTTTAATTTATTATATATGATGTTCAAAATCCTTCAAATAAGATGAAATATAAGGTAAGGATATATTTCAAAAACTCATTCTTATTCGGGATCATTTAAGTTTATGTTTCTGTTAGGGGAATTATATGATCATTATTTAATGGCTTGCATATATTTTATTTTCCTTTTTTTATTTATGGTATTAAATTTTTTTCGAAAAATTTGATCTCTTTTTGGCATTCAAAATCATCGAACTATAGTGTTTACTATAAGTTAAATGAATTCTCCCTTTTTTGGACTAGAATCATTCCCTTATATATCCATAATCATTTTTTTACTATAATTATGATATTTTCTGAATAAAATTACTTCACAAGGAATGTCTTATTTAAAATTTTCAATCTATTAAATTCTTTAAAAGGAATATTTTTAATGATTTCTATAAAATTTATTACTGAATTTTAACAAATGTGGTAAAATATTCTTTTTATCATGTACCGTAAGATTCTATTTTCACATCATTATAGTGGTTACTCATTATCAGGATTCCTCTAGATGATTTCATAGTTTTATTAAACAAAATATTATTCCCATTATTCCAAAAAAAAATTATTTTAAATTTGTTTTAAAGGAATATGATATTTTTATCTTTTCAATGAAACATTCAAATGTCATGTTAATAGTTTTTTTCATCTATATCACAGTTCTAAAAAATTATTATACTTATCTTTGGATATACTATAACAATACCTTCCACCTTTTTTATTTTAATGTATTATTATCATGATGTACTATTTATAGATAAGGAAAAATAATAACAATATATATATTAGTTTTGAATATATATATATATATAATTAATGTATTTCATTTCTTATTTCAAATTTTCATATGATAACTACATAGGAAATAATAAGTGACTAATGGGTCTCAATATAAGACATCCCATTAATATCGTTATGTGTTATGAGTCAAAATATGTTCGGTATTTTATGTAAGACCCTATAATGTAATGTGTTGAAAAATAATGCTACTATCTAGGTCCACATGGTGATCCATTAATTTTAGGAGATAAAATATTTATAACTCCAAAATTAAATAGGTTTATCCAAGATATGTCTTTTAGATGTGTGACCTCCTATATTGATTCCTTTTTTGTGTATGAGTGAGGAAATAACACATTTAAATAAAATTTATTGGCCCATGGGGTTATTCATTAGTCTAATAAATCATTAAATAACATGGGTATGCTGTAGGAAGGGGAAAAATATGTCTTTCTGGTATATAGGGTGACTATGGGACCCATTTATTTAATTGGTATTGAATGAAGAACGCATCCAAAAGTGTAGTGGCACTGCATGAGTTAAGATTTATGGTGAGAAACAATGATTCTATGCTCTTAAGGGAGAGTAAATGTAACACCGTAGAATTTTAAAGGGTTAAAATGTTAAATGTTACTAAAAATGTGAACATGTTCCACCTTTCATTTTTTGACCCTTAATAATTCAAACTCTATAGTCCTCCAATGGCCTGAATGAGAACATTTTTATTGATTTTTGATAATCCACCTTTAAATGGGTGAGGTGGAACCCTTACATGGCCCGTAGGCAAAAGCATTACATGGCCCGTAGGCCTTAGAGACAATTAAATGACCTATAGGTCTTAGAGGGAATCACTCAGACAAGAAAAAACACTATAGTTAATGTGGTTTTTACAAGATTAGTGATCTACATTTATGGCCTCATTGGATGTCTCCCTAAGTGTGTATGAGTGAGGAAAACACACACTGAACAACCACATTTTGGAATACCGGGATAACCACTTGAATTATTATAGCATCCTAGGTAATTAAATAATAAAACTTTTTCATATTTATTAAAATTTGTGAATTAAATAATAATTTTACATTAAATGGGATGCTATGTTCGATGACATACCTAATACGCAACAAGAAGTTTTATTGAAAACATATGTTGCACACAACGTTGAGTTATACAGAGAAATATTAATATAATAATATTATTTTAAATGTTTGTTGACGCACAATCGTTGTATTTGAAGGAATGAACAAAACTAACCATATTATGACGAAATATGTTTCTTAAATGTTTTTACATTTACACAATAAATTTTAGAGGCATAAAATGTGAATGAATCCAATATTAATCATGAAACACTCTAATATTCTTTGAAAGGTCATTCTACCTCTTTTTGATGGAGAACCCTTTTTAAATATAGTTTTGGTCACATGTATATGTTCTATTTGACAAAATAAAAACCTTCTTCATAATCGGGACATCAATATTTACTTTGGTTGAAATTTTGGTATTTTTCTGATAATGTTAATTTTTTATGAATAGTGAAAATACTGTATTTTAATTCAAAACCGTCGTTTAATATTGTTTATTTACATGGTTATAATATAATTTAAATTGGTTTTAAAGTTTAATTAGATTATATTTTTACCATTTAATCCATTTTTTGTCATTGGAAGTTATTTGACTTTGAAATTGGACATAAACAAGTGTCAATATTTCAATATTATTTATTTCTTAAAAACACAGTTTTTGTTTTGACGGTGGGAATTAATTTTAAATTAATTAATACAATATATATTTTTTTAATTTTGAAATATATAAATTATATTTTAATTTATAATGTCAAATATATCTTTGGCTGAATTTTAGGAATTATTTTGAAATCCTTAAATATTTGATGAATAGTGAAAGCGCTTAGTAGTTGTTAAAAATGCCGAGTTTTTCATTTAAATGAAATTTTACAACTTCTGTGAATTGAATTTCAAAAATATGACATACATTGTTTTTATCAGTAAGTAAAATGTGGTTTAAGTAAATGAAAATAATTTTTGGCGAATAGTATATTTTGACTTTTATTTTCCGCAGTAAAAGGTAAATAGGGTAATTCAAGGTAAAAATAATATTATAATCATATAAAATTTTCTTAACACTTGTATTCAACTTATTGGATGAGTCATGGCTGACCAATAAAATTATTGGGTGAAACTTTTGTCCTTTTCAAGCCACTTGGTTAAGATGACGATATTAATAAATTTTTATTTAAAGTAAAAATAAAAATATCATAAACTTGTTTTATTGTACTAAAACCATTTTAATATGGGGTAATATAATTGATATATTTGACAATTAATATTAATTTGAAGGATAAAATTACTTCATATATCATGGTATTTTTCTTATGATTTTTAGAAATAAAATAAAATAAAATAAATATGACAAAATAATGATGCATTGTTTACCTCATTAAGGATTGTTATAAATAAATAAGATTATAAAGATTTAAACAGTATCCAAAAGTTATCCAATTCTTATTGGATGATTTTATTTAGAACAAGAGTCTTATTATATTCGACTTTAATGAGTTTTTATCCTTTATATACCGAAAATAATAATATAATAAAATAATATATTCATGCTTTCATAAAGAGTCCCTCCTACCACTTATAAAAGTCCCTCACCTCTAACCCATTACTCACACCTCTCAAGCCCCTTGGATCATCCAAACTCTACCCAGATAAGTTATCAAGATCCCTTTATTCCACATAGAAGCCTTTCCTTAGGCAGAATGGACTTCAATAAATCCTTTTGGTTAAAACCAAAGAGAGTTACTCGATTTAAAGGTTACGCCTTCTCTTAAGTTATGTTGTTTTATTTTCCTTATCCAACCTCTTAATTTTTTTTATTAATTTATTTTATATCAATACCAAAATCCTAAATATACTAGGTTGTTTTTATGAGAATTATTTTAAATACACTTACACACACCTCCATCTAATGGGTAAAGAACATACTATTTCTGTAGACGGAGAACTACTGCCTCACGAAACGATGATTGTTCAATCTTCTCATACCACCTCTTATGGTGGCCATTATAATGGAACTATATTTATATATGATATATATTATGTTTATTTGGCCTCTATTATTCTTTATTTTAGATTTATATCATACCTTTATGGTTTCCATAATGGGTAAACCCGATAATTCCATTTGTGGAAGTGCGGACTACCGCCCCCTCAAAGTGATATGACTCGTTCATGCCATACATGGATAATATAAAGGATAGGGTTAATAAAATAATATATGATATTATACTGTAATTATAATATACCTATGTATCATTATATTTTCATTCAATTAAAATACAAAATTGAAATGAAAGTAGCGTTCATGTGTACATACTGCTTACCATCTCCATGAACGTTACATTGAATTTCTTATCTCCAAATTTCATGTAATATATTAAACACATAAATATATTGGAAATATGTATATATATATATATATGATATATATGATATCTAAATCATTAATATCATTCTGGATATTATTTAATTTTTAACTCATGAACAACTATTAATTATATGAAGTTCATTTTTGACTCAAGTACGAAATATCCACCAAATGACCATTAAAAAATTAAATTATTGCATAATGTTTACAACATGGTATTAAGATATCTAAAAGGAATAATAAACCTGAAAAACTTTCATATGAAAGTAGAAAATAACATTAGTTTATTATTTAATAGATTAAAGAACGAACGGGTCAAGTCATACACGAGGTAAGGGGTTTATTTTCTAACTTTTAATTCTTTGATATTTCCATTGTTTTCAACTTATTTATTGAATGTGGTGTATTGTGTTCTGACATTTGATATATATTATCATTATTATCATTATATTAATGTTATTTTAAGATTCATTTGTTTTTTATTAACTTTGGTTCATACGACTCGATTGATTACAATGTGGTAAGGTATTTTTATCTCACTTTGTATTCCAGTGAGATTCATGGTATATTTTCCACTATATAATTTTTTTGGTATATGTAATGACCATGATTGTATTATTTTTGTAATATAATTTAATTTATGGGTATTTACATCTTCATTTTATAATCCTTCTTTCACGTGGGGTATGTTTCGTATGATACCAAATCGGTAAGGGTACCTTTCACCCTCATCTTTTAATCAAAGACTTCTTTTATGTTAAGTATTTATATTTCGAATTTCAAATGTTGGGATATGTTATTATGTATACTTATTGCTGTACATTTTTTGTCCATTTGATGAGAGATAATTTTCCCTCTCATCAAATCATTCTGAATTTTTAATTGATGTCGTTAGCCTATCAAATATCTATAAGAGAATTTCATAACCCAATTTCAATTCTTTTGGGTAAACTTATACTTGTTGATTATGTCGTGCTATGAATATGTGTGAATGACCTATGATTTTTTTACAATAAATATTCAATAATATTTAGTGTGTTTATATTTTTCACACATAATTATTTAATTAATTTATCCTTTATCTAAGGATATCGTCTTTATAATGGATTTCATCTCAATTTACATTCCATTGAGACTTCATTGTGGTTAGGAACCAATTCACATTTATATGTTGTATATACTGTCTGTTGGAATATTATATCATGATTACCTTTATTCTCACGATATTATAATTTTTTGATTAAATATTATTTCGATAATATTTATCTTCAAGAATCTCTCATTTCATTAAGAACTCTTTAACTAAAATATTGTTTTAAATATTTATTTTTATAAATCATTATCATTAATGTCCATGATTTAAAAAAGGTTTCAATAAAATATTTATATAGACATTAATGTTTTAAAATGTTAATTCCATTAAAAGATTCAATTTTTATTGGGACACATTGATTCAAAAATATATTTATTAAATGTTTTAATTTTTTTTAAAATGTTTTCATAAAGCATTGATTATGTCAATTTCATGAAATGATATATCTTGATTTCAATGTTGAAATTTTATCTTTCATTTATGAATGGTTTATGTGTTAAGAATATGTTATGTTTATTCATAATTGTTCACATATATGGGTGGTTTCATGATAAATCTAAGGCGGGTGAGCCTCAGATAGCTCTCCAGTGCATTGTTTAAGATGATAGAAGTAAACGTTAATGTTTCTCTTATTTGATTTAGGGAATATAATATGCTGGGTATTCCAAATGTAACTCCATACGTAGCTGTGAAATCTAAAATGAATTCTTGACATGGATGCCACAATATACCTTTATGATTTATGATTTCTGTGTGTTATTTATAAATCTTATGATTTCACGAGGTATGTTATGATTGAAATGTATGGTTTCATTGATTTGTATATATTGATGGGTTATGGTTTCCTTTCCTTATTTTATAACCCTTACTGAGCTTTTAATTCTCATCCCATGTTGTGAAATGTTTTATATAGGACATAAAAATTAATAGGGTTATGAATGGGATCAAGGAAACATTATTATGTCTAAAACATAGAACTAGACATGAATCTTTTTTAAAGAGTTTTTATTTAATGAATAAATTTAAACTAAGTGGAAGTGTCTACTTTGTAATTTTTGAGATGTAATGTAACAGTTATGGCCTAATTCTCTAATACTGTAAACCTGAAAATATTCTCAATGTGAATAATTAATTTAATTCGTGATTATGTAATGTTTTAAGGCTGGGTCCTTATAGTTGGTTTCAGAGGATGGTTTAGATAACTTTAGAGATTAGGGTGTTATTTAATCATAAGCGACATAACCATAATGGTTAGAATATTATAAAGAGTCATAGCTATTTTAGATAAATTGAATGAGTTTAAGATAACATAAATAAGTATATCTTAGTATTTACCCTCCTCAAAAGATATTATATGATGATTTTCTAGTATAGTCAAACTTACCTTTTTGGTTTTAGTAAATGGATAGATATAATAGAAAGCAAAGTAACTATAGATTTGAAGAAAACTGTGACAGTTTTCTGAATGAGCAACTAAATGAAATGGGAGCTGCAATGTGAACTCTTGTGGTTATTCATAACATACTATCTGGAGTCAAGATTGACCACCTGATCCTTAGTGATTTTTATAAGGAATCATATGTACAAGAAATAAATCTATACGGATGTTCAGGTACTAATCATAAAGGTATGTATGTTCAAAAACCAATGTGTCAAGGATGTAGAAAAACATTTAAGAAAAAGCTTCAAAGGTACAGGATGGTTCTATAGATGTGGGAATGAAGGTCATAAAGCAACAACATTCAATGAAAAAATGAACCATCCAGGTGACTCTAGGAAAGGGATAAAATATCTTTCTGAGGGGTCAATTGAATGTTTTAAATGTGGTGTGTATGTTCATTATACAAACAGATGTCCTATGAGGATGTTTCGGGAATGTGATCACTAGGATCGTACAAATATATGTTTACCAATACCTAATTCCATTCAAATTGAATATGAAGAAACCGACAATGACCAATAAAAGGTATATATTATTTCTTAACATATGTTTTGAAATTATTGAATCTTATGATATGATTCATGATTTTGTTTGTACGAATGAAGTATATCAGAATAAGATGGTAAATAATTGTTAATGGATCATAAAGAACATTGAATGAGTAAGAAGTAAACATATAATTGATTCAAGAGTTATGGTAGATTTTAAGATGATGAAATGACTAAAAGTATTAAGGCTCTTTTGATGGTGGGATTACATTGGATGACTTTTTATAGTATGTGTAACCATGGAGTTTGATATATGAAAATGTTATTCAAGGAATAATAATATTTTCTTTTGATGAGTAATGGTGGAATTTTATTTGGGAAGAATCTATGTTATTATTGTGGACATATGGTGATTTGGGTTATTTATGGAAATGATTAACCTATCATAGAAAATATGTGATTTGGTTAATTACACTTCTGTATGATACTTTAAGAGTAGAAAATTTTATTTGGAGATAATAGCTAAGATTTACTGGGGAAGACTAAGTGATTAAATCCTTTTGAGTTTTGAATTACAAATTTAGTTTTTCTTACTTTGAATAATTTTAAGGAATTTTTTTTATTTAATGGACTTTTCAAAACTTTGGGTATTGTTTGATGAATTTTGGTGATTAAGAGTAGTATTTATTTTTTAAATTTATTATCCTTTTTTAGAGATTAACAGATCATGTACTAAACGTTTTTATGGTTGTTGATGTCTAAAGTCAGGGGAAATATATAGTTCATCTTTTTTGGAATATCTGATACTCTAGAAGTTGATTCTAGAGCTTTTAATATGACCAATTCAGTTTGAATTATCATCATTTGGAGAAAGGATGAGTTTGTGGTAGAAATTTCTTAAAGGATGAAAGTCTACCTGATAAGTATGTATGTTTCCTTATGTGTTTATTTATGATCTTAAATAAATTCCTCAACTTTATGAAAGGTAACATAAAACAAAAACATTTCCCATTAAATTTTCCTACCAGGAGATCAAAGACTGTTTAACCTATCATAAGTTTTTGATTTAATGGTGGGTAACTTTCTCCTAATAATATTTTCTACCACTCTCCATCAAACCATGATGGGTTGTTTCTCTTCCATACCCATGTTTTTGTATAGGGAATCCTAGTATGGGATATCTCAGGTGACCATTGTACTTATCATTCTTCCTTTTAAAGTGATATTTTTATTGACTCTTTTTCCTATGTGGGACTTTCAATGATGTTTTTGAGCCCATTTTTAAAATTGTGAGGACACAATTCTCAAAAGGGGGGAAGGATCTAACATCCTAGGTAACTAAAGAATATAACATTTTAATATTTATTAAAAATTGTGAATTAAATATTAATTTTACTTTAATGGGGATACTATGTTCGATGAAATACCTCATATGCAACAACAGGTTTCATTGAAAACATACGTTTCACAAAATGTTGAGTTATACAGAAAAATATTAAAATAATATTATTATTTTAAATGGTAGTTAATGCATAACCGTTATATGGGTGGAAATGAACAAAACTGAACATTTTATGATTAAATATGTTTCTTAAATGTTTTTTCATTTAACCAACAAATTTTAGCGGCATAAAATAGGAATGAATCCAGTATTCAGCATGAAACGCTGTAATATTCTTTAAAAGGTCGTTTACCGGCTGTTAATGGAGAAACGTTTTTAAATATTGTTTTTGTCACTTTTATATGTTCTATATGAAAAAATAATATCCTTATTCAAAATAGGTACATCAATATTTACATTGGATGAAATTTTGGTATTTTTCTAATAATGGTCATTATTTATGAATAGTGAAAAATACTGCATTTTAATTCAAAACTGACATTCAATCTATTTTTTACATGGTTAGATTATATTGTTAATTTATTTTAAAGTTTAATTAGATTATATTTTTACCATTTAATGCAATGTTGGTCATTGGATGTAATTTTACTTTGAAATTGGACATAAACAAGTGTCAATCATTTGATATTTATTATTTTTTAAAAACACACTTTTTGTTTTGACATTGGGAATTAATTTTAAATTAATTAATCCAAATTATATATTTTTAATTTCTTAAAATAGACATAATTTTCTAATTCATAATATCAAATATATCATAGGAGGAATTTTTAGTATTCTTCAGAAATCCTTCAATATTTGATGAATAGTGAAAAAACTAAGTAGTAGTTAAAAAGCTAAATTTTTCATTTAAATGTATTTTTACCACATATGTGAATTGAATTTTGAAAATCTGACATACATGGTTGATATAAGTAAGTAAAATGTGGTTCAATAAAATGAAAGTAATTATTGGTGAATAGAAACTTTTGGCTTTTATTTACCGAAGTTAAAGGTAAATAGGGTAATTTAAACTAAAAAAACATTATAATCATAAAAATTTACATTAATAATTGTCATAACCTTATTGGTTTATTCATGGATGACCAAGAAAATCCTCGAGTGTGGATTTTTTCCTTTTAGGGACACATGTTTAAGATAATGATATTAATAACTTTTTATTTAAAGTTAAAATTAAAATATCATAAACATGTATTGTTTTTCTAAAATAATTTTAATGTGGGTTTATATAACTGATATATTTGAATATAAATATTCATTATAAATCTAAAAATATTTACTACATTATTTTATTTTGTTTATAATTTATATAAATAAAATAAATAAAATTATAAATGATACAATAATGGTGCAGTGTTTACCTCATTAATAAGTAATTTAAATAAATAATATTAGAAAGATTAAAACAATATCCAAAACATGTTTAATTTTTATTGGATGATTTTATTTCGAAAAATCATCATCTTATCTTCAAATTTAATTAGTTTTTTGAAATATAGAAATTTAAAATTATTATATAATAAAATAATATTTTGACACTTTCATAAAGAGCCCCTCCTCCACCTTATAAAAATCCATCACCTCTAACCCATTACTCACACGTCTCCGACCCTGTGACTCATACAATATCTACCCAAATAATCTCTCAGGATACCACTCTTCCACGTATAATACTTACCTTAGGCAGAATTCACTTATGGAAATCCTTTTGGTTCTAACCAAAGGGAGTTACCCGATTTAAAGGTAACATCTTCTGTTTAGTTATTTTGTTTTATTTTCATTATCCAACCCACTAAACTATTTTTATTACTTTATTTTATAATATCACAAGTATACACAATATAATTGGTTGTTTTTATGATATGTATTCGAACTACACTTACACACACCTCCATCTAATGGGTAAAGAACATAATGTTTCTCTGGACGGAGAACTACTGCCTGACGAAACGAGGATTATTCAATCTTCTCCTACCACATCTTATGGTGGCCATTATGATGGTAATATATTTATATATGATATATATTATGTCTATTTTTTCTCTATTACTCTTTATTTTACATTTATATCATAACATTATGGTTTCCGTAATGGGTAAACGCGATAATTTTATTTGAGGAAGTGCGGACTACCGCCACCTCAAAGTGACATTAATCGTTCATGCCATACATGGAACATATAAAGTAAGGAGTTGCGTTAAATATATATGATATTATAATATAATTAAAATATACCTATGTTTCATTATGTTTTCATTACATTAAAATATGAAATAGAAATTAAAGT
Source organism: Viscum album (assembly GCA_963277665.1). NCBI lineage: Eukaryota > Viridiplantae > Streptophyta > Magnoliopsida > Santalales > Viscaceae > Viscum > Viscum album. The sequence continues at coordinate 510,954,614 of OY728167.1, read as the reverse complement.
AGTGTTAATACGTACATATGGCACACCATCCTCATGAACAGTGCATTTCATTTTTTATTTCCAAATGTTATTTAATGTTATGAATAAATATATATAAGATATATTTAATATATATGATATCTAAATCATGAATATCATTCTGGATATAATTTAATTTTGACAATATGAACAACTTGTAATTATAAGAAGTTAATTTTTGACTCAAGTACCAAATATCGACCAAACGACCATTATTAACATAAATGATTGTGTATAGTTTATAACATGTTAATAAGTTATATAAAATGAATAAAATTTTTGAACAAGTTTATTAAGAAAGTAGAAATTAACTTTAGTTTATTATTCAGGAGATTAATGAATGAACGAGTCAAGTCAGACATGAGGTATGGGGTTTATTATTTCACTTTTAATTCTATGATATTTCCATTGTTAGCCAATTATTTATTGAATCTGGTGTACCATGTAGTCCCATTTGATATATATTATCATGAATATATTTATATAAATGGTATTATGTTATTAATTTGGTGGTTATTAACTTTGGGTCATATTCCTCGATTGATTACAACGTGGTAAGGGGTTTTTATGTCACTTTTTATTCCCGTGAGATTCATGCAATATTTTCCACCGTTTCCTTTTGTTTGGTATATGTACTTGCCATGATTTTATTCATTGAGTAAAATAATATAATTTACGTGTATTTACATCTTCATTTTATGATCCTTCTTTCCTGTGGTGTATGTTTTGTACGTTACCAAATCGGTAAAGAAACCTTTCACCCTCCTCTTTTAGTCGAATACTTCTTTTTTGTTAAGTCTTTAAATTTGAATTTTAAGATGTTTGGATATGTTCTTATGTATCCTTATTTCTTTAAATTTTATGTCCATTTTATGAGATATCCTTATTCCTCTCATCAACTCATTTTGAATTTTTAATGGATGATGTTTGTCTGTCAAATTTTTGTTGGAGAACTTTTGAACCCAATTTCAATTCTTTTCGTTAAACATATACATGTTGATTATGTCATGATATGAGTATGTGTGAATGACCTATTACTTTTTTACTCTAAATATCCAATAATATTTAGTTTATTTATATTTTCCACACATAATTATGTAATTTATTAATCCTTAATCTAATTATACTATCTTTATAAGGGATTTGGTCTCAATTTACATTCCATTGAGACATCATTTTTGTTATTCGCCATTTCACTTTTATGTGGATTATATAATGTCCATTGGAATAATATATCATGAATACCTTTATTATCCTGATATTATAATGTTTTTATTAAATTTTATTTATAAATTATGTGTATTTAAGTATCTCTCATTTGGTTAAGAACTCCTTAACTAAAATATTGTTGTAAACATTTATTCTTATAAATCATTATCATTAATGTCCATGTCTTAAAACTGGTTTTAATAATTTATTTATATAATAATTAATGTTTTAAAATGTTAATTCTATTAAAAGATTTAATTTTTTATGGGACAATTTGATTCAAAAATATCTTTTTTAAATGTTTTAAAAGGATTTAAAAATGGTTTGATAAAGAATTGATTATGTCAATTTTTGGAAATTAAATATATTGATTTCAATGTGGAAATTATATCTTCCTTTTATGATTGTTTTAAGTGTTAAGAATAAGTTATGGTTATTGCGCATTGTTTACATATAAAAGTGGTTTTGTGATAAACCTAGTGTGGGCGAGGCTAAGAGAGCTCTCTAATGCATTAGGTAATGTGAAATAGGTAAAATTTAATATTTCTCCTAAGATATTTAGTTAATATACTTTTATGGGTATTGCAAATGTAACACCCTACATATCTTTGAAACCTACAATGTTTGTTTGATATGTATGCCACAAGTTACCTTAATGATTTATGATTTCTATGTGTTATTCAAAAATCTTATGATTTCATGAGGTATGTTATGATTGAAAAGCATGATTTCATTAATTTTTTTTATTGATGGTTTAATGTTTCCTTTCTTATTTTATAACCTTTATCGAGCTTTTTATGCTCATCCCATGTTTTGAATTTTTTTTCACAGAACATAAAGATTAATAGGGTAAAGGATGGGATCAAGGAAAAGTTGTGTTGCCTAAAACAAATAACTATACATGAAACATTTTTTCAAGATTTTTTATTTTATGAAAAAAATTAAAAATGAGTAGAAGTGTCTAAATTGTAATTTTCGAGATGTAATGCAATAGTTGTGGACAAATTCTCTAAATCTCTAAAACTGAAAAGTTACTCAATGTGAATTATTTATTTAATTCAAGATTATGTAATGTTATGAGGCTTGGTTATAATACTTAGGACTCATTTGGGTATATATGTGGGCCCCAAAGAGGTGAAAAAACTTCTCTGTAAAGAATCTAGGGTTTCTGTGGGGAATAGTTGTTATATTTTCTACATTCATTAACTATTTATGTTCTGTTTCGTCACATGATGCCAGGATGGTATGTTAAGGGTGTTCAGAATTATGTATTATTCCTTTATGAAACATTTATTAGTATCCATATTATTATTTCTGTTTTTATGTCATCGATGTATTATTCCCCTTTCCTAGTATTTTTCATGTTGGAATTTTGATTTTTTTATCTCGAAAATATTAGAATTGTTTTAATTATTATATGATTGAATTTTTTGTATAATTTCACATTCTGAGCTTATGGTCTCACAATTTATTATGTTTTAATTTACTCAAGGTACCATGATGTGACACTTGATTGATTTCAAGGATATACATAATGAGATAATTAATTCCTCACATGATAATAAAATTTTATTTCATCTTTTTAATTTATGGTGAGAATAATATATGTATATAATCACCCAAGACAACTAAACTATTACATCATCTGTAATATTATCTATTAGATTTTATAGACACCATGTAAGGTAACCCCCACCACCGGGTTACTATAATTTAGGTTTTAAAATATTGAATGATTTATTTTACATTTGAAATAATCAATTTTCATCAAAAAAATGATTCAAAAATATAACTTCACTCTTCTATTATGCAAATTTCTTAAAAGTGACTGCAATTTAAAAAATGGTAATTTTTAAATATTCAAATAAAATATTATTATTTTAGAAAATCACAAAAATTCACCTGAAACAAATTTTGAGATGGAGAATTTACAAATGAAATCTATTTAAGAAATTAAAATTCTAAAATTGTTAAATGAAGATTTAAAATTAAAAGATATTATATAAAAGACCATTGGATTAATTGTAAAATTATATTTTATAAATTAATGTGATCCTAATGGTATATTGTATACATTTATACTTAAATAAAATATTTCAATTTAATATTGGTTTATTTATTCATAAATATCATCATAATATTCCTATAATATTTATTATCTCATTTTATAGTGGGTTTACCAAGGAAACAAGCTATCAAATAGAGTATTAATTTTGAGAAAAATATATTCCATAATAGTTTGGTGTCACAATTTTTACAATCAATGGTCCATGATTCATATGTCATATGATTTTCATGATGGGATACATAAATATCTAATATTATAAGTTTATTCCCAATGTGAATTCATCTCTTAGTAAAATCATTGATCATGAAATTAATATAATATTTGTGATCACCATTTTAGATTGAGTAATTTCATTAAAATATCTTAATTAAATGGATAAAAATGTTATACTAACCCATATTCATTTTATTATGATAGATTATATAATTAGCCATGATATCTTTTTGATATATCATATATGTATGAATAATATTATCATTCTACATGGTATCAAAGAATGAGAAGTGTTCACAATGAAAATAATTCTACGCATCTGGATTTGAATTTCATTAATATCAAGTTCTCACATTTTAACTCATTGGTAATACCCACAAATTGGGAATAACATTAATTTTAGGATAAAAATATAATCATAAACATTTGAGAAATTATGAATGGTGATGTAGATCTAGAATTTGGTAATTTTTCAATAGTTATTGCAATAGAGGTAGAAACATATGGTTTAACTCTACATAGTTGATTAGATCTATAATTTTAAATCCTCTATTATGTTTCTCTCATAAACATAAATTTTATATAAATATATTTTTTAAGAAATAATTAATTTCCTTTTAATATTAAGAATAAGAGTTTATCTATATATATATATATATGTATAATGACTTTTGTGATTTGAAATTTGATCAAGGGTTTACACATTATATATATATTTAATATATCCTATAAAATTCATGATAAGAAGGTATAGTTTGATTAAAAAAAACTTATCATTAACATTATAACCATTTTTATAGAAATTTAAATCATATTCAAGGACTCTATATATATGAAATGATAGAATCAATAATTTATGAATTTTTAATATATATTAATATTCAATATTAGGAAAATGACCAAAAAACATTCCATTTAAATGGTGAAAGGGATAAAGGGCTATAAGATCTTATAAATAGTAATTTAATTCTAAATATTATAGTTTAGTAATGTAGTGGTTATTAGTTCTTGGTAACATTCATAGATTAATTTATTCATTATGGTTATATGTTCTTGATAAGAAACATGTTTAAAAATAGTTAAAAATAAATTATTCAAAAGAAAATTATGGAATTAAATGGGAAAATGCATTATGATTCTTTAATTTTATTAGGTAATTGAATAATTCATCATACAATTCCAGGCTAATCAAATAGATTGAATATGGGTTTCTTGAATCAGTCTTCATGGAACATTATAATGTTATAGTGTGAATAATAGGGGAAATAATAACATTTTTGAAATGGTTTTTTTATCGATAATGAGTATGTGAAACATTATTATATAATTTTTAGGATACACAATAAAAAATGATTTATTCCAAATTTACCATATTTCATCTAAAATAGAAATAATGAAACAATAAAATTTCTAGACTAATATAAATTGGTATTTTTATTTTATGAATAATTATTATTGTGAAGTTATTTATGATTATTGTCTTAAAAAAATTATCATTCAATCAAAAAACATATATTTGTTGGTTATCCTAAAGAGATTAAGAGATACCACTTCAATGCTTATACCAGACATAATGTTTCTTTGGATATATATATATATATATATATATATATGGTTTCTTCCTGGAAAATGATTTCATTAACTAATAAGTTAATGAGAGGATGATAATTTGGAAGATAAATAAAAAAATAGTAACTGTTGATGAGATAGAATGATAGTTTGTTCCACATATGGGTATAGGAAAAAATAATAATGTCACACAATAACCACAATTTGTTGATAGCGTTCTCTTTGAGCCTATGTTATATGAATTTATCAAGGAGAATGATATATAAGAAATATTAATATATAATATATAAACCATGTACAATGATTCAATTGAGAGTTATGATTCTGTTAATTATTTGGAGGGCATGAAATATAAGGTAATATTGTTTTATATTATCCATGATTTTAGATTGGTGGATATACCTGAATTTGAAATATAAATAAGATGAATTTTTATTCTTTATAAGAAAAATAACATAAATGGATGTTTTTTCACCTATAAAACTCTATAAGTAGTTAGTGATTATTAAAAAATACATGTTATTGACCATATGGTTAATTTTTTTATACCGTTGATGATAAAGTAAATTTAAATATTTCTTGGTACAGATGCACAAAATAATTCAAGGATATATAAAATGGATATTAAATGTTCTTTACATAAATATAATTTTTCATTGATTAATATATTATTTACTTTTATGCTTTCTAATGTTTTATAGGAGAATACATAGGTTTTTATGTTATAAGTGTCCAATAATGCATTGAAACATGCTTCTTAGAGTTCAAATATTTAGTTCTTTTTTTTTGTAAAAAATATGATTGGTTTCACCAATAATATATACATTTCTTAAATACATGGGCGGGTTAATGAGTTTATAGGGAATTTATAATATTTTATATGGATGAAATATTACGTATATAAGATGATGTATTGATTTATAATTCTGTAATTGTTTGGTATGTAAACTGATTCTATTTGAAACACATGGATAATAAATCCTACATTATAGGATTTATGTCTAATACATATAGACCAAAGTGGATTTCGTGAATCAGTGAAAGAAAAAATACTGGAAAAATGATTAAAAATCAAGGATAACTCTAATGAGGGATTAATTCTAGTGTTTCATGTCACAATTCATTGGAAGATTCAAGATTATTTTGAAGAGTTAGAAAAATTTATAGGATCTCTTTTGAATATACCAAAGGATCTATCATGTATTCCATGTTATGTACTCAACCTAATGTCACTTTTTATTGTCTTATAAAAATGTAAATATATATAAAATCAATGTGATTGAAGCAATGGTTTTTTCCAAGAATATCCTTGTGTATTTATTAAGAAATAAGGATTCCTTTGGGGGAGGGGAAGAAAACATTTTAAGGGATTTAGAAAATGAATTTTTACAAACTCAAAACAAGCTTCCAAAGACCAACACTCTTGGTGTGAGTACTAAAACCAGATTCTCGAAATTAAAGCTTTAAAATAAAGCGAGATTACCCATGATAAACATAATTATATTTCACATCATTTCTTTAACATAGAAGTTAAATATCATGGTACTAATAATTTAATATTTAGTTTCAATGATAATAAGTTACATAATGTACTCATTTTAAAATACTTGTGAACATTTCTCTATAATTGATCCGCACTAGACGCCCTTCAGAAAATATCCTTACATAAAAATATCTTTATAAAAAATGGAATTGAAATATAATTTATGGGTCACCTCAACTACCCAGTAATGGGATAAATCAAAAAAATTTCATCAATTTTTACATCATAAGAGTATTAGAATCCTCAATTATGGGATAAATAAATTATTAATAATAACATGGATAAATAAGAGATATCTATATGTCATGATATTGAAACCCGTAATCCAAAATGTAAAACCATAAATAGTTATTTAATATTGTGAGATACTAATGAAACAATGGAGTATGAAAATGAATAAATATGTTCATTGAATCATAAATATTCTGAAAAACCTAAAACATTTTGTCATAATCATATGTCATGGCCAAGTTTAATGATAATATAACACAATATGCATAGGATCATTGGGTTTTAACAATACACTAATTAGATGAAAACATTACCAAATTAATTGTATTATAACAGGGTAAATAATTCAAATTCCTAAAATGTAAATCCATATGTTTTTCATATCTTGAAAACAACCCATTCATTAATTAGATGTATGTTGAACCCCATAATAAATAATTATATTTCATAAACATTCCTCAATGAATTATTAAATTATATATAATAATGATTACCAATAAAATATTGAATAAATTATTTTGGACATTAATATGTTAATAATAATCCTATTTCTTTATAATTGAGTTATAATTTTTAATAAATCATGAAAAATATTAGAGAAGTAAAAAATTATAAATGAAAAAAATTCATCTTTGGTTATTCTTTAGGAAATGAGTAAACGATTTTTAAAGGGGGAAAGATTATACTTATTTCTCCTTAATTAATATTTGAACTAAAAGGGTTTATATTAAATTTTTAGTGAATTTATATACTAATTATGGTTTAATAAATTTTATAGGGGAGGTAATTGACATAAAATAAGACTTATAGATGTTCTCTTAAAACTGGTTCACACAAAAGTGGTAATTGTGAGGAAAACATAAAACATTTAATATCCCAAAAAAATGTGAAGAAAATGATGAATATTTATGAGGATTTGTTTTTAAAAAATAAGACTGAATGCTCATTTTATTATAAAAGAAATTATCTTTTTCAATATGGGTAGAGGAAGACCCATTACATAGCCCATATGAAAAATTCCATGTGGACCATGAACCTGGCCCAAATGCACAGTGCATTGTCATTTCGGTATTATCCATCCAGTAATATCATGCCTCCCACATATATTGATCATTTACTACCCACATCATTTCCGTTTCACTATTTATACTATGAATCCTTCGTCGGGATCTCTAGGATTCGAACCCTAGTCTTTTGAGTTTAAGATTACATGGTTTATCATTTAGGTGAAACCCAAACTACATATATGTAAGGATTATATATATATATATAATTTGGATGAAATATAAGAAAATAATATAAATAAAAATTGATAAAAATATATACACTGTATCTCCCAAAATTAATAATAGTGTTTTGGATTATATAACATATCATCATGAAATTAAAAATTATTTATAAATTATTTTTGTTGAAAACTACTTGATTGAAACCCTAATTTTAAAAGGGGATAATTAAGATTAATTTTTAAAAGATGAAATTTGAAATATGAATATCAAATTACATATCACATTATTTGGTTTTAAAATTTAACGAAGAATATTGGTCGAGATATAAACATCGATATGGAAGACAAATATATTACCAAGAATTGATTAGATGTATTCATAATAATGTGAAACTTTTATGGGGAATGAATTCAATGAGGAGGTTGTTTTGAATAAAAAGTTATATACTAATAAATTAATAAAATGAATTTAAATATAAAATCTTATAATTTATTGAGTTAATTATAGAATTAGTATGTTCAAAATGTCACATTATAAATCAAATAATGTATGTTGGAGTTAACAAAAAAATTAATTACATAATAAAAATAACATGAATAAAAAACATGTAATGATGAAGTGAAATGGATTTATAAATAAAATATATTTCATGTAAATAATGAAAAAAAATCCATGCATAATAAATATAATACAAAATTTAAACCTGAGGTGAATAGAATAATATCTCATTGAAACAATGTTTTGATCTAAAAACCCATATCTTAGGACCAAATTATCTATTCACTTGAAACTAAAAATTATAAAAATTTAATTATGATTTTTAAATACTATATTACAGAAACAATTGATCAAAAATTCATTTTATTGTTCCATTTTATTATCATATTTTATATTTAGTAAATAGTTTTATCTTATGTCGGTTTCTTATGGTGGTTCAGTCAAATTATATGAAACATCCTCTATATATCAACTACAGAAAAAATGATCGACAAAATAGTTTAATAATATTATATAATTTTATATGTGTATGAATTTTATTATTCCTTTAGAACAAAATTTATATTGTTATATTATTTTTTCTCAAATTAAACACAAACTCCTAATGGTGACTACATATGTACATTTTTTTGTGACTAAGTTTAATATGATAGATTATTGATAATATCATATATAGAATATATAATATAAACTTTCCAGAATATTTACATTTTCATAAATAACATTATTATACAAGAAATTAATTTTTAATCTATCCTTGTTAGGTAGTAATGAAAAATAAAATATGTCTTTATGTGGAGGTGGTAGTCAACACATACAAATAGGCGTAACATTCATTTTCCATAAGAAGTTTAGGGGTGTTAAAATAAAATATTTATTATTTAATAATCTTAATGATGTTATAAATGTTATAACCGTTATATAAATAGCTATTTTTAAATTTCAATGTTCTTATTTTATCAAAAAAAATATTTCATTCATGGAGGCGATAGTCCGCACATAGACAAGATGATGTATAGAAAATTTTTATGTGGGTTTTGATGTTGGTATAAAAGTTATATTCCATTTGTATTATAAAATTTATTTCATATAAATAATACTTATTTTATTATAATTAATTGATATAAATTATTTTATTTGGTATAATTAGAAACAAATTGATGCACTTCATTAAGGAACATTACCTCTCCCTTTTTATGTTGTCCCTTGGCTAAAACGTAAATGATCATTAACTTGTTATTTAGTAAATAAAATTCTTCTAAGACATGGGGATAGATTTTTATAGAGACAAGTGAATACTTTTTTGTGAGATAATAAATTATAATAATTGGAGAAAAATAAGGAAACAAACATAATTAAAAAATAACTAATCATGAGTTTTAACTTAGGAATTAGTTATCTTACATATTTGGATGTTTTTTAGTGTAATAGTTCTATATAATTTATTAATTACTCATAAATAAGAAAAACATAAAATAAAAAGAGTAAATTTATATTTAGTATCCATTTATCCACAATATAAAACTTTTAAAACAAAATATAATTACCATTCATGAAAACACTTCCTGACATTCAACATGACCTCTTCCTTTCTCTTAACATCCATAAATCATATTAAAAACATATTAAAACATGGTATGTTTGAAAAAAACTCAATATGTTAAATAAATAGATGAAAAAAATTAGTCTAGTGAAAAAAATGAAAACCCTGGAAATTGATTTCCTTAAAAACATAACATCTATCCCCAACATATTTTCATTCCTTTAAATATATCATTTTTATTTCCTTTTTAAAAAATTTATTCCCTTTATAACTCTTAAGAAATAATAGAGAATTCATGCAGGTAACATGAGAAATCATATCGTAAAACCCCTATAGAACCATTTCAAAACCCTAAAATTTGGAATAAACATACAATCAACATGTAATATATTTCACTGGAGAACATAATCATTTCCCAATAATTTAGGACACTATAAAGGAGAACCCATCATATCATCTATAACTAGCTCACCCATCACAATCTAGGCACACCGATCATATATAATTTCCATGAAGCACAACCTAATGAAAACATTTTATGATTTCATTTATTCATCATAAAAAGTTTGAAAAAATATTTTAAACTCGAATACAAATCAATTTTTGATATCAAAATACAATTTTCATTTAAAACCCCATTTTCCATACCGAAATACTAAAATAGAAGTTAAATTGGATTTTTACTTGAAGAAGAAATTAAATATTTATAAGGTATATAGAAATAAAATAATAGTCTCAATATTGGGAAAATCCTATGTCATTTTTTACATTAAAAATACAACATTCATTCTTTCATTTTTCAAAATATTCAGTTTAAATTAAATACTTCTAAAAACATTGGGAAATATTTTAAAAAGAGGAAAAAATTATCATTTTAAAAACTTTTCTATCCATATAAAAAATTTAAAAAAATCATTCAAAAACACGGACATGGAAAATGATGAGATGGAAAGAAAACATAAAAAATGAAATATTTGTAAAATAAAGGTCCCTTATAACCATGAACAAAATTCAATTCACAAACCCCATTAAAGAATAAATTTTAACAAATAACTAATACATTGAGAATTGATAAATTCATGATATAACTTGTTTAAGGGTTTTTATATAAAACATGGAAATGAATATATTTTCATAACATCAAAACATACCTCAACAATGGGAAATTGAAACATCATTTGTAACCTTAATTTCAAATCATCGTGTAAAATTTTTATTATCTTAAACAATAAAAATTTGAAAATTATTTACTTTTATAATAAAATATTTAATGTTCATTATCCCAATTAATTATCTTATTACCTTTTTATATATGTTTGCTGAATCAATTATGTTTACATCAAATATTTTTATGATATTTTTCTTATTTGTGAAAAATGACTTTTGTAGGTTCAATAAAGTAAAATTTTCGATTACTTGAAAATATAATGAATACTAATCATGAAATAATTATAATATTTATACATAAATTATACATTTAATACAAATAGATAAATTTTTAATTGATAAATTATGTATGTTACAATCATGGAGAGGGTAGGTTGTATGTACGCATAAGTGGTGTTTCACTTTTTCAATGATCATTATTGAAAGGATGTATGTAATATTTTATCTTTATAGAATTATAATAATTTCATATTTACCTTATTATTTAATTAAATACACTTATTTTTATCAACCATGTTGTGCAGGGATGAAAATAATGTCACATTGCATCAAAAAGTTGTTAGTAGACATATACATAAATGATTTTATCATTTTTCATTTATTGAAACTGTAAGAAAGAAAATGATACATTTTTAGGAGTGTTCAATATGTCATTAATATCAATTTTTTTCATATATAACACATATTTACATTATAATAACCATTTTTTCCTTCCATTTAATGACATAGAAAATAATGATTGACATTACATTGTGATATTGTAGTCTATTGTACACACGTGTGATGATATAATATCCTCTACAGAATGGAATGTAAAATGAAATATGTGATAAAATGAGTAAATCAGTATAATTATGTTATATATATCATATATATACTTTATATGCACCATCATAACCAACCATGGGAGGTGGTAATTGAAAAATGAATGACATCAATTCGTAAGGTGGTTGCTCGCCGTACATATGAATGATGATTTCTGAAACCATTTTCTAGAATATGAGAAGTATTTAAGCTATTAAATTTACATAATAATATCTATGTATATAGATGATACTTAGAATAATATATAATCATTTTCTAAGAATAATAAAACGGGGTGTGGGATGAAGAAAATAAAAAATGTTCATTTATGAACATTACCTTTTCATCTGGTAACATCATTTGGATTGAAAAAAAAATGATTCGTGGGATATAATTATGAAAAAATAAGGAATATAGGATGAATTGAAATATTTAGGGATGTTATTTGGGTATGTATTAGATGATAAAAAGGTCTTTGAACATGTGAGGAGTAGAGGAGAGGAGGTGTCCGTTAATAAGTGATGTGAGTGAACACTTGAGTTATTGAAAATAGAAAGGTGAACCCATGTTGTTCACATGTAAAAAGGTCCAATAATAGAGTAATAGAAATATTTAGATATTATAAATTATATATTTTTCGATAATTTTTTTATTTTATTTTATGTAATTCTAATCCTTACCTTTTTAGTTTAAACCCTATTAAACTAATATTTACCTCCACTACGGTTATAAATTTTTACTATTGGCACTATTAATTTTCATTAAAACATATGTTTAACATATTATAGAATATAAATTATGTGTATTAAAATTAATAAATAAATTTTACCTAATTATATTTGTAGAATTTGAAAAATTAAATTTGAAACAAAAACTATAAACACGATGAAAAGACTAGATTTCAATAAGTGTAATTTTCAAGGAAAATATGATTTTATATTAAGTCTATGAAAAATAATCATAATTGTATGAAAAAAATTAGTATTTTTTCAAATATAATCTAAAAATATCATAATTGTTTTTTCTTATTACGGTTTTTGTTAATTAATTAAATTAAAGAATCATTACGCATTCTAAAGAAGATTTTAGAAAATTCTTGTTTTTTAACACAAGATTAAAATTATACTAAAAAAATATAATTTTTATTAAAAAGTATTTTTCTAGATTAAATATAAATTAATAATTATTATTTAACTTTATATAATATTCAATACATATTGGTACTTTTAAAATACTTAAATAATTGGATAGAAATTCAACTTTTACAAAAATCTATATTTTTCCCTATTCAGTGGAAAATAAATATTTTCTAAGAAATACTAAAATTTAAACCTAATTAAATATTAATTTTATAATTTTATAAATTAAATTCATATTTTCAAATACAATTTCATTGATCTATAAATGTATCATTAAAATAAATCTATATATGAAAATAGTTTACTTAAAACTATTTCATTTTTTATTTAAAAAATACATAATATTTTTATAATGAATATAACTATAAAATTTAAATTAATAAATATTAAAAAGATATATTATATCATTACATAGGGTAAATTCATACCCTCTTAATGAAATCAGGTGCTTACAGTTTTTTTCACATATTAAAAAGTGTGGATATATTTTCCTTATTAAATTTTAGGATTCTCATGCCGCCTCTTCTACCATATAGGTGTTTCATTAAACTCTATCACATTTAATCACTTTATTACACAAAAATTTATCTCTAAGATAATGAATTTAACTTTGAGTTCATTATAAGAAATATTCTCATCCAACTGAACTACTTCTGGACATAAATCATTTGAGGAATCTGGATCATAATTTCCTAATATTGATACATGAAATATTTTATATACCTAAGATAAAATCAAAATAAAATACAATACCTACAGAACTCATACAACATTCTCCCTGAGTTCATATAGTAAAATTAACCACACTATTATATTTAAATTTTTCCCAAAAACATATAACACTTTTCCATGGAGATACATTCAGAAATCCATAATCACTTTACTTAAAATAAATATCATTCCTCTGGTCATCTGAAAAGCATTTCACTCTTATATAGGTCTTCCTAATATATTATTGATTCAAATCCACCTTATTAATCATTTCCACTAGAAACTATGCACCCATTTACTTCCTTTCTCCAACATCATCCCAAGATACTTGTTTTAGATAAAAACTTCCATATAACTAATAAAATGGTTAAATATGTGTAACTGAATGGAAAATATTATTATAATAAAACTCAAAAAAACAATGAAGTTGATCCGAACATCCTTGGCAATCCATTAAATAAGAATGAATAATGTCTTCCGTGGTTGAAATTGTTCACTCGGACTATCAATCATGTGGAGGAAGAAAAGAATTAAATTTATTTTATTACCCAATGAATTCTGATGTCATTTACAAATATTAATTATGATACTAAGATCATTCGTAGATAAAATATATAGTTTCACTCTATATGAGTTAACTAGCTTATTTAGATGTAGATGAGAAATATGATCTAAATAAATTATATCTCAAATTTTAATGTAATGAATATATTTATGTAATCAATCAACAATAAAAAAATATCCTTATTACCTATATAATTCTATTGGTAATACATCCATGAAATGAATTAATATATTTTCCCATTTCTACTCAATCCTTGGAAACATCTGAAACATTCCCTTGAATTATTATCATTATGCTTTGACATTCCGGAATGTCAGAAACATGATGGTAAATTCATCAGTGTTTATTTTCATTCCATCCCAGCAAAAATACTCCCAAAAATCATTGTACATATATTTTCATCATAGATGAAAAAAGGACTACAATTACCAGTGCTAAACAACTCTTTCTCTAACAAAGAAACAATTGTCACAAATAATCTTACTCTGAATCACAAAAAACATTCTTCAGCAATATTAAAATATAGAAACATACCCTTCTTAGTGGATTATATATTTTCCTAAAAATATTGATACTCTTTTTGATATTTTTTAGTTCGTTCTATCTGTATTGAATGCACTAAAAATTGAAACAAAATATGGGATATCCATACATCCAAAACTTCTGTGATAAAATTTGTCAAATAATAAACCAAAGGGTTATATTCCATTAATGACATGGTAAATGTAGAATTATATTTCTCAATTAGACCATTAACCCCACATTACAAGTATGGTAATGAATCACATAATAATTATCTTTTATCAATTCAATCTATATTATATTTATCATATTTAATTCTTCCTATGGGAATTTATACTTCAAAAATTCCTGATAAGAATATTTTTCATACATAACTATATACAGATGATAACTACAAAATTTTAAAGAAAATGACAATGACAAATTTTTGGACAGTTATTTAATATATTGTGGTATCAAATAACGTGAAGAATAAGCAATTACCTGGTCATTATATTTTACTAAATTATAATAACATTTCAAATAATAAACAGTATAGAATAAAAATCCATTATTTCTATAAGGTAGGACAAAACTGGAGCATTCACCAAAATTATTATAGTTCCTAAAATCTATTATTACATTCGTTTATACAAATAAATTTAACTCCTTTTAAAATCAACATAGAGATTGGGCAGAAAACCAAGAAAAAGATTCAATAAACCATTGTTTGGAACCCACTAATAAAGGAAAAAATATAATATTTTTCATATAATGTTGTATTTTACATTATTTAAAAACATTTATTTTAATATTTTCAGTAGTTATTCCATCTCGAGAAATAGTATATCTAATAAAAAGTTCCTTTTACAAACTAAATTTATCATATCTATTTTTCAATTTTTTGGTTTTCAAAATAATCCTTAGGTTTCTTCCATATTCCTAGGTTATTTTAGAGTATACAAAAATTTCATTACTAAAGAAAACCATAATGTTCCCCAAGAACTCATTAAAACCCCCATTCATAAGGATTTTAAATATATTAAGTGGATTGGAAAACCCAAAAGTCATTACTAAAAACCCATAGTTCCCATATCATGTATGAAATACAGTCTTTAGAATGTAATATGCCTTTACATTTATATAGTGGTACCACAAAATTGGGTCTACCTTTGAACGATATTATAACCCCAATAGATTATTAAATAAATTATTGATATGAGGAAAATAATACTTTTTTAACATTTATGTCATTTAAGGATCTATAGTTAATGAAAAGACTCATTCAACCATCATTATTTTTTAAATAATTAATAGGAGCACCCATGTTCATGTTCTAGGTTGACTGAAACCATTTTCCAACAATTCCGTCAATTACTTATTCAATTAAAAATGTAGTACGTGAATGATTCAATAATGGGGTTTAGAAATAGTATTAGCATATGAGACTATTACAATTGTAAACTAATCCACCCGATTAGAAAAAACTCAAGGAAAACGATCTGAAAAAACATACATGTATTAATTCACTACTAGGACATCACTAATTTGAACAATTTTTTTCTTATAAACAATATGAGTTAGGTAACTTTAACTACCATCTCTAATAAATTTATCATATTATTAGTATTTCATAAAATTTAAGAAATCAATGAATAAAACATTATTTCCTCTCTTATCAATACTGTAATGATAAATAAAAATATAATACTTTCCAAAAATTGTATCAATGTCTATAATGGCCAGTTCAGCCTCATTTTCCCAAAATACCACCCTAGTGCTAAAACATTAATGATTATTATAATTATTGGTTTCTATAATATGTCCAACAAGAGTTTTCATTAAATGTTCTATCATACATTCATGAGGTGATACACTCAATTTAGTTGATAATTTCTTAGAAATGAATAAATGATAACATCCTGATTCAAATAGGGTATTAATATAATTTGAAAAACATATAAGAAACCTATCACCACATTATTTTAAAGCCCAACATAAACCATAATATTATAAAATGATATTTATAAAACCTTTTTCTTGATTCTAGTATGTGATACTATCTTCGGGAACCAATTAGAATAATTACCCAAATCATTGTAACTAAAATAACAAATCAATGGATGTCTATCAATTAACCATTTTTTTAATCTTTAGGACTCTTTTCCTTATAATCTTTGTCCATTTAGACAAATATTCCACATCAATCACACTTCCATAATTTTACAATACATTATCCAATGTTCATTTTACCCAAATATGGGAAAATCATTTTCTTAAGTCCATATTAATTTTTTGTCTATTTCACTGACACCTTCCATCCCAAACACTTCTTACATCCATGATCATGTAACACATAAGTGTAAAAAATATGAATTTAAACTTTTTTGGAAGAACAAACAAATTTCAACTACATTTTAAAATCTCATGCTTCAAAATAGTTTTATATTATTCTTTTCAATCCTGATTAAAATCTATTAATTATACTATCAGTTTATTAAAAAAAACCCAAAAGGTAGTTGTAAAGTCATCTAAAATTGGCTTCATAAATTTCAACAAAATTGTAATCCCCCTTATTCTATTTTTTTCATCTAAAGTCAAACAATCATATTGAAGAATTCTCATGGAAAATATCCTTAATTGTGTCCCACTCAATAGAATCAATATCATATTTTTCTCTGGTATTTTTAACCAAATAACACAATAGATTAAATTCACCGTCAAAATGACATCTGGAAACAGTTACCTTTTGAAATTATTAACATTCCATGACATCTCATATTTTTTAAATGTTATCGATCCATCATTTGGATACCACAAGATCAGATGATCTAGACAATTATTGGTTACATGGCACATTTAACTTCTTTAAAATAGGCATGTTGCTTCATGGTAGATCATCTTATGCTTTATTATGGATACCAACACCAATTATATCTTGTGACACCTAATACATCAGAATACATATCCATTTTTTCCCAATTTCAACCATCTCGAGATTCTTTATTTAGGGGGATATTTCCCTCTCAGTGACTACCCACTATAACATCCACGTTTCCTATATATAAAAAAATTCTACAAATACATAGATTATAATAAGAATCATGATAATCATAAACATATATATCATTTCAAAATGACTATATGGTAAAATATTTCATGGGAATTGTATTTACAATATCCTATCCTATAATGTCATCTAAATCATCCTGTGATACTAAACATTAAGAAACTTATTTGAACATTGTATTATCTTGAATTTTAATCCAATAATTCATTAAATTAAATTTTATTTTAGTTTTTGGTTTATATTCTTAGTGAAGTAGTCATAGTAAAAAAACATTTATTGTTAGTAGAGGTTTATCTGTGTCGGTTCTACTAATTTCCATGAAAAAAAATTAATTTAATAAATATTCTATTGTGGTGTTTCAAAAAAATTCCATGATATTTTTTATTTTTTAAATTAGAAGCAGGTGCAATTAAATTGCCAATAAAATTTTAAAAAAACCATAATCCATCCTCCTCTGCTGCTACATATGTGTGAGAGCGACCCCTTCCCTGACCTCCTGTTATCCTATCCCCAGTGGAGACTCCAAGATCACGACCCCCTTTCCCCCACCTTTCCCCCTCTCCTTTCCATGGTGGCAACCGCGATACCGTGACCTCGATCCCGTGAACCCCACGACCCCCCCAGGTTCTAATCCCCACAACCCTCCCCACCCCCTTCAACCTCCTCTCTGGAATTCTCGGTGGCCACACAAACCCCCTCACCACCACAGACCTCCCTCACCATAGGTCGGTCCACCTATTCGAGGGCGATGTGGACACCCCCCCCACCCTAAGCACCCTCATCCTAGCTCGGATCCCCTCCCCGATGGCAACACAGACCCCCCCACGTTATAGTTTTAATAATCCTCACCCTAAATTAATTATGGACATGCATTAGATGGACATTAATGGGTGATAAAATAGTATATCATTTTTTCCATTATTCATTAGACATTAATTATTTATGTAATTTTTTTGTAATGGGTTATATGGATTTTATGGTTAGTTGTTTGGAGTTATAATAATCATTAATTTTCTTTATGTTGTATTAAATTAAATAAATAAATTCATTTATGATATATATGAGTTATGAAATATAAATCGATCATAATTTCATGGTTATCATTTTATATTAATGAACACTGTTTTTTCTATAAATGTTAATCCCTCTAATTTTGACAAATACATAATTGAGGATATTTTCAAACATATGAGAAATTTGTGGTAGAGAATAATGTAACACCGTAGTTATTTTATTTATAATTTTAAATACAACAAGTTATGAAAAATAATAATTTAAAATTAATTTTTTTAATTAATAATACATCTATTTTAAATTTTATAGCTTTCAAATTAAAATTAAATTAATCTTCTAATAACAAATACTACATTAATTTATAATTTTGTGTAAAAGAATATTTTAAAAGGAATATATTTATTTGAATATTTATTATAAAATTATTTTTTATCAATATATTATTTAATTAAATATTTTATGAATAATATATATACTTACTATTCTAATTATTTTTTATAAATACTAACTTTTTTTAGGAATGTGTTCACAATTAATAAAACACCCCATGATTTTATGGGTTGTTTCTTACTAAATAATTTCAATTCATTAGATAGCTTATTATGAATGAAACCCATTGTATTCTTTGAAACAATAATTGTTATATGATATGGTTATAACCTTGTCAATAAACAAAAAATTTCCACTTATTTTTTTATAATTTTGAGAAACAAACATACACGGTTGCATTCAGTAAATTATTTTGATTCAGATAGGATCAATATATTTTTTGGTGAATAGTAACTTACCCATATGAATAGTAACTTATCATTATGAATAGTAATTTTCCCTAACTAATAGTAATATGAACCTTATTAATAGTAACCTCACCTATGAATGTAAAAAAAAATTTAGGAACCTTATTAATGATAGTGAATATTGAAAAACATTACTAATTATTTATTGGTATTTTTGTAAGAAAGATATATTTAATTAAAATTTTATAATAAAAAAAATAATTTTAAAAAAATTTCAATTTAATAATATTTTTTCCTAATAGATAGTATGTTATAATATGATTTTAGGATAATTCTAGGAGGCCTAAGTTAAGTTTTCAAATTATTATAAAATCAGGTTTAAATTTAAAATTTGTATTTTTCATATAAATAATATTTTTATTTAATAATTATATTTCACAAATATATAAAATTATTTTAATAAAATGGAGTCCATTTTTTTATTCTATATCTCGAAAAATGGTTCTTGTGAATTTTATGGATTTTTATGAAATGCATGAATTTTTGGTGAATAATGAAACTCAATAATTTACGAAATATGCTAAAAAATGAATTTTAGAATCATGGATGTTTCATGGATCATTAAATGGAAATTGTATGGATTGAAAGTTAACTTATTACTAGTTTTTTCATAATAATCAATACTAATTATTTCCATGTGTAGGATAATAAAATAATGAATAAAATAATGATAAATCACTCGTCTCCACCAAAATAAAAATCACCACTCAGCCCCTCTTCCTTTCACACCTCTCAAGATTTCATCCTTGATTAAGTTCTTACAAATACTCTTTACAAGACCCTCCCCCACGTCTTTGACCTTATGGTATCACCAAATGTCCCAAACCAAAGTCCTTAAAGAGGTTCTAAAGGAGAGGAATTCAAGAGGTAAACATACTATTCTTTTCATTTCTTTTCAAGTTCCTTTATTTTTTATTATTATCTCCTCACCTCATCTGTCCAAATGATCATGATAACTTCAGTATAATATATATACATAAATTATATCATGATTATTTATTAAAAATCTTTAATATCTCTATACTCTCACTTTTATTTTAAAAATGAAATCATCGTCAGGGAGGTGCCAATTTACAACCTTCATAGACAACGAAGTTTTCTTCTTCAATTTCACCATAAATTTTGGTCATGAATAACTTTTTATTGTTGAAAAATAGTATACATTATATATTATCTCTTATTTATGTTTTTTGAACCATTTTATAAACATGATCTTAAATAAAGGAACAAAACTAGTTCATTATGATCAAAACCCTCTAAAATCAAGCTAAACGATAATTATAAACATATTATCTAATGATTCATCCTCAAAACATATAAAAAATTGATATTAATAAGAATTTAAAATTCTATATCTTCAATTATTACATTTAATTCAAATTTTGGAGAATTTTATCCATTCCAAATGAAATTTATTACTCATAGTCAAGTGAGTTGATCATGAAAATCAAGTAAACAAACACTCCAGAATGACAAAATTCAATCATATAACATAGAAATATGGCAGTAAATGAACATAATAAAACTATAACTAATAAAATTCATGTATAAATGTTTCTAAATTATTTAATTAATGTTTTTAATTTTACTATCATGTATATTAATATCATCTAAACAACCCATTCAGACATATGGTATAGGGTTTCTCATATCACTTTTATTATCATGAGATTTCCATTTTTCACTAAATATTTTTTTATGTGGTGTATGTATTCATAAATTCGAAATATAATATCATTATTCACTTTAAATTCATGGTTTTCAATTATTCATTTTATTATTATTAATTTTTGGTAATGTGATTAGATTGATTATGATGTGATAATGGATTTCATCTCAATTTCCATTTCTTTGAGACTTACATGATATTGGGAACCTAATAATTTTTATGTGGTGTATCTACTTCACATATTAGAACATTTTTAAATTTAAAAACATTCCCATTAAATATAAATATTCTTGTATAATGTATATGATTATTGTCTTTAGTCATATACCCTTTTACATATGGTGTTTATTTTGAATCTTGTTCTAACTATTAAAATATTGATGAATATGTTCCCTCTACTCAATATATAAATTTATAAGTCATATTGTTCTATAATGAAATATTTTTATAATAATTATTATTACATGTATTGAAGGGTGGGACCATCTATATCCCCTCGACGCATCAACATGTCTCATGAGACAAACTGGTTTGCAACAAACCCTTTGATTTTGTTTCCAAAACACAATAAGATGGGTTTCTACCCACAGACATAAACTATCTCTGTGGCATGATGGTTCATTTGGAAGATACATGATTCCCAAATAATAATAATTCTTTTTACTCATTATTTAGTTTTTTCTTTCCTGGAGGTTTTCACTATGATAAAATCTATGGATTCTTTTTCAGTCAATGTTTTTTGATGGCGTGTGATTTTCAATTATTCACAATTGAATATTGATTATGTATAATTGATTATGAATCAATAATTATTGTTTCATGATCCCACTAAATGTAACCCAAAATAATCATTTTAGCACACTCCTTTCATTTTTTCCTTCCAAAGGTTATGAAGTAGAGAACTTGTATTGACTTTTATAGGACGATGTTATTAGGTTTTTTTATTTATTATCATTCATTTTACATTCCCAATTTAAAATGGTTTCCATGAATTTATTTAGTTTCTTAATCACTATTATAATGATCGGTCCTTCAATAATTCATTCCTTGTAATCAAGGAATTTTAATAATGTAATTATCAGGCTCCATGATTCCAGGTTTGGGGCTTTACAGTTGGTATCAGAAGATGTTTAGTAGAAACCTTGGAAACTGGATTTAGAAGACGCATATTAGGATAGAAAACCCTATGATATTCATTGAGGATAATTATATAATAAAAACATATAATTTTAGAAATATATAGACTATGTTGGTATTCATAGCTATCATCCATATCTAGATACTATAAGTAGATGCAGTTCTGGAACCAATGTATCTAAGAGTGAAAACTACAACAAGGTGTCACAATCTTAACTCAGGGTAACCTATTAATGGCAACAGGCTTTAATGTGCACCTATTTCGACACTCCCATGGGATTGTCATAAGATAATTGAAATTTTTATTATATAATATTTTGAAGTAGTTATGCTTCTAATGTAACCAATGTATATTGTTCTATGATTCATGATTCATAAATTTATGTTATGTGCTATACCATTTATATATATATATATATATATAAATTTCATAACATTATAAGATAATCTATAAGATTATTTTTTTATAAATTATCCTAGAAGAAGGAATGATAACTCCACAAATGAACGTGATTAAAAGTGTACGAATACTCATATCTTTCATAGTGTTTTTCCAAAATATATAAGAGAAATAGTCTCTATGGTATCGTCATCATATGAGGAAAGAGTATCTTGTGATCACAAGATATGAAAATAACTCTCTGAGTCATATGGATTTAAAGGGAAGCAATTTAAGAAAATGATTGAAGATAAAAATATGGATATGTGGAATATGGGAAAGAAGGGTTTTCCAACATGTGAATACTATGGAATGAATAACCTGGAAGATGCATAAGGGGAATTACAGTTCGTTATAAGTGTGATGAAAAAGGACACAATGTTCATCGTTTCAAGGGTAATTTTTTTTCCAATGTACAACACAACAAATTAAAGTATATGAGACACTATAAAAATAAATGTCACAAGCGTCAAATGAATATACCCCAAATGATTCTACTGGTTAATGATCAATGTATGATAGTAACACTGATGAAGTGGAAAGACTAATATTCCTATTCAATAATCATGTAATTTCAATATATTATTACAATTATACTAGTTATATGAATTATAAAATTTATGAGAATTAAAAATTATTACTTTTTAATTATGGAATTGAGTCTATATGTAGCTTGGTACAAAGAAAATATTTTTAGTGGAAAGTTAAAATTTTGTAAAATGCATTATGGAGGGAAAGAAAACCATTAATATATTTCTGATGATAAGATATTCCTAAAGTCCTAGATTTTCGATGTAATTTTTTTTAATTATATGGGAATATTACGAGTCTATGGAAATTGAAGGTGCATGATTACGAGGCCCGTTGTTCCCGGAATAAATTTCTGAACTTGTTTTCGGGAACGTTCAGAAAATGTGAGAGGGAGTTTTTGTAACATTTTATATAGTTATCTCAATTGATATATGAGGACGCCGTTGAACTCACAACACCAATATTATCTTAAATATACACTCACCTCGACCGCAGTAAGTCGAGGGTGGATGTTATTTTTTTACTTTTTTGTGGAGGAATGAAGAATGAAAATGTTTAAATTTTTTTCTTTTCATGAAAACTCCTTTTGATTTATGGAGTTGGGGACCACAAGGGATTTAATCCTCCCAATTTGAATTCGATGGTGGGGACTAACCAAACCCTTCATTAAGGGGGGGGGGATACCCTTAGAATTCCCCAATTAAATATGCCAACTCTCCAATTAATTATTGAGCCAATTAATGTTGTTCCAATGTAAATTAATTTTATAAAAGTATTTAAATTTAATTTTTCATGTCACCTGATAAAAATTTGGGGGGAAATCGTTGGAAAAGTTTTTTTAGAGGATCCTCTTGAGGAAGAATTGTTCTCAGCAATGAGGAACCAAACAATGGAGGATCGTCAAACAAGAGACGTCGTTTTTAGAGGCTTTCTTTGGGATCAAAAAACTCCAATCCATCTTCAACAGCGGGCGATCTCCAACGGAACCATTGAGGTAGGGAATGTTATTTTGATTACCTTTACCCCATTCTTGACATCCTTCTTGGATAAAGAATCTCTACGCCGTTTTCTACCTCTCTAACGTGGAGGGTGTGGGTCAAATGAACATGGACCGAACACTCCATAAATCATTGTGGTTTCTTGATGTGTTCTTCGCGATGAAGGAGGAGGACAACCCGTGTAGGCGACCGACACTCCGGTCGGCCACAATGACATCGACGACATGAC
The DNA here is from genome assembly GCA_963277665.1 of Viscum album. NCBI lineage: Eukaryota > Viridiplantae > Streptophyta > Magnoliopsida > Santalales > Viscaceae > Viscum > Viscum album. The sequence continues at coordinate 510,929,722 of OY728167.1, read as the reverse complement.
CATGCCGCTGGATAAGGGCCATAATGGAGAAAGGGAGGTGACCGGCGCAGAGCCGTCCGTAAGAAGGGGGCAGCGGCGTGTGACCGCGCCTCTTGGCGTGTAGGAGAAGCGACATGAGGCCTCGACGGTGAAGGAGGGTGGTCGACTCGCTGCAGTCGCTGGAGGTGGTGTGGCGCGTGACCATGCCGCGGAGGAGGGTTGGCCATCCGGCCAGCAGGGGAGCCGAGTGGGACTAGGATTCCCGCGTTGGAGTTTCTAGTGCGACGTCGCATCATTCGGTTAGCTACCCCACATGAACGGCCAAGCCGTTCGGGGTACCCAGGGGGCGCTGCCCCCGTGGGTGGCAGCTATGGCAGACCCCACTCTGAGGACACCATCTGCGGGCCAGTGGGCCACCCATCATAGTCCTCACCATGGGGCCACACCGCGAGGCTGCACTATGGGGCTGCACCACTGGTCTGCACCGCGGGGCCGCACCATGAGGCCGCACCAGGGGCCGCACCTTGAGGGCGCACCGAGGGCCGCACCACGAGGCCGCAACGGGGTCCGCACAACGAGGCCAGGCTGCGGGCTACACCATGATGCTACACCACGGGCCGTACCGCGAGCCACACCGTGGACCACACCACATGCCATCCGGGCCGGACCCCCGGATGTCCCGATCCATTTCGGGTCGGACCAGACCCGAGCCCATCAAGACCCAGTTATGCCTTCTTGGCCATAACATGTGAACCAGGCATCCGTTTGACGAACCATCTGCAGTGATGAAAACCATAGATCCTGACGGTTCATTTTCTATACCCCACTTGAGTTTTGTATAATGTTGAGGTATGGTCGGGTTGGATCGAACATGAATCCAACTGGGCCCTCGGGACTAAAAGGCCAAAAACAAACAGCCCAGGTATCCTATTGACACACCGTCTATTGCATTGAGACCCATTTTACGAGGTGTTCCTTTGGGATATTTCTTTTTCAGACTTCTTGGCAGTTGGATTTTTCAACATGTGGCTTGAGAAGCGCACCCTCTCGTAATCAATTGAGCTTAGTGTAGGAACCATGTAGCAGGCTGTAACATGAGAAAGGGATCCTATGTGGGTCTTTTCCTTGGGATCCTATGTGGGTTTGTGCTTTGGGATCCTATGTGGGTCTGTGCATTGGGATCCTTTGTGGATCATTGTTTGATAGTCTCCCTTGGATCCGTTCTAGTAATCCACATGAGACTACTCTAGGATCCTACGTGGGTATGATGTACTAGGATATTATGTGGGTCTTATGATTTAAGATCCTTCATGGGCATCCCTCTTAACAGAGTAAGATGATTAAGTAGTTACATATAATCATCTTTACTACCATACCAAAGTTATACCTGGTGTAAGATGAGTCTTTACCTTTGTGGTAACCATCTGTGTGGCATACCTTGGTTGTACTTACCTTAGTGGTGATACCTTTTTGGTTTTCTTATTTTTGGAATACCATAGTGGTACATACCATTGTGGTGATAACTTTTTGGTATTATTCTGTGAGGCATACCTTTGTGGTACTTATCTTCATGGTGATACCTTTTTGGTATTCTTCTTTGTGGAGTACCTTTGTGTTACTTACCTTCGTGGTGATACATTTGTGGTATTATTATATGTGGCATACCTTTGTGCCACTTACCATCATGGTGATACCTTTGTGGTATTCTTCCGTATGGTGTTACCTTTGTGGTACATAACTTTTTGGTGTTACCTTTGTGTTATTTCTTCCTTCATGGAACTGTTGTACATTGTCTAAGGATTTGGGCCTTGAGTTTCCTCGTGAATGAGATGGGTATACTTCAAAAAGTTAGGTATATGTATGGGCATATAACTTAGTAGGGTTATCGCTAGTTTACATGCTTTGTGTTTTATCCTTTGTGGATTCTTTGAGACCTTGAGAATCTCGAGATCCCTACTGAGTATCGTTATAATCACCCCTGCATGGGCTATGCCAGCACCCTGTTGTGTTTGGAGCAAACGATGCACATCACTAACTAAGGACGAGGGAACCAGGACTTGAGGTACCTTGGAGAAGGACCTTAGATGATGAGTACCGCAGAGACGAATGTTTGATTTTTTTACCTACCCTTTGGGTAGGATCCTTGGTGGGTGTTCACGGAAGCTGTTCAGTTTACTTGTATTTTCCAGTTTTCCTATACTTTCCAGTTGGGCTTGTATTCGGGTCCCCTTTTCATACTGTACAACCTCTTTTTACTATATAGTTACTTGGGTTCATATCGTGTTGTGTGCATGGTTGTGCATGTATACAGTTTATAAATTCAATGACTCCCCAATTTAAGGGAACACAACTTCGGTGATAGTTTCCAGCCCCTGGCCTATGGAAGGTGGGATTGGAGTAGTCTCGGTACGGGCCCTGGGGGACGGGTCATGATAAATTGGTATCAGAGGATTCAGGTCTATCGTAAACCATTGGACTCTGATCTTTTTAATAGTAATAGTGCTAAATGTTATGAGTATGGTTATCAGATTAGGAAATCCATTATGGTGTGGTGGCCGACGTATCCATACACCAGGACCTGAACTTCTGATTTCTGACTCAGTGCATGAAAAAACTGATTGCGTGTGTGTTTTGAAAACTTTTCTTTGTGAACTCTTTGATTCAGCTCACCAGGTATAACTTATTGTCTATGGTGCACCTGTTTATTTTTAGGATTCCTCCACATAGACAACCAGTTAGGGTTCCGAGTATAGTACACGATGGTATCCCACCGAGCGACGAGGACTCGGTGCGGGGCCCTTTATTAGTAGTGGCACAAGCCGTACCCTTACCCGTTGTGCCACCGATGCCACCATCCCCAGCAGGAGAGGGTGCACATTGCTTGAGTGCTTTTCATGAGTTCCAGCGCCAGAGGCCTCCGAGGTTACGAGGCAAGACAGACCCACATGAGGCTGAGGATTGGCTGGAGGTCGTGGTGAGAGTTTTCCGACTTATTGGGACACCAGCTGATCTCATGGTGATCCTTGCAGCCAGTCTTCTACTGGATGTTGTAGGAAGATGGTGGATCTTGATGCTCTAGGTTCATGATGAGGTGACACTTTTCTCGGAAGACATTGAGAGCCTGTTTCGAGTAGGGTTTGTTCCAGCGACCCTTCGCACAGTACGCATACCGGAGTTTCTTCATCTACAGTAGGGAAACATGATTGTGGCTCATTACTCATGGAGGTTCACCAAACCTTCATGCTACTCCACTGATATGGTTTGGGACCCATTGTTCAGAGACAAAAACTTTGAGCAGTGACTCAAGAAGGAGATCCCGGCTTTGATGATTTCTCTCAGCATCCCGATGAAGGCAGGGGTTTTAGAGCGAGCCCTCTCAATGGAGAGTTATCTTGTAGAGTAGTCACCAGCAGCGAGACCCACCACTGGGCATCACGTAGCATAGCCTTATGTAGCTAGAAATAGAGAGATTTCACAGAGGTCCAAGAGGAAAAGACATATAGGAGGACGATCAAAGGATTCAAGGTCGGTATTGTGGGGCACCGGAGATAGAGCCAGTTATGCGAGGGGCATGCAGTGTTACACATGCAGCGGGAAGGGTCAGATGGGTCGTTACTGTCTGGCCTTCCATACGGATGATCAAAATATGGTCTATGGACCACCCAGGCAGAGACAGAGGTTCGACCGAGGAGGTCCACAGGGGGCAGGAGGACAAGGAAGAGGAGTTGGTCATGCAACTAGAGGTGGGAGACAATTCTAGATGTTACCGCCCCCACCAGGTGGTCCACACCAAACCCCGGGAGCAGGTGGGCCGGAGGGAGCTCATCTCCAGGAAACTGAGGCCTACAACCATGGTGCTATGGAGATGATATGATGTATGATCTTTTTCTACTAAACCATAGCTGCAGTACAAATAGACACAAGTTCAATACATTATTTTATTGCCATGACCCTCGTTCGGAGCTCTTAGATTCTGATGGAGCCATTGGCATGATCCTTACGGCTAGAGACTCATATGGTAGCGAATTAGATGATTAAGAACTGGTCTCGGTAGTATGAGATTACTATAAGAGGTGATAGATTCGGCTGGGATCTTGTAGTAGCGGCGTCGAGGCCTTACGAAGTCATCTTTGGTATGGACTGGTTACAATCAATGCTCTAATTTACTATATTAAGCAAAAAGTGTGGTGTGACCGCACAGATGGGATTTTCTTTACCTTCATCGGCGAGAAGGGAGACTTTACAGCACATGATGGACTTACCCGGATGAGGGTGCAGCCGATGACTTGTTAGTTAGCTATCATGACATTCAGAGCGATTGATATGGAGAGTCCAAGATATCTTTTAGTGGTGGACCAGTACGTGGATGTCTTCCCTAATGATGTTTCAGGTCTGCCTCCTCATAGAGAGGTGGACATTTACATTTACTTGTACCCCGAGACGACAACGATATCTACACCAGCATATCAAATGGCTCCCGCAGAGCTTTGTGAGTTGCAGGTACAACTAGAGGACTTACAGGGGAAAGGGTTCAACGGGGCCAGTGTTTCTCCTTAGACAGCCCCGATTTTGTTCTCCACGATGGCAGATGGGAGATTGAGACTTTTTTTTGACTATTGGTGCCTAAACCAGGTGAACATGAAGAACAAGCACCCACTCTTAATGATTGACGACCTCTTTGATCGGATGAAGGGACCACAATGGTTCTCGAAGATAGATCTTAGGTCAGGCTATCACTACAGAAGATTGTGAGATGAGGATGTGATGAAAACAGCTTTCAGATGACGTTATGGACACTACGAGTTCTCGGTTATTCCATTCGTCGTGACCAATGCTCTAACAGTGTTCATGAGACTCATGAACATGATCTTTCATCCATATCTTGATCACATTGTGGTTGTCTTCATTGTTTACTTTCTAATCTACATGGGTACTGAGGAGGAACATGTCTATCATTTACAGGTAGTTTTGGACACACATCGAGGGAACCCGCTTTATGGAAAGCCCTCGAAGTGCCAGTTCTAGATTTGAGAGGTTCACTTTCTGGTACATTTCATACCAGAGGCTGGACCTGTGGTGGATCCAATAATGATTTAGGATTCCGGAGGAGGGAGTTGGGTACGTAGTCTACTGTAATGCATCAGGGACCGGGCTCAGATTTGTCCTAATGAAGGAGCAAGAATTGATCGCGTATGGTTCTCGACAGCTGAGACATCATGAGAAGAACTACACTACCCATGACCTAGAGTTTGCATGAGTGGTCTTCACCTTGAATATGTGTCAAAATTACTTGATAGGAGAACATTTTACATTCCACTCTGATCACAAGAGTCTCAGATATATCTTCTCACAGAAGTACCTTAACCTGAGACAGTGGCACTGCCTTGAGTTCCTCTAGGACTATTACTTCGAGATAGTCTATACTCTTCGGAAGGGGAACATTGTAGAAGATGAACTCAGTAGGAGATCTTTTATACATTTTCTAGGTGAGGCAAAGGAGCAATAGGCCACTTTACAGTTATCCATTGTGGAAAGACATGGAGAAGCTTTTCTTCAGTCTCTTACAGTCACTTACCCACTTCTTCAGTGAGTCAGGGAGGCGCAGTGTGGGAGGAATTGTTGAGGGAGTTCCAAACATCCCCTCTAGCGGTACATCCAAGAGAGTATAAGATGTTCCAGGATCTCCGACCACAATACTGGTGTCCAAGAATGAAGAAAGTCGTAGCATAGTGTGTCTCTCGATGCCTCACTTGTCAGTAAGTGAAAGTGGAGCATCAGGTACAAACAAGCTTAGTTCAGCATTTAGAGGTCCCATAGAAGTAGTGGGATGAGATATCCATTGAAATCATGACAAGACTTCCACCTACATCCAAGGGTCATGATTCTATCTGGGTGATCGTCAACCTACTCACCATGTCAGCCCACTTCTTACCGATCAGAGAGAAGGGTTCAGTAGAGAGCATGGGATGCTTGTTTGTGAACATGATTGTGTGGGTACATGGAGTACACTCATTGATTGTCTCTGATAATGATTCACGTTTCACTTCCTGACTATGGAAGGGGTTGTAGGAAGCTTTCATGGTGAAGCTTCATTTGAGCACCGCCTTCCAACCTCAGATGGATGGTCAGACAGAGTGGACCCTTCATACCCTCGAGGACATACAACCTTCTTTTTTCCTCGACTTCAGTCACAGCTGGTAGGATCAAATTCCCTTGGTGGAGTTTTCATACAACAATTTCAATCACTCCACCATTGGGATGACACTATTCGAGTCTATGTATGTCCGACCTTGCAGATCACATTTTTGTTGGAAAGACCCAGGGAAGTCATCACTCGTGGGACCAGAGATGGTATGGGCTACCATAAAGAAGGTGTAAAACATCCATGAGCGGATGAAGATTGCACAGATCATGCCGATATAACACCCCCAAGCTTCCACTATGTGTTTCTCTTTGAATAATACAATATCATGTGTTGTACGCAACTTCATGTACAAACACACCACAACCAATAAAACTAGCCGTTATGAATAGTAATACCCAATTTTTACAATTTTATAAACGCTATCTTTCAAAATGGACTTCATTTTTGGATTCAGAATATCGAAATTAGCGTAGGGTGGATTTGTGGTTTTTTCTGAAAACATTCTATTTTTGATGAATTGTGAAAAACACCGAGTTATTATTTAAGACAGACATTTTATTTAAATATTTATTTATTTTATTTAAGAATTTTTGGGAAAAAATAGATACATTATACCTATATAAGTTCATTTTATCTCTTTGGAGTCATTTTATAATATGTTTAGATATATAAAAATATTATTGGACTTTTTACCGTCTTTTACCAACCTCCTAGGAGAATTTTCAAATTTACATAAAACTAAATTTTACCGCTTATGTGAGTTGAATTTAAAAAATCCGAGAGACATAGTTGATATCACTATGTAAAATTTGGTTCAATAAGATAAAATTAATTTATGGTGAATAGTAAATTTTTTCTTTTATTTAACACAGTTAAAATTAATTAGGGTAATTAAGGGTAAAGATGATATTATTATTAACATAAAAGATGTCCTAATTCTATTGGATAAGTATAATTCGACCAAAAAAACCATAGGAATAAAATATCAACCTCTTTGGTCCACTTTTATTAGATTATGACATTTATTATTATTTTATTTAAAGAAGAGTTAAAAGAGTTAAATTTAATGTTTAATAACTAACCCATTTTTAATACAGGGTTACACAAAATATAAATTCAAATATAAATATTAATTAGAAATATAAAAATATTTCCTACATAATGGTATTTTATTTATAATTTTTAGATATTAAATAATTAATTAATTTATGACACAATTATGATAGAGTAATTTCTGTATTAATGAAAGATTAAAATAATTTATATTATAAATACTCAAATAAATGTAAATTATGAGTTTTTATGAATTACACGAATTTTATAGTTTAATATGTCATGTTAGGATTGATTTAATTAACTTTTTTCGAAGTAATAATTATGTTATGATATTCACAAAAATCAATTACCAAATAATGTCAAAATTGACATAAAAGAGATTTTAAAACAAATATTATATTATTAATTGTTATTCTATTCCAAAAAATCTATGGTTCAGACAAAGGATTTAAATAAGGATATATATATATTAATAATGAACCACTTGGGGTTCTCTTGGCTTGTTATAGTCAGTTTATTAACAATATAATACAAAAAATACAATGAGACATGGTAAATGTAAAACTATTTAACTTAGAGTTAAATATAAATGATATGGTTAATATGGTGACCTAAACCTATCTAAAATCTATTGGTTGAAAATATTTCAACCCATTCAAACACTATGGTCGAAATAAGTCACTTTGGAGACATTATAAACAGAATATTAATTTATTATAAAATAATATTTTAAGTTTTTCCTAAGGTTCCCCGAACCTCTCTTATAAAAGGGAACACCCCCTTCTATCTAATTAACATGATCAAAGCCATTTGGCTTGGCCAAACCCTGCCCAAATACCCTCTAAACTATCCTCCATTTATCCTATAGTCCTTCCTTCAGTCATAATGACAACCTAAAGATCCCTTTTGTTCAAATTAAAAGGAAGAACCCGAAGAAGAATTAGATATCTCACCACCTCTGTCATGTTTTTTCTTCTTCAACATATTCATTCCTTATTGTTTCCATTATAAAATAATAACTCTGGTATCTTCTATATACTGTGATGTTATTATAAATATGTTACAACCATATTCATTTTTCTATCCATCATTTGAATCACATGTCACCATACGTGCGTACATACGGATTACCGTCTCCACATCGTGGTGTAGTTGTTATACATTACATTATTATTTGGATGGGAATAATAATGATTTATAATTGATGTAAATAATAAATATAAAATTATAATTATTCTTATTATATGATATACCATCCAATTATATAATATTTTAATATAAAATGACTGATATTGTTTCTCGTGCGTACGTACGGATTACCGTCTCCATGAACGTGATGAGACTCATTCTCCATCATATCAATTAAAGACTAATTTTCATTTAATGGATAAAAATAATTTTTAAAGACATAATATCATTATTTATATAAATAAAATAAATCCTATTCATAATAAGCAAGGCCTAGATAACCAAGAATATAAGGGAGAACGAATCAGTTAACACCCAAAACGACGATAATACTCAAATATTAGTAACAAAGAAATATTAAAAGATCATATATGATATCATATGAATGTATATGATTAATTTATAATTTAATAACAATTATTTCACCATTATAAAGGTGGTTAACCTACCCTCGACCAAGGAAGTACAAGTTAAGGGTTAATTTCACAATCTATTTATTATCTGAGGTTGTTTTTAGGTAAGTATCTAATGGGACCTCTTTATCATCAACATCCATGTTTCTTATAAATTTATTTCAATTTTTTTTACTATTTAATAGAAAATGGGTTAATGTTATTTATACCCTTTCTTGACCTTATATGTTTTTGAAAGGAATCTTTCCATCATTTCCAAACAATGAACTTTTTGAGCATTTTGACAAATATAAGGTAAGAATGTTTTATAACTTATATGGCGGTGTGGATATTTTCCACCATTCTAACATCTTCAAATTACAATATTATAAGAATATATTCAAAATAAATGTCTTCATTATAATTATGTGACTCTTAAATGATTCAAAATATAAAGTGATATTTCTTTAAAAACGGTTTTGATTTATCCTATGTCAATATTCTTTGATGGATTTAAACTAATTTGAATTATATTTATTATGATACAAAACAACAATATTGTATTGAAGGTTTTGTGATATTTTTGAATGTGGATGTGTTATTTTTATTCCATTCATTGTTTATGGAAAAAGTATTGATATTTCTTATGCTAGTTTTAATACGAATGTTTATGTTATGTTTAATCCTTTTTCTTATGAGTAATGCATTGGAGTTAGTAAGTTATGGGTGGTGCCCGCTATAGCTCCTTGATTCATCAGTGTGTATTATGAGAAAAACTAGTGTCTTGATATAAGTCCTTGTCAAAATCTTATTCTTAGTCCTGGCTCAAAACATTGACTATGTGGTTATGAAGTTTGGCATTATCCATTCCATCATTATGGAAGTGGCTATTGATATTACATGTGATTATTCGACTAGTAGAATATCCATGTGAGTATGTAAATGGAATTATTATCATTTATATTTTCTATATTATGATTATTTTTATGTTTAAATGGATTTTGTTTTATTTTTATACATTGCCTTAAAAGTTTATGCTTATTTATGAAATTTTCTGCTATATTTTTATCCTTACTGAGCATCTGAGCTCACCCTTTTCTATGTTTTATTTTTATCAGGATGCGAAGTAGTATATTATGACATACCTGCAGGGATAGTCTATGGGATCTTTGTATTATCTATGGATACAATGTTGTTGTAGCCATCAATTTTATGATGTATTCTAAACCTTATGAATATATCTATTACTTCGAAGGCTACTAAACTAATTGTCCATTCGAGACATGATCTTTTTTGATCATTCAAATGATACATAAAATTGCACCAACTATGGGCTTCTAGGGTCGGGGAGTTATAGTTGGTATCAATAAAAGTTTAGTACAAACCTAGGAAGCTAGATGTAGATAAAATCTGATTAGAGACCATTACCCTAAGATAGAATTCGATGATTAGTATAGAAGAACTTCCTAGAATTTTGGTAATGTAGAGATTTTGTGATTTTTCCAACATATATATCCCTATCTGGATATGATCAGGTAGAGGTGATTCTGGCACAGATGTATCTAAGGGTAAAACCCTAAAACACCACTTTGAGTGAGACTCAAATGGGAATTGGTGCAAGACAACGGGCATTGCTGCACCCCTGGTTATGAAACAACTGGGGGATATGCTTAGGATAATTCTCATTTTCATTACAAACCATTAGGAAGGGTTTATGAGTATATGCTTCCTCAAAGAAATTTTTTTTATGATTATGGATTATATCCTTAAACTGTTCATTTTATGTTATGTATTTTACAAGTATAGAATTTTGTATTTTGATTCATAAACTAATCTAGTTTATACCATTGTTTAGAAATGGTATCTAGTCGAAGGAATGGAAACCATATCAATGAACGCACTCCATGTAGGGATTTCTCTTTTGCTCAAGATAATTATAGTGGATCTAGTGATATAAATGGTGATGTTCATCTTATCACTATACTAGGACAACTCACTCAGGTTATGAATAATAATCTTACCCGTATGGAGCTCCCTGACCCATAGTGTGGAGGATCAATGTTTTTTCACTTCATGAGGAAACAACCACCAACATTCAATGGGGGTACAAATCCACTAGTAGCTGAGAAATGGATAAATTTCATAGATAAAATATTCTGCGGCTTTGGGAGTAGTGAAAGGGAAAATGTTTTCATGGTAGTTTATTGACTCACAGGAGATGCCGATTAATGGTGGTCATTGATTCAAATCACCAAAGAAGATGATGAAGTATAAAATATGTAATTGAAGGAGTTTAATGAAATTTTCATAGAAAAATACTTCCCACATGACCGTCGAGTGGATATGGAAAGACAATTTCTGAGTCTGAGGAAAAAGGAGGCTGAGAATGTCGCAAAGTATGAAGCTAAATTTAGAAGGATAGTGAGGCATGCTACAGATTATAAACGTAACCTAAGAAATAATATTGATCATTTCTTTTATGGGTTAAAACCATATCTCCACCTAGCATTAGTCTCACAATCCTTCTCATCATACGAAGTTATTGTCTCAAGTGCTATCAGGACAGAAAAAGAATTCTCTATGTCTTATGACTTTAATGAAATGAAAGAGAAGAGGAGATCTACTGAACACTATGGAAATGTAAATAAAAGGAAGAAGGGAATATTTGAATATCCATCCTGTAGTAAATGTGGGAAGAAACACCCTGTTACTTGTCCGAAGGGAATGGGAGTGTGTTATAAGTGTTGTGAAAAAAGGCCACCAAGATCATGATTTGAAGGGGAAGAAAGGAGATGTTAATGTTGAATGCTACAATTAAAGAGAAAGGGACATTATGCAAAGGAATGTCATAAGCGTCAGGGGAACTTACCTCAAAAAAGGACAAGCGATCAAGTCCAAGCTTATTCTATCACTACTCCTGAGGTTGAATCTCCAAAAGACGTAGTGGTGGGTAATTTAATGGTTTCCTCTAGATTATTCAATGCTTTATTTGATTTTGGATCATCACATTATTTCATATCATCACAATTTTCTAATAAAAATAAACATTTCCAATTTGATTTTACAAGGTATTTTTCAGTCAAAACTCTTAAGGGAAGTATCATTACAACAAAGTATTGTGAACCAGTTCCCATTAAGGCATATAAACTTTATTTATCTGCTGATCTCATCATCATACCCATGATTGAATTTGATATAATCCTAGGTATGGATTGGCTTTCAAACCATGATTCAAAAATTTATTGTAAGAAGAATGAGGTTATAATTTTTGATGATGATAATGAGTACATTTTCTTTAGAGCAGAAAGGTCACCACCCAATTTTATCTAGATCCACCCCTAGTAGCTCAAATAAATTAAATTATTGGGGAGTAAGAGAATGAAATAACTATGGGTGAGGAAAGGAATGTTCAAATAAGAATGTACATATTGTGAAAGAATATGTTGATGTGTTTCTAGAGGATTTACCTGGGCATCCTCCCGAAGTAGAAATGGAGTTTTCCATTGACTTAATTCCTAGTTCAAGGCCCACATCGAAGACCCCTTAAGGAATGGTTACTGTGGAATTAGTGGAACTAAAGAAACAAATAGAGGAATTTAGTAATAAGGTATTTATTATCCTTAGGTTTTCTCTAAGTGGAGCCCCTATTCTTTTTTATAAGAAGAATGATAGATCTATGTGGTTGTGCATTAACTATAGGGTGATTAATGATATAACAATAAAGAACTATTATCCCCTACCTTGCATTGATTATTTATTCGACCAACTTCATGGAGCTCAGAAATTTTCAAAAATTGACCTTCGATCTGGATATCATCAGTTTTGTGTGAAGAAAGAAGACATTCTGAAAACTACATTTCGAACCTGGTATGAGCTTTACGAGTTTACAGAAATGCCTTTTGGATTCACTAATGTACCTCTTATCTTCAAGGATCTAATGAATAGAGTTTTCAAGGAATATTTTGATGACTTTGTAGTGTTATTTATTGATAATATCATGGTATAATCCAAAAGCTACAAAGATCATGAAAATCACATGTCCATTATTCTAAAGACTCTCAGAATACATGAATTATATGGGAAGTTCAGCAAGTGTGAATTCTGGTTTCATGAGATTTATTTTCTTGTCCATATTGTCTCTAAGGATGGAATCTTTATTGATCCTTCTATGAAAAGAGAAATACAAGAATGGTAGGTACCAATTAGTATAACTGAGGTATGATGTTTTATTGGTTTAGTAGGTTATTATCAATGATTCGTCCATAATTTTTCCCAGTTAGCGAACACATTAACAATGCTCACACGAAAAGAGGTTAAATTTGTTTGAAAATAAGTGTGCTAAGAATGTTTTGATGCATTTAATAGAAGATTAGTAAATGATACTATCTTGACACTACCTTCGTGGAATGATGGGTATGTTATTTATAGTGATGCATCAAAGAAATTACTTGGTTGTGTCCTTATGCATATGGATAGGGTTGTTGCATATGAATCATGACAGCTAAAAATTCATGAGAAAAACTATCTTTCTTGTGATATTGAGTTAGCAGATGTAATCAATTATTTGAGGATATTGAGACATTATCTCTATGGTGACAAATGTGAGATATATACCGATCACAAGAGTTTGAAGTATATTTTTTCACATAAGGAACTCAACATGTGGAAAAGGAGATGTCTTGAACTACTCAAGTATTATGATTGCACCATACACTACCACCCGGGGAAGGAAAATAAGGTGGGAGATTCTTTGATTAGAAAGGATCATGGAGTTCTGAACAATATGAGAGTCGAAAAGGATCATATATACAAGGATCTAGTAATGTTGTACATGGGGATAACCATGGAAGGTGAAACATCAATACTTTCTCAAATGGTTTCCAAACCATCTTTACTAGAAAGGTTAATGAGTTCTCAGACCAATGATGAAGAGTTTCAAAAGATGATTAAAGCTGTGAATGATGGGTGATTGAGTGACATTGTGTATGAAGATTGAATTTTGAAATTTGTGAAGAGACATTGTAATCTCGATATACTGGATCTAATAGGGGAATTTTTGGATGATTCCCATAGCTAAAATTTATTTATGCACCCCGGTAGCACTATGATTTATAGAGATTTGAAGGAACATTTTTTGTGGGACAACATGAAGAGGGAGATTTCTGATTTTGTGTCAAGATGTATTGTTTTTCAACAAGTGAAAATTGGAAGGAAACAGCCTGGAGGAGTCATGAAACATCTTCCCACACCTGAGTGCAAATGGGATAATATTACGATGGGATTTATCATGGTACTACCAAGGACTCCTAGGAAGAACGATGCAATATGGGTCCTTATTGATCATCTTACCAAGTCAGCACATTTTCTTTCTATAAGAGAAAATCAGCCACTTGAACATCTAGCAATAGTATATATTAATGAATTAGTGATACTTTATGGAGTGGCCCTATCAATTGTTTCTGATCATGATCCCCATATTACATCAAAATTCTAGAAAAGTCTTCCGAAATCCCTGAATACTAAACTTTGTTTGAGCACTACATACAACCCCCAAACTTATGGAAAATCAGAACGGACTAGTAAAACCTTAGAAGAAATGTTGAGATCATGCTCACTTGACTTTCAAGGTATGTGGGATCAATATTTACCTATTGTAGAATTTTCTTATAACAATAGCTTCCATTCAAGTCTTCATATGGCACCATATGAAGCATTATATGGAACGATATGTCGCACACCAACTTGTTGGGATGATGTTGGTGAAATAAAACTTATAGGCTAAGAACATTTGGGGGAATCAATGGAAAAGGTGAAGCTAATCCAAACCCACATCAAAGCAGCTCAAAGTAGGCGAAGATCTATGCTGATAATCGAATGAAGGATTGGGAATATCATTATTGTGATCATGTTTTCATGAAGGTATCTCCATGGAAAAGTGGTATACGTTTCGGTAAGAAGGGTAAATTGAGTCCTAGGTACATTGGAGCGTTCGAAATTCTAGAACGAATTGGGGTTGTAGCTTACCATTTGGAAATGCTGCCAAAGTCTCTCCAAAGTTCATGATGTGTTCCACGTATAACTTCTGGGAAAATACATGCCCGACCCAACGAATGTGCTCACCTATGTGGAATTAGAAATAGAACTCAATCATTCTTATTGCGAAGAGCCCTTCAGGATTATTGATACCATAGAACAAGTATTGGGAAACCGGACGACTCATATGGTAAAAGTTCTATAGAGAAATCCTAAGATGGAAGAGGCAAAGTGGGAACCCGAGGAATATATGATGAAGAACCACCCAATTCTTTTTGTGCAGTAGTAATCTAGAAATTTCAAGGACGAATTTATTTGAAGCAGGGGAGAATGTAACACCCCAATCTTACACATTACATTTCCCTTTGAATAATACAAAAGCTTGTGTTGTACTCAACTTCGAGTTTAAACAAACAACAATAATAAAACTAGCAGTTATGAATAGTAATACCGAATTTTTAAAATTTTATAAATGTTATCTTTCAATATGGACTTCATTTTTGGCTTCATAATATCGAAATTAGCTTAGGGTGAATATTTGGTATTTTTTTGAAAACATTCAATTTTTTATGAATAGTGAAAAACACTAAGTTATTGTTTAAAATCAACTTTTTATTTAAATAATTATTTATTTTATGTAAATTTCATTAAGTTCAAAATAGATACATAATACCTATATAATTTCAATGAAATTCATTGATGTAATTTTATAATAACTTTAGATATATAAAAAGTTTATTTAACTTTTTACCATCTTTTACCCACCTCTTAGGAGAATTTGCAAATTTACATAAAACATAATTTTACTGCTTCTGTGAGTTAAATTTCAAAAATCTAAGAGACACGGTTGATATAAGTAAGTAAAATACAGTTCAATAATATGAAAATAATTTTTGGTGAATAATAACTTTTTACTTTTATTTACCACGATTAAAAGTAAATATGGTAATTAAGGGTAAAAATGATATTATTATTACCCTAAAACATGTAATAATTCTATTGGATAAGTATAATTCTAACAAAAACATCCTTATGAACAAAATATTAACCTCTTTGTTCCAACTGGAATAGATTAGGACATTTATTATTATTTTATTTATAGAAGAGTTAAAAGAGTTAAATTCAATGTTTAATAAATGAAAGATTTTTATGATTGGGTTACACACGATATAAATTCGACTATAAATATTAATTACAAATCTAAAAATATTTCCTATATAATGGTATTTTATTTATAAATTTTAGACATTAGATAATTAAAATTAATTATGACACAACGATGATGCAATAATTACCTTATTAATAAAATATTAAAATAATTGACATTATAAATACCCAAATAAATGTAAATTAAGTCTTCTTATGAATTCCAAAAATTTTATAGATTAATATTTCATGTTATTATTTATTTAAACAACTTTTTTTGAAGTAATCATTCGGTTATTATTTTCACAAAAATCAATTACCAAATATTGTCAAAATTAACATAAAAGAGTTTTTAAAACAAATATTATATTATTAATTGATATTGTATTCCTAAAAATATAATGTTCGCCCAAAGGACTTAGATAAGGTTACATATATTAATAATGAACCACTTGGGGTTTTATTGTCTTGTTATAGTATGTTTATTAACCATATAATATAAAAATACAAAGAGACATTGTAAATGTCAAAATATTTAACTAAGAGTTAAATATAAATGACAAGGTTAATATGGTGACCTAAACCTGTCTAAAATATATTGGTTGAAAGTATTTGGACCCACACCCACCCTATCCTCCAAATAAGTCACTTTGGAGCCATTATAAACTGAATATTAATTTTTTATAAAATAATATTTTATGTTTTTCCTAAGGTGCCCCTCACCCCTCTTAAAAAAGGGCACATCCCCTTCTCTCGAATTCACACCTTCATAGCCATTTGGCTCAGCCAACCCTTCCCAAATACCCTCTCAACTATCCTCCCTTCATCCTAGATGCCTTCCTTTATCCAGAAATCCATCCTAAAGAGCCCTTTTGATCAAATCAAAAGGAAGAACCTGAAGAAGAGGAAAATATCTCACCACATCATTCATGTTTTTTCTTCTTACACTTATTCATTCATTGTTTTTTTTTCATTCTAAAATAATAACTATAGTTTCATCTATATACTGTGATGTTATTATAAATATGGTATAACCATATTTATTATTCTATCCATCCATTGAATGACATGTCACCATACGTGTGTACGTACGGCTTAACGTCTCCACGTCCATCCATCCAATGGCCCGAAGGCCTTCATTTTTAATGATTTTGATAATCAACCTTTCAAGGGGTGTGGTGGAACCATTAAAAGGCTTGTTTGTGTTAGTATTTCATGGACCATAGGCCTTAGAGGAATTTATTTCCCGTAGGCTTCAAGCATTACATTCAACCCAGACTCACTACTTGGAACTTCACCTCCCCATCATCTTAATCGTGAAATTAGCTCTCCACCTTCGCATGGATGTTCGGCTAGGAATTCCCCTATATGTACAGGCTTTTCCCAATGACAGGTTCCATACCATCTCATTCTTGCAATCCATTTAGCTTCTTCTGTGGTGAAAGATCTTTGTTCATCCTCCTTGTAGTGCTTGTTCCTTGTAGGTTGTCGGGTTTGCATCTGCACTGAAGGTGGGCTGAAGACCTTGATGTGGCCCGAAGGCAGCACTGAACCGAAGTCCGGGGTGGATCTAAGGCCTTAAAGGACCCGGGGACCAAATTGGTGGGCTGAAGGCCCAAACGGGGGAATATTCTCGGCTTCTACAGTGCTAAACAATGCCTGCTACAGCTCTCATTACAGTAATGCTATAGTACTGCATAGTTCTACTACAGTTACTACTACAGTAGCTGGTAATTATGTCTCCACATGGATTTGATCCTGGGTTGCTTGGATGCACTTACGCAGTCCTTACCAACCGGCCTAAGGCTCAGGTGCCTTACCGTCTCCATGTCCTGGTGTAGTTGTTATTTAATAAATTATTATTTTGATGGGTATAATAAAGATGTATAATTGATTTCAATAATAAGTAAAATGATAATGATTATGTATATATGATATAACATCCAATTATATAATATTTTAATATCAAAAGATTGATATTTTTTCTTGTGTGTACATACGGATTACCGTATCCACAAACGCGATGAGATTCATTCCCCATCGAATCCTTTCAAGACTAATATTCATTTGATGGTTAAAAATAAATTTTAAAGACATAATATCATTCTGTATATAAATCAATTATATCATATTCATTAAAAACATGGCCTATGTAACAAAGTATATAATGGAGAATGAATCTGTTAACACCCGAAACAACGATAATACTAATATATTATTAACAAAGCAATATTAAAAGATTATATATGATATCATATTAATGTATATGATTCATGTATAATTTAATAAAAATTATTTCACCATTATATAGGAGGTTATCCTACCCTCGACAAAGGAAAATTACAATGTAAGGGTTAATTTCATAATCTCATTATTATCCGAGGTTGATTTTATGTAAGTATCTACTGGGACCCCATTATCATCCACATCCATGTTTCATAAAAATTCGTTTCAAAACATTTTTACTATTTAATATAAAATTGGTTAAATTCATTTATACCGGATTTTACCATATACATTTTTGAAAGGAATATTTAAGTTTTTTTCCAAACAAGGAACGTTTTGACCTTTTCGAAAAATTTAAGGCAAGAATGTTTTTTAAAATATACGGTGGGTGTGGCTATTTTCCGCCATTATAACATCGTCAAAGTTTCCCTTACAAACTTATAAGAATATCTTCAAAATAAATGTTTTCTTTATTATTATGTTACTCTTAAATTATTTCAAAATAGAAATTGATATTTCTCTAAAAAAGATTTTGATTTCATCTATGTCAACATCCCTTGATGGATTTTAAGATTATTTGAAGTTGATTCATTACGACACAAAACATCCATATTGTATTTTAGGTTTTGTGATATGTTTGATTCTGGATCTGTTATTTTTATACCATTCATGGTTTATGGATAATGTATTGACATTTCATATTGTAGTTTTAATACGAATGTTTATGTTATGTTTAAGCCTTTTCATATGAAGAATGCATTGGACTTAGTAAGTGATGGGTGGAGACCTCTATAGATCATCGATGCATCGGTAGGCCTCATGAGACAAACTATTATCTTGGAATAGGGCCTTGACCAAATCTTATTTTTAGTCTCAGAACAAGGCCTTGACTATGTGGTTATGAAGTCTGGAATTATGCATTCCATCATTATGAATGTTGTTATTGACATTAAATGTGATTATTTGACTAGTAGAATATCCATGTGAGTATGCAAATGGAATTATTTTGATTTAAATTTTCCATATTATGATGATTTTTATGTCAAAAAAGCTATTGTTTTAGTTTTATACATTGCCTTAAATGTTTATTCATATTTATGAATGTTTTGTCTATATTGTTATCCTTACTGAGCATTTGAGATCACCCCTTTCTATTTTTATTTTTCACAGAATGCGAAGAAGTATATTATGACTAACCTACAGGTATAGTCTATGGGATCTCAGTGTTGTATATGGAAAAAAATTTGTTGTAGTTTTCCATTTTATTTTATAATGTAAACCTTATGAATGTATCTAGTACTACCAAGGCTACTAAACTAATCGGTCTTTCGAGACTTGACCTTTTTGTGATCATGCCAAGGATACGTAATAATTCACTGAATCTAGGCTTCTAGGGTCGGGGAGTTACGCAGAAGTCTTTTTCTGATAGGAGATGGAGACCTCTGGAGTTCGAGGATGGTGACCACATCTTTCTACGGGTCTCACCCTGACAAGGAATGCAGATTTTTGGCCGAGGCGACATGTTATCTCCGATGTTCATTGGACCCTTTTAGGTCCTAAGTAGAGTTGGAGAGGTGGATTAATGCCTACCAACTCCCCCTCATTTTCATCAGGTGCACAACATTTTCCACGTATCCCAGGTGAAGAGATACGTGATGACCCATCTCATGTCATCAACCACGGTGATCTAGAAATTGACAATGGGGAGACATTTACGGCAGTTCTAGTAGAGATTGAGGATTGACAAGAGCGAGACTTTTCTAGGCGGTCGATACATTTGGTGCATATACGTTGGCATCATGGGAACCTCTAAGAGATCACATGGGATTGGGAGGCTCAGATTCTTACTCAGTACCCCCACTTGTTTCTATAATTTGAGTTGTGGCTTACGGGGACGCAAATCCCTGAGGTGGGGAGAATGTAAAGACCCGTATTTTCCATGTAATTTTTTTAATTATATGGGAATTTTATGAGTCTGTCAAAATTGAAGACGCCTGATTCTGAGGCCCAGTGTGCCCGGAAGTAATTTCTAAACATTTTTTTCAGGTTTATTCAGTAAACGTGTGATCATGTTTTTTGTAACTTTTGAATCGTTACTCGGAATTGAAATTCGAGAACACCGGTGAACTAACAGCGCCTATATTTATTTAAGGAGGCCATCACCTCGACCACAGTAGGTTGATAGTGTAATTTAGTTTTCACTTTTACGTGGAAGAATAATGAAAAAAAAATGTTTCGCATTTTTATTTTTCTTGAAACCTCATTTTTAATTATGGAGGTGGGGACCACAAGGGCGTAAATCTATTGATTTTAATTAAATGGTGGGGACCTCCCAAACCCTTCATTAAGGTGGGGGAAGACCCTTAGAATTCCCGAATTAATTATTCCCGCTCTTGAATTAAATATTTATCCATTTAATTTTGTGCCAAAGTAAATTAATTGTATAAACCAATTTTAATTTAAGTTGTAATGTCACCTCTTGGTTTTTGGGGGGAAATCGTTGGGAAAGTGAGTTCTTGGAGGAGCCTCTTGAGGAAGAACAATTCTCACCAAGGAGGAACAGAACAATGAAGGATCCTCAAACAAGCGGGGTCATTGAAGGAGGATTTCATTATGATCGACAAACACCAATCCATCTTGAACCGTATAGGATCTCCAACAGAACCATCGAGATAGGGAATGTTATTTTGATTACCTTTACCCAGTTCTTGACATCCTTCTATAAT
The DNA here is from genome assembly GCA_963277665.1 of Viscum album. Classification (NCBI taxonomy): domain Eukaryota; kingdom Viridiplantae; phylum Streptophyta; class Magnoliopsida; order Santalales; family Viscaceae; genus Viscum; species Viscum album. The sequence goes on along the minus strand of OY728167.1, from coordinate 510,908,831 downwards.
TAATAATGTTTACGCAATTTGCTACGGCTCTAAAACAGATGGTGCTGGCCAAATGAACATGGCCAGACAACTCCAAAAATCCTTGTAGTTTTTGACGCGTTCATCGTGATGGATGAGGAGGAAAACTCGTGCCGGCGACCGGCACTGGTGGGGCTCAGGAGCGGCTACCAGCACTCTGGGTGGCCGCAAAAATGTTGACGGTGCGACCACTGTACCAAAGAAGGGTCACGGCCTATCGGCCAAGGTGGCACACGACCACACTGCCAGGCGTGAAGGAGTCACGACACGAGGCCGCGGTGGCGAACGAAGGTGGCCGACTCACTGTCGGCTACCTTGGGCGGCGTGGCGCATGACCGCGCCTTGGAGGAGGGTTGGTCATCTGGAAAGCCGGGGTGCCGAGTGTGACACAGGGTGCCGAGCGGGACCCGGAGTCCCGCGTGTGAGTTATCGGCGCCATGTGGAATCATCCCATTGGCTACCAAACCCGAACGTCCCAGTCATTCGGGGTACCCAGGGGTCCCTCCCCCTTGGGTGGCGGCCAGTGCGGACCCCACCGCGGGGCCTCTGAACCACGGGCTCGCGTGGGCCATTAGGCTGCCTAGTGGGGCCGCATCGTGACACCGCATTACGAGGCCGCATGGTGGGACCCACCACGAGGCCGCACCATGGGCCCTAACGCGAGGCCGCACCGCGGGACGCACTAGAAGACATTCAGTCCGGACCCGAATCTAGACGAGACCACCTAGACCAGTTCGGGATGGCCCGGGCCGGGTCAGGCCTGGTTGGTCCGACCAGGTCGGACCAGACCTGAGCCCATCTGGAACCAGTTACGCCATCATGGCCATAATATGTGAACCAGACATCTGTTTGATTAACCGTCTATAGTTCCAGAAACCATTGATCGAGATGGTTCTTTTGTTATACCCCACTTGAGTTTTGGATAGAGATGGGGTATGGTTGTGTTGGCTTTAAGACGAATCCAACCAGTCCCTTGGGACTAAAATGCCAACAACATACAGACCAGGCATCTGATTGACGCACTGCCTGTCACGTTGAGACCCCTTTTACGAGGATATCCATTGGGATACTTCTTCATGGGACATCATGGCAGTTAGAGTGTTTGATAAATGACTTGAGGAGCATACCCTCCTGGAATCAAGCGAGCTTAGTATGGGAACCATGTAGTTGGCTGTAACATGAGAAAGGGATCCTATGTGGGTCTGTGCTCTGGGATCCAATAATGGGTCTGTGCTATGGGATCCTTCGTGGGCTTGTGTTCGATAGTCTACCTTGGTTCCCCTCTAGGAATCCACATGAGGCTACTCGATCATCCTACATGGGTCTGGTGTACTTGGATCCTATGTGGGTCTGATTATTTAGGATCCTTCACGGTTCAACCTCTTAAGAGAGTAAGATGATTTTGTAGTTATATCTAATCATATTTAGTACCGTACCTAAGTTATAACTCATGTGAGCTGAGTATTTTCCTTTATGGTAACCTTCTGTGTGGTGTACCTTTGTGGTACTGACCTTCATTGTGATACCTTTGAGGTATTATTATTTTTTGCGTACCTTTTTGGTACCTACCTTCATGGTGATACTTTGTTGTATTCTTCTGTGTGGCATAACTTTGGGGTACTCACCTTCATGGTGATACCTTTGTGGTATTCTTCATTGTGGCATACCATTGTGGCACTTAACTTCGTGGTGATACCCTTTTGGTATTCTTCTGTGTGGCGTACCGTTGTGGTACTTACCTTCATCGTGATACCTTTGTGGTATTCTTCTATGTGGAGTTACCTTTGTGGTGCTTACCTTTGTGGTGTTACCTTTCTGGTATTCCTTCCATCATGGAATGGATGTACCTTGGAAAAGGATTTGGTCCTTGAGTTTCCTCATAAATGAGATGGGCATACTTATAACTTAGGTATATGTATGGGAATATACCTATGTAGGGTTGTCACTAGTTTATGTGATTTTTGGTTTATCCTTTGTAAATTTCGTGAGACCATGAGGGTCGCGGGGTCCCTACCGAGTATCGTTATGCTCACCCCTCCACGGGATATTCCCTCACCTTGTTGAGTTTTCTACAAACGAAGGGCATCGCTAATTGAGGATGAGGGTACCCGGACTAGAGGTAGCTCGTAGGTGGACCTTAGACGAGGCATACTGCAGAGACGACCATTCGAGAGCTATAACTACCCTTCAGGTAGGATCCTTGGTAGGTGTTCACCGGAACTGTTCAGTTTACTTGTACTTTCTAGTTACCTTGTACATTCTAGTTGGGCACGTATTTCGTCTCCCTTTTCTTATTGTACACACACTTTTTTACTATACAATTACTTGGGTTCATATCTTTTTGTGTGCTTGGTTGTGTGTGTTTACAGGTTTTAAAGGCAATGCCTTCCCAGTTTTAGGGAATATGCCTTCAGTTATAGTCGTTGGCCCCTTGCCTATGGAAGGCAGGCATGGGGTAGTCACGACATGGGGCCCAGGGGATGGGTTGTGACAATATTGATAATGAAATGATGGATTTTGATACGTACTGAGTACCTTGGAACTTATTATGAACATTTCAACAAGCGATCTATTATATTAATGATGGTTTTTACAATCCTTTTGGATTTAATGAACATATAAAATAATTGATATCTTATTTAAGGAATATAGACGAATTTATTTTTACAATAACATTTTATGGTAATTCAAGTCATTAAAATATTTCAGGAGGATACATGATGATGTAATTAACATGTTTGGAATTTGATAATTTAGGGGTCCTTCGTGTTGATTAATGGATAATGAAAAGTTCATCTATGGAATTCAGTGACCTTCTTTCTAATGTGTTGGATCATTATCTTTTTGAATGATTAACAATTTTTGAATGGTTTAAGTTTAACATTGTATATGGGTTTAGAGGTTAATGTATTACGTTAACATATGAAAGAACCTACAGTAAGAGATAAAGTATAGATAAATCAAGGTGAAATCAATGGATATAATTTTTTATGAAATATAAACATATATTTATTCTTTGATAGAGTGGAATATTTTTCAATATCAAAGAGAAGGGTCTTAAATAAAATTATTACCTTTTATCATAATCTGTAATAGTATCAATGACTTTTTTCATTACATTATTTTATTGTTTTTTAGTAATAATCATTCATCTAAACATGTTCTCTATCACGTTCCATTAGAACATATAAGTTGGATTTTATGCAATGTCTAGGTTTTTACTTCGAACTAATGTCACCCCATTTGAAAGAATAATTTTTTGGTGTGTACATAATTTTACTTAATTGTTTAGGGGGATATTTTATTAACCCTATTTCTGATGTGGGTTCCCATAAAGGAATTTTCAAGTATCAACCATTATCTTTCGATGTCCAATTTCTAATTGTGAGGATTCAAATCTATTGATGGGGGAATAATGTAATTCTATAGAGATTTCTTTTATAATTATAAATACAATAAATTATGAAAAAATATTTTTAACTTATGTTTTTTAATTAATAATTTTTTTATTTTTAATTTATATCTTCAAATAAATTTTAAATTACTGTGTTGAAAACAGATACTATATTACTGTATTATTTTATGTAAAATAATATTTTAGAATTAATATATATATTTTATTATTTTTTTAAAAATTAATTTTTATCAATAGATTATTTAATTATTAAATTTATGAATAAAATATATATTTATTATTATAATTATTTTTATAATTACTAAATTATGTTATGAATGTGTTCCCAATTAATATAACACCCCATGATTTTAGGGTATGTTTCTTCTTAAATAATTCAATTAATTAGATATCTTATTATGCAAGAAATAATTATTCTATATGAAACAATCATTGGTATATCATATAGTTATAACCTAGCCGTTAAACCTAATTTTTTCACTTCTCTATTTGGAATTTTGAAAACTGATATAAATTTTTGCTTTTAGTAAGTTATTTGGAGTTTGATATGATCAACATAATTTTGGTTGAATTGTAACTTACCATTAGGAACATTAAATTACCCATATGAATATTAATGTAGATGTATGAATAGTAGTTTGAACCTTATGAATTCTTATTTCAATGATTAAAGTATAAATAAAATTTTTCCACATGATAAACCAATGTAAAAATTTTAAAATTTTAATAATTAAGTCTTGGTATTTTTGTAAGTAAGAAATATTTATTAAAAATTTTAGTGCTAATAAATTTATTTAAAATAAATTTTTTTCAATAATATTTTATCCTTATAAATATTTTATTATCCTATTATTTGAGGATAATTCTATGAGACCTCAGTTAATTTTTAAATGTATTATAAAATCAGTTTTATATTTAAAATATGTATTTTTTATGTAAATTTTGATTTTATTTGAAAATTAAATGTCCCATATTTTGAAAACTATTTTGATAATATGGAGTCCTTTTTTTTGAATTATACATGTTTAAAAATGGCTAGGGTTATATTTATAGGATTTTTATAAAATACATGAATTTATGGTGAATAGTTAAATTCGATAATTTACGAAATATGATAATTAAATGAATTTTGGCACCATTCATGAGTCATGGATGAACTAAATTTCTACTAGTTATAAATAAAATGTACTTATTTACTATTTTGGTCCCAAAAATCAATACTATTTCATTTATTCAGAGAAATAATAAAATAATGAATAAAATATTGAGATATCACTCCTCTCCTCCACTATAAAAACCACCTCTCACACCCTCTTTCTCTCAAACATATCAAGATTTGAGACATTCCAATATTCTACCAAATATTATTCCCAATACCCTCCCACATGTCCGAGACCATCAGGTCTCACAAAAAGGAGAAAACTAATGGCCATAAGGAGGTTCTCAACAAGAGGAATTCAAGAAGTAAACATTCTTTTCTTTTCTTTTCAAGTTCCTTTTTTGTTTATTATTCTCTACTCACCACCTCTTTCCAAATGGTCCTGAAAACCCAATTATCATGTATAAAATGGAATTATATAATTTTGATGGAAGAAACATCATAAATATCCTTACTCTATCTCTCTCTATCTCTATTATTTTAGAAACGAAATCAATGTTCGGGAGGTGATGATTTACAACCTTTGTGGGGGAAGATGTTTTTTTCTTCAATTTATCCTTCATGTATGACCAGGCAACCATTTATTGATTGAAACAGATTGAAATATATTTATTATATATTTTTTAATATTTTTGAACCATTTTATATACTGATAATAAATAATTTAGGAATGCATGTTCATTATGATCAAAACCATGAAAATCAAGATAAATTATTATCAGTAACATGTTATCTAATGATTCATCCTCAAACAGTATAACTAATTGATATGTATAACCATTAAAACTAATGTATTTTAATTAATAAAATTTTATTAAAATTCCAATGAATTATATTTATTCTACATGAACTCCGTTACACATAGTCAAGCGAACCGATAATGAAAATCAAGAAAACAAACACTCTAGAACGACAGAATTCATTTATATAAATTATCATGAAGGCCAGAAATGGATATAATTAAATAATAATGAATAAAATACTTGTATACATATTAATTAATTAATTAATTAATTACTAAATTTAATTTTACTATCCATAACGTTAATATCAAAGGAAAGAGACATTTGGACAAAAGGTATGAGGTATCTTATCTCAATTGTATTTCTGTGAGATTTCCATTGTTCACCACATATTTCTTGTATTAAGTGTAAATTTTCTACCATTTGATCTATAATATCATGATTATCTTTATATTAATCCTATTAAAAGATTTTTTTTGGATTATTAATTTTTTTTTTCATGTGATTCTATTGATTACAATGTGGCAAGGGACTTCATCTTAATTTCCATTTCATTGAGAATAACATTGTATTGTGAACCTCATAATTTTTATGTGGTGTATCTACTTCCCATATGAGATCATTTTTCATTTGAAATTACATACCTATTAAATATCCATATTATTGTATAAAATATATTTTTATAGTTTAATCTATATACCATTTTATATACATTATTTATTTTGAATGTTATTTTAACTATTGAAATATTGATGAATCTATATCCTATACTCGATAAAAAATTTGATAAGGAATATTTTCCACAATTAAATTATTTTATAATAATGCATTGGAATTTTAGTGATGATTGGGGCCCTCTATAGCACCACGATGCATCAACATGTCTCATGGGACATACTTCTTGTTGACAAACCCTTTGAGTTTGTTTCCAAAACTTAATCAGATGGATTTCTACCCACATAATTAAACGGTATCGACAATATGATGGTTCATGTTCCAGATACATGACGTCCAAATAAAACTCATTCTTTTTATTCGTTATTTATTTATTAATTTCCATGAGTTTTTATGTATGACAAAATCTATGGATTCTTTTTCATTCTCAGTTTATTAATGGTGTGTGTTTTCTAATTATTCACCATGCCAAATGGATTATGTATAATTGATTATGATTCAATTATTATTATTTAATGATTCAAATAAATGTAACCCTTACTGAGAATTTGAGCTCACCCCTTTCATTTTCATCCGTCCCCATGTTATGAAGAAGAGATCATGTATTGAGTTTTCATGGATGCAATTATTAGATTTTGTTGCGTATTATATTTTGTTTTCTTTTCACAATGTAGAATGGGTTCCATGCATGTATATATTTTCTTTAAGACTACTAAACTGGTCAAATTTTTGTTGTTTTATTCCTCATAATCATGAAAATTTTATAACTTAAAGCACTTGCTCCGGGCTCTTGGGGTTTGGGCGTTACATTTGGGGTCACACTTGGTTTCATCACCAATAATGAAAATGTCTATATGGATAATGACCATGAAAATGATATATCATTCCCTTTTAAATTTTATCATAATTTTTATTTTTTAAGCATTTGTGGGGAATCATTTAGCTTAATAAAAGCTAAAAAATAAGGATAGATTAGTTAGGGTTATATTTTATATGCATGATAAAAAATTATTGGTTTTGGTAAGTGGAACAAGAAACATTGATTCATTTATTTTATCTTAACTAAAATAATTGTTTATAGAAATAATTATACTGTGTAGTTTTTTTTGTTAGGTCAAATGAATAATTTTTTATCATTTGATTTCAAAATAATGAAATAAATTAATAATATTTATGCCTACATCAGGTTTTGTATGTTTATCTCATATTGGATTAACATCATATTTGATGTTATGTGAGTAGAGTTGATTTATATAATAAATCGAACAACATTATATAACACTAAAAAAGTTAAATATATTATAATCATATAGAGTTGAATATTTTTTTTAGGCTTGAAATATCTTGTTATAAAAATATATTATACATTGAATTCATATTTTTAAGGGGTCCCCTTCATCATAGTTAGATAAAGGGAAATGGTTTGAAAATTGATCAATGTAGCTAATTTTTCAATGTTATAAACAATACTTAGTTACCAAATAAGGGTAGAATACACCATTATCAATCATTTCATTCATCAAATTCATAAATGTTATATAGAGATATTAATATTTTTATTCATTTTTTTATTGAGAAAAATGTATTTATTTGATTCATCCCATTTTCGTTAATAGTTTTTAAGAAAGATTCATGGAAAATGTGGGTGATATATTGTTTTGATTTTAATTATTTGATTAAAAATTTATATACTTATATATGAATGTACAGGGATAATAAAATAAAATATTCTTTGATAAAATTTTCAATAATTTTCCTTGAAACTATGTTCGATATGACAATGGTTTGAAATAATTTTTAGATTATCAAATTGTAACCCGAATTGATGATGGTAAAATAAAATGTATGTTTCCTAATTATAAATTCATGTGATGGATGAATATAAATCTAGTTTCTGAGAATTTTATTCAAAAAAAGTTTTTTGTTTAATATGTATGTTATATTTTTTAACGTGAATTAAATGTTATGGAATGTAAAAACGATGAAAATATCATCAACGAAAGAAAATGTGACCCAATAGAGGATAATTTAGTTAAAATGTGATAAATGATGCATTTGGTTTTTCAGAATTAAATTTCCAAGATTTAAATAGATCATAAAAACGTTCATTTGGTCCTAATAAGGTTAATGTTACTCAAAATATTTTTTACCAAGAAAATATTTTTATGAATTATTTAAATTTTGGACGTATGAAATGTTAGAAGGGTGTTACATGTATTTGATGTTGTATTCTCTAAAAAATATTTATTATATCAAGTGTGTTGAAGGAATTACTGAAAAAGAAATTTCTGTGATTTTAGTGTTTCCCCATTATTCATTTTGTGATGTTAATATATATGTATCATTATATGAGATAAATAATTTCATCAACAATCATGGACTTGTTTATACAATGATAAATGAATCCCTTAATTATTATAGGATTTATTGGTGGAAGATTTTGAAAAATATTGATTTGAAATATTTCATAAAATATGGTGGACATCAACGAACAATAGTGATATTATAAATCAATGCACCCCATGGAAGAAACCGATGTTGTAATCTCAAGAAAAAGTATATCGGTACTTTCCTCTGAATACATGCTTGTAGTGATAATTTGCGTCCTCTAAGACTATATATGTTTTGATGTGTCATTATGATGATAGTAATTATGGAAAGATGAGAAATAAAAAATATTCAACATCATGGATGGTGTTTGATTATCTATATCCATATGTTTCTTTAGGTCCTATGAATGTACATTTTGGAATGGCTTCTGGTGGTTTTAACCCTTTTAGTACATTATGTTTTAATTATAGCATCTATTTAGCTATTTTGATCCCATATAATGTACCTCCATGGATGTTTATAGATAAAAATTATTTCATTATTTTCGATGCTTATTCCGGTGAATAAAATTCTAGGAAATGATATTGATGTATACTATCAACTTCTAATCGAAGAATTGCATGATTTACGGGATGATGGTGTGGAATCATGTGATGCTTCAACAAGAGAACTATTCAATATTCATGTTTCATTAATGCAAACAATTAGTGAATTTATTGGACTAGTAAATTTATCTATTTTGAACATTCATACTACTTTGGCCTGTTCAATTTTTAATTTTGATTTTGAATCGAAATGATTACCTCATAAAATAGTGTTTTCTGTGTCATCATCAATTTCTTAATGCTTCTCATAAAAACATTTTTAATAAGACATGATTAAATGGACATATTAAAATGATAAAGTCATCAAATGGGTTATCTGGTGAAAAAGTATGGGGTAAATTAATGAATGTCACTATAGAATTTAGAAAATGTAATTATTTTAAAGAATAGGAAAAATTGTATGAGGTATAGTATATGAACAAGATAGAACACAACAAGGGAATAAAATGAGTATATATTTCAAGCATCCTTATTGGGAGTTTAATTTGATAAATCATAATCATGAATTAATACATATTGAGTTTAATTTTTATGATAATGAAATTTTAATAGTTCATAATGAGAAGGTTAATGTTAGGTCAGAGAGACTATGATGAAGACACTAGAGGGGGTAAATTTTATCCTTTTAAATGTTTCACAATTATATCATTTCACATAAATTATATATAGAGCTGGTGGTTTTTCTATATGAGAGTATGTGAGGCAGAAAAACAAAAAATAGAGAAAATCAATTTATAGTGGTTTGGGGCATGAAGATCCTCTAGTCCACTCCAACAATCATCATCTCTATGGGATCGGTGAATTTCACTAGTAAGGTCCTATTCTCATAATACCAATCCACATGTGAGTGAAGGTAGTTGTCACAATTATAAACAAGGATAACAATAGAGTGCTTTGGTTATTTTATACGAAACCAAAATATCCACAACTTAGCACAAGAAGCTGACACTCCACCATAACTATATACGAGCAGCTGATACTCAAAAACATCCATAGAGACTGATTTGATAAAGCACATTAAAATTCATAGCTGCAGTAGCACACAACTAACAAAAGATGGATTTTCAACATCAGAATAAAAGTAATATTTGAAATATGTCTAACAAGATATTATTGCCCAAAATTTCATGGATTTTTTGAACAAAAAAAAATATAGCATCGCATTTCTAGTATTGGACATGTATATCTTCGTAATGTTGTCCTCATTTCTGAGATGCTCAATCTCTTTAGCATGGTAAATTAATTTTAAGAATAAAACATGAGGAATAAAAATTATCTACAATATTGAGAGAGATCTCAGAAAACATCTGACATAGAATGATATATATAACGATAAATTTCACAATAGGATTTCAGATCCGCAAAAGAAACCTAATAAATCAACAGAATTCAAATTAAAAAATAAAACATAGATTAGTGGTAACATCCATTATGAATATGAGAGAAAATATACACTATAAATGAACATTTAAAATAATTTATGAGGAGATTTTAATTAGTAAAAATTTATCTTTAAATCACCCAGATATTCCACAAAGGCTATAGCAGAAAACTCTGATAAAGTTGAAAATTCAAATATTTGGTGTTGAAAATTCAAACGTTAGGTTGCTTCACAAAATGAAAAAAATACCAAACGTAGGGTAAAAATATGTAGCGTTCAATATCCCAACATAAAGTTGACAATGTAAGGTTGATCACATAAGTATGTTTGATGATCCATAGGATTGCATCTCAAACATGGGTTTTCATACTTATGTAGGGTTCTTTAACCATAATTTTTCCCAATGAAAAACATAATGCTCTATCCAAACGTAATATCATTTAACCATATGTTTCTTCTAAAATAGGTTTTATAAATAATACATTCTTATCCTTTTCCATAAGCTTTAATACAAATTTAGGGTATGTTACTTACGTTATATTCTTCAGCGTAGGGAATGAATAATGATTCCAGAAAATGCTTAAGAAAATTCTGAACACATTATCGAAAATTTCTAATGAATAAATACATGAATATAATTCCAAATAACTAATTATAAAAAATAAAAACCTCCTAAAATATACTCAAAATAAGATCATTAGTAAAACAAACAAGGGTAATTGTGAGCATCAAAATCAATAATATTTATAGAGTATTGTTGATAAAATATATGCCCTACAATCTCCCCCTTTTGATGATCACGAAACCCAAAAATTAAAACTATAAATGTAGTAACATAATTTTTAATTTTTCAAACATACGGTGAAATAAAATCCATTCGATATAATTAATTGAATAAAAAAATGTTTGTGTTTATTCAAATTTCTCCCCAAATATTTAAAAATTCCCAAATTTAAAAGAAATGTTGAAATTATGTGTTTATCCCCTTTTGTGAGATCAAAAATAAAGTAAATAAATTTTAAAAACACATATTTAATGTTGGGGAGATTATTAAGTGAATTTTACAATTAACATATAAATATAATAAATAATATATGATTGCATATTTGAAAAAAATATATAAAAGAATACATAAATATAGTACAGAAACGAATAATGAAGAAAATTTTCATTGATTAGAAAATGTAAAAATACAATGAGTATGTGACTAAGAAACATAATAGTCACGATTATATTGAGGATAAATGGTTGGATTGGGTACAAAAGAATTTTGTGGGGTTTGACTCGGTTATGGTTATATGGATTTTGAGAATCTTCAAAAAAATCCTTCAATTAATTAATCTGCAACCGCACTTTCTTCATCAAACTATCACCAAAATGCATTCTCAGAAGTCTACAATCATTATTAACATAAAAATAATCTAAAATATTCTCTCTGAAAATGTAATTCATTCTCTCTTATTGATTCATAAATTGTTCCATATTTTCTGTACACTCATTCTATAGAAATATGATAAAAGGTTATCCTTAAGTCAACTGATCAACAAGAAATTTTTGATTCCCCAAAAAATATGATAGAGGATCATTGATACCTTAATGGACTGGAAGAAGATCATTTATATATGAAATAATAGATGTAATGGACTGAAATATGCTTATAAAATATGGGCTTCTAGCATGAGTATAAGTAGATGTACTGTTCTGATTCACTTAACTTTTAATAGATTCAAACTACCTTCCCAAGTAGAAGTTCAAATATTCCAAATATATCTTCAAAACAGAATCAGATCAGATCCTCCCAATCTCATTTTACACGTCTCTCTGGAAGGCATCAGAATCTCTTCTAGAAACAGTATTCTCATTATGTTCCAAGATATTTTTCTTTACATTTTCAAGCTCTTTCCACAGAGTGGAATTCTATTCACGAGACTTGTAAAACATAATAAAAATTTAATCAACATAATGAGATAATGAATCACATGTCAATCATCTACATTCAATTTCTGATCGACAACATTTGGAAAATGAATATTTACTATTCTCCCCACATATTATTCGGTTGAAGATGACTGATTTTCACATACTTCTGTCTAATCTCCACAAACATGACCTGACTGTTACACATTTTTATTCATACCCACTTCTATAATGTCAGTTATGTATTTATGTACAATTTTTTCTTATTGAGAATATTATTTCTGAATAGTTTCTTCTTGAATATTCACTTTCTCTTGAATATTCACTTGTAATTGATCATAGAGAATTGGTACAATGGTAAGCTCTCTAGCTTGATAATCCAATGTTATTTCTTTTTTAAGAATCATTTCATCTGAATGAACTGAGTAGGTTTATTCTACAGAAGCCAAAACATTCTCTTCATCCTGATGAACATATTTATTTCTTGGTTTCACAACATTTCCCTCTTGACTTTGGTCTTCCTCATCTTCCTCTACATAGGTGTTAAACCTAATACTTCTCTATAATGGTTGAGAAACTACATCAGTTCGAGATTCAGCAACACCATCCTTTCGAAAAGCTCCGTGATTCCCTAGAGAAATATTTCTTGAGCTCTATTCTTCTTCATCACCAACTAGTAAAATCATTCATTTCACTGTACTCCAGAAAAATCGCAATTTCTACCGAGTTCCTGCATTTTAGACATTGTTGTGATTATAGTTCAACCTCAAATCAACAAACTGAATCATTTCATTTTTTAGAAAAAATTATAGAGATTATTCATCCATAAGAATAGAAATTCATCCTTTCATGAGGTTGACATTAGTAATGAAAATATCGAAACATTTATTATGGAAAATTCCTCTTACTGTCACATAGAAAAAAACATGATGTACATATCCGGGTACAGAATTTTCTCTATCACATCCATCCTTGGTGCAATAAAGGTATGAATAAACCTAAAAACTATCTTATGTTTTTACTTGAGAAATTTAAAAAAATATTCCTAATGTGATTTTAGTTAAAATGAAAATCCATAATTTCTTTAGAAGAGTTATTATTGTCTCCATTCATTCGATGATGAAAGTAAAAAACTCCTTCATGATGGAGGACTATGATTTTTGAAACATCATTTTAAGAAAAATAAAATTCCATATCTTCAATACTTCCAAGCATAATGTTCTCAGAATCACCAAAAATGAATTGTACACTCTTATAAAAATTGTTCAGTTCTTCCTCGTAATGAAATTTAGAATTGATATAATTGAAAGCAGTCTCCACACCATAAACTACTAATGTCTGTTTCACGAGAATATTTTCATGATATAACCAATACAAATCTACCATTATTCCTTGAAATATTTGTCTACCTTTAATAGACTTTCACATTGGATCAATTATGTCTCCTTCATCGACTCTTTTGGTTTTCTTAATTTCAAAAAAAATATGAAAGTCTGAGGTTTATAGATCATAGGGTTTGGAAGGAAAAAATGAGGGTTTTAGGTTAGAAAAAATAGTTTTGAAAAACGAAAGGTATGTATGACGAAGAGTTTCTAACAGGTGAAGCATATCCACTTTTTCTGAGTCATAGAGTAATTATGAATTTTTTTTTATTAATTATGCGGTCTAAATAATTTTAATATTAAATAAAATAAGTAAAATGTAGTAAGATAAATATATGAAAAATAAGTTACATTTATATTAATAAAAATAGTATAAAATAAAGTAAAATAAAAAAATAACATAACAAAACCTATTTAAAAATCAAATAAAGAATTATCCCCCTTAATAAAATCAAAATATGCACTGGTAAGTGGTTTGTAAAAAATTTCATGTAATTGAAATTTCATGTTAACAAATTCTAAATATATATGAAATTTAAAAAACATGATCTCTTAGAAAATGATTTATAATATCAATATTCATAGTTCTAAAACGACTAATTGGAATTTCCAAAATATTTATTACACTTGTATTATCACATACAAAAGGTGTACAATTAAAATTATGGTCCAAATTCCATCAGTGTTTTTTTCATCCACAACACTTGTGCACATCATTTGCCTGCAGACACATATTCGGCTTCTGTTTTTGATAGTGCAACAGAGGGTTTATTTTTAATCAACCCTAATAATAACAAGTTTCCTATGATGTGACCGGTTCCTAAGGTGATTTTTATGTCTAATATACAAACTCCAAAATCTGCATCCGAATATGAGAATAAATTAAAATCATTATATTTTTGATAAATAAGAGATTGAAAAACAGTTCCTTTTAAATATCTAAATATACTGTTGATAGTAATAAGATGTGATTCTTTAGGATTTGTTTGAAATCCAGAACATAAACATACTAAAAACATAATATTAGGTCTTCTAGAAGTAACACATAATAAACTACCCATCATACCTCTTACAAACTTGTTTTCCACTGGTTTTCCAGCTTCATCCAAATCATGTGTAATATTTTCACACATGGGAGTTGAATATGTCATTGTGTTTTCAAGGCCAAATTTTTTCAATAAGTCCATAATATATTTTCAATGGTTTAACACATTTCTATAATATTTTTGATAAATTTGATGTCCTAAAAAATTAAGTTCTTCCATCATGATAATCTCAAATTATTTTTTCATAAGTTATGAAAAACCATTAAATATTTTTTTGATGATCCAAAAATAACACCCTCAACATTTATTTGAACTAATAATAAATTGAAACAAAATGTTTTAATAAAAAGGGTTGTATATTCCAAAACAACAGAAACCCCATTTTTTAAATGAAAAGAACTTAATATTTCATACCAATCTATGGGTGCTAGCATAAGGAAATAGAGATATTTAGTAAGTGTAAAAACCAAATCTATTTTTTAAAAAATTTCAAAACCGGAAGTTGTACAACATAAACATCATCCATTAAATAAAAATTTTTAATTTTATATTGGACATCCATCTGATATAAATTAAAATTCATATGAGATGAATAAGCGAAAATGAATCTATTATCTTCTAATCTAGCTATGAGGGAAAAGGTTTCATCATAATCTATATCGTATTCATGATTATATCCATTAACTACTAATCTAGAATTATTACTAGTTATAGTCCCTTGATCATCTTTTTTGTTTCTAAAGACCCATTTTGTTCATATAACTAGATAATTTGATAGACTTTCAACTAATTCCCAAATTTTTTTTTTGAACTGGTTCAAATTTTCTTGCATTTCTAAAATCCAAATTTCATCTTCTAAGGATTCTTTAAAAGATTTAGGTTCATTTTGTGATAGAAATGTATAGAATTTACCAATGTTTCCCGTATTTTTTCTTTTTCATATTCCTATGTCTAGTTCTTCTATAATAGTTTCAAAGAGTGATTCATTAGGGTTCTAGACTGTCTAAAAAGAAAACTTTAGGTTTATTAGTATCATGTTCTTCTTCTCTGGACTTTTTTTTCAAAATCCTTTTTTAGGATTTCAAGTCTCATGTTGTCAGAAGATTCAATAGATTCATCGGTTTGATCTTATTTTAAAGGGTCATTTTCATCAAACATCACATGAACTAATTATTTAACAATCCTATAATTTTTATTAAATACTCTTTAATCTTTAGAAATTGCAAAATATCCTTTGAATATTCCTTCATCAGTTTTGGATCGAATATACAAAGATTATCCTTCGTTTTTAGTATATACACCTTTCATCCAAAAACATTAAAGAATTTTACCTTAGGTTTTCTTTTATTCCAAGGTTCATAAGGTGTATTTGTGAAAATAGGTCGAATTAAAACTCTATTTATTATATAACAGGCTATGTATATAGATTTTGATCATAGATAGGTTGGATGATTGTTTTAACTAAGCATATTTCTAGCCATTACTATAATAGTTCTATTTCATCATTCAAAAAATCCATTTTAACGAGGCATTATTTGGTAGAGGAGATTTATTTAATACCCATGTTATATAAAAAGGAATTGAATTATTGATTCTCAAACAATCCACCATGATCACTTCTTAATTAAATTAGTTTAATTTTTTTCATTTTGAAAATTTTTGAAATATCATTCAAAAAATGTAAAACATTATCTTTCAGTTTAAAAAAACCCCATGTAAATCTAGAATATTCATCAACTAAAACATATAGATATAATTTTCTATCCAAACATTCTACTCTAGATGGTCTAAACAGATCCATGTGGATAAGTTCTAAGGGATTTTATGTAGCAATTTTGTTAAAATATTTAATGGAATATTTGTGTTCCTTCCCAATCTAGAATGAATCACAAAATCTATCACTATGAAACATTAGACTTGGTAAATCTAAAGCTAATTGTATTTTTGATAATTTATGTAAAGAATAAATATTTTAGTGACAAAGTCGTCAATTCCAAATCCAAGATTCATTTATGATAGTAGCTAAACACGTCACATTCTATTTACACAAGGAAATTAAGTACAAGGTGTAGACATTATCTATTATTGGTGATTTAAATTAATGGAAATGATTTTTAAATACCGAAAAAGAATTTTTAGAATAATCATGAAAATATCCATAATGATAGAGTTAAGAGATAATTATGAGGTTATTCTTCAATCCTTGTACATACAATACATTATTGATTGAGACATAATTTGGATCTCCAACTGTTCCAAGTCCAATTATCATTACTTTTCCATTGTCACCAAAGGTGACAATATTTCCATTAATTTGTATCAACGTGTTGAAGTTATTTGGATTTCCACTCATGTTTCTAGTGCATCCACTCTCCATATACCATATAACTTTTCCTTTTATATGACCTTTTATGTACAAAGTAAACTGAATAAAAAAAAATTAGTACCCATATCTTTTTTGGTCTTACAGTGATAGCTAACAAGGATTATGGAATCCAAATATAATTTATTTTTTCATGACTTATGTCATTTAATTTAGATTGTTTTTGTTGAAATAAAATCATTTTAAATCCCACTTACATGAGGATTTCTCCAATAAAATGTTTCTGTTATATGTCCTTATATTCCACAAAAATGAAAAATAGCAGATTTTGTATTGTGAAAAAAATAATTCTTATATATTTTGAATTTTCACCCTTTCATCCTTTATAAAATCTTTCCTTTTTAATGACTGTATTTCCAATAATTAAATTTTCATATTTCTCATTTTTTAAATATAAGTGTATTGCTTTTATAAGTTATTACTTCAACCGGTTGTATTTTAATAATATTTTCATGGTCAGCACAGTTTGTTGTGGATGAGTTAAATTTCTTAACTAAATCTTGATGATGTTTATGTAAATTATCCATATTTCCTAAAATATCATTATGAATATTCTTTAAAGGATTTTGTTTCCTTAATAGGGAGTCATATCCTTCTTCCAGCATAGTACACTGGGCATACATTTATTTATTTGAGTAACTATTATTAGAAGAAGCTGAATATTAGGGTTGTACCATTTATTATTCACCCATAAAGCACAAATTAGATTTCATATTTGATTATTCATTCTCTAAATCAGATATTGATGAGCTGTAGGAGTCTTCATAAACACTCCATGTTGCATTCATAGCTCATTGGACTTTGTTTTCATAGTCATAATTTTTCTGAAACTTATTTTATATCCTTTTCTTTTAACTTTTTACTATGGATATTTAGGTCTTATATGACCCAACTTTTTGTACTCATAGCATCAAAATTCCCTTAACTCTTTCCATTAATTTTTTGAAGGGTTTTTTGAATCCTCTCTTCTTCCTATAAAGCTTTATAAATGTTTTGTATTATTGAGCTAGCTCGATTTCAGTATTAGATGAGTCTGATATTCATTCTTCTCTGACTTCTTGTTTAATTTTTTTTTTCTAATTTTGAGATTTAACATTTAAATAAGTTTAATGATTTTTTCACTAAGACATTTTGATATTCAACATCATCTTGAATTTCATCATCATACATTATTTGAGTTCCAATCAATTCTCCCATTGTTAGATTCTTGATAGGTGTTGATTGGATAATTGCAGCTCGAATTCCATTCCATTGATTAGGTAGTACACATAGTACATTCAATGATTGGTCATCTTGTTTGATAGGTTCATCTATGGTTGTAATTTTGTTTACAATTTCTGTTATCATTCCATTAATTTGAGTGATTATTTATCCATCAACCATTTTGAATGTATCGAATTTCAACTTGGATGTTGCATACCTCATCAGTCTTATATTTTCTGTACCTTCATAACTAACTACAATTATCTTCCACATTTAATAAGATGTAGGGAATTTTTACACACTATTGAATTCATCTAGTCCAGGACTATATATGATATCATTCATAGCTTTAGAATTTATGCCATATTCGACGTCTATAGCTGCAGTCCAAGCATCTGGTTTTTTAGGAATTTTTTAAGGAGTAAAGATCATTGAGTATACATTAAAACTATGATTTTTCAAATAGAATATCATATATGATTTGCAAAATCCATAGTTCTCACCATTTAAATATGGAGCGTGAACCAATGTCATTCCATCTATGATATTCTCCAATGATCTTCATCTGAATCTTTAACTCTAGTTTGTGGTAACTAAAGAAAAGTTGTAGAGCCTATAATTTGATACCAAATGTTTGTTTTGAAAGTCAATGAAAAAGAAACAATATGGGGTGGTGAATTATTTCCTTTAAAAAGTTTTATAATTATACCATTTCACATCAATAATATATAGTGCTAGCGGATTGTCATTATGAGAGTATGTGCAGTGGAAAAATAGAAAATCGATCACAACAATTTATAGTGGTTTGTGGTATGAATATCCCCTAGTACACTCCACCAACAACCCTATCTACATGCTTGGTGATTTTTACTTGTTAGGTATTCTTCTCATAAGATAGATCCACAACTCTATGTAGGAAGTTGTCACCCTTACAAAAAAGGCTAAAAACAGATCCTTCCGGTTCTTTTATAGGGAATTGAAATTTCTACAGTTTAGAATGAGAAAATGACACTTCACCACGACTAAATCCGAGAAGAAGATACTCAAAATATATATATAGAGATTGATTTGATAAAACACTTTAAACATCTCAATTGTAGTAGCATACAACTGACCAAAGATGGATATTCAAATTCAGAAGAACAATAATATTTGAAATAAGACTGATGAGATTTCATTTCACAAAAGATATTTGATTTTAAGTACATTAATAGAAATATAGAATCACGCATCCAATATTGAACATGTATGTCCCCAAAATGTATTCCTCATTTTTGAGATGCTTTATTGCTGTACCACTTTAAATTAATTTTCACAATAAAACACAAATAAAAAATTTATCAACATAGCAGAGACAGATCACTAAAAACATCCAATATAGAACGACATATATAACGAAATATCTTTCCAAAAGATTTCCGATACAAAAAAGATGCATGATTAATTGAGAGAATTAAAATTAAAAAATACAGCTCAGAGTTTTCATAACTTGTTTTTAGAATAGTAGAGAAAATATCCGCTGTAAAATTCAATTTAAAATCATTTATGATGGGATTTGAATCAGTTGTAGTCGAGCTTTAAATCTCATTGATATTCCACAAAGACTGTTGAATAATACTCTGATAATGTGATATATTCAAATCTATGGTGTTGAAAATTCAAAAATAAGGTTCCTTCACAAAACGAAAAAGATATCAAACGTTGGGTTCCACTATGTAGCATTCATTCTCCGAACATAATGTTGAAAATTTAAGGTTGATCAAAAAATTAAAGGTTGATTAGCCATATGTTTTCTTCTGAAACATAGGGTTCCATACTTATATAGGGTTCTTTAACCATACATTTTCTCTTTGACAAACATAAGGATCTATCCAAACATAATGTTCTTTATCCATAAATTTCTTCAAACAAAAAGTTGTTAAACCATATGTGGTGATCATTTAACATAATATTTTATAAACATGTATGGTATGTACCCTACATTACATTCTTCATATTAGGGGACGAATAGTGACTCAAGAATACACATAAGAGCATTCCAAACACTTTATCGATTATTTCTTAGGAATAATACTTGAATTTTATTCCAAAATTAGAATTATAAAGAATATAAACTTCCTAAAATAAACTTAAAATATGATCATTAGTAAAATAGAAAATGTTATTTGTGAGCATCAAAATAAAAAATATTTATAGAGTAGTGTTGAGACAATACATGCCCAATAGGTAAATCGAAGGATCACCTTAATACTCATATGGAATTGAAGTCAATGAATATAAAAAATGGTTTTTTTTAAATGATAATGTAAAGTATCCTTTAGATATTTTTATAATTAAGCATCATGATAATTATATATTCCTTTACGAATAAAAGAATGTAAAAGTGCCAGGGAGATACTTCAGTAATATTTGAAGGTTCTTTGAAAAATCAGATGTTATATGTACTGAATCGTTTTAACTCACATATTTTTATGGAAGCGTTTTTACAAATACCTTTGTATAATACATAACCTGAAAAATTAAATTCTGTTCTAATTGATTTTTATCCATTTTAGAAAGATTTGTGTAAAAACTCTAAATCCAATCGAGCTTGATAAACTTTAAGAACTAATTGTTTTGACACAATTTCATTGGAGATGTTATCAATTCTTACTTATTCACAATCATGAATCATTGGAATGTTCATTTGGTTGATGAATCAAAACAAGGTGGATTTGTAAACTATCAATGAATGTACATAATTGATAGGTACATTGATATTTTTTTTATTTCAATTAGTGAAATCAATTTTATCAAATCATTGTTTAAAATCTTTTAATATGTTTCTTATTTTTTCATCGGGTACTTATGTCATTTTAAATAATATATGAGTAATAAATCTCAACCAAATGTGTTTATTACAAATGGATATATAGCTAAAGATCTCTTGACCGTATGTTCTAGGTATTTGTATTAGATTGATACTATATTCAATCATGTTGTAAATGATGATGATACCTACAAAAATTATATTTTAGAAAATCGGTCATACGTATTTCCAACTATTGGTTGACCACTTGGAAAGGGGTTAAATTTTACACTAGATGAATTGGAGTTGCTTCATGCACATATATATCTTTTACTCAATATTGTTTTTGAAGTTAATTTGAAAGAGAATTGTGACTGTAAAAAAATTTAACTATAGGGTTGAGCTAAAATTGAGCCGGAATTAACAACAGTTGTTAATATAGATCCTTTCAAATGGTTCTATCATTAGGTAACTATATACTCATATTCATATTATTGATGTATAGTTATTTTTGTATTTGTTGAGAGTAAAAACATATATCATTTTATATAGATAATGAATGTGGAAAATCATGATTAAATATTAAAAGATTTGAATTTTTTTCTATAGGTCCCCTAAATAAAACTAAGAGATTTGACGCCTAAATTAATCATGGTTTCATTTTCCGTACAATTTATAATGAAGATGACCTAAAAACTCAAAATAGTGGTGTATTTATACTTTCACATGTGGGATACTATGGGAAGATGATTGATAAAATTGAATTACACTGTCCAAGAATGTTTTCTATTTTCCTATTCAAATTCATGTGGGTAAACATGGATAGGGGTATCATAAAAGATTTCTAACATTTTTTTTATGTAAAATTCTCTCCTTTGATGGGTACTAGTGATCATGTAGAGAATGTTCCATTTTTCTTGGCGTCATACGTATAGATTTTTTATTATGTGGGTGATTAAATTCAGGATGTTTTTAGTGTCTTTGTACACTTAAAGTAGAGAGAATTATATGAATATTTCAATGAAGATAATTTTCTTTTTTATAATAATGAACCTCATCAACCAAAAAATATTTAACATTTTTTTCCTGGAAAAATATAAATAATAGAAATTGAAAGAGAGTCTAAAAATGAAGGACTTACCACAATAGAGGTTCATAAAAATATAGATAATGAAGATGACGATAATTTAATGTATATATTGGTAATGAAATTATATTATAACTTTCATTGATAAGTGTTTCGTACATATGTACATTTTTCATTTTTTTCATTTTTTTAAAATCTTTTTATTTTACATTTTTTATATATTTAATACACATTAACCATATATGATGTCGAAATTTTGAGAACAATAAAATTTCAAGATTCTAACTAAAAAGAATTGTGTAACATTCCATCACTAACATCATCTTATATGGTTCCTAGTGATTCTATTGTATTTGAGACTACTAACGAGTGATCCATTTCCGCAGATGACTTTTGTAACCCACCGCCAGATTCACCTATATTTATGGATTAATTTGTCACCCATTCATCATGGGGATTGGCGTACTATCACTGTTATTATGTATGTATTTTTTCAAAAAAATTATTATATTTTATTAAATTTTAATGAATATTTCAAACATATAAATACAACCATTAAAGGGATACAAATATGAACACATCAGATGCATGGGAGGTAAATGAATTTACGATTTTGTCTTTACATGATAAATTAGGGTTTCCTAGTGGTGAAGATGCCATCATATATTGGAAAATTCCTTGGTATCTTGGTTTTGAGACTCTAATATTTCCCATTAATTAAAAATATTGGAGTCATATTCAAACATCTTGACAGAATGATGTGTCTGATACTCAGGTACTGGTGTTATTAATTTAATATTACTTGATTATTATTTTAAAAAACATTAGTAAAATCTTGTAATATACATATATATTATATTTCTTTATTTCTTCTTTGTTCATCAGTTTTCGTGGAGGCTAATTTGGAATTATATCAAGAAAAGGAGTTTAGTGGGACTCATGATATGAATTTGACTGTATTTTTTTAACCAATAATAAAAAATAATAATTTTATAGATGGAAATTATAAATGTATTAAAATTATAAACATTTAATATATAAATGTACGTATTGTGATGAATAAATATGATTTGACCATATGATTTTAATAAAATGGATAGAAATTGATAACTGTAGGTCCAGTGGAATCCAAAAAATTATAAAAATAATATTATAATGAATGAAATTATATAAATTAAAAATTAACATCTTATAATTTTTCAATCCTGTAGTTTTTTCATTAATCCTTATCTTCATTATTTTCATACCAATGGTGGAAGTCATTGGAGATATTCATGTTTGGTAATCAAATAGTTAGTAATTATATAACATATAAAAAATAATTAATAAGAGTATTTAAATAGAAATTTAAGTGACTAAAAAATAGTGAATTCCAAAAATATATAACGGAGAATAACATAAATTTTATATGTATATATTAATGTGTAAAATTATATCCACATGGATAGTGTTTGATATGTCTTTTTATTACATTTCAAAAGTAAAAGATACCTGAAATAAATTGGTAATTGTTTATTATATATTTTAAAATTATTTTGTAAAAAGAATGAAATAAATATCAATTATAAAACTAAATTCTTATAATCCATATTAATTAGTGGTTCTTTTTTATGATAATGATAATATCTCATGTGAGTGATGTTCTTTTCATTTTTCTCTGCATTTGAATTATTTTAAGGAAAATAATTTTCATCACTTGATATTAGAACAATAATTATATATGGAAAATGTTATAAAATGTTTTTATATTTAATAAATAGATTAGTTGGAAA
This sequence comes from Viscum album, assembly GCA_963277665.1. Classification (NCBI taxonomy): domain Eukaryota; kingdom Viridiplantae; phylum Streptophyta; class Magnoliopsida; order Santalales; family Viscaceae; genus Viscum; species Viscum album. The sequence continues at coordinate 510,884,926 of OY728167.1, read as the reverse complement.
CAATTATTTGAGAAAAAAGTTCTAAAAATAATAAATTTTTAAAAATAAAGAGTATTCATAAATAAAATATTATAAGGGATAAAATGTAAAGTCCACATTACATGATAAATGTAATAAAAAAGGTTTTAATTTAATATAAATAAAATTTGTATAGAAAAACATAAACATGAAATTGGAATTAGTTAATGAAATTACAATATAAGCGAAAATAAAAAACATAAAACCATAATATATCAAAGGATAATTTATATGACCGGTTGGAAGTAGTATTATATTTTATAGGAATCATAAAACCATTACATGAAATGGTATACAATGGGAAACCATCAAACCACTATTAACTTAAAAATAAAAATAGTTCAAACATTAAACCATAAAATATAAAAAATACCTAACAACATTGAAAAAAAATCAAATAAAATATGTATTTTATGATTACTATTGAGATAAAAACCATTAAGTATAAGAATGTCTATATTTTATGTTAGAATAGTTTATATACTCTATAATGTGGTGGTTTAAAAAAATTATCCATAAAAGGAAACATAAATAAATTACCACCATTAGTTAATGGAAAATTCTATAATTAATAAAAATATAATTAGTAACAAAAACACAATGATTTTATAATAAAGGGGGTTTAGGTTACTATTCCCTAGATAAATAATTAATTAAAGTCCTAAATAGGTGAAAAAAATACAATAATGGAGTTAAAATCAATGTTCATGGGACATGATTAATTTTATCATGATATTAATATATATAGGTATATAGTGGATTTAAATTAACATATATATCACTCCATACATAGATATTATTTAGATTCTAATCAAATTATGAAAACAAAATTAGGGTACCAATGTATAGAATTTATTATGAAGGATGGTAGATGATTGAATATTTATAAAATTTTAATTTGAAATCAAATGCAATGAAAACAAATGGAAGATCAAGCATCACAATATATTACACTAATATGATAGAAATTATTAGCTATTTCCAGATGATGAGAAATAAATATCCACACCTAGAGATAGAGTCCACTCTAGAAAATAAAAAAAAATTATGGACATATCTAAACACTGATGATCATTGAGGGTTTTATATTATTATCGATATGACATAGATAAAATCAACTGGAAATTGTTGAAATGGATCGTTGAGATAGCTTGAGGATAATAATATATGAATTGGTTTCGTGGATAAAAAAGGAATATTCATAATATGAATGGATTTTATTCTGATCATAAAATTTTCATTTATATATAAATGAGAAGATTAAAAGGAAATACATTTCATTAACACACACATAAATAAAAAGATAAAATATAGGAATGGATATATAAAATCCCAAGTTAATAATTTTTAGTGAATAATAGTGTGAAAATCATCTCAATAGTGAGGATAATATTTTTAATGAATGTTACATAAGAGGTAAGAGTAGTGGTGGAGGAAGAGGTCATATTTGGAACAAGGGAAGGATGTGAAGGAGGGTAGAAACTGGAAATAAAAGATTATAGGAGTCTTGGAGGAGGAATAATCTAAGGAAAAAAGTGAATGCTGGGGAGTTGTGGTGATTGGGATATGAAATAATAAACCAGGGTATAAGATTGTAGGGTTTATATATTAAATAGGTGAGGTAATTTGGGGATTGATTTAAGTAACGGGATTGGAGGTGGGGATACTGGTATGTTAATGGTAATTATGGTGTGGGGTTGGAAGTAAATAAACAAGTAGATGAACAGTGTCATAGAGCATAAAAAAGTTACGAAATCACAGAGTTTGATGGATAGAGGAAGTAGGAAGTGGCAGTTCTAAATTGTGGAATGTGATTATGGTGTTATGAAATGGTTACCCAATTACATGGATTCATTCTATGTAGTATAGATAATTTAAGTTATATCATTCATAATTATTGTAAAAACTTTATTTTACACTTTTCACCTAAAAATTAATTATCTCAAATAAAAATTCAGAATGCATTCTTAAGATAATTGTTTTCTAAAAAAATTGGGGTTAAGTGTTTTTAATGTTTAAATACTAAAATATTAGAATATAATGTTTAAATAAAACTAAAATATGTGAAAAAAGTTGTTTTAATGAAATATAATATTTTTAATCACTACTTTTTCATAATATTATTTTATATATATTTCTTATTTTTAGAATGTTAATATATTTATTCATATATATAATAATATTTTAAAATCATTCAGTTTAATATATTTTTCAAAAATATATAAATCCTTTAAATAATTATTTATTTTTAAAAGCACACCTATTCAAATATTAATATTTATTAATTAATAATACTATAAATTTAAGTATTTTTAGTTTATTCATATAAATATATTTACTATCGGTATAATTATTCTTATAATTGTTAAATATTATTCATATAATATTTCATGTCTCATTTTATTTTTCTCATTTAAAAGTTGTTATATAGTGAAATATTTAACGGTAAACATATACAATAATTTCATGTTGTTTTAGACAAGGATAATATGAGAACTAAATATAGTTTAATGTTTCTCTCAATAGTGATCCTTTCACATTGAATACATCTAAATGATCCACCATGAATGTATCACCAATAGAGTTAGAGTACACCACTACATCAAGTTCCCTAAATTAATTTTCTTATATTGGAAGTCCATCACTAAAATTGGGTCAGTTCCATGAATTCAGGGAGAAATTGATCTTTACATTGACAATATTACATAAATTTCATACTCTAGTGAACCATGGTATCATAACAAGACCAAACACATCTTTCACAAATAATATATCATTAGAGTTATATAGAGTGTGATGGAAATATTTTTTGGGTATCTGTAGGTCAAAATGTTCTGGATTCGTTAACAAATCCATTAACATAGTTAAATAATTTGAACCACAATAAGTATATTCATGTAAGATACATGAAATATTTGATTAAATTGTTTTAAAATATGTTAGGTTTTTTTTAATAATATAAATATCCATTTTTCATCCATTCATGTTTGACACATATATTACAAAAATAGTGAAATTTAAATACCTTTTCAAAGTATGAATTTATGCCATTTATATTCATTGAAATTCCTAGATTATGATGTGTTTTTAGGAAATTTTATGATTAATGTGAAGATAAGTATTTATAAAATACAGAGTAAACTATTGACATAATAATAGTCTTATTATATAGACTAATCTGTGAATTTATATCAAATTGAGTGTCATGTGGACATTGATATTCTTAAGGGTGTATTCTTATTATGAATCCCTCTTACCTAGGATTTAGAAGATACATTTCATGTGAGAATTCATAGTTTGATAATTTTCATACACCAACCTTGAGTCTTATATAAACACTCTGTGGTTGGAAATATTTTTGATCAATTCTTCAATTGATTTTAATAAATTTATGATTTATCCTTTTGTATATCAAGAAAAAAACTCTTCGCAAATCTTTTAATTAGATTAAAGTAATGCATATTCGTATGTTATATGTTCAAATACATAGATAAATTATATTTTGGGTATTACATTATACTAGTCAGCCTATATTAGATAATCATGAACATATGAGTTTCTATATACTAGATTTATATGGTCTCTGTCCATTGGACTCTAAATGTGTCAGAAAAATGCATTTTATAATCAATCATATAATCTATATGATAAATATTTTGATGTTAATGTTAATATTGAGATATCAGTGTGTTTTTTCATGATAACACCAGTCTCTATTAGTGAATAAAATTCATTTATATTTTAATTGAGTAATATTTTTACATAAAATTCTGCATTAGAGACTTCATATTTTTTTAATGACACAAAGGCCTTGTAGGTCACACACAATGTCATCGAGTGAAAAATAACTTAGATAAAATGTATTAATAAAAAATGTTTGAGAGATACTAATGATATTTTCTATGGAATTTAAATGAATTCAAAATGGATTGTGATGTTTTTGATAATGTCAAGAAAGACTATCATCAAGTTATAGATTGTTGGAAATATATCACTACACAATATATGTTTTCATATTAAAATACATTACACTATTATTTATATTTTCACATAGCATATATTACCACATCATATTGAATATGAAAATGAAATGTGATACCATTTTTAAAATTATTTCAATGTTATTATCATTTAACTTTCTGTTGATAATTTTTTGATATAATGTGTATACATAATATAAACAACGAAATACTTTCAAAATTATGATTAGTCAATGATGGGGGATAAAAAAATTGTCATTTGAAATTTTTTTCAATGTTATAATGTATGAAATGAATCTATATTTTTGATGTAGATAATATATAATGGTGTTCAATCACATTATTTGAGATTCTTATGATTATTATCAACTATATGAATCATTCTGACTGAAAATTTACTTTTTATTATTTCGGCACACTTATAAGGAACAATTTGAGAAACCAGAAACCAACCTCAAAAGTTTCATGTACCGAAAGTTAAATATGACCCATTAAAAACATTATTTAGCCTATTTGAAGCATTATAACTAAATAATTTCTAATAAGGATCACTAAACTTTTTATCAGAGTCGTCCTTAGGTAGATCTTTGATCCAATATGCCATCTTGTCTCACGTTTGCATGCAATCCCCCACATTTATCCTCCTTTCGTGGAAACCTCTAATAAGGATGAGATATGGTTTATTAATCAAATTGAAATGCTCTTTATTAGTTTCCTCTTGAAGCATTATTTCATACATTCGATCAACCACCTCAATAGGGGCCTTAATTTCAAAGGCCACATCAATAATTTCTTCCCCCGAGTGATTGATAAGCTCCCACATTATCTCCTTATACCCAACTTCCTTACCTACCTCACGACTTTGATCAACCAACCTCGAATAGTTCCCATGATCCACCACCACTGATTCATCCAATATCCTATTAGGAACACCCAACAAACCACTTGTCAACTATTTGTCCTTATAAGCTCCAATGTCAGGTTCATGCTCTTTTGAGGAGACAAAGTCCATCTTTGTGATATTAAATTTTTTGGAGATCGTGTCTCCATCAGTTTGGTTTGATGAGAATAATATTTTCGTTGTTTCTATTATCCCCCTTGACCAGAATGCAGCTCCCCAAGTCCCTATTTCCCTTCCCCCCTTCCTCCCCTATGGGTGTGAATTTTTCTTTCATGGAATCTTTCATCACTGTCACCCGAAAATGTATCATACACATCCTCACTACTTTCAACATCAATAAAACCCCACCCCTGATTGGAATTAATGGCCTGAACCAAATCACCTTAGTCTAAAATTATCTCCCCTAGACTATCAAATAGATTTCTCAAATTTAAACTCGTCAATGAATTACTATATTAAGTTCCTTCAACACTGGCCTTCCCATAGTACATTGAATAAAATTCTCCAATCCCTTGTAGACCATAGAATATACTTCATTGGGTGATAACACCACCACTATCAGAGATATCCTAGTTCTATCTTTCACAGCCTCTCCATAAGGGATGGAATTCACAGTGGAGGAGATGGATTTCAGAACACGTTCAATTCACACCTCCTCAAATAGAGGGTCTTTTACAATTGTATTGGAGACACCCAGGTTGAATCTCAAATGGTTGATGATGTCTACCACCTTCGGTTCAGCCTGACTATGTCTAGAGGCAGACTTGGATATTTTGTCCATAACAGAATCATGAATTCTGACCTTGTCTGCAGCATATTCAATGCATTATTTTAAGAAATAACACATTGTATTATTCTTCGATGTCTCTTCCATCTTCTATAATGTTCTTCAAGTAAACATAAATACTTACTTTTTTCAAAAACTATCAAAAAAATTAATATTCATGTAGAATTAACATGATATCACAACAAAATCCTAATGCTAATATTTGTATAAAAATTATGTAACAAATTCTCCTATGCATAATAATTTTTCTACCCTGAATGAATTGTGTATGAATATGAATTTTAAATAAATACATGTAATAAATAAGAAAATATTGTAACCACCCATTCTAATAAAATAAAGAAGTCACTGTATGTAATTAAATTTCCAATTCTTAATGTTCATAGGTTCTCAATAAAATTTCATTATTACATTCAAACTCCAATTGACTTTTTTTCTCCCACATTTCAATACATTCATAAATATTCATGAGTAATTTTGGGATTTTACTTATAGAAAATTAATATATATCATCTATCAACCTCTTGTAATCATATGTTAATCTTAGGGGAATGTGTATAGAAGTTTGAAAATCCCTTCATGCAAACTATATATTATCTAAGTTAGTGATACTTTTAAATAATAGAAATTAGTGAAAAAATATATCAATAATCATTTCTAACATAATATAATAATTAATAGGTATTAAATTTTCAAAAAACAATATTATATTATTTTAATTTTAATTTCATTACTAATATGAACTTTGACTATGATTAAAGAATATTCATAAAAAATACCTATTATACTAGTTCATTCATGAAAAAATACTGTGTATTCCAAAAAAATGTACACCACCCATAAAATAAAATAAAATACTCACTACATCAGTTCATTTTTAAGGGTTTCAATTTATAGTTTTAATAAATTTAATAATAGAAAGTAGAATGATTCTGAAAAAACATCACTGAAATGGACACCTTATATTTTTTTGATGTTTGGATTAAATTGAGTTTCATGCACGTGAAAAATCATATTACTAAAAATATGATTACCAATTAAATTGAATATAATGTATTAATTTAAAATGTTTTGAACATATTATATACCATAATTTCATAAAAAAATTTCTCTTACACATTTAAATTGATAACTTAATGAAAATTTTATAACAATTTAGATTATATAGGAAAACTAAAAACATTGAATAAATCTTTTAAAAACATATAGAATCATAATAATCCTTAAGGGATTTTAATACTTGTAATACGATTATCAGTCATCGTCATTTAAAAAAAATCATATAAAAACTTATCTAAGCTAGCATAAAACTTTATTATTAAGGTGTGTTTCTTAAATAAGAGGGGAAACTCAATATTATAAAATATATATGATGTAATTAAACATGGAGAGACAACTCGTACCAGAGGTGATGGAAATAGTATCCTCACTCCCTCTATAGTGGCATAATGTTAAATTTGAATATGCACTACAAAAATTGATATAATGTTAAATATGTATTCATTCTCAGAAAGAGTTGTTGGACGATCAGTAATAGATTGAATAACCACATTGTTTAATGCGGTAAAATCCTGGACTACAACAGGAGGTGTGGTTTCAGTTTAGTTAGATGATGTATAATATCAACTAACAAATGATGTCTTCTTCTAAACTGTGGGATTAAAATAGTTTCTTCTTTATTTTTATATTTTCAAATATCATATTTTGATATACTATTCTATCAATCTAGAATACATCCTCATACTTTACTATTATCCAATGTTATCCCTTATTTTGTAATTTCTCATCCTTATTCTTTTATATATAAGTATAATATTCTCTGGATATATTCTAATTTTATAACATGTATGAGAAAATATGATCATATTAAAGGGGTTGTAAACTTATTTTTGATAGTGTGTCTTGTAGAATAGTCAGTCCCCTAGATATCATAAAATAATTTTTCTAATTTTACTATATTCTAATAGCTCAAATATCATACAAAATATTCGGAAGCTAGGTATGAAAAGTAAGGGTGGTCGAGTGATTGGATATTTATTGGAACTAATGGGTGGGTGTTAGAAGAGATGGAGACTCTGTAAGAAGGTCAGCGAGTTAAACTACCATATGAATCAAATCATCCAAATTAATCTTCAAACCAGATTTCATATTGAGATTCTAATTAATTTTCAATTATCTTTATGGGAATAGACCATGGAATAAACTCAACTCATTCCTTATTATCCTGTAATGTCCAATACTTTGTGGTGTATTCTTGTAGCTCAATGATATATTAACCATTCAACTAAATTTTAGACATTTTCATCACCAAGGAGTCCAAGGAAGGTTGCTACATCCAATTAGTATTTATGTGAATAACTTATTGTCCTTTTATCTAAAAACTTGGTAGCCACTACTACTTTTCATGATCCTAATAATTTAGATAGGATCTATTTAATATTTAATATTTATTAAAATTTTCAATTATCGTAATATTATATATCATGTGTAAATATATAAGAATAAGAATCCCTATGGATGTGTGGTTTTTATTAACCTTAAACAATAAAAAATTTATATAGCCTCATGACTAATGAGGTCCAATAATTAAACATTCTCATATGATTATCATCTAGTAAATTTTTTGAATAAATAAAGTGATAATTTTTCTCTATGACCATTACTAATTAAATGAATGGTAAAACTATCTATATGGTTCATTAACCTTTTTATATATTCATTATATATTATATATGTTGTGTTTCCCCAATGAAATATTCTCTTGGGAGGGTCCTTCAGTTGCAATATCTATGAATTTTGAAGATTATGGCTATCATGTGCATCATGTTAGATCATTCTATTGAAGAAAAACTATTTTATATGTGCGATAAAGAAAAAAGCTTTTGTACTTCAATATATTTTACAATTTTTTTAATAAATTCTACTATTAGTATAAATATTATTAGAAGATAAAATTAATTTCTTTTCTTTATATCTAGAGAAATATAATCACCTTGTCATATTTATGTGTATTGAAATACTACCACATGACTTCCCTATCATTATTTTATTAAATCTCAATAATATATTATATTTTTAATTTATTATGTTTACTCAGTATTGGTTTATATAATAAATTCATACCAAACTTACATGTGTATATGATCTTACAACCCACTTTATTCTGGAATACCAGTAACCCAAGAACATGTTTATAATTGGATTTATTGACCTAGTTAAACATATAGAATCTTGATGGATTGAATATAGAAAAATTAATTTACTCCTCTAATTGAGATTAAGAGGTTATCGGGTTAGACTATTCTTGATCTTGAGATGATTGGGTGAGGGTTGAATATTGTAGTTGGAATTGCTAGAATGATGAAATAGAATATCATGAGCATTTGGAAGTGTCTTATCTAGTGTTTTATTTATAATAACCTAGTAAAATAATATAATCATGATAGGTACTAAATTAATTTCTTTGAGATTTTATCATACTATTAACATTGTGTTGCATCAAATGTATAACCCATTGTAATGGTTATTTAAATATCTAACAGAAACATTGGTTATTGTGGTTTTAAAATTAGCAAGGGGGTTGGGAGAAGGAGAACTATAATGATTTCTATGATAAATCACAGTTTATTGTGATTGTGTTAATGGAAATTGTAGTTCTTATTTTTATGGGGAATGAATTTAGTGAGGTGGTTTGTGGATTGATGTGATGGAGTTTAAAGGAGAATAAGTATTACACAAAATTAGTTATTAAACACGTTTGAATTTTCATGTTTGTATATTTTTCCCTATATAGGAAAATACCATGGTGTTTTTTAGAGGAAACCAAAATATAATCAAATGTATTTTTTGGAAAAAGATGTGACTTATACATTGTGGTGGGATGGTTTCAGTCATTGAGGGATTTCCATGTCTCTTGGTTCAGTGATGTGTAGTAGCACAATGATGTAAACATAAGATTTATGTAATTATTTTGTTTCGTGAAATTTTAAAATGATAATAATGTTGACATGTGATGAAATTGGTGTTTTAGTATTTCAAATATTATTATAGAGCAATAGAGGGGTGAAATAGTTTAAATCATCAAAATTAATTTTTTTACAATATAAAATGAAAATGAGATTGAAAAATGATCATTTTGGTTAGGTGTGATCTTCCAATACGAATTAGGTTTTCTAGATTAAAATTTTCATTAGATATGAAATGAATAAGGTGTTTTTATTTATTGTTAGTGTAATATATTTTTAACGTTAAGGATAAAATTGGTAGGGAAAGTAATTACAACTATTTCATTTTGAAATTTACATACAATAAATGAAGAATATAATGTATAAACCATATATATTGGTGTCATGGTTATAACAAAAATCATTTCCATCCATGATTTTAGTTATTTATTATGTATTCCAATATAGATTCATAATTTCAATTGAATGGGTTAATATAATAGGATATATAATGGGGTGGTGATGGTTCTGGTTCATGGTTTGGAATAGTTGGGTAGAAATGGGAAATGGGCCAGGAGTAGAGTTTTCTATTCACGGTTTTCATGATTTCCATGTCTATAATTGAAAATAGGGACCAAAATAGGACTAAAATAGGCTCAAAACATAATTATATATTATGATTATGGTTTCATTAGTGAATAGTTTCGTAAAACAATGGGGTGAGTCTCGGTTGGGTGTTTTATAATCTCTTGGGTTAATCAAGTATAACGAGAACATGGATTGGTAGGTATTATGTTGTGTTTGTCATTATCATTTATAATTTCTTACTTTTCACAATCCAAATAATTTTTATCAAATTCACCCACTCCACTATTCATTCAAATTTCAATAAACATGTTCTTTTAAGTGGATTTTTTATATCATTGTTAAACTCAGGATCTATTTCTAAAATTGAAACCCATTCCGAAAATTCACATCAGATTCGAAGAAAGAGAAAAAAATTACAGGTTTTTGAGGTGTACCATTGTTTTATTCATGATAATTAATTATATTACATATATTACTTAATATACCTTTCCATATTAAAAATAATATATAAAAGTGAAAACTCAACTTTTTATGGTCACTATATATCTATAATTAGCATAGATACCACTTAATGATATGTAAATTTGTAGTATATGTATTAATAAATAATTTCATTCATTTAAAGATATTTGGCATGTATGAGTCTTGATCGACTATTTGGAATCAATTACTTAGTTTTATTGATAAATATGAGTATTAAATAGTAAACATCATATTATTAAATGTTTTAGACACGTTTTGATAGAATACTCCTTATCATGGACAACCTCTTATTAGATGATATATTTATATTATCACTATATATTTTTAATGATAAAATGCATTACAAGTCACAAATTCTATTTTTGCAGGTATCATACATTTCCTAAAAATGGGTAGGTATCATACACTTCCAAAAAATGTATATAGCATTATTTATAGTGGAACCAGTAGTATATATAGATTCTTCCTTATATTTTATCATTGAAATAAATCATAAAATCATCACTAGATTATAGAGCATAAAAATAATCTTCATAATGAAATTATTTATCACATAGAATAATGTAGCTACATTAGAATTAGATAATTCATCATCTCATATATTTTTTAATTATCATGTCACATATAAAGGCATGCATAACATAAAATGATATCCTCCATTTTCAATATAATATTCCTTAATTATTGATAACAGAATTATATTTTCTCAACCTCATTATAATTATCAAATGTTGAGAATTTTGGGATCCATAGTTCTTTTATCTCTCCTTGATAAATATTATCTTCCATTATATTGTCTCTTGGCTTAATAATTTCTCATTTTTCAAATAAGGTTCAATACATGATTTTATGATTTTATAAAATATTTAAAGTGAATATAATATTTTCATATTTATTTATGGATAATTAATTATTTTTTTGTTGTATATATACTCCCAGATTAATAGAAATAATATTTGTGGATAATAAATTTGACAGTTTAATTTTATCAGCCAAGGTTATTTAAAATTAAAATTAAAATTATTCTAAAAAGATATCATTGTCTTCTATGTGTAAGAAGATATGACAATATTTTACTCATTTAATTAGCATTTAAATACCTATATAATTAGTCACAAATATTATATTTTAGAACTTCCATTATATTTCTAATATTCAATTGATACTAAAAAATTTTTAGATAAATTTCCCTAATCATTGATGAGTTTTTATGAATTTTTTTAAAGGCATACACTCAATATAGGAACGCCTTAATAAGTATCTGATAGAGTAAATCCCATGAGAAAATTTCATATGTAGGAAAAATAAATGTTTCAACAGAATAAAATTTATAACATTATTTCAACTTTTGAAAAACTATGATGACATACTTGGATCAGAGTCTTATTCTCTCTGATGAAATGTATTATCATGCACAAAACTCTTACGAAATCAAAGAATCGCATGGAGAATGTACAACACACCCACTAAATTCATTCAAGTGATATATCGTACATAGAAAAATTATGATATACCCATGATAATTATTAAATTATCAATGTATATCATATAAATACAATTTCATATGCAACAACTTAATGACATAGGATGGAATTCCAACACTTTATCCACAAAGGGAATACACAAAAATATGTAATTTTCCTACCTAAGACAATGCCTTGTGAAGAAGAATCTCATATGAAATATTCAATACACAATAATATTTCACCATTAGAATAAAAAATACCAAATATAACTCAATCAAGAATATCACCATTTAAGACCACTATTATTCATTACCAAACACCTCAATAAATAGATCTTATACCCAAAAAATGCAATAATCCATAAATATTGAAAAAATATACTCCTTAATAATTCCAAGGACCTTAAATCACATTCTCTAGATTTATTTTCAGCATCATGTACATATTTCATGAAATTAAATGTTTCAAAAAAGACAAAACAAATCATATCCTTGGTCCGGTGAAAAACTGCTTGAAACCACCCCATTGGTTACAATAGTTATTATGAAGGGAAATAATCTACTAAGAGATATAAAAAATATTGGACAACTCATAATATTATATCCCCTTACTATGGTAATTAAAAAGTTTCAATTACTCCACATTTCCCACAAATATCATAGTTATAAAATTTATAATAGATAAGGGTCAAAAACATTATGTTTGTATAGGAAAATGTATCTTCGTACTAAAGAGTTAGGAAGTTACACATATTTCATTAAACAAAAATTGATGTTCCATTGGGGTACCTATAAATTATATTCCTAAATGTGGGATGGATAGAATATTCATGTTAATCCATAATTCCTCAAATATATCCTAAGAAATAACATTTTTGAAATGTTAGCTAATTGTCCTTCAGTTCAGATAAGTTCTCATTTAATGTAACCATTAGAAACCTTATCATGGATGAACTGGAACTATATTTCAATGTTCTTTCAAATTTAATTATGTAAACAATTTTTATAGAGGAAATACACATTGAATAACCAAAAAAATCTTTATGGTCTTTTCAACATTCACCCATAAAAAATTTATCAAATAATTCAACCACATTAGTTGTCTGGAACGACTTAGAGAATACATATACCCAGTTTATAAGGTGGTTAACTTCACTAAATAATTCATTATATAATACCAACTAAAATAGTTTTATCATAAGACGAGTATTCCAATTGTATTTATCCTTCTATCACTACAATCATATATCATGATTACATGAGTAAATATCAAAATATTTATGTTTATCCCCTTATGTACAGAGACCCAAAACTCCTAGTCACATTAAAAAAATTATTTAAATTTTTAAAATAAAAATTTTATGATTAATTTGGATGAAATTGGTGTGTATCACATAATCTGAAAGAAAATAAATTATCTAATCTAGATGCATGGATATATGCATTATTCAAGTTAATTATCAATTTTTTTTCTATTAACACTCTCACCCGAAATATCCATTGACAATTTAAAAAAATCATGAATAGGCATATATAAAACATTTGGGTCTTCCATGTTGAACTTTCTCAAAATTAATTCATCAATGTTTTCTACGGATATAAAAATAATATATTTCATCATGAAAAAATCATAAAATTAAGAAGTATCTTTTTCCCCTAGAATGGAAAAAAATAAATAACTTCATTTTCATGGCATATATGTTTCGATCACTATCTTGACCACTCAAAAAAATTATATCATAAATATATAAAATAGTAATATTTTAATAATGACTTAAATTTTTCAATATATAAGTTATTTTCCACATAAAAGTTTTGAATTTTAAGTCATTAAAATAGTTTTATAAATTTAATACAAGGCCCTTGGGGCCTACATTAAAATATATAAATATTTTTTTAGTTTTTAAAAGATAGAGAAATTATATCCAAGAAAAAAAGCTTAAATTTATACAAAAGAACTACTCTCACAACTCACCATTTAAGAATAAATCAGTAAAAACTATCTAATATTTTTTTTATTTAGTAAATGATATAATTTATATGAACATTTGGTTACACTCAAACGCTATAAATAGAGAAATTTTCTCTTCAAAATAATTTCCTTAGGATTTTGATTGTCCATATAAAATATTTTTTGATTTTTTTCTGATGATTATTCTTTGATTATGTAGCTCATTTATGAATACACAGATGGCCCTAATGACATTTTTGTTATCAATTGTTAAGATATGTTCACAAGAGGAATAATTGAAAATATTTTCAAAAACCTTATCTATAGATCTAATCCAATACTTATGCTCAATGTCTTCAGGATCTAATTGGGGATCAGTATGAGAGATAAGTTGGGTTTCATTATCAAACCATGGACTTGTCCAAGTTGGTTCAATAGGTTTATTCTCATATCTTATCATCCTTCATGTTTGAATAGGTCCACACATCTTTATCATTATATTTTATACCTACACATGATTTTTTGACATTTTGTATTTCCATTTTGAATTTTCATAATCATATTCCTCATCACTAGTCTGACCAGATTCATTTTCATTAAGCAGAAACATAGTTTCACCTTGTTTAGTGTTTTCATTTATAAAAATTTTCTTGATATCTTATATTGAAATTTCAAAATATACTACATCAAGAAGATAATTTTTTGCTTTACCTTCATGATTTTTTAAATCACCATAGTTCCCAATAATTTGAATCCTTTCATTCCATCACTTTTTTTCATTACAAATAAATAGTTATCCAATAAACATACCATCATTATCATTCTCGTTTTATTTTCATAAATTTAAATTAATTATTTTTATGACGAATTTCATACCAAATAATCTAAATTACCTCAATTTTTATGTGATTTTATACCACATTTCATATGAGGTAAAATTTGAATTTGAATTATGTAAAATACATTTATTGCCTATAATTTTTTTCATATTTTTCTCTGTAGAAAACCATTGAACTCTCATGTTTAGAAATCATAGTTCTACCCATTATAAATATTAACATATTGATTCTCTTAGAAAATCGATTATTCTGAGGGTTTTATGGAGTACTATTTTGAACCATGATTCTATAAATATAAATACGAGGTGAAAATGAACTTCCAGTAAAATATTTCGATTTTTATTTGATGGATTTTTGATGTGAATACTATGTTGAATTTTAAATTATCTTTTGTTGAATTTCGTCATTTAAAATGATTTTAAATTTTTATTAATTAGAAATTATCCTATTTTCTATATAAATTCATAAATAAATGTAATAAAATATAATTTATCCTTAGTGGACTTGTGTCTCATAGTTGCAAATAGATCATAGTTAATTAACTCAAGTTATCAAGATGAATATATATCCACCGCTTTAATAATTCCTTATACAATTACACATTTTCATTTTTAAAAAAAATAATACCATTATAAATTATCAATAGTCGTATATCTATTAAAAACATTTCTTCTAAAAATATTATCTTAATATGTTGGATAAGATGGCCAACTCTTCTATGCTAGATATTATTTTTTTCTTTAGAAGTTTTATAGTATGATTTTATAGGATCTCAATTATGAACTAAATTATCACTAGTTCTTTAACCCTTTCTCTAATTTTTCCATTAATATATATTTTAATGTGGTAGGTTCTTTTCATTAAAATCATCACCTTTTCTCCATCAAAGAGTTGACTAACACTCATCAAATCATACATGAGTCCCTAAAAATATAAATCCAATAGTTAATTCAATATTTGTGGATTAGTTATAACATAAAAAATTACATTTATCAAAATTAATCACTTTAGAAATGTTACTGTGTCACTATCATGTTATACAATGTTTTTCATGACATTGTTATTTTATAACCTAGGTTATTTTAAAAAATATATAATGTTTCCTTGTCTTGATCTTTTTTTTAGAATTGTTTTAAATTTAAATAGTCAGATAATAATTCTCTTTGTATTTTTTGTTTAATCATACTTCATAAATAAATATAATTGTTTTCTTCATGAAACCATGGTCATGCAATCAAATTTATAGTGGTCTTAAAATTCACATCTTCCATATATATTATTAAGCTCATCAAAAATATTTTGGAAGTTACCATAAGGGATTAGCAATTGAAATTTTTATTCCCCATAAACCAATTGAATATATTTATAGATTATATCCCCCCTAAATCAACATATATATGATTTTATAGTATTAAAAAAGTTTGTACTATAAATCATATTATTTACATCCGTTATCACCACAACTTGAAAGGAAACATATGGAACAAATTTTTACATTAAACTGTTAAGTATTAATCTGATGATTTTCTAATTGTATTAGAGAATATCTTGAATTATTTATTTCAAAATTTGATTTTTTTACATTATAAATATTCGATCATGACCGATCCACCAAGAGGAAGGCAGAGGAACGACTACTCCTATATTATGAAGCTGATGCCTACCAGGTCTTCTGTCAGCAAGGGAAAATGTATACAGTCTTATGAGGAGTTTCTATACTTGGAAATGTTTAATATCAGAAGGATGAATGTAAAGACCAGGATGCATTATGAAAGATATGATTGGGAATATGCTAATACAGTTGAAGAAATAAATCATTAATATGGTGACATGTATGGTTTTTATGATATGCAGTTGTTTTTTCGGGCTTGTGATACTTTCTTGCTATAATTTTCATTTATTTTAAAAAATGGTTATAGACATTCTCTCAAGATGAGATATCTTGATAAATTAAACTTCCCATTTGCACAAATAGTTGATACATGTTTAAATTTATACAATCATAATCTTAATATAAGAGGGTGGAATTGGATTCACTTACAACGAGTTATTATAGTATTCCATCATCTGTCAATGATTTTTCATAGCCATTAAACATCTTGATTTTACTATATTTAGAAATTTTTAACTAGAATCAATTTTATTCTTATGATATACGGTGAATAATTATTTATCATTCACCAACACAAAGAAGATATTGATAACCTCAATGTTATAACATTAAAAATTATAAATCCCATCACTAGAAAATTATTAGATTGTTAATATCCATCATAAGAGTTTTATGTTATTCATTATATTGACTGTTTTTATCAAGACATACTCAAGGTAATTTATATGAATCTATTACGTATAGGTTCATTGTTTTTATTAATTTTCCTTGGATGAGCTATCATTTATCTTTTCATCGTTTCAATAGGTGTCATGTCTAGCACAATACTCCTCTAATTAAGTACTCCATGGAGATTATCCATTCCCTATTTTATCAATGATATTTTATATTTTATCTATATATTATTCTCTTAACATAATTAAATATCTTTTATTGTTATCAATGTATTCAATTTTGACCTTCTCTAAGGCTTATCTTCATGTTATTCCTCATCATACTCTTTATTTTCATATTTATTAGGTAGTCGGCTATAAAGTTCTCAATAGTTCCACACATATAACATATGACTGAGAGTTTTAACTTGTATTTTCTATAACATATTATGAAATTTTTAGAGATAAAAAATAATCTTTTTTTCTTTTAAACTCTCTAATTATCTATTTTAGAGTCACATAAAGATCCAACCTCTTCTTATTTAATCATCGAATTATTTTTACAGAAAATGTCATCTTCTATTTATCTACAATCCTAAAAAAAGATATCTTTTATTATCTCACTATTAAGTAGTTTATCATTTAACTCTTCTAATTATAGGTATTATCCCTCTTAAATATCTAAATCATTTAGATCAAACAGATTTGTAATGTTTCAAAATAATTTTTAAATAAGGGTAGAATCTTCTAGTCTGACTAAAACCCCTATCAAATGAATAAATATTTTATTTAACCCAGTGAAATAGTCAAAAACATCTCATATTAGTCCACAAAATATCCTCAAAATTTTCCTTCTATATTTATAACGCTCCATTATTGTCACATTTCAGACATATATATAATTGTGTTTTCACAATATTTCATGGGTAAATGTGATCCCTATCTTTTTTTGAATTTTTTTAACATGGCTGATAGTATGTCATTTAAATCCATCCTATATAATAATAAAAATCTATTATTATAAAAAATAATAGTTTCATCTCTTAAAAGAATTTGTAAGACAACCATGATAAATTCACCCAATACAATTCCTATGATATTATATAGGGAATCACTCAATTAATCAATCTATTATTTTTTCACATATCAATCCTTTTTTTCTATGAAAGACTAATTCTACATGATCTAGTTTTTTAATATGTGAATATTAGGCGAACCTGGTTTTCATCAAAACCAATTGTATATGAAGAAATCAGAAAATTTACCACTGATAGAGTTTTTGATCAGTTGTGATAGCTTTTAAAAATTATTCCTTTTTAATTAAACCCATATTACCATTGAAAGTTTTGATACACTCCCTAGGATATCTTACTCAACCATGTGAAAAAATAAGGATATTGGATAGATCATTGTATATTTTTACAAGTTTAGACCTCATTGTGAGAGCCTAATCCATTCAATGTCCAACCTATTTCGGGGATCCATATTTTATCATCAATATATTTTTCAATGAATAAAAAATAGTAATGTTCATATATAATTTTTTATATGGTATCATCGAAAAAATGAAATGGTAAATTATTATCTACATACCATAAAACAAATGAAAAGGATTAGGATATAACCACAAGTACATAGAAATTCCTTCTTCGATATTATGTTTGAAATAGATCATTAAATCATCATTGGACACATCAATATAAATGATTAGATATTCTTCAATAAATTCATTGGATTCCAAAACAAAATAAGTATGGTGGGTCAAGATTGATCTTCCACTAAATGTTATTCAAGACAATAGTGTCATGTACAATAAATAAATTCATTATAATGATCATTTTCCTTCTGGTTATAAATATATTCAACAAATAAAATTAAAATAATATTTCCTTGACCTATTTCGAATTCTAAAATAGAGAAAAGTTCATGTTATTTAGTTCTTATATCTCCCCTTGATATAGATGATCAGGAGTGTCATATTTTATTTGAATCTTTAAATCCAAATTATTGAACACCTCTTTCTTTAATTTTATTCATTTGTAATATATATTAATTTTAAATATTATTTCAAAAATTAATTGGATAAATATGATAATGATTGACTGATGAAATACTCTCTAGGTGTTGTTGAATTATTTGGGAGTAATAAATATAGAGTCCCTAATTTTATAATCCTTAAATGAAATTAATAGATATCTGAATTTATCAAATAAATTTTGATATATACTATTATGAATTATTCCCCATATAAATCCACAAAAAAATTATTTATGAAAATTTTTTTTTAACACAACCATGATATTATTAGAATTGAACTAAATTGAAGAAACATCAAAATATATATTATCTAATTATTGGTTTTTTTGAAAAAAAAATCAAGGTATTATGATTCCTCTATGCATGTGTTACAAAGTAGGTGAAAGATTCTAATACATTGAGATAATGTTATATACATGTACAAATGTATCTCATATGGAATAAAATCCTTTTGTTATCTATATATTTTGGAATAAAAATTAACATTTTACATGGATTAAACACTTATACTATCCCACAATATCTGACCAATAAAACTTATGTATATTGATATCATTGTCTCTCAAAGTGAAATTTGACATTCCCCAAGAATATATTCAAGATTTATTTCATTTTTTGAGAAATTATGATGTGATCCAACTATATAACTCATTAAAAAATTGTTATGCAGATAAAAAGGATATTATAAAAAAAATCCTAATATAGAACATCTAATGTCATATCTAGATAGGTTTATCACTGGTCTTTTTCATTTCCATACCGAGGAAAATGTTTTATGAATAATAAATTCAAATTTTATTATAATAATTAACTCATTTTTCATATTTATCATGATAAATTCTATAAATCACTCAATTAATCACTAATATTTTTAAATCCATTATCATTCATTACCAAAAACATTAAAAATAATTTTTATAATTTATAGAAATAAAGCTCACTAAACAAATACAACAAATAATAATTATCCAATAATCTCAAGGGAACATAAATCTCTATCTATAGATTAAAAATTTATCAACCAACATTACCGAAGGTTTATTCACCCTTTGAATAACTACATATCAATGAGGATGGGTGTTAATACCCATGATTGATTATGGCAATCATGACATCAGGTTCAGTGGAAAAATTTCAAGAATGAGTAAATAAAAAGTTTTTCGACTCCTAACATTACATTATGATGATTATGAGTTATTTATTACACTTTTTATATTTATACATATAAATCTTTACATTCTCATAATATTCTCTCTAAATTTCATTTAAATATAAAAAACCATTATTCTTGTATTGTTGCATTTCCATGTTTACCTTTATCTCCAGTTGATAGTTTTTATAACTGAGATCCACCAATAAGTGAAATGTAATCATATATTAGCATAATTTCTGATGAATAAATTATTTTTTCATATGTTTTAATGGTGATCTCATAAACAATATTCCTGTTTCATACTCTTAACCTTCGTCATGAATATTATTGTTATATTCGATATTTAGTTCACCACAAAATTGGATGATTATACTTTCCCAATACTTTTGGAAAGTTAATGTTGTCTCATATTATATTAAAATTCACAATTTTACAATAGGTCCTTGAAAAAGTTAATTTTGAATAGATTTACTCAGTAAATAATGAAATATGGATGCAATCAAATCATAGAAACAATATTCTTCTTCGTAATATGGGTGACCAAATTCATATTATTTTATGATATCACCATAGTTTTTCCCTTTTTAAAACATATTCCACACACATATGAATATATTTTTTACCATAATAATTCCAAAAGGATCCCATGAATTTGATTACACAGATATATAATAATTCAAAAACGAGAATTAGATGTTCTGAATATCTGTTCCCATCTCAATGTTTCATATATTTTTTCATCAATTTTCTCTTTGAAAATTTTATATTACATCATTATGGAGATTTAGACATATTAATTTTCTATTTATTACCTTATAAACTATTTTATTTAGTCTATAATGTACTTTAGTGGGTGACAAATAGAAAAATTACATATTTATTTTCTCAATGGACACTGATAAAAAATATAAAATAATTTGGGATACATAATATAGGAATAATAAGGTTTTATCCAAAAAATGATGTACTATTTTGTAGAAGAATCATATAATTTATTGATAATATAAGTGATGGTAAATTTTACCATGTTAAAAATATTTTGTAATATTATAAAACTACTGATTATTTTTTATTTAGAATAAAAAAATTCTCTAGGAACTCATCATAAATATTCATATCCTACGCATTATCCAAAACAGTTATGGTAAAAGATGATTAGTATTTAGTAAATAAATTCTATGAGGTATTTGGATCAATGATTATGATATCATACTCCTCTAAAAATAAAACGAACTAAATCAGTCATGGTAACACACAGTTTTTTATGATGCAACTTAATATGGAATATCATTATTGACCACTACTATAGAGAGTATTAAATATGATTAAAATTTATCAAATGATAATTACCCTAATAAAATATATTTTTTCAATGAAAATTTAGTTTATTTGGGATACATTGATATTTTTTTGAATAATATATTTGTAAAAAATATGATCATCCCATTAACCCAGATAATTTTTCATTGTGATATCAATTGAATCATAAATAAGTTAAAAACCATTCTCCCAATTTATGGATTACATTATTGGTAAGTCAATAAAATTTATTTTAAAATAGAAAAATGATTCTATAAATTATTTATAAATATTTAATGGATCATCCATTTATAATAATATGGTGAGTGGTAATTTATATTTATAAAATCCATGAAATATTGGGGGTTAAATCATTCATGTCTAAGATAATTTAGAACCCCATTAATTTTGGTTTTCTATGGTTTCTATTATATCTAATTTATTTTATCTTGGTAATCCATAATTAATTAAACTTAAATAAAATACATATTAATGATTCCTTTTCAATCAAGAAATTTCACTTCTTTATATTTAGTACTAATAATTGTTATCCTAGTATATTTTAAGATTATTAATAGAGTTATGGAAGATCACTTTAGGAGGTCTCCCATAAATTGAAATTTTATCCCTAAAATGTCTAATAACACTTTTAATATGTAATAAAATATGTGTGTTACATGCCCTGGTAATTCAACCGAGACATCACAGATTCAAAATGACATGAGATTATAATAAATGTTTTCATTAATGTGAATAAATATTTTTTTGACTTAGTTTATAAGATCAAAATTTATTTTTTTATAATAAGAATTCCCTCCAGGAATAAAATAAAAATCATTTGTTGATAACCATTCAAGCATATTATCCAAGAAAGGGTAGAAAAATTTATTCATTATTTTTTTATATTTTATTACTCTATAAGTATGGACAATATCATAATATTATTTATTGTGATTAATTAACAATCATTGTTCTTAATACACGTCATGATTTCCTTCAATGTATTGACATGAAGTGGGATGAACCATTATCTTACTAAAATCAAAAGGTTTATTTTTACATCAATGGTCACAATTAATTATTCTTATATACCCCCCCATAATTGGGAGTGAATGTGTCCATTATGTTTGTTGAGTAGGTTTACTTATTTTTTTAATAGTACTGAGCTAACACATAAAAAATTTACATACATATATCCTAATTTAAATTGAATGACTAAACAATTATTCATGAAAATTAAGAAAAGGTATATTTTATTTTAACATGATATAAATAATAAATTTAATTCATCTATAATATTAAACATATCCCAAAAATTTATTCTCTAATAGAACCCTTCTAGACATTTCTTACTTGATACAATACATCATAACCAGGGAGAATGGAATCATAGGAAAGGGTGAGCTCAAATCCTTATTTAGGGTAAATATTGGTGATATAATTAATTGATCCTATGAAATAATAAGTTTTGAATAAGTTATTGATATCATGATGATATCTTATAATTTTTTTACACAATCATTCATATGTCATAAATCACATGGCATCACATAAATCATTAGCATCTCACAAGACACGATTCAGAGTAGTGAGAATTCATTATTACTAAATCATTATCTATGAGAGAATATCATAAGAACAAGAAAATTTCATATTAATTTTATAATAATAATATTCCTAAAAAATAATAACATTAGTCTAGTCTAATTTCCATGACCATCATCTCATAATGGATGAAGTCCTATAGTGGACATAGTCAACTGACTCACTTATTTTCATCCCCGCAATGGGATCACTCCTCATATTCTTTATATTATCTCATGAGATATCAAAATTTAACCATTAAATATGATATATTTAATTCTCCCACCACATAATTAATCAAATATATATATATATATATATGTTCCATTAGATAAAAAATAATTCATCATTACATAACACAAGGAAAAGATAACGTTTTCATAAATATATCATAATCACATAATATTATGTCATTACAACAAATTACAAGTGATATATCACTACATTAATTCCCCATCAAATAATAATAAATATAAAAGGTCAATTACAAAGATTAAAAATATATTTTAAACACATTCAAACCATTACTAAAAAACCAGAAAATTATCCTTTTTATTAATAACATTTTAAAAAAATATTATCATTATATAAAGAAAATTATATTTACCAAAATTAAGCATGTAATATTTTAATGGAGTATTAAAATTAAATAATATTAATTCGAGTGGTAATATCCCTTTATGTGGTATATTTTATAAAAATTTCTTACACACTTTTTATAAAAATTAAAAAATAACATGCCTACAAATGTAATTGTAAAAGAATAAATTGAAATATTTAAAATGAAGGGAAAATATGGTTCAAAATGACATTAAATTTTAATGAAATGGAAAAAACAATATTATTGAACAAATATATAACATTAACCAAGAATAAAAAAAATGGCCAAAGTGGGAATAAAGGAAATTTTTCTTGAAATCTATTTCGTGATAGTTTTATATTCCAAAGAGATGATAATAAAATGATTACCTAAAGCCCATTAATATATTAAATGAGAATAAAATAAATGGTGTTTATTAGATAATTTTTTTATAATTATCCAATAATATATTCTAGGAGATAATATCAAGATAAAAAATGACATTAGATCATAAACCCATGATTTAGGTCTATACATTATTGATATGAATTGTTATATTCCTATATAATAAATTTAAATTTTTAATAAATATATTATAGGGACATATTTATAAATATATTATAATATATCTATTAAAACTTGAACATTAATAACATTATCCTCAAGATATTTTCTAAAGAGAAACAATGATCTTTAAGTGAACTCTTTTATTCAATTAAAATACTATTATTTAATGTGATATTTATCATATTCTTATTTGATTGCATGGGATGAATAGAATAACTTTTTTTTAAAAAAAATAAACAAAATATTTTATATGATTACATTATCAATACTAAATATATTTTTCAATTATAGTAAAGTAAATTTATACTAAAAACAAGAAAATTTTCCCCGAAATGGTTTAATTGATTTTTTTGAATAAATAAGACATTAATTTCTAAAAAATTTATACAATTTCATTAAAAATTAACATCATTATTAAAATCATAATGTAATGATTATCTTAGATAAAAATTTTCAAAATTTTATTCATTAGAGAATTTTTCAAAAAATAGTGAGGATAATAAATTTCAATGAAAATATTTTTTTTGTTTCAATAATTTAAAATATAATATTGTTTTAAAATGGATTCAAAGTAAAATAAGTTATATTATTTTATCATTAATCCTATCATGTTCATTGAAATCAATTTTATGGTTTAATTTTTTTTAAAAACCTATCTATACCTAAAAATGTATTTATTAGGAAAATAATATTATTAAGTTTTTAATTATTAAATTAAATTACCTTATTCCAATTCATTAAATTTAATCTTGGAAAATGGATTACATTATTGTTATCATGAGTCTCGATTTTTTTAAATATTTCCATTTTAGTATTTTTATTATAAATAGTAACCATAATGAATTTTTTTATGGTAAATTTAAATTGCATAATAATTAATATAAATATTATAAAAATGTACCAAAATCAACAAAAAACATACTTTTAATTTATTAGATTATTATATTTTATCATTATTCATTAAAATATATAAAACTTTTCATGATATTATTACATTCCTTAACTATTACATTTCTATTAATTAATTTAATTATAATACCAAAAATATAACTCTCTTTATTTATATATATATATAAATTTATATCAAGAATAAAAAACATATGTGGAATTATAAATGGTTACCTTAAATATAAACTATTTTATTTTCAATGTATATTTAGTTGTTTGAAATAATTAACTTATATTCAAACGTAACATTTGACCAATTACTTAAGAAAGTAGAAAAATATAATGTGAATGATATTAAAAACTTTATAAAAAACCTTTTTTATTGAGTTAAAGTGTCTGATGAATTAAGAAGATACATATAACATATTATATATTTTATTATGTTTTATATTATAATTATATTGTGTTCATGTTTTCTTCAAAATAAACATATTTTATTTGTTTTGAAAATTACATTAACAGTATTTTATATTATAAATATTTTAGTAATTTTTTAAAATATCAAAAAATATTTAAATAGGAAAAATAAAATGAAAATGGCCACAAATATCATTCCATGTTCATTTAAGACCCAAATGTTACATTAAAAGTAAGATTATAAAACATTAATATTGAAAAACTCATTACCATGATTAAGGGTAAAATTGGTAAACCAATTTTTTAAACAAAAAGATAAGGAATAAATTTTTATCTAAAATGATAAAAAAATTATTAGATTATTTAATTAATACCACAAATTCCATAGTTAAATCTAAATTTCATTTTTTGGTCAATTTGAAGTGATTTATATAGATATTATCCAATAATACTTCATGTATTTCAAAAAAATGACAATAATGTTATTTTAAAAAAAATATTATATTAAATGATTTAAAATACATCAAAATATGATATTGAGAATTATCAATTGTGTATGGAATAAAATTGCATCAATTTTCCACATATTAGTCATTTTTTCTTTTATGAAATCATTCAAAACCATCATATATTAAAAAACATATATATTTGTGTAACAAGTGATTAAATGTAAGAGATAAGATTGAAAACATATCTAAAATATCTCTGAATTTCATTATGTAATATTATTTAGACATCACCTCATATAATATTAAATTTTCTCCAATTTGGAGTCATTTAAACATGAAAATTATTTTATATCAATTTATATCAATAGGTAATTCCACGAGTCCCACTCTCCTATCATATAAATGGTGATATATTCTCCTCTCTTACTCAGACCCACTGATTTCTCTAGAATAGACAACCCAAACAGAATTATCTTATAAAAATCCCTATACACTAATGATATGATATATAATTATTAAATTTACATTAGATATTTTATTAATAATGGATCTAATGAGGGCCTTATAAGGAACATCTAATCGTCTTACCTAACCTCTTTCAATTTCTTTATTATTGTACCTCCTCTAATTCTATTGGACTCATCATAATATAATAACTTAAATATAAAAAATTTAATGAAATTTTATTTTGACTATGAATAAAAATACCACCCTCTCTTCCATAAAATGGGATTTGAAAGTACCGCTCATTCATACATGTCAACCACCGCCTCCATGTAGTGATGCAATTTATTTTTCATCACCATATATTCTGGATTGGTATTATGGTGGATTTAATGTTTATAAATTATATTTATCAAAAAAATATTCCTTTGGAATAATAATATATTATCTACAAATTTAATATCCAATCCATCAAAAAATGATAACATTGTTCATGAATACACATCTACTATCTCCACCGTGAAGAGATCCACAGTTATTGAAATCAATATTACATGGATAGTTATAACAAAAACTCTATTTCAAATATATTGTATAATAATTATTCTATAATATCATTAGTATTTTCCATTATTTTTTATCCCTCAATAAGTCAATACATCTTTCATACATACATATAGTCTACCGTCTCCGTGAATGGGGAAATTAATTTTTCTTCATCAACCTTTTATAGATGAATCTTATTATAAATGTTGATTACGTAAGAAAATTAAATGATTATTGACATTATAGAGATTATGTGATCATGATCAATGTACAAGGACATGAATTGTTGAACAAAAACAACTATGAAAAATTAGATAGTTAACATTTGACAATGATTATTTTTTTAAAGAATTATTAATAAATAGGTATTGAAATGTAAAAATCAAAAACAATATGATATTAAATGTATGAAATTTTTTCTATTATATATTTTTAATAATTACTAATTTATAATATAAGATGTTAAACTGACAAAGAGGCAATTAATACTTAAGATAAGGGTATATTTTACAATCTCATCATTATCCAGGGCTGTATAGGATTAGGTTTCAACTGGTAGAAATATATGATATATATATATATATATATATTTTTTCTTAATCTACTATGGTTATTTGTTAAAAATATATTTTTTCATTAATTTTTTTATTTTAATAACTCAAGATACAGAAAGAATATTTTTATAGAAAATCATCTTTTATTACTATTTAGTGAGGATATTTTTCTTGCATGTCCATATATCCAATTGAAACATTTCCTAAATTTTTTTAGCGTTATAGAATTATTTTTAAGGTAATTTTTACCCATTTTTTACATTCTATAATAATATTTCAATGTAATATTCTTTTCATTTTCAGAATGTGTTTCTTATTAAATTTTACTCAAATGTGAATGTAATCATTATTTTAACCTTCTAAGAAAAAAAATTCCCACGATTATGACCATCCAATTCATTAAATATTACATAATAGGTTTTGATAATTCTTTCAAAGGTTTATTTTCCCTAGTATTTTTTAAAATTATATTTTTTATTAATGAATTTAAAATTGAAAAGGGCATTTTCCTGAAGAATGAATCTAAGGATATTTTTCATTGTATTTATATTGATAAATATAAAAATTAATTTATGTATTCATTACAGGGGATTTTTTATAATAGTACCATACATATTATTTCTATAGAATGTTTATGAGACGATTCACTTGGATTTTTTTTGATATTTCATATACTTGATTATCCAATATATAAAATATTTTATTATTAATGAATGTGGTTGAATTTTTATAATATATTCCTATGATTAATTAAATAGAAATATAATGTGATTAGTGTGGCCCATAATTACATCACCTTGCGATTCATCGGTATGTCTTATTAGAAAAACTACATTAAGTTTTTGGTGTACACCTTACACATTTATATATGATGTG
Organism: Viscum album; assembly: GCA_963277665.1. Lineage (NCBI taxonomy): Eukaryota > Viridiplantae > Streptophyta > Magnoliopsida > Santalales > Viscaceae > Viscum > Viscum album. Next base: position 510,856,311 of record OY728167.1, on the reverse strand, counting down.
TTGGCACAATTCCTTGATGATATGTTTATGTTTTCTTTTAATAAGGGTCTTATGGTACATCTATGATGTTAAAAATGATTCATTACTTCATTACAAAAACATTTATTGATGTCCATGTGATTATTTAGAAAATTTGTGATATTCATATATATGTTTCAAGATCTTCTTATTATTACTATGGAATTATTTTTTCATCATTTACTACATCCATATTATTCATCAACCTCATGATTTTGAATAAATGGAATTTGTTTTCATTAAATTATTATTATAATCCTATTAAGTCTTATTTACATAGGGTACCATCTACTATATTTAACCCTTACTGGTAATTCGAGCTCACCCTTATTTTATATCATTTCCCCATGATATGAACAAGAAATAATTGAATAAGTTAAAACATATACGATATTTGGAGTCAGTATTTATTTTATTTTATTATTAATGTAAAAAAACTTTACCATGTATGTATATAGTTTTTTAGTGTACAAATATATTCAATCCTTTATATATGAGTTCTTCTAACTAGTCCCATTCTAATAATTTAACCATTGACCCTAGGAAATTGTGTTCATGACCTTTACAATTAGTATTAAAGAAATTTTAGTAGAATCCTGGGGAAATATATTTAGGAAAATATTTATTAAAGAACAAACACCAATTAAATTTGTTGAGGATATGTCTAATAATATTATAATATGACAGTGTTTTTGTTAAGGTAGATATTATGTGGGTTTACATAGAAATACATCCTTATATGGATACTATATGTGAATGTGGTTTTTACTAATATGTATGTAGGCTTATAAACTCAAGAATATTTGGTCCAATATATATCATCCATCATTATAATTCATGGTGAGTCTGTCATTTATACACACATGGTTGTATATTCTTAAGTGATATTCATAGGTCGGTTTAAATTTTATTCATGATCCATTATGATGAATGAGAGAATATAATTTATGGAATAATACAGTATGACATAATGATATGGGATAAACCTATTGATTCATGGGTTTATAATCAATTGCATGATCATATGTTTAGATTCATATATATCTATTTTGAGGTACTATGTGATTGGAGTTTAAAATGATTAAGGATAGTTAGGGATATATTTATAGGAATACAAACATTTAGTTTGATATATGTTTCAGTGATAATGTTATTTTAGGAATAATGATTCTATATTTTAGAGACATAATATTAAATTTATTAAATAACCTTAGGGTTAATGTGATTCTTGATGTAAATATAAAATAGTTAATTATGATTATTTGATTTTGTGGAAAAAATATGTATAAAAAAGTAGTTAAAATTTAATATGATGATTTATGTTTTTTAGGATGTTCATCATATTTTACAAAATTTTATAGGAACTATATTATTATAATTTTAGAAAATTGATAACCCCTAATTTGGGAGGCAACCCATTGCATCTAGGAAGTCTACGGGTGATTAACCCACAATTGGAGGGGAAACAAATGTGCATCGCATACAAATTGCTTAGGATATGTCCTATTTAGGATGAATTTTTTTAGTTAAATTATTTTTCTGAATTTTTTTTGTTTATTTTAGAAAGAATGTTTTATTATCAAAAAAATTTTAATTTGTAGAATTTTTCGTTGACTAATGGTACATCGAAAAAAATGATTTATTTTAGGTATATATAAACATTGTGTCTAATATAAAAAAATATTCTGGGGTAATGATAATTGGAATTTTATGTGTATCTTAATGGGTCTAAAATAACTATTCCTAATAAAATATTCTTCAATTTGGAGGTTAGTAATGTTCATTAAGATATATGATTATATTTTAATCAATAATAAATTGTTGGTTTTATTGTTGAATTTTGGAGATTACTATAATATTTCTTTATATAAATGATTATTCACTTTGGATGTTATCTTAATTTTTTTTAACCATTTAATTTATATAATTTTATTAGGAATAAATTATAATACTTTTTATGGATTATTTGATACATTGGAAGTTGATTTTATTGATTTGGGCTTGAAAACTTCATCTTTAAATATCATCATTTGGAAATGGTGGATATAATAGTGTAAATTGATTAAAAGGGTAACATTATACTTTTCATGTAATTGTATCCCCTTATTAAGATATTACATATGGTAATGTAGAATCATAAATCATGCAAATGATCTTGAAGTGAAAATTTATCATTTTCCCCAATTTCTTATGAATTGATGGTCTTTTCACCCCTGGCGGACTTTTGGATTTCCGGTCATTACCATTATCATGACCATGTTCTATGTTACTCTATAGTAGTAATTTGAAAATATTTTTCTCCAAAATTTCTATAATTTTACATCCACCAATGTTCCCTTTTTTGGGAACCCGATTATGTGTTATTTTCGGTAACCATTATGTTTCCTATATTCCCTTTTGAAAAGATGTTTTATTATATCTATGCATGATATGGATTTGAATAAAATATATTATACTGTTGTTTAATGATATTATATTTCAATGGTGTAATTTATTTAAGTGGGTAAAATGAATCACAGGAAAAATTGAGAATATTATACTCGATAGCCTACTTAACAATAAACACCACACTATATGCAAACTGAAAAATCCAATTAAAAATTATTATTTAATGTGGAAATTATATAATAGCCCCTCGATTGAAATGTATTAATTTTTTTAACCACATTATGAAAAAAATTATATTATTTTTATCTAACTTTTTTGTTAATAATCAATATATAATCAACTTTTAGTAAAGTCATTTTAAATATCGAAAATTCACTTTTCTTAAAAAATAGATTTGATTGATTTTTGTGAGTAGATAATATATTATTAATCTATAGAATATTAAATATTTATTTTTCATAATTAAATATACATTTTAAATAATCAATTCATTTTTATCTTAGTGTATTATATATAATTTGCTGAAAAGTCTTATTTTTCAATGAATGGTGAAAAATAGTAATATTTATTGAATAATGTATTTTTATTCAATAATTTTACTTTGTAACATTTTAAAAAGAGTTTTAAAATTAAAATATGATCCATTATAATAAGAATAGTCCAGTTTTATGCATTAGAATTAATTTAAATGTGGAATTTATTATGACAAGTTTTTAAAAATAAAATTTTATTTTCTTAAAATCTCTCTTCATTGTATTTTGTATTTTAATATTAAATGATTTTCCTCAAATTATAAGAATTTAATCTCTAAAAATGTATTCCATATTTCTAATTATAAGGCCTGTTTTGGAAAACAGTTCCCTTTTATTTTTTGTTCATTATAAATAGCAAACATGTTAAATTGGTTTTTCCATCATAATGGTATGTTTGGTTAAGATGTTTTAAAATAATATGATAAGGTCTCAAAATCAACCCATATCATTTCTATATTTAATTGGAATAATATATTACATGAATAATCATAAAAAATTATAATATGGGGTAATTATATGGGTGTTTCCTCAATTTATAACATTTTTATTATTTTTTCAATTTCATGTGAACAATATCACTCTCTTAAAAATAATATATATAATATTTTTGGATAGATAATAATGTGTTCTTATTTGATTATAGATGGTTATATGAATTATAAATTATAAATATCATGGGTATTGTTTTTAATTTTTAATTTTGAAATAATTTCATTAAATTCCCATGTAACACTGATAAAATGCTTGGGAAAGTAGTAAATAACCCCGATTAAAAATGACATTACAATAAAAACCCATACGACATGTCCATACATTCTTCATCAATATTATTAGGTTCCTATATAATAAATTTATATTTATCATCAAAAAATTATAGTTATGTTATTTATAAATATCTTATAATATAGTTATGACACCCTAAAAATTTGGAATAATATGCTCAATAGCTTGTTTAACAAGAAACAACAAGATTTATTTGAACTCTGATATACTATTATAAAACTATTCTTTAATGTGATAGTTAGAACATAATTGTAGGATAAGAGGGTATTAATAGGATTTAAAAAATTATTTTTAATATGTATAATGGTTTTATACATGATTTTTTATTAGTTATAGTTAAGTACCCACTTTTTAATAATGACATTATATTCATACAAAATTTATTTACATTAAAAAAATATAGATTTTTGTGAATAAATAATATAATTAATTTATAACACGTTAATAAAAAGGTTTTAAAATAATATAATTTCATTTTTATAGTCATCATGTAAAAAATACCTCAGTGTAATCTTATTGAAATATTCTAAAAAGTTTTACTTTTCAATGAATAGTTAAAAATAATTAATTTTACTGAAAAACGTATTTTTTATGAACTTAAAAAGTACCATTTTGTTTTATAATATATTAAAAATAACAAAATTTATCTTATTTAATAAATAATAAAATTTACATATTTGAATGTAAATTTAAGGATGTTTTTGTTTTAAAACTATTTATATACATAATAAACCAATTTCTAAAAAACACTATTTCATTATGTTTTGAAATCTAGGTTCTAATTATTTTATTCCACACATAGATATTTAATGTTTAAAAATGCATTAAATTTTTTTAATTATGAGTTATAATATTGGTAAATAATCACCTTCTAGTTTTCTTTTATGAAAGAGTAATGATTCAAAATATTTTTATAATAATAAAGTTAACTCGAGTAATTAAATATTGAAATAATATAATAAGGATTAAAAATCAAAAAAATACATACCAATATTTAATTAGATGAGTAAATTTCATATTTAGTCGTCCAAAATTATAAAATATAGTACTTTATTTCCACTTTCTCTCATGATAACAACTCTATTAATTTGTTTACATATAAAGTCAGAAATGTCACTCAGTTACATTTATTATATATAATCATTTTTGACTACGAGAAAAATTAATATTAAATTATAAATGGTTATTTTATAGATAAATTATTTTATTTTTTATGGTAATTATTTATGTTTTTAATTTTTAAATAACTTCCTTAAAATCATACGTAACGCTAACACATCGGTTGTGACCATAGTAAAAAATCTAGTGAGAAATTTTTAAAAACCAAAAAAGTAATATTTTTGGGTGAGTTAATGCTTCCCAAATTTTTTTTAAGAAATATATAGAATATTTTATATGTTTGATAGTTGTATAATCTAATTCAACTATTTTTCAGGTTATTTTCAAGGTAAAATTATGTGAATAGTTCAAAAAATGATAATAAATGGTATTGTGTTTTAAATTTATTTTAATAAAATTTCTCAAAATAAAAATAAAATATAAACATTTCATAATTAATATTCTATACTGTTTAAAGTCCCATTAAAATTCCATTTTGAGCCTATTTTGGCCATATATGTAAAATTAGAAACCTTTTTTAAAAAACCATTAATGTGGTTAATGTTAATATTGGTTAACCAAGGGGTTAAAATAAATGATAAGGTTTAAAATTAGATATAAAATAAAAAAATAATGGATTCTAATATTAAGATACTATGTTATTTATATTCTATTAAATTACATTTTTGAACAATTTTAAATGAGTTTGATACATTTTATATTATAATAATTTATGTATTTCAAAAAAATTACAATAATTATTTTATAAAAAATAAATATTTTATTAAATAATGTAAAATTCATTGAATTGATATATTCATAAGGTTTAAAATGATATGATTTACAATTGAAAAATATATATTTATGGCTCACATGAAAAATTATGATAAAATTCTTAATCTTTAAATAGTCGAAAACCTTGTTACATTCATAAATTTAACAAGTGTTTACGAGGGGTTAAAAAGAATATATAACGGTGAAAATGTAGCAAAAATTTATCTAAATTTTATTTTTTGTTATTATGTAGAATTATTATCATATTATCTTCCAATTTTAAAATTTTTTAATCTTTTTACTCTAAAAATTAATTTTTTATAATTTTTAAAGAATATGTAATTGCTAGTGTATCCCTCTCGTCAGATGTAAAATGGGATATACTCTCCTCTATTACTCACAAATTGTAATCCATCTACCTCTTCCAACCCTGACCTACTGATATTATAGAGATACCTATCTATGAATTATATTTTATGATCTTCTTAAAATTCCATTAACAATATCCTTAGGAAAGGATCTATATGAGGAATACTAGAGATATGGTAATCATCTTACCTGACCACTTTCAATTTATTTTCTTCTGATACCTCTTTTAAATCCTTGTTACTCATCATAATAAAATAAATTTTGTATCTTAAATATTCAAAAATTTAACTATTATTATAAATTCACCAATTTCCACCATCTATTCCATCGAATCGGATGCTAAAGTATTTTTCAGGCATACATGATGACTAAATCCACTACATAGTGATACAATTAATTTTTCATCTAAATATTTAATGAATATGTATATAATTGATTTACTTTTTATAAATTATATTTATGGAAAAATTAAACATCTAGAATGATAATATAATATACACCTTTTTACACTTTAATAATTTATAAAAAGATAACATCGCTCATGCATACGTATGGACTATCACCTCCACGAAGCAATGTCATTAGTTTTTCATTTCTATTACACGTGAATTTTATTTATGATATATTTAATCTATATATATATGATATAATAATGATTCTTTAAATTTCAATTATTATTTACCTTTCATTTGATCCATCCTCAAAATATTGAAAACTGCATCCATGTGTACTTACAACCTACCATCTCAGTGAATAGTGTAATTCATTTTTCTATATTTTCATTTTATTAATGAATATATATAAATATAATTAATACATTTTATTATTATATAATTATTATATTTCTTGAGGTGATGGGACCATGATCAATGTTAAATTATCAATGTTACCAAACCAAAAAAAACATGAAAAAAGAGGGAGCTAACATTGGATAATGATGATTTTATTAATGAATAGTTTAAGATGATTGATAATATGTAATAATTATACCACATTTGATATTATAAGTATGAATATAATTCTGGTATAAGACCATTATAAATTTAAATTTATTATATTAGAGGATTTAATCATATATATAGACAATTATCCATCCGATAAGGGTTTATTTAACAATCTCATTATTATTTGTGATTATTTGTGATTAACTCTCCATTAAGGGTACTATTTGACCTCTCAATAAAAAAAATTATCTACGCCTATTTATTTGTTAAAATTATATTTTTTTCATTTACTTTTTATTGTTTAGTTACTAAAGAGACATAATGAGTATTTTTAAGGGAAACTAGATTTTTTTCTATTCGGTGCAGTATTATTTTCTTCATTGTTCATATTTATATTAATATTTTTAAATACTTTTTTTACCATTCTAAAATGATTTTTTATATTTATTTTTCCACTATTTTACTTTCTATAAATACATTTTAAGGTAATATTTTTTTCTAAATCAGTTAGTTTTTAATTTTTTTATGAAAATGTGAAAGTAATATTTATTTTAAATTATTTTGAAAGGAACGGAGTTTCCTACCACCATGAATTCCTAACTATTTAAAATATTCTTTAATATTTTCCATTATTATTTCTAAATAAATTTTTTATTATATTTTATAAATTTTTGGTTCCAAAAAATAATTTCAATTTAAAAAAGGTTATTTTACTCAAAATTCGTTTTAGTGAAATTCTCATGGAAGTTCTATTCACCAATGAATGGAACCATTTTAATAAATATTTGTTATTAGGGTTCAGATTTGTTTCTATTTTACTTATTCTTTCATCAAATGGTATATGATTAGTTTGATGGCGAAATTATTCAAATTTTGTATACAAGTTCTTCCAATATAGTCAATTTTCCAGTATTGGGGCATGTTAATTAAGTTCTATTGCTTGTTTATATGATGAATTCATTTGAAATTTCATGTGATAAATGGGGCATAAAATTTTATAAACCATGTATTAATTGGTAGGTATCATTAAGAAAATTACTTTTGATATTTGACATATGCGATATTTAATTCTTCATAATGTCTTTGGACGAGTCTGTGATGGTATGGATAATATGTCTTATAATGAGGCCCCAATGTTACGTTAATGATGTTCATAATTATATATTCCATAATAATGAAAAATTTTATTCATGTCCAAGATATTATTTTTAATAGTTATGATAACCATGGATAAGTTTTAACCTCAGGTGATTATTTATATGGAATTATTTGATCATCATTAATTCCTTACATAATATTCTTCATGTTTATGTTATTGATTAAGTTGAATGTGTTTTTTGTAGTTTTAAATTTTACAATATATTATTTATTAATTACTCATGGTATATTCAACTATACATAACCCATATTTTTTCCTTTTATATTACACATATTTTGTTTCCATTCCCCAGGATATGAAGAAAGAATCATTCAATGAGTTCATGAATACATATTATTTACTTTCACAAGGATTAATAGTTTATTTCCAATATTAAAATGTTAATCTTATATTTATCTAGTTATTTAATTAAATAAACTATTCTATGCTTCTATATGTTATTTCTTGTATCTAATGTCAATGTAATAATGTTACCACTGACTCTGGGATGCTAGGGTTAAAAATTTGGATTCAACGTACGTTTAGTTGAATCCATGGGACTAAAATTTTAAAAAAATAAATTAAGGAATAAATCCTTGTGAAAATTTGAGGATATTTATAATTATAGGATAATATCATATTGTTTTTTATAAGGTGTATAATATATAGTTTTTAGTATGAATAAATGTTTTTTTGGGTACTTCAAGTGGACATGATTTTAATAAAGATTCATGTAAGAGTAAAATATAAAAAATTATTTGGTCTAATATATATAGGCCATCATTTTGATGCATGGTTAATGTTACCTTACAATATAACTAGTTTTACAGTATCAAGGGATATGTTTGGTTTAGCTCTATTTTTCTTTATGAACCCATATGAGGAATAAGAGGATAGAATCTATGGAAACCTATGATATTCCATAGTTATTTGAGATAACCCTAAATTGTATTGTGTTGATAATTCTATGGTTGATCATAAATTTAACACCATAGATACTCATTTTGATTTATTTTGTGATGGAATGGTAACATCATTGATGATATTTTGGGATAAATTAATTGGAAATGTTATTTAGTTTAGTAAAAGTTTTAGTGGGATGGTTATTTAATGAATAATGGTTCTATATTTTTGAGACATAAGTTTAATGTTGTTTAAACACATTAGAAATATTATTATCATTGCTGATAGGGTGATAATATCATTTTTATATTATTATATTAGGTATTTAAGATAAATTTTTTTAAAACCATAGTAGTTAAATTTGATTTGATGAGGAATTATATTTTTTACGATATTCATTATATTTTTATGAATTTTATAGGAATTATATTAATATTGTTTTCTAATATCAATGACCCATAGGATGGGTGAAGACCCTTCACATCAATACATGCTATGTGGCCTGAACTATCAACTGAATGGTGATAATGCTGATGTGCCTAAAACTATCCAACATGATTTCTGGGTTACTATGACCTGATTTTTTTACATAAAACATTTTATGGAAAAATATTATGTTTATTTTGAGAATCATATTTTAGGATCAAATCCTTTTGAATTTTTGGGATTGTGAGGTGATTAATGAAATTTTGATCTATGTTTTATTGGGTCTAGGTACATAAAACATTTAGCTCTAATCCAAATGAATGTTGGGAAGAATTATACAATTTTTTTGAGTTTTAATCTAATGGATATTTGAAATTGTTTTTGGATAAAAAATTATTTATTCTTGATGTTTTTATGTTATTTTTGAGATAGGTTTATTTATTGATATATAATAAGCCTTAGGTTTTATTTTTTAATTAATGATATTAAATTTTTATTCCTTCATTAAAAGGTTCATTCATTTTGAGTGTTATATTGATTTATTATAACCCTTTTAACAGTAGTAATGACATGAGGAATAATTAATCATTCTTTCGAACATTATTTGATCTATTGTAGGATGGTTTTTTACATCGATCAAGAAAACTTCATAATGAATACTCATTATTTAGAGAAAAATATGAGATTATAGGGTAAATTTATTTAAAGTATGAAATTATACGTTTAATTAATGTTTAATTCACTATGTTCAATGACTACATGGTATAGAATTTACATACCTCATGGAAAATGATACTGAAATAAACATTTTATCCTTTTACCTTATCTTACAATGAATTTTTGGTCCTTTGACCCCCCATCCCAATGATTTATGGTTTTTAGGTTATCAAATTTCTCATGACCATGTTATGTATCACTCTATTTTAGTTCATGAACATTATTTTCTCTACCATTTCATTAATTTAACTTTCCACTAATGTTCAACTTATTTTGGAACCTAATAATATATTATATTATGAAACCTTTATATTTCCCATGTTCCCATTTTAAATTATTTTTTATTATCTATAAATTGATCTCCCTTTACACTAAAAATTATTTTCAAATATTGAACCTTTTGGACCGAGAAGATATTATGAGGGATCCATTTCTTTGGGAACTGGAATATAACACCCTTAAAAATTTGAATACTATGCTCGATAGGTTTTATTACAAGAAACATCTGGGTTTATAAGAAATAAAATATACTATTAATATATTACTATTTAATGTTATAGTTATGAATTAGTCATTGGATTTTACGAGCATGAATATTAATGATTGCATTACGGAAAATTTTTATAATGGTTTTATATATTGTTTTTATTAATAATAAATAAATACCCTCTTTTTATAAAATTCATTTAATATTTCTGAAATTACTTTCACTTCGAAAATGTATTTATGATTTTTTGTAAATAAAAAATATAATATATTTCCTCCATAATTAAAAAAGATAATTGAAAAAATTTAATACGTCCAGTTATTATTATATTAATATAAATTTTATATAACTTTTTTAAAAAAATTTATTAATCAATGGCATGGTGACGTGTTCCTCGACTGCCTCATAATCTTTTGGATTATGAGAAGTCAGTCGAAAACATATTTCATTCACCCTCCTTCGATGGAACCAGTATGATTGTCTTTGTGTTTCCCCTAATACGTCCTCGCTCATTTCTGGTTTAGCTCTGTTGGTGCCTCTTCTTAGTGGTTTATCATCATAGGATAGAATGAGGAAGGATTTTCTTGTTCTTCCCAAGTCATTTCTTGGTCAAAGAGGGTGTCCTCTAGAAAATATCATGCCCAACGATGTTCCCTTGAATTTTCATCCCTCGTTCCACCTGTATTTTCCATTGTGTTCGTGTTTGGTCCTCTATAGAAGGTGCCTATGGTTCGTTGGTCCCGTGGTCCCACAGTCTGGAGAACTGTCAATGATTTAATGCTTTTCACTCTCCCCCAATGACTCATTTTCAGGTCTCGATTTCAATATTTGGACAAATTGAAAACTGTTTTTTGGTTTCTTTTTTTCCTCCCGCTCAGGACATCGATTCTGTGGTCTCCTCTACCATTTCTCATATATCCCTCTTAAAAAATCCACTTTGTTCTGGTTCGATGACTTCCTTGATGATTTGGGTGGTCCTTTTGTCTTTTGGTATGGCAACATGATTTGGGGATCTATTTTTGGTTGGTTTGGTGTGACAGTTTCCATCCCATGGGTTTTCTTCGGCATCTGGTTGCAGTTGCAAGAGTGCATCGACCTCAGTGGTTGTGGTATAGTGCAGGCGCTCTGTTGGGTTAGGTTGGATAATACTAGTGTCCTGTTTGGGTTCCATGGTGGAGTTGGATATGGTAGAGTTTCTTCTTGAGGTGAATGTCTTAGATGGAATCTATTCGATTATGTTTTATGGTGATGGGTGACGTGGACTTGTGCAGGGCTGTGATAGATGGTTACGGGACCAAATGTGTTCACTCATTCTGTTTTGGGGTTGGTCTATTCTTGTAATAGGTTTCATGGATATCGTAAGTTTTTCTTATTTTTCATAGGGGTTCTTCTTGTTGTCTTCTTGTTCAGTTCTCACTTGTCAATAAATTTACTTTTAGAAAATACAATAATTGATTTGAAGGAATACTGAAAAATAGTATTTTTTCTTCAAAAATTTAGATCCATTTCAAAAATATAAATATAATCATTTTGTATGATTTTTTCATGTTAGAATTTGTTATTTTATATTTTTATCAATAAAATTAAGTTTTTGATTAAATTTTAATATAAAATTTTCTATGAAAATATATTTATATATATAATAGATTTTCTTGAAGAATTTTTTTATTATGTTTTTCATTTTAATCATAAATTAATTTCATCAGCTTTATTAAATAAAATCATAAAAAAACAATTTCCATATTTTGAAATAGGGGGTTCAATAATTTTAAATAAGTACCTTTTATTTTTTTCATTATCAATAGTAACCCTAGTAAATAAAATTACCATTATACAGGTAAATCAGGTAATTATGGCTCAAAATAATATCATTAGCTATCAAAATCAACCATAAAATTTTCTATATTTCATTGTATAAGTATGTCTCACCAATATAAAACCAAATTTATTATATGGAGTTAGTTAATTACACTATCCTAAGATTATATCATTTATATTAATTTTTTAAATATAATTTCTTGAATGACACTCTCTTGCAGTTAATATTTATAATATTTTGTAAAAGTGATAATAATAAATTTTTCTTGGTCATAAATTGTTATTTGAATAATAAAATAGTTTTTTATCATTGATAATTTAAAAAAATTTAGTTAGTAAAATATTACCTCAAATGATTATGCAACACTGACACAACACATATGCAAGAAGTAAACAATTCACGTAAATGATTTTAAAAACACATGAGGTAAAATTGTATCGTGAGTTATGGATACCAAATAATTATAAAGACAAATATATAATATTATATATATAAGAAATTTTTAAATTAGAATTCATCTACATTCATGTTTCTTTCGAAGTCAAATTATGTGGATATTTCCTAAAATGAAATTAAGATTATTTTTTGTTAAATATATTTTATGAAATAATTTAAAAATAATAGTAATTTAGAAAGTGAAAATTATTATGATAAATAGTATAATATTTCAAACATTTTAAATTCCTGATATAATAATAACATTATATGATATACTATAAAATATTTATATTGAATTTTTTTTGCCATAGTTCAGGTTAAAAATGGTTTACCAAGATGTTAAACCAAAAGTTAATATCTAAAATGATATCCAAGCCAATAAAATTTTTAATTGATGATAATATTAATAACATATAAGCCATTTATTTAATTATATTTCATATTTTAACAAATTAAATAATTTCGACACATGTTATATTAATATATTTATGTATTTCTGAAAATGACATTAATGATATTTTATAATTACTGATATTTTAATGAATTATTTAAAACAAATATAAATAATATATTAATATAATTTTTTGGAATATTGTTTAAAATATCAATGATTTTATAATTATTAGTCACTTTATCTATAATGGTAATATTCACGACCTTTAAATAGTAGAAAATTAGATATTCAAGAAATTTTCAAAATGGATAGAGGTGTTTAAGATAAGAGACAAGGATAAAAAAATAATAAAAAAATATCCAAATAGTAATTAAGTAGATTATTTGGAATTATAATAATATTATATTTTAATTATTTAATTTTTTTATCTATTTTCCGTGATTGTTAATTTATTATAATTCAATGCTTTTAATAATTCACAAAGTTCCCCTCTGATCACTTGTAAAAGTTCACCATTTATCCTCTCTTCCTTCCACTCATTGATCCATATAAATCCACCAGGAACTACCAAAATATATTATAATCATTCACCTACATTAATTAGAGGTATTTTTATACTTTAGATATCATTCTAAGAATCCTTATGAATGGATCTATAGGTGGCATGTCGAAGAAGAGGTAATAGTCTTACCAAACATATTTTAATTTATTTCTTCTAATACCTCCTATTAGATTATGATATTCATCATCAAAAAAAAAATTTAGAATAATGAGTACAAATAAATTTCATTATTATTATGTTACAACCAATATACATCATCTATATCATCAAATGAGAAGTGAAATTATCACTTGTACGTACATGTAAACTACCACATCTACATAATGTTACAATTCATTTTTCATGTACATGTTTCATGGATGAGAATTATATTCGATTAATTTTTTTAAATTATATATATTAAATATTTACTCTTCAATAAATATAAAATAATATCATGATTTTTTCCTTCTCATCAGTTGGAAAATTATAACGTCGCTCATTCATACATGTGGATTAGTACCTCCATGAGGCAATGAGAATTGATTATTCCTCTAAAATTTACATGGATATTAATAAGGATGTATTTAGTGGATATATGTGATATAATAATGAATCTAAAAAGGGGTTATTATTTACCTTTCTTTTATTATTTCTTTTGAATAATGATGAAAATGCTCTCGCATATATGCGGTCTACCGAATCAATGAATACTGTATTTAATTTTTTTATCACTAAAATTTATGGATTAATATATATATATATATATATAGTGAATATATATTATAATAAAATAAATATTAAAATCATATTTATTATATGACCGTGATCAATCTATAGGGACCAGAACAGCTGAGCCAAAACAATGATGAAAAATGTTATAGTTAACACCATCAAAAGATGATTTAAAAAACTAATTATTAGTTAATATGTTTTTAAAATTTTAAAATCTTATAATATATGATATTATTAGTATGTATATGTTTCCGTAATATGATTATAATATATATAAATTTATTATATGGGATATTAAAATCATGTTGGAAGAAGGTCAAAATTATGGTAAGGGTTTTTTTAATAATCTCATCATTATTTAGAATTGTTACTGTTTCAGTATCTCGTGGGGGAATTATTTGATAACTATATTGTAATCCCAATTTTTTTTCCTTTTCAGAATGGAATTTATTAAGATTATTCTTTTTCCCTTCATTTTCCAATTTTATGTACTCAAGACACCATAAAAATGTTTTTAATAAAAGAAAACTTATTTTTATATTCTGTTCAAAATATTTTTCGTCCAGGTCCATATTTTCATTAACTTGATTTCAATAATGATATAAAATTTATTATATGGCTGATAAATGTAATTTTTACCCATGTTTTACTTTCAAATGAAATTTCTTGAAGTATTATTCTTATTATTTTCTAAACGAGTTATTTTTTGAGTTTTTAACAAAAGTTTGAAAGGAATAATTATTTTAATGTATTAAGTAGGAAAAACATTTACCTATGTATTGTACAAAAAATAATTTAGGTATTTATTTTCATTTTCCCATTAATATTTTCAATTTATTTTTTTCATAATATACTAGAAATATTACATTTTTCAAAAAATAATATCATAGTTAAGAGGGTATTTTCCTCAAAAAAAATTGATTAATGATATTTTCATGTTATTTATATTCATCAATGACAACTACCATTTATTTTATATATAATATACTAGAAAATTTTTTATTGAAACCATACTTATTCTTTATATGGATGTTTTATAATAATTTTCAATTAGGTGTTGTTGACATTTTGTATTCTAGTTCATTCAATAAAGGTATTTTTTGGATTTTGAGGAATGTTGATTATGTTTTATTAGTTAATCATATAATGATTTTGTATGAAATAAAACATTTTGGCTGGGGAATAGAAGTATATTGACCCTAGATGCATAAATAAGTTCCATGAGATAATATATTTATGAAAATTATAATCTTAATACCCATTTATTTATTATTTATTGGAATTAGACTATGATAGTATGTTTAATATATCTTGGTATGATTCCATGTTTGTATGTTTATGTTTCCTAGAATTATGTATCCCCTCATTATGAAATAATTAATTTATAACAATGTGATTATATTTCATAGATTGGTTTCTGGATAATTTGATAATTTATGTTTCATTATTTTATCATAATTCATTCATGTTGAACTCTTTGTGAGATGTCCATTTTAATAATCAGAAATCATTGTTTTATTTATGTCAATTTAGTCTTTGTAGATTTCAGGTCTTTTGACTCAATCATAGTTATAAATTCGGTCGCACTGATGAGAACGGTCACACTGATTACAAAAGTCTCACTGATGACAATGGTCACACCGATAACAATGGTCTCACTGATGAGAACGATCGCAGACATGAGCTATCGATACCGATGCTGATCACATGAGCTACCGATACAGATACTGTTCACATGAGCTGCCGATACCAATGCTGATCCCATATGCTTCCGATGATGATGTTGATCAAATGAGATACTGATTCCGTCGCTTATCACATGAGCTACTGATACCGATGTTGATCACATGAGATACCGATACCAAAGCTGGTCACATGAGTTACCAAAACCGACACTGATCACATGAGCTACTGATACCGACGCTAATAACATGAGCTACCGATACCGATGCTGATTATATGAGCTACCGATACTGATGTTGATCACATGAGCTACCGATACCGATGCTGATCAAATGACCTACCGATCTCATGACTCACTGATAGTCATGAAAACTGTTTGAATTTCTATTAACTCTTATTTAATTCCAATTGTAATATTTGATGTTTTTAATGCAATTAATGTTATTTAATGATAGTTGTTGGAATGTTAGGGAACCGTACCTCATACCTAGGAAACGGAAATCATTCCCATTGTCGGAGCTCATGGAATATAAGGAAGATCAAGCTGTAGTAAGAAAGAGACTTTAATATAGAAAAAACACGAGACATATTCAAGAAGATATACACGTACATGAAAAGAAGTACACACGAGGAACTTAAAGAACACTCATACTCATCAAGAACATAAGTTCAAGGAAGAAGTTGAATTGTTACAAAGAACACTTTCAAACTCTAGCTGAACATTTACATAGGATGTGAAGGAACAAGAACAACGACACTCATTTTTTTCTTGACAAAAACCAGAGAAGGACTCACAGCCTCATTTGCATCAAACAAAGGAGTCCAGAGCTTCACTCACAACACAAAGAGCACTCTAAACTCATCTCTATCTGTTTAGCTCTATTTTGATTCATTCATTTACTTTTTGAGATGTGTGTGTTGTATTTACACACTAACTCCTGGACTGAACTAGAGGATACTAAATCCTCACTCCAATCTATTTATACCTATTGTATCCCACTGTGAATTGTGGTAGAGGTAAACTGTAACCTGGACAGCCTGTGTGCTATTGATTTGTTTTCACACAAAGAACTGTGGCAGAGGTCTATGGTCTTGGACAGTCTGAACACTGTTGTAAAACCCTCGATCCAGGGTGTGGATCATAGTTTATATAAACTGTTTGAGAGGACTAAGTCTCGGATTGATACTGAACATATTAGTTATATCTTATATGCATCTTAGTCTTAGTTTAGCTTATTTTTTCTATTCTTCTGCTATATCTTTGAATTATACACTTATTTCAAAGTAACTCTGATAGTTAAAATAACATGTGTTTGTATTTACTATAAATCATTAAGATAGCTTCAAATGTAAATTATTCTTCAGATTAGATTAACTAACAACTAATAAATCTCTTGAGAACCTAATTGACCCTTTTTTGTATTACAAATTCACTACAGTTTACCTTGTTATTTGTTTTGGTTGATTTTAATCATAAATATTTTAACAGAAATATTTAATTGGAACTCAATTCAACCCCCCCCCCCCCCTCTTGAGTGTCCACTCCGACCAACATTTTTTATCAGAGGATTGTTTTTAATAAAGTATTTCAAAACACTCTGTTTTTCAACTATGATTTTAGTTGTATCTGAATGATCTTAAATTTCAGTTAGTTATAAATTTTATCTCTTTAAATATATTTTTTAAAATCTAACTATGGACAATATATTAGAAGGTGCTGCTACAAACATGCCACTTTTATTTAATGGTACAAATTATTCCCTGTGGAAGCTGAAAATAACAATTCATTTGGAAATTATGGGATTTGATATCTGGACTGATTTAGAAACTCAATATAAGATTACAGAAACTGTTAGAACTACTTGGGATGAACCTACTAAAGAAGCTTACGATAATAATTGTAATGTAGTGAAAGCACTGTATTGTGCTATAGGAGATGAATAATTTAATTGTATATCTGCTTGTAAAAATGCCTATGATATTTGGGACACGTTGGATATTTACCATGAGGGAACAACCAATGTCAAAGAAATGTGACTAAACACATATACTATTAAATAGGATAATTCTAAAATGAAGTCTGATGAACCTATTTTAGATATGTATCTCAGGTTCAATGATATTGTCAACACTATGAGCTCACTTGAAAAAGTTATTCCAGCAAAGGAGAAAATCATGATAATACTGAGACGTCCTCCAGACAAGTGGAGGGGCACATCATTTTCAATTAGAGAATCATGTGATATTTGTTCATTACCTATTAAGGAGCTGATTGGTATGTTTATTATGTATGAAGAGGAAATTAAGGTAAACATGGAAGAAGATGATGAACCAAAAAGAAAGTTAGTGGCATTTAAGTCTACTTCCTCGAGGTGCAAGGATAAGGAGAAAGTTCACATACCTACTAAAAGATCAAGCAGTTAAGAAAGTGCATCAGAAAGTGATGCAGAAATGTCTTAGATATCCAGACTATTTAAAAAAATTAATAAGAAGAATAAATTCTTCAGAAAAACAAATTACAATGGAAAATATGACAAAAAATGTCATTGGAAGAAGGATTGGAAAAGTTCTGATATAAGTGATGACATTTTTTTCAATGATTGAAAAGGAGAGGAAATGTAAAAGCAGATTGTCCAAAATATATGTTCAAGAAGAAATATGACTACCAAGAGAAAAAGTACATGAAAGCTATGAAAGAAACTTGGAGTGATTTAGAATATAGTTCATGTGATTCTAATTCTACTCAAGGGGAAAAATCTCAAAAATCTAACATGGATTTTATGACAAACACATCTGAGGTAACACTGGATACTCCAGCTTTAAATTCATATTATTATAGAGTTGATTCTGATTCTGAATCTGAAAATATTTCTGGTGAATAATAATTTGAATATTGTAATATTCTAGAAGAAACATGTAATTAAATGAAGGACAAGTATAAGATGTTGAAAAAACAACATGCTTTGACGAGCTCTGCTAAATCTGCTCTTGATGTAGAAAAGGAAAAGAATGCTCAATTACTTAAGGAAAATAATGAACTGAAATTGTCTAATGATAAATTAAGGAAGGACTTAAAAAATTCACAAATGGAAAAGATACACTTACTCAAATGTTAGGTAATCAAGTGGAACCAAAATATACCACTTGAATATGATATCATCCTAGACAAAGACAGATTACTAAGAATAGATTTATTCCTAAGACTAGACATAATGCTTCTAGTTCTAGTTCTAGATGTTCATATACTTCAACTAGTTACTCAGATAGTTATAAATCAAATTTAGTTTATATTTGAAAATCTATTGATTCTGTAAATTATATGAAACCAATAAGACAAATCTGGGTACAAAAATCATCACATGCTAACCTGTCTAGACCTAAGAGAATCTGGGTTCCAAAATCATTTTCTATCTAAAATTGTTTTGTGGGAAACTTGATTGAAAAGATCCTGTAGGAACACATGGTATTTGGACTTTGAGTGTTGAAGACACATTATAGGAGGCTTTTCATGCTTCCAAAACTTAATCAATGTTTATGGAGGCCATGTCACCTTTGGTGATAATTCTAAAGGAATGATCATCGGCCTAGGCCAGATAGGTAACACTGATTCAGTTTTAATTTCTAAAGTATTATTTGTTGATGAACATAAATATAATTTGTTAAGTATTTCTCATTTTTGTAATGATCGTTTCGATGCTAAATTTGAAAATTACTCTTGTAATGTTTTTAATTCTAAAATTTCTTTAGTATTTTATTTTTTGATAAATGAAAATTTTTATGCAGTTTATTTAAATTCTTTAGACAAACAAAAAGTTAATTGTTTAAATGATTTTTATAAAGAGTCTTGGCTGTGGCACAGAATATTAGGACACTAAAATATACACTCACTTAGAAAACTGACTAGGATGAACATAGTTAGAGAACTACACAAACTAAAATTCCCATCAGACAAAGTTTGTACTCCCTGTCAAAAGGGAAAGCAACATAAAGTTTCATTAATATCAATGAAATAAGTTTCAACTTATAAACCTCTGGAGTTGGTTTACATGGACTTGTTTGGACCTTCTAGAGTTTCTAGTTTAATTGGGAAGCACTATGTCTATGTCTTAGTAGATGAATTTTTAAGATATACTTGGGTATACTTATTGGCTCACAAAAGTGAATCTTTCACTTAATTTATTAAATACTCTAAGTCTGTAGAAAACCATAGTGGACTTAAGATTAAGACCCTGAGAAGTGATCATGGTCATGAGTTTGAAAATCCTGAGTTTGAATCTTATTTCTCCCACAAAATCTATAGTCACAAATTCTCTGCCCCTAGGAAATCTTAGCAGAGTGGTGTAGTAGACAGAAGAAATAGAACTCTTCAAGATTTTAAAAGAACTGTGTTAAATGAGTATAACCTACCTTTTTATTTTTTGGTTGAAGCATTTTATTCAGATTGTTATATTATAAATATATTCTTGATTAGACATGTTCTTATGAAGACCCTTTATGAATTTTGGAATAATAGAAAGCCTAAAATTAGTTACTTCAGAAACATTGGTTGCAAAGTAGTTCTTCTCAATACATAGGATAATCTAGACAAATTTGCATCCAAGTGTGATGAATGAATCATTTTAGGATATTCAATTACCAGCAAAGCCTATAGAGTGTTTAATAAGAGAACCATGTGTTTGGAAGAATCCGTACACATAAAATTTGATGAAACTGATGCACATGAACATAAACCATCTCTTGTAATTCTTGAAGAAGATGTGTCTGTTCTGAACCATAGTGATAAAATCAACGAACCTGTTATAAAGACAACCAGTTCTGGAAATATTCCAGAATCTGCTTTTGTTGAACCCTAACCTAGAGAAGAACCTGAAATTTATAGTCATACCTTTAATAAATCAATTATGGCTCTAAAGAATCATCCGTTGGATGCTGTTGTTGGTATTCTTGATAGAGGTACATAGACTAGAGCTTCTCTAAGAAATCAGGTTGAACATCAAGATTTTTTTTCGCAGTTAGAACCTAAAAATATCAATGATGTAATCAATGATGAATTTTGGGTAATATCTATGAAAGAAGAACAAAATTAATTTCAAAGAAACAATGTCTAGGAATTAGTTGACAGACCTAAGGACACTTTAACTATAGGAACTAAATGGGTTTTTAGAAATAAAATTGATGAGTCAGGAAACATGAATAGAAATAAATCAAGACTATTTTCACAAGGATATAGTAAAGAGAAAGGAATAGACTATGAGGGAACCTTTTCACCTATAGATAGATTAGAGGCTATTAGGATTCTACATTCCTATGCTGCTCATATGAATTTCAAGTTATATCAAATGGATGTCAAAAGTTCATTTCTAAATGGTTTTATAATTGAAGGTGTTCTTGTTGAACAACCACCTGGATTTACAAACCCCCATTTTCAAAATCATTTTTTTAAACATTCTAAAGCTTTATATGGTTTAAAACAGGCTCCAAGATCTTGGTATGATAGACTAACAAATTTACTCATTTTCAAAGGTTTTACTAAAGGGATTGTTGATCCTACTCTCTTTATTAATAGAATTTAAAAAGATAATTTTATTGTACAAATCTATATTGATGTTATTATATTTGGATCCTCTAAACACTCTTTAAGTACTGATTTTTCAAAGATTATGTAAAATGAATTTGAAATGAGTTTAATGGGAGAACATAAGTATTTTCATGGATTTCAAAATTTTCACAACAAGGATGGTATTATTCTGAATCAAAGTAAATATACAAAGGTTATTTTAAAACGTTTTGGTTTGGATAGTAATAAGGTAAGTAACACACCAATGAGTGCCACCTATAAGTTGGATGATGATGAAATTGGGAAACCAGTTGATCAAACCAATTATAGAATTATGATTGGAAGCTTACTTTACATTAATGCTAGTCGACCAGATATCATGTTTACTGTATGTATGTGTGCAAGATTTCAAGACAATCCTAAATAGTCTCATTTTCTTTCTATGAAAATAATTATCAAATATCTTAAAAATACTACCAATTTAGGTTTGCTTATTCAAAATAACAATCCTTTGACTTAATGAGTTATTCAGATGCTGACTTTGCTGGCTGCAAGTTAGATAGGAAGAGAACATCTGAAACATGTCATATTTTGGGAAAGTCCTTGATCTCTTGGTGTAGTAAGAAATAAAACTCTGTAGAATTTTCTACTACTGAAGTAGAATACATTGCTATTGGTAGTTTTTGGGCACAGATTCTGTGGATGAAACACACTCTGTTGGACTATGGATATCAATTTAGACATGTGTCTATAAATTGTGATAACACTAGTGTAATTAAAATCTCTAATAACCATTTGTCTCACTCTAGGGAAAATCACATTGATGTCAGAAATCACTTTTTGAGAGATCATTATCAAAAGGGTGATATCTCTATGGAATTTATTGAATTTGGACATCAGTTAGATGATATTTTTACCAAGCCAATAAGCTCTAAAAGGTTATACTTTATTAAACAATAGTTAGGTAAGATCAATCAGTGAAACTAATCAGGGAAACCGATCAGTGAAACCGATCAGTGAAACCAATCAGTGAACCCGATCAATGAAACTGATCAGTCAAACTGATCAGTCAAACTGATTTGTGAAACTGATCTATGATACCGATTGAGTTGTACAGTTTGTGAAACTGATAGTGTTTTTCAAAATGATGTTGTTTTACTTCATCAATATTTTGTTTAATATTGTAACCATAAATGATAAATGTAATGACCCTCAACTATTTCTAAAGACTCTTGACCTTCCATCTCCCGCCGAACTCCACTTCTTCTAAATCCCGAACCTTTCAAACCTTTCCAGCCTCTCAATCCTCTCAAACCTCCAATGGAAAAGAAAAAGAGACAAAGCAAGGAATCTGAAGGTTCTCTCCTGTTAAAAGGGCACTAGGAGAATTGAGCAGCATGACTCACAAATTGGTAAAACCGGAGTTGGAAACTCGGGTGGTTACCACAGAAAAGAAAGTAAGTTCCGATTGGGTGTTATCTAGCAAGTCTGCACTTTTAAAAGTTTTTCAGTTTCAAGGATGGAAAGACTTTTTCTGTGATAATAACAGAGTCTACTGCCCGAATCTAGTGCATGAGTTTTATCTAAATTTATGTATTGTATTGGATGGAGTAGAGGCTGCGAGATTATCTTCAATAATCAAAGTAAAAAAGATAACTTTCTCATCAAAGTAGTGGTCTGGATGTTTGGGAGTACCTCACAATGGTAGATATGAGGATTACACTGGTGATATCCCTCCTACGACTAAATATTTTTCTTATTAGATTGCACTAGAGATACTGACTAGTAAGTCTGAATCCATAAGAATAACTGCTGTTGAGTTGGATGGAGAAAGTAGTATTTGGTGTAAGTTTATTCAACACCAGATCTTTCCGTGAAAAGGTGATTTTTCTGTCGTAAAGTATCAAGCTGTTTTCTTGTTATTTTTATTGTTAAATGGTGAAAAGGCCAACTTGTGTAGATATTTAACTGTTCAAATTTCGGAGATGGTAAACCCATCCAATAAAACTAAAACCCTGTTCTATTCTATGGAAATCTTTGTCATGCTAATGATCTTGGGATGTGTTGAAGATGGAGATGAGTGTATCTCATCCAGTAGTAGTTTTTGTATTAACAATGATATCTGCAAAAGAATTAAAATCAATAGGAATCCATGGAATAAGGCTTGGACTACTGAGGAAGATAAGTGGTATGAATCCTTTAATCCTTCTGATCATCTTTAGAGACCAAAGGGGATGAGAGATACCGGTTTAAAACCTGATGAAGAAGTTATTTATTATGATAAGGAAGAGGATAAAGTGGCTCCAAAGGACACTAGAAAGTCTAGCAAGGAGAAAGATGGGGATGCTGAAACTAATGTTAATGTGGATGCTGAAAAGGAACCTCAGTTTCCTCCTGATGAAAGGAGTGATCCTGATACAGTATTTCCTAAGAAAAGAAGAATGAAATTTTGACCAGCCAGTCCACCTCTCAAGTTACTAGAGTCAGAACCTCTTCTAGGTGATGCAGAAGAAGCTGAAACCAAAAAATCAAATTCTGAGCGGTATGAATCCAGTAGTAATGATAGTACAAATCAACAATCGGTCAATGATGATGGTGAAGATGGTTATAATGATAGTGATGGTAGTAGTGATGAGTTTAGTGATGATGATGATGATGAAACTACTCAACCAGTAGATATTGACAATGAGATCCAAGATGATCCTCAACCCCAAGTAGATGAGCAAGAAACTATTCTTGAGGATGAAAGGACAGTACAGTCAGAGATTGATGCGGATGGGGAAGTCTCACATGAAAATTATGGAAATTCCAGGGTTGTGAAACCTCTGTATCCATAATGAGAAGATTCATGGGAAGAACACCCCGGTATTGTAGTTCTGGGTTTAGAGTATTCAGAGGAAGAGGAAGAAGAAGTGCATACTACAAGAGTAAGTGATTCTGTTAAGGCTCGACTAGTTTCGGAGTATATTCAAGTGACAATAAATAGACCTGGTCCTTTAATTTCACAATCCAGACCTGGTCCTTCAGTTGCACAATCTGACTTTGACTTATTTAATCTTGAGTTTCTCCAAGCAGTTATAGAGATAATGAAAGAGGAATTTTCTAATGCTCATACTCCTGTGAATCTATCCGAGGCTGCTATGGATGCCTTAACTCAAAGTGTGGTAAGTATCATTAAGCCAGACATGTGCAATGCTGGTCAGATGATTGGTAGGAATATTACCTCTCTAAATCAAATTCTCAAGGATTTAATAAGTGTCTTAATCTCTCTGTCATCTGAGTTTACATCAACTAACAGTAGTATGATGTAAGAATTGATAAATTTGATTGAATATATAAAGAAATATTATTTTAGAAAGTTGAAAATTGAAATAACTCAGATTGTTGCTCAAGCTTGCTCCTCCAAAGTGACCATGATCACTGATCATGAGATCAATGCCTTAAAGGATATTGTCAAGGAAGAGTTGGCAGCTCTTGGGAAGATTCTAGATTTTGACTCCTTGCAAAAGATGCATGAAAATAGTGATCATACTCACAAGATGGTGAATTTGTATTCACCTGATGCTAATAAGGCTGAGAAATAGATCACAGAGAATGTGGATCACTACTTTTCTAAAATTTATACGAAGCATGAGTTGAACCATCAATTTAAAGTCTTGGCTGAGAATTTGAGGCTTCCTCCAGTCACTCAAGCCTTTAAGGCTCAAGTTCAACATTTGAAGGATTTTACTCCTACTCTAGAGAGTTTCATACAGAACAAGGATGACTTTGAAAAGGCTAAGAAATATGGTGGAGATGAAATTCAAGATTTTATCAATAAAATCAAACCTTATCATAATGTGCAAGAGAAGGCCATTTTCTTACCTAATACATATCCTCTCAGCTCATAAGATGTTGCTTCTTCTCAGATTTAAGTCTTTCAATCTCTATAAAATATTCAGCCAGTCATTCAACAGCCACTTGCAGAAAGATCTTCTACTCCTCAAAAAGTTACATTAGCACCCACTGTACTACCAGCTCGAGTTGTGCTACCACCTATCTCCATCCGGCCAGATCAACCTTAATCCAAAGCACCCTCTGGCCCATCCATTCCTCCTTCTGCTAAAGGGAAAGCCCCTTTGCACCTAAAGAAATAGTTGTGTCTGTAATTTTTGATAGGGTGTCTATTTCTTGTACTTTTGAGTTGTATCTGTTTCTTGTAACTTTTCATTTTGATGTTATTTTTAATGGAATCTTCTCATTTTTTATTATCTTCCTTCTCATTTCTTTTGGATAATCCCAAAGGGGAAAATAGACTTAGACTCATATCTTATATATATCCAATGGGGTGAATAGAATCATATTATATGGGGGAGAATAGACTCATATCTTATATAAAACCATGGGGGAGAAGAGAATCATATTATTTGGGGGAGAATAGAATCATATCTTATATATAACTAAGGAAGATTATCTTATCATATATATATATATATCAAAGGGGAGACCTTTATATATGCTCTGTTTGCTGCTCTAATTTATGATCTGATTACCTTTGGCATATATACTTTTTATATAGGGGGAGCATACTGAATGTCATACCATCCTCCCTTTTCATTTATGCCATCCATTTTTGATTATCAAAAGGGGGGAGATTGTTGAACTCTCTGTGATATGGTCATTTTAATAATCACAAATCATTGTTTTATTTATGTCAATTTATTCTTTGATTCAATTTGATTTAAATATGATTATATATGTTTAAATCTTGTCTACATTTGTTTACCTATATTAATCTATGGCTTAATATTGATCTAGAAGTGTTCTAGATTAAACAGACACTTTGTGAAGATTTCATGTGTCTTGACTCGCCATTATTTATAATTTCGATCACACCGATGAGAACAGTCACATAGATGACAACGGTCGCACCGATGACAACTGTCGCACTGATGAGAACGATCACACACATGAGCTACTGATACCGACGTTGATCACATGATCTACCGATACGGATGCTGATCACATGAGATACCGATACCGACGCCGATCACATGAGCTACCGATACCGATGCTGATCACATGCGATACCGATACTGGCACTGAACACATGAGCTACCGATAGCCATGCTGATCACATGAGCTACCGATACCGACGCTGATCACAGGAGCTATAGATACCATTGCTGACCACATGAGCTACCGATACCGATGTTGATCACATGATTTACCAATACCGATGCTGATCACATGAGATACCGATATCGATGATGATCAAATGACCTACCGATCTCAGGACTCAACAATAGTCATGAAAACTGTTTGAATTTCTATTAACTATTATTTAATTCCAATGGTCATATTTTATGTTTTTAATGCAATTAATGTTATTTAATGATAGTTGTTGGAATGTCAGGGAACTGTACCTCGTACCTATGAAAAGGTAACCATTCCCATTGTGGGAGCTTGTGGAATATAAGGGAGATCGAGCTGCAGTAAGAAAGAGACTTTTATATACAAAAAACATGAGACATATACAAGATGATATACACATACATGAAAAGAAGAACACAAGAGGAACATGAAGAACACTCATACTCATCAAGAACAGAAGTTCAAAGAAGAAGTTGAAGTGTTAGAAAGAACACTTTCATACTCAATATGAACTTTTACACTGGAAGAGAAGGAACAAGAACAAAGACACTATTTTTTTTGAAAAATATCATAGAAGGACTCACAGCTTCATTTTCATCAAACCATGGAGTCCAGAGCTTCACTCACAACACATAGAGCACTCTAAAAACATCTTTATCTATTTATCTCTATTGTGTTTCATTCATTTACTTTTTGACCAGTGTGTGTTGTATTTACACACTAACTCCTGGACTAAACTGGAGGATACTAAATCATCACTGCAAACTATTTATACCTTTTTTATCCCACTTTGAATTGTGGAAGAGGTCAAGTGTGACTTGGAAACCCTGTGTGTTGTTGATTTGTTTTCCCACGAAGAACTGTGGTAGAGGTCTAAGGGCCTAGACAGTCTGACCATTGTTGTAAAACCCTTGATCCAGGGTGTGGATCATAGTTTATATAAACTGTTTGAGAGGACTAAGTTTCATCTTTTGACTGAACCTCTTGGTTTTATCTTCTGTGGGTCTTATTCTTAGTTTAAGTTATTTTTCTATTCTGTTGCTAAGTCTTTGAATTATACACTTATTTCAATGTAACTATGATAGTTAAACTAGAAAGTGTTTATATTTAAATTAAAGCATTAAGTTATCTTCCAAAGTTAATTATTATTCATATTAGATTAATTAAAAAACTAATCAATCTCTTGAGAACCTAATTAACCCTTTACAGTATTACAAATTCACTATAGTTTAGCTTGTTATTTATTTTGGGGGATTTTAATAATAAATTTTTTACCATAAATTTTTAATTGGAACTCAATTCACCACCCTCTTGAGTGTCCACTCCAACCAATATTTGGTATCAAAGGTTGTTTTTAATAAATGATTTCAAAACCCTCTGTTTTTCAACTATGATTTCAGTTGTATCTTAAAGATCTTAAATTTTTGTTAGTTCTAAATTTTATCTCTTTAAATATAATTGATAAAAATCTAACTATGGAAAATAGATTAGAATATACTACTACCAACAGGCTACCTTCCATTAACAGAAAAAATTATTCCCAGTAGAAGCTTAAAATAAAAATTCATTTGGAATTTATGGGATTTGTTATCTGGACTACTATATAAACTCAATATAAGACTCCATATAATGTTAGAACTACTTGGGATGAACCTATGAAAACATATTACAATAATAATTCTAATGTAATGAATGCTCTGTATTGTGCTTTAAGAGATAAAAAATTTCATTTCATTTCTACATGTAAAACTGCATATAAAATTTAGGACACTTCCTCTATTTACCAGGAGGGAACAACCAATGTCAATTAAATGAGACTGAACACATATACTATTAAATATGATAAATTTAAAATGAATTCTAATGAACCTATTTCTGATATGTATCTCAGGTTCAATGATATTTTTAACACTATGAGCTCAAATGGAAAAGTTGTTTCTACAAAGAAGAAAATCATGAAAATACTGAGATGTCTATCAGACAAGTGGATGGGCTCATCAGTTTCAATTAGAAAATCATGTGATATTACTGCTTTGCCAGTTAAGGAGCCGATTTTTAATCTTATGATGTATGAAGAAGAACTTAAGGTAAACAAGGAAGAAGATGATGTACCAAAAAAGAAGTCAGTGGCTTTTAAGTCTACTACCTCGAGGAGAAAGGATAAGTAGAAAGTTCACATACCTACTGAAAGCTCAATATGTGAGGAAAGTGCATTAGACAGGGATGCATAAATGGCTCTGATAGCCATACGATTTATGAAATTTTATAGGAAGAAGAAATTCTTCAGAAAAACAAATTACAAAGGAACATATAACAACAATGTTCATTGGAAGAAGGATTGGAAAAAGTCTGATAGAAGTGATGAAATTGTTTTCTAGGAGTGAAAAAGGAGAGGAAATGTAAAATAAGGCTGTCCAAAATTGATGTTCATGAAGAAATATGACTACAAGTACAACATGTAAAATAAATCTATGAAAGCAACTTGGAGTGCTTCAGAAGACAGATCAACTAATTCTGATTCTACTCAGGATAAAAAATCTCAAAAATCTAACATGTGTTTTTTGACAAACGCATATGAGGTAACACAGGATAATCCAACATTAAATTCATATTATTCTGGAGTTGAATCTGATTCTGAATCTGAACATATTTCTAGTGAAGAATTATTTGAATATTGTAACATGCTAGAAGAAACTTGTAATGAATTTAAGGATAAGTATAAGACCTTGAAGAAACATCATGCTTTAACCAGCTCTGTTAAATCTGCACTTGATGTAGAAATGGAAAATAATACTCAATTATGTATGGAAATTACTAAAATGAAATTGTCTAATGAGAAATTAAGGAATGAATTCGAAAAATTCACAAATCGGAAAGATACAATTACTAAAATATTAGGTAAGAAAGTAGCACCAGATATACAACTAGAATAGGCTATCAGCCTGAATAGAGACATATTACTACGAATAGATTTATTCCTAATTCTGGGCAGAATGCTGCTAGTTCTAGTTCTTGATGTTCATATGCTTCAAATAGTTACTCACATAGTTATAAATCAAAAAGAGTTTATCTTTCAAAATCTATTGATACTGTAAATTATATGAAACCCATCTGACAAATCTGGGAACCAAAAGCTTTGCTTACTAACCTGTCTAGACCCAAGTAAATCTGGGTACCAAAATAATTTTATATTTAAAATTGTTTTGTAAGAATGTTGTTTGAAAAGTTCCTGTAGGAAGACATAGTATTTGGATAGTGAATGATCTAGAAACATGACAGGAGACTTTTCATGCTTTAAAATCATAATCAATGTTAATGGGGGCCATTTCACCTTTGGTGATAATTCTAAAGGAAAGATCATCATCCTAGGCCAGATTGGTAACACTGATTCAATTTTAATTTCTAAAGTAATATTTTTTGATGGACTTAAATATAATTTGTTAAGTATTTCTCAATTGTGTGATGATGGTTTCAATGATAAATTTGAAAATGACTCCTGTAATGTTTTTAATTCTAAAAAGGTTTTAGTATTTTCGGCTTTGAGAAATGAAAATGTTTATGCAGTTGATTTAAATTTCTAGTGAAACAAAAACTTACTTGTTTAAATTCATTTTATAAAGAGCCTTAGTTGTGGCATTGAAGATTAGAACACTGAAATATACACTCACATAGAAAACTAACTAGGAAGAACTTAGTTAGAAACCTACCCAAACTAAAATTCCAATCAGACAAAGTTGTACTCCTTGTCAATAGGGAAAGAAACATAAAGTTTCATTCAAATCAAAGAAAGAAGTTTCAACTTCTCAACATCTGGAGTTGGTTCACATGGACTTGTTTGGAACTTCTAGTGTTTCTAGTTAAAATGGGAAGCACTATGTCTATGTCTTAGTAGATTACTTTCCTAAATATATCTGGGTATACTTCTTGGCTCACAATAGTGAAGCTTTCCCTTACTTTATTAAATACTCCAAGTCTGTAGAAAACCTTAGTGGACTTAAGTTTAAGTCCATGAGAAGGGATTATGGTCATGAGTTTGAATCTTATTTCTCAAACAATGGCTATAGTCACAATTTCTCTTCCCCTAGGACACCTCAGTAGAATGGTGTAGTAGAATGAAGAAATAGAACTCTTCAGAAGTTAGCAAGAACTATGCAAAATGAGTATGACCTACCTGTTTATTTTTTGGGATGAAGATGTTAATACAACTTGTTATATTATAAATAGAGTCTTGATTAAACCTATTTTTAAGAAGACCCCTTATGAATTGTGGAAAAATAGAAAGCATAAAGTTTGTTACTTCAGAGTCTTTGCTTTCAATGTCTTTATTCTCAATACTAAGGATAATGTAGAAAAATTTTCATCCAAGTGTGATAAAGGAATATTTTTAGGATATTAAATTACTAGAAAATCCTATAGAGTGATTAATAAGAAAACTAAGTGTGTGGAAGAATTTGTTCACATCAAATTTGGTGAAACTGATCCACATGAACCTAAACTTTCTCTTAAAAATCTTGAAGAAGATGTGTCTGTTCTGAACCTTATGGATAAAATCAATGAACCTTTTATAAAGACAACCATTTCTAGAAATATTCCAGAATCTGCTTCTAGTGAACCCAATCCTAGAGAAGAACCTGAAATTTCTAGTCCTACCTTTACTAGATCATCTAGGATTCTAAAGAATCATCCTTTGGAAGTTGTTGTTGGTAATCTTGATAGAGGGACATAGGCTAGAGATTATCTAAGATATAAGGTTGAACATCAAACTTTTCTTTCACAGTTAACACATAAAAATATCAATGATGCAATCAGTAATGAATTTTGGGTAATGGCTATACAAGAAGAACTAAATAAATTTGATAGAAACAAATTCTGGGAATTAGTTGACATACCTAAGGAAACTTTGACCATAGACACTAAATGGGTTTTTAGAAATAAAATTTATGAGTCAAAAAACATAATTAAAAATAAATCAAGACTAGTTTCACAAGGATATTGTCAAGAGGAAGGAATATTCTATGAGGAAACCATTGCACCTTTAGCTAGATTAGAGGCTATTAGGATTCTACATGCCTATGATGCTCATCTGAATTTAAATTTATATCAAATGGATGTCAAAAGTGCATTTGTAATTGGTTTTATAATTGAAGATGTTTTTCTTGAACAACCACCTGGATTTACAAACCCCAATTTTCAAAATCATGTTTTTAATCATTCTAAAGCTTTATATGGTTTAAAAAAGTATCCAATAGCTTGGTATGATAGACTAACAAATTTCTTCATTTATAAAGGTTTTACTAAAGGGATTTTTGATCCTATTCTCTTTATTAAAAGAATTTGTAAAGATATTTTGATTGTACAAATCTATGTTGATGATATTATCTTTGGATCCTCTAAACATTATTTATGTACTGATTTTTCAAGGATTATGCAAAATGAATTTGAAATTATTTTATTGGGAGAACGTAAGTATTTTCTTGGATTTCGAATTTTTCAAATGAAGGATGGTATTATTTTAAATCAAAGTAAATATACAAAGAATATTTTAAAATGTTTTTGTTTGGATAGTAATAAGGGAAGTGACCCACCAATGAGTACCACCTGTAAGTTAGATGTTGATGAAACTAGGAAACCAGTTGATCATACCAATTATAGAGGTATGATTGGAAGCTTACATTACCTTACTGCTAGTCGACCAGATATCATACTTAGTGTACGTATGTGTGCAAGATTTCAAGCCAATCCAAAAGAATCTCATTTTCTTGTAGCTAAAAGGATTTTAAAATATCATAAAAATAACACCAATTTAGGGTTGTTTTATCCAAAAGCACAATCCTTTGACTGAATGAGTTATTCAGATGCCGACTTTGCTGGCTGCAAGTTTTAGAGGAAGAGCACATCTGGAACGTCTCATATTTTGGGAAAGTACCTAGTATCTCGGTGTAGTAAGAAACATATCTATGTTGCATTGTCTACTACTGAAGCAGAATACATTGCTACTGGTTGTTGTTGTGCATAGATTTTGTGGATGAAACACACTCTGTTGGACTATGGATATCAATTTCGACATGTGCCTATAAATTTTGATAACACTAGTGTAATTAACATCTATATGAATCATGTGTCTCACTCTAGGAATAATCACATTAATGTTAGACACCACTTTTTGAGAGATCATTATCAAAAGGGTGATATCAGTTTGAAATTTATTGACTCTGGACAACAGTTAGCTGATATTTTTACCAAGCCCTTATGCTCTGAAAGGTTTGAATTTATTAAACAAGAGTTAGGTATGACAGATCAAGTAAACCGATCAGTGAAACTGATCAGTGAAACCGATCAGTGAAACCGATCAGTCAAACTGATCAGTGAAACCGATTAGTGAAACTGATTAGTGAATCCAATCTATGAAACCGATATATTCTACCAATTGAGTTGTACAGTTTTTTAAACCAATAGTTTTTTCAAAACGAATTTGTTTTACTTAATCAATATTTTTTTTAATATTTTAACCCTAAATGATAAATATAATGACCCATGGCTCATCAGATGTTGTCCTTATTGAGAATTTTAGATCACCCTTTTTTGGTTCACATCGATAAGATGCGAAGAAAGAATTTTTTATTGAGTTAATTTTCAAAGAATAGTTACATTCAATATGTTTTATATTTTATTTAAAATGTTAACATGGAAATCATGTATATACTTTATTATTCAATACTACTAAAATATAAGGACCTTGTGCATGTGACCACTTGTTTCTAGTGAAAATGTATTAATGTAATTGTGACTCAAGATAATGCATTTTCTCTTTTTAATATCATAAAATTATAATTTTCTATGACACATTTTTTAATAATGAATCCTTAAAATCAACATTTGGGTGTTAAATGTTTTTTTCCAATGTGTATTTTTGTCCGAGGACTCAGATTTTGTCTCCTTGTTCATGGTTTAATCATCTATGGAGTCTTAATAATATTACAATTGGAATATTTATCCATTATATAATCTCTAATAATCATTCATATAATATTGAGACTGAATGTTAATTACATCACTTCATAGATATGTTAGTCAATACGTACACATGATTAATGTTTTCATTCTAAATTTAATGTAAAAAATAAAATTTAAATAATAATATATATTTCTGGAATCATAATAAAATTATAAATTTCATAAATATTCAATTAATCCTTCAATTTAAAATTCCATGTATGGTGGACATGATAAATGAATTGCAATTCTTCATGGATGTGGTATTGAACACGTATACATGAACAATGTTTTCATTTCACATAGGTTGGGAAAGGGTAATAATTTTTTATTAAATTCAAAAAAATGTTGTTTTATATTAATGATAATTATATAATCATTGAAACATGATTAGGAAACATTTAGAGGATTTTATTGAGGAATTAAACATAAAATATGTTAGTGATGCGAAATGACTCTCTTTTTGAAAACTATGATTGGATTACAACATAAGACTTCAATTTTTAGTCTTTTGGAATAAAAAACCTCTAATATGGGTGATAGAAGTTATAAAGACATTTTGGTAGGTAATGGATGAAACAGAGGTCTTAATGTGATTGAATAAGTATAAAAACTGGGGTCCCTTCCATATGTGAGGTTAGTAGCACTATTATAAATACCTAAATCAGTAAAATATAAAAATGGAATATTCAACTGAAGGTGGAACCCATGAAAAAATAATTAAATGATAAGATATGTTTTGTTTAAAATACAAAAAACCTACAACATTTATAAATTAATTGAGGAATTTTGACTACTTTTATCTATATTCAATCTCCATGTTACTCCTTTTAACCACAACCATTATGACATACATTTACCATGGTAAATATATATTATTATAAGAAATTAAATTTATCATATTAAAAAATTTAGACAAGATGATTAAAAATATTGAACCCATTTTATCATATTTTATTCATATAATTGTTTTAAAATATTTTTAAAATAAGTGTGCGCAATATAATATATATTTTTAGAGAAATGAATTTTTAAGCATAAACAATATTGTAATCGAATTATTTTCCCTGAAAAAAGAAATACCTAAATGATAAAATATTTTATTTATTATATTATTAACATATTTCAAAAAATAATTCATCAATAGTGATTAATATAATTTTTACGAAAAAAATATAATGCACAAATAAAATATTTTTTGAAGAATTTTTTTTTACCTTCAAGTGAATTTATTTTCATTTCTAACATATAGATAACGTATGAATTTATTTACATGTCTGAAAAATAATTTTTCACATATTTGATATGGAAGATTAATTTTTATTTAAAATATATAAGATAAAAAATTTACATAATCAAGATGCTTAAAATAGTTTTTTGAGATAAATAGTATTTCCTTTATGAATTAGAAATTATTTTCAAGAATTAAATTTCATTTAAATACCATATAATATTATATATTTTTTGATATAATATATTTATTTATATAATTTTTAGGATACTAGCCTCTCAAGGTATCTAACCAATTTATTCATTAAAGATAATTAATTTCATAATTATTATAGAATCACAATTAGTTTATGTACACAATTTGTGGGGTGAATACCTTAGATGTCTATAATATTCCATATTATATCAAAAATATTTTTCCTAAATAATTGTATGATTTTCTCATCTTGTTCCTCTAACTATTTTATGTCCTTTATTATAGGTACTTTTTATTTTATTACTAAACATGATTTCCTTATTATTTATGGTACTAGTTTCAAATCCAGTTTAAATGGATTGATGATTGGGGATACCATGACATAATTGAATTCAAATAATAGGATTTTTTATCCACTACATGTATGTAAACTAATGATATATTTTCCTATTTATTTTTTATAAATTTTTTCACCATATCAATATTTATTATCATTATGTTTTACAACACATTTTATTGTAATTTTATGATGTTTGAATTCTCCTTCATGGAAAAAATGAATACAAATACCCAGACTAATATCTATATTTAATAAATTTCCTAATATTAAAGGTTAAATTTACATCTCTAAATCTAAAAATTATCCTACCATGATTTATAACATTAAACATTTTACCTTAATCTGGGAATGCTCTAAAAATATAATACGAACATCCCCATCTAGTTTCATCCCATGAACAAAAGCTTTCAAGGAGAAAATAACTTCTCCGCCTTAAAAATCAAATCAATTAGTTTTCATCAAGGTTACTTCACCATAAAAAATCATGGATTTTATGTGTGAATAATTTTAGTTTGGGATCAAATATTCTAATATTTTTGAACACAATAAGGGACATAAAATGGAAAATGTCTCCAAAGGCACAAAATTCCATATAATATTCACATGTTAAAATTTTTCATTGGATATACAATATCCTACATCTTATATATATTGAGGTATTTTCTAATAAATAATAAATTAATACTCCTCAATATATTAGACCACTCTATATTCAACCAAAATTTTTTGGAGAGTAACATCAAAGAGAATTATTCATATTATATTTTTTATTGACTACATAGTTGAAGTGTGTTATTTTATAAATATATTTTCTATTGTAATTTTTTGTGATTATTTTTATTTAACCTTAACTCAACCTCTTTATTAATTCTATATAGGCATTATATATATTCAAATTATTTTACACCTCAATGATTTACTCTTTAATTTATGTGGTATATTTATCATTTTTTTCCTTTTATCCTCATTTTTTCGTCACTCTCTCAATTATTTTTGTAATCCTATAAAAAAAATTTGATATTTTTTTTAGTTTTCTCAATTTTATGAAATTAGGATGTGACACATCCTTAATATCTTCCCATGATTTTCTTTATATTTTACTTTGGTAGTGTACCCTGTTGTTTCTCACAAAATATAATCTAATTTTTTTCTTAATTGATTCATATGATTTGAGAGAGATAAATAATTATTAATTAATAAGTTATATTATTTTACCCATCCATATATCAATCTTAAGAATTTTTTTATTCATGGTTTCATCAACAAATTTTTATTTGTTGTTTTATAAACTATGGTTTTGGTTGTAATTTTAGTATAATAAAATTGAATTAATTTATATGGTTATAAACATTAGTGGAATGTTATATGGTTATGATCTTGAATATAATATATTAGTTTTCAATTTTTTTAATTAAATATTAACTACATTATTTTAAAATGATTCATGGATTTAGGTTAATGTTTTTATTTAACATTACCCCTTAGTTATTTATATTTTGAAATTATTTTGTAGGATAATAGATATTTATTTAATTTAAACCTAGTGGTTTATTACCTTCTTATATATCCTACTACCATTGATAATCATGTTTTCCTCCAAAAAATATACAAAACATTTATATAGTATTTGGTGTTAGAGGTTGAGGTTGAGTAACCTAAACTAATTAAAAACTATCTAGATTGTCTGACAATGCCTAAAATTGGTGTCTCATTTTGGTTTTATCCTATAGATGATATATTACACTAATCAATGGTCCCCAATCACTTTTTATGAATGATATAATTGTGGGAAATTTAATTAAATTGGTCCCATGAAAATTATAATGTTTTAGTGTTCTTTCAACGTCAACTAAATCACAAATAACAATTCAATACATCACCTATAAACCATATTAAAACTATTACATTCGAAACCAAATATCATGTTTATAGTGTGTGAAATTTCTCAAAAACTAATTAAATTTATTCTATTATTTGGTCATGGATTCTAAATCTTTTTAAAAAATATTTTTAGTCTCATTTCATACATTCACCATCCATGTCCATGGAATGTATTTATTTAAGAATTTCAATGAAAATATACCTCATGTAGTGAATGAATATGATCATATGATTTTTTCCAATCATTTTCCATATACTCATGTAAAAATGGGAATTACCTCATCCTTATAGAATCCTTATAAACTCTATTGTTATTAAAATTATCAAAAATCTTCCTAAACTTTTACAAGTTACAATAAGATTCACCTAATTACACGCATCCATATATAACCATGTTTTGTATTCTCTAAAGAATGATAGGAATGATTATAAAAAATTTAACTGATTTTTTGGAAAAATTATCGAGTTAAACACATTAATTGATGATAAGAAATATTCCATGATTGTTAATTTCCTTGGAAATTTCCATTCTCCATTTTGTTGTTCGTCTTTAAAAAAGTCAAAAAAAATGATTTCGGTTAAAAATTAATTTCTTTAAAAATAATCCTGATTGTAAATTATTTACAATAGAACCTCATAATCATTATAATTTGTTATTACATTTCCCTCAAATAGACACTCCTCGGTTGTGTGAGTTTTAGAATTCTCATGCATCAATAAAATTATAAAAGATAAAAATAGAAGACACATATTCACATAAATTAAAAAGAGTACAATAGAAATGTTGTGAACAAATTATTGGGTTAACAATATTTTTTTTTACACTCATAAGATTAAAATAGTCAAAGATAATGGTCAAACCACCCTGCTAGAATCCTATCATCTATTGGATTTTAAATTTTTATAAATTTCTTTTTTTCATAATTATATCTACAATAAATTGGTATAAAATAGTTTATATACATCATTTCTCCCTTAATAATAATAATAAACCCTTATAAGTTATTTAGGATGTTATTTTCAACAATTATTATCAATACATAGAATACCAAATCCTATACAACCTTAAATATTTGGTTTTGAAAGACTCAATTAAAGTAAGAATTTATGAACCCAATATCAAAGAATGATGTTTGAAAAAAAAATGGTATACATCATTCATAAATAAACTATGTTAATTTTTTTCATGGGTAATCAAAATAATCTACATGAAGATGGTCAAATCCATTTTTTTTAACTATTTATATTAACAAAATTTAATCAAATAAAAATACTAAATAATTTGAATTAATTTCTTCCATAAAAATAAAAATTAAAATCTCAGATACAGATCATAGTTTTATTCACTTAATAATATTTTAGTTCAATACATAAAAAATATCATTATGAAATACTTATTAATTAATGGGATAAGAGAATATGTACTAAAAAATCAAATAAAAGGAATATGTTTTTAAAAAAAATTGAAAATAAAATTTGAATCCCACCCACTCACTATTTAATCTTTTAAAATTAAGTGGTTATATAGTCGTGATCCTATAAAATTCAATAATTAATGAATTCCACAATAATAAAAAAGTCTAATAATGAATGAATAACTTTAAAATTTTAAATCATGAAAACATAATTAAAAGCATTATAATTAAATTAATGTTATTGTAATGTATAAGTTATTAAAAGTACACATATAAACCAAAAAAATGTTGAATAACTAATGTTATTACTAAAAAATAGATAAAAAATATTATAAACAGAATGATTAGAAAAATAATGTTTCTTTCCATATATTATGATAAACCATTAAGTGAATCAAAATTATGATACCTTCCCCACAAGATCTCCAAAATTGTAATTCATATCATATATCTAGACCATAAGCATATATCATATTGTTTTGTTATCTGGTCTGTCTATTTATATATAAATTAATGTTCAATAAGGATATATAAATACAGAAGTAAATTGATAAATCCTATTTTCAATCTATAAATCAAGGTAATTTTACGATAAAATATTGAAAATTATTATTATGTAATGGGTCATCGTGGTTCAATAGAGGTAACTGGGATGTATACCAACCATTTTAATCATATTATTTACATAATGATTCCTAGAAATAAATAATTAGTAATTTTATTACACAATAATTGAAATATTAATGCACATAAAAAATCACTATCTTATTACAGTGAAATGCTTCCACAACAAAATATTTTTTCACACCTCATTATTCATCAAATAGACAAACGATTACATGTATTATATAACACCATACCTTGTATTCTATTAATTTATATTCCATGTTCTCTAAATATTATTAACTCAACTATAATACTTAATTATTTCAAAAAGAATAAAAAATTTCATGGAAGTGGAAAAATATTTTTTACTACATAAAAAATATAAAGATATGATGATTATAAAAAAAATTATCAACTAACCACTACACCTCACTAGGTATAGACTCAAATTTATGACAATGGTTGCATGATGGTTCGATTATAACCATCTTGTGTAGGCTTTGACCAATATTAAAAAGGATAAATAGTATGTTCAATAATACTATGAGCCACCAATTATCCAAAAATTATTTATTTATTTTCATTAAAAATATTATTATTAGAAACCATAATCTGGAAAACATAGTCATCTAATATTTCATTTTATTTAATTTAAAAATAGAATTGGAAAAGAGGATCCCCATTTCAATCTTGGGGGGGATAATCACTCATTGGTTCATATAATTTTTTTTGTATTGTATGGTTTGTTAATATTGGGAGATATATGTTTAATAGGATCTTTATAGGTACTATGATTCTAATAAAAATAAGTAACCAAAAAAATATAAAATTTACCTCTTTAGTAAAATTAACTGGCCTAATAAATTATAGGATAACGAGGTTTTAATTTATAATTTTTTGAGATATATTTATATTTTTCAAACAAGTCCTTATAAATGAATAAAACAATTCATTAAATTTAATTCATCCGTAATTAAAACGAATATTTAAAAATTGTAGAATTTTTTATCTAGACTATATGAGAACTCATATCTTTGTAAAGAGATATATATATATATTATTAATATTTGATATAAAAATATACCAATAAAATATATATTAAAATATGATTTACTATAGGAAATTTAATTTATAATGAAAAATATAATATTGATATATACCATTTTAAATATAGTCATCCAAACAATAATTTTAAGTTTTTAGTCATGAATTATAAAAACATTTTATGAATTTATGTAACTTGTTTGCTTATTAAACTATTTAATTCAACTACAAAGTACTTCTACAGTCCAACAAATAAATATTCGAAACATATATGTTATTTTTATGATTTACTGAACTATAAACTCCTTCAGTTTGTCTGTATATATATATATATATCAACATATATATTAAAATTAAAGAACAATGTTATATTACTTATTCTATAAATATCATAATCATTTATATCAAAAATTTCTTGGATAATCTTGATATATTTATTCATTACAAAAAAATAGAATGATTATTTATATTCAATCTCATGATATTAATTGAAATACATCACTACCAATCATGAATTAATGTTATATCATATACCATCCATATTAGTATTTCTATTTATTTTCATATTTTATATTATATGTCTTAATTTGTTTGTATTGAAATAAAACCCACTATTTAAACATAAAAGAAAAATGCAACTAGACATTATATTCCAAAAATAATAATCATTTCATATGAATTGAAAATTAAATAAATAACGAAATTATGATTGATTTTTGGGGGGAAAACACTTGTCAAAAAAATGAAAATAAACTAATTAATTTTTTTACTAAATACATATTTTCATTTTAATTTTATAAACATAAATAAATAATAAATCTTTTTTCTTGTGATGTATTATTTTAAAACTCATTTAAGAAAAATTTTGTTGTTTTTCAAGAAGTGGTAGTCATTTCGGAAGAACAATAACATGCCCTATAATAAAATATGATTTCATAATGTTTTTTAAAGAAAAACTAATTTTTTTAATGTCTATCCATTCCCATCATGAATATATATAGGATTCCCATCCATAACAAAAAAAATATTAGTGGATGTATTATTTTTTATTATTGATTTATTGATTTAATTAAAAAATTATTTATATATTATAAATTAAGTAATTATTTATATGTGTTCATATTGTTTTATGAAGTATCTATAAAAAATATATATTTATAATTATGTATTATTTAGAAATTTATTTAAATCTAAGTAAAATTGTTTTGGATTATTTTATTATGTCGTAAATAATGTGGAAATTATTATTTTTAATTTATCAAAAATGTTTTCATAAAATACAAAATATTCTAAAAAAATGTCATATATTTAAAACTATAATGGTGTTCTTATTTGATATCTTTAAAAATGATAATATAAAAGTGTTCGTATTGTAATAAATGTGAAATGTGTGGTTGTTTCAATTTATGTATTGTTCTTAATTTTTTTATTTATATAGTATTTTTAAATGTATTTTTAAAATATTCATTATTATTAAAATCAGGTGTAATTTATGAATCTCATGTTTTTATAGTTATTTAATGTTTTCATTATCCATGTATATAAAATTGTTATATTATGAATTAAAGTATGTTTTGGTTTAATCAAGTTCATATAATTGATATATCATGCATATAAGGAGTTAGATGTAAGCTATGTCAAAATATTTTTCGGTATTAAAAAAATATTATTTATTTATGGTTTATGATATCAAAGTTAATATCCGATTATGAATAATGCATATTAGGTGTTTTTTATTTTTATATAACTGATATATCCCTTGATAATTGATCTATGAATACTAGGACTATTTTTTAATGTGATATCATCCATGGGACTTCTAATTTTTATAAGAAGTTGGGGATGGTGACATATCACATAATTACTACCGTTGTGAGGACTTTGGTTTCAATTGATTAATGACTATATATAAAAGTGTTCCATGTCCAATTATAATGGGGTAAATTTGGTTATGATTGAATAAACATATATTTAATGTTTGGGTATTTGACAAAAAGTCCGATTTTTAAAAGATTTTATATATAAATATGTTTTGAACATATTTATTTGGTTAAATATATTGTTTAAAATACTAAATCATTTTATGAATTCATATATAATTTTAGACATGAGATATCATACTGAGATTTTAAAACCCCTCAAAAATACTAAATGATATATTCCATTCAATGAAAAAAAAATTCACGACCTCAATTATAAAATAGATAGGTTCTACTAATTCTTGATTCCCAATTATTATCATATGTAAAAAAATATAGACTTTAGGAAATACTTATAGGATTATATGTACATATGAGGAGAGAAATTTTGATTAAACATTTTATATTAATACTAATGGTCAGGATACATATGGATATGTTACATATAAATCATTTGATGCATTTGGAAATGATATTTCCTTTAAAATATCCAAGTGATATATGAAATTATTAATTTAATTGTATTTTAAGAAAACTGCAAGTTTAGAGGAATTCAAAATCCCACTCAATGATTTAATTAAATATATATCTTATCAATTTAAAGGATATGATATGATAAAATGAGAAATCATTTTAGTGGGATCATATTTTATAAAATATCGTATTAAACTAATTAAAAACATGATACTCATATAATAATATATTACATTATAGATATAATTGAATCTTAAGATAAAACTTTTCATTATGATAAATTCATGAAAAGAGAAATATTATTGGAAGAAACGTCCTAGACTCGTATAGGAATTTGAGAATATTTCTGTAGTCAGAAGGAAACATTTATTTTTTTTAAAAATACCTTACTATGATGTTGACTAATAATATTGTTAAAAAATTGATCTATATTTTTATGAAATGTATAATAATTAATATCTTGATGCTTCCACTCTTATTATTATGTCGATGGAGTCTTAATATTCAAAAAATCTAACACCATAGATATATTTAACTTGATAGAAAACTGCAAAATGATCTATTTAGAACATGTTATTCATGTGATGTATTGTTATTCAATGGAATTATATAGATTCAAAAGTACCAAGGGAATTTCAAAATCGACTCATATCCAAAATAATTTTTGGTATTTTAATGGCATGATGTTGTTTATGTGTTAATTAATGATGGATCTGGATTTGGAATTCATTCTAAAATCAAAATCAAATAATGTTTAAAAATTTATTAAAATATATAAGATAAATAATCACCCAAAATTTGAATCAATATATTTTATATGTGATTAGTTAATGTTAATGACATGGGAGGTCAAGAACCATGTGTAATACTTTTAGTCAAAATGGGTAACAATTATTTATAGAGTAAAGATATTTTAGAATCAATAGTATTCTATAATCAATATAACCTAATGAATATTCCTGAAAAAGGGGAGTTCTTCTATTATAGATATCAAAGACTTTAGAAAAGGAATAACCCATAATAATTGAATAGTTATAATAAAATTCAGAGAGATTCCACATCATGAATTAATGTTATAGAAAACTAATCTTAAATTTTAAAGTGTATATGATATGAATTA
The DNA here is from genome assembly GCA_963277665.1 of Viscum album. NCBI lineage: Eukaryota > Viridiplantae > Streptophyta > Magnoliopsida > Santalales > Viscaceae > Viscum > Viscum album. The sequence continues at coordinate 510,812,215 of OY728167.1, read as the reverse complement.
ATTTCTAAATCCAATTTTATTTTATTTATTGATCCTTATATGTGGATCGATAAAAAAGACACAAATAATTGAACAAATACTTTATAATAGATTTTATCAAACTACATTTAATTATCATAATCACAAATAACTATTCAAGTATATATCATCCTAAAATTTACAATTAATGGGAAATGCGAAGACTTCTAACCCCATTAATAAAATATCAACATATACAGTATTATTCATTTCCTATTTCATATTCTTCATTTTTATGTTATATATTTTTAACAATATCTATTAGACTGTACATAATTCTCTTCTTCATCAAGAAATTAAAATTGAAAATTTCTAATAAAATACTCAAAAAATGTGTTGATATTATTTTAAAATTACCCACAACATATACCTAACATATTTTTTCTTTATCACAACTAGTTTATTTTTTACAATAAATTTTATGATCCATAAATGTCATAGTATAGAGTCATTTTAGATTGGAACATTGGTTATTGTTTTCACTCATGTAGAACATAAGATTCATCATCAACCACACCTCGTAAAATGAAAGTAAATGATGAAAAAAATTTCACATATTGAAAATTTCCTGATCGTTAATATAAGAGTATTGGATAAATTATTTTTAGCCGCTTGTCATTATATGTATGTTATTCTTTATCTAACTAAAATAAGCTTCTTATTTTCACTTTTCTATCCACTCAAACACTTATTAATGTACATTGAAATATTAGTAATCATTTCCCAAACTATTTTTACTCAATTATTATAATTATTATTTAGTCATTGTGGTTTCCATATCCTTCTAGCCAATTTCTATTGGGGCGGACCTCTCTGGTCCATTCCATTGTGAAAATCTGGTGTTTGAGGTGTTCCGGGAGGTCATGGTGACTTATCCACAACACTTTTCTAAATTTACAATTCTTTGAACAATGCAATGGTAGCCTTAGTTGAATAGTGAAATGGTAGCCATAAGTGAACAGTTTCATCGGAAGCCTTATGTGAACAGTGCAACGGTAACATTATCTAAAAATTTTCATCAGTAGCCTTAGGTGAATAGTGAAATATTAACCTTATGTGAATAGTGTAATCGGTAGGCTTCTGTGAATAGTGCAATGGTGAGGTCCAACAGTAGCCTCTTTCCTTTGCCAAATTTTGTGTTCATGAATAGTGTTTTTAGAATAGTAAGGTTCCAACGGTTGCCACTTTCCTTTGACAAATTTTGAGTTCATGAAAAGTTTTTCTAGAACGGTGAGTTTCCAATGATATCCTCATTCCTTTTCCAAATATAGAGTTCATGAACAGTGCTTCCAGAACGGTGAGGTTCCAACTGTATCCTTTTTCCTTGGCCAAATTTCGAGTTCATGAACAGTGTTTCCAGAATGGTGAGGTTCCAACGGTAGCCTCTTTCCTTTTCCAAAATTCGAGTTCATGAATAGTGTTTCTAGAATGGTGAGGTTCCAATGTTAGCCTCTTCCATTTTCCAAATTTCAGTTTCATGAACAGTGTTTCCAGAACGGTGAGTTTCCAATGGTGAGGTTCATGAACTGTTTTTTTCTTTTTCCAAATTTTGTGTTCGTGAAAAGTGTTTCTAAATTCCTATAGTTTCTCCCCTTTAACGTTTCCTTTGATGAAAAAATATTTTAATGTCCCATTTTAAGGACTCTATGGCCGATTCATATTCCATAGCTCCTATTTTAATTTCCCAAAGGCTCGGGATTCTTTTAAATGTTCAAACTACGTTGTTCAATGTGATCTGCATTTAATGTAAAATCCACCATATCGTAAACCACTGCTCTGTTAAATCATAAAAAGGGATGATATATTTTCCTCTCTGGTTATTCCTCCTTATTCTTAGTTGTGAGATGCTCGAACCTTTCATTACATCCCATTGGAGTTGCACAATCAAACATTCCTCCTTGGATTTCTTCTACTCTATTTTGATGCAACCAAGTAGTATTGATTGATATTCAATATAAGGTATGATCGATCATCATTAAAATGGGTTCACCTCCTTATGTTTCCCTTCTACCTTTTATGGAATGATAAATCCATAATCCTATTGGAATTTTCATGGGTGTTGACCAGTACGGTGGTGTCTCTACATCATCAGGTGGACACAATTGTCACGGGGGGGGAGATCATTACCAACTATGTGGATAGTTCTCGTATAAGATCGTCAAGAATCATTGGAGGAATGGGATGTTTTTCTTCTCTTTTCTTGTACGTGAAAATGTATAGTTATCATGTTTTATCTCACTATATCACAATGTAATTGACATAATAAATAATTTATCCGGATAAATAAATTGATATCGATCATATTTTATTTCCTCTTTTTTCCTAAATAGTGTGATATCTATGCTTTCATTGTTTAGATTTTAGTTCTTGATGGTAGTTAATAAAGAACGTAAACCGGAATTAATTGTTAATTGTTTGGATAAAGATAAAGAGACATATAAATGAATCTGGTTCTTCTTGTTGTAATTTTATGTTAATCAAAATGGTTTAGTAAGCATGTTTAATTATTTGTGATATATTACTATATAAGTATCGTGAAGATGGAACATAAAAATAATAAATCAGTTAATCAAAGATGGATTAAAAAATTGGTTGTTTGTTAAAAGATAATTCCGTATAGGGTTCTTAGTTACCCTCTTGATTGTTTATGGTCCAAGAGACCAATTGATATAATGGGTGCTTTCATGCTGCTTGTGTTGTTATGTGAGCCTAGAAGGCTATTGTGATATGTGGGGGAAGGGAGGCCTATTGGTTGTTGCAGCAGTTGATTCCTAGAGTGGAAAGATTCATAAGTTTATGCATCTGGGTTTCACGGAGGACACCAGAGATGATGAAATGGGTTGGGTGTGAATTTTTAGATGCTTGATGATTCATATTGGTTGTTTATCTGCTTTACATTCCCCAGTGCTCAAGGCATCTTGTTTTTCGTACCCTCCTTCCAAAAGGGGTTAAGATGCGTGAGGTATTCCACGTGGTTTTTGTGTTTACTTCATAAGGGAGTATGGGTCTATCCTTTTTCTATATGTAGAAAATACTAGATGGGAGGTCCATCTACTCACTATGTTTATCTCCTTATGTTTAGTAGCATAGAATGTTTTTCTAGAATACCTAGGAATATGGGAAAGTAACATTCTAAATAAATGATTTAATAAATGTTGTTAACCCATGGGGTTGGAGCTTGTTGGGATGCAATGCTGAGGATGAAATTTAAAGGAACAGTGAACATTGAGTGTGATGTTAATGAAATATAATGTGGAAATTATTTATGGTTAATTAATGTTTAAACAATTAATTATCATAATTTAAAATTTATAAAAATGGAATGAAGTAATGTATTAAATCTCTTTAAATGGTTTTGTTATTATAAGATACCTAGTCTTAGAAGTGGCTTCCAAGAGTCCGAGAGACATTAGTTTCCCTGGAGTATAAGACTAGGTTATTCCCATAGTCTGGTTGCAAGCTATAGTATATTCTGTAATTTTTGTGTTTATTTACACTAATCCACCCCTTCTGTTAAGGAAACGGAAACCCCAAGGATTCTGAGCCCTGATGGGTGTTTTCCCCAAAATTCTGGTGGGAAGATCGATGGATGACTACCCCATTGGCACTGCTCTATTCTCTTGGTAGTTACTTATTCTGGATGGTACATTGATTAGTTATCCCCATATGTATGTGTAGTGTGCTGTAATGGCTTGTGGTTATTCACACACATATATTCTAGATAAATTTTCTTGTGGACTACTATAGGTGTAACATGTATAGGTTGTGATGGCTTGATGATCCTTACCAGTTGTATGGGTTGTAATGGCATGAGGTATAATAACTGACGTATGATACACCTAATACAAGCTATGGTTTCTTCGGAAAACTACCTGGTTACATGCTTACGTGTACCTTGTGGTTTTTTTGCACAAGATGCATGTTGTGGCTCTTTTCCCAGGTGTCTGCGGACAAAACTTTTTGTAGACAGATTCTTAGGACGTCCAACGTTGAGGAAAATTGGTGAACCCGTGGGGAAGTAGTTGTGGGGTACCCTTGATACTCTTTATTATATTATATACTATTTTATGCGTTACTTGGGGAGAGTAGTCATTGTGAGGATGGGAACTTAGTATACCTATTTAGGTGATTAGTTAGTTTCACTTTTTGTTCACTGTGATTTAGCATGATTTCATTACTTTTTCACGAGAGGCATCTGGGAGGATCCTACTCAGTATACTGTTATACTCACCCTATGTATATATAAACTGTCATTCAGGTCACTTTGAGCAGGTTAGAGATTAGGATGGTTTCTACGAGCTTGGGTTTGCAAGAGCTATTTGGGATTGTGTTTGATATTGTTTTTACTTTATTTTCAGTATTTATAGTATTTTCCCTTTTATTTGTATTAGTTTTGAATGAAACTAAATATATGTGTACTTGGGAATTCTTTTATATTGTTTTTTGAGTTGAGTTTGGTTGGTGTATTTGTTATCTGTCTCTTTCTCATATGTTCTCTTAGAGGGTGATACCTCCCATTTGTGTATTTATTATACCCTTAGTGCCAACAGCCAACTCGTGGCCCACTGGAGGCGGGACTCGGGGGGGTTATTATCTTCATTCTCACATTGTTGGACCATGAGAGGGACACCTTGTGGGGAGAGGGTCGTGGAATTGTGGTATCAATGCATGTTTGAGGGATAGGATGGTGTTCGGAGTTAGGCACATGTGAGGTTACATGGGTTGATTGGGAAATAGTGTCAGTCATCTTTAGAAAGTTATGTAAACACTACAGACCGGCTAAGACATAGGCATTTATGGATCCCTATGATCTGATGTATGGACCATTATTTTTAAACTGGCTACTAAAAGAGGTGATACTAGTACCGGGGTATAGGCCTATGAATGGATCATGCATCATTATTCTTTGTGCATGTGTTTGAATGCGTTTTCCATGGGATAGCTTAACATAAATTGAATAAAAGAAAATAAATAATTATATAATAACGAGTCTTCCATATTCTAGGTTTAGGAGCTGTAACTGTTGTTATTTTATAGGTATGGATCCAGGTCGACATCCTCATCAGGATCGCATAGAAGATGTCTAGCAGGTTGTGCCAGCATATCCCCGCAGTGTAGAAGTTGACCACGATGATACATGGAGGAGGACACTATGATAGTTTCAGCGCCAGAGTCTGCTGAAGTGCGAGGGCTCCATTTGAGATACAGTCATGGAAGATTGGTTGGAGGAGGTTGAGATAGGCTTCCACTACTGAAAAAATAACATATACCCACAGCTAAAAACCGCGGGTATTGCCCCCAAAACCGTGGGTATAGCCCATACACATGGTTTTGGGAACCGTGGGGCTGAGAGGCATCAGTATAGGTCTGAAACCTATACCCTCATTATGTAAAACCGTGGGTAATGGTTTATTACCATACTGTCAAACCCACTTTTTTCTCCGCCATGTTGTCAAAGCCTTATTCCCACGGATCTTAAACCGTGGTTATGAATTGTAAAAAAAAGCCAGTGGCTGGATTTGAACTCGCGATCTGCATCTCAATTTGAAGGAACCCCACCACTCACGCTGCACCACATTTAATTACTAATATCTATATTTGGATAAATATTATAATCTGTGCCCGTATTAGAAAAAAAAACCATGCGGGACTCGATCCAGTGACCTCGTCTTCAAATACCCGACGACAAACCGACCCATAAAACTTAATTATATTATAATATATCTATATTTAGATTAATATATTAGTATTACTATCTATTTTATTAAAAAAAAGCGGTCGAATGGATTCGATCCCTCAGCCATGCAGCAAACAAACTGATTCCTCACCAACTCAACTACTGATTTTTTGTTATTATTTATTCATATATATCTATATATATTAATTCAAACCATGGGTATAGGACATAAAACTGTGGGTATAAGTTACTGTCCCGAATAATTTTTTCCCCGCCATAACCCAGGCAAGCTATACCCACTGTTTTGTAAAACCGTTGCTATAGGTCTTCAAAAAAAATTCATATGCCCATGGTTTTTCTCAAAATCATTAGTATAGCTATTTTTCCCCACGATTTTCCAAAACCATGGGAATAGGTCATAATCAAAAACATATACACACATTTTTTCAAAACCGTGGGTATAGGTGACCATACTACCCCTATAACCACGGTTGTCAAAAATTGTGGGTATAGGACACCACTGTAACCATGGTTTTCTGCAAAACCGTGGGCATAGGTCTATTTTCCAGTAGTGTTCAGTTTGATCCTTGTTTGGAAAGGAGCATTGGGTATCCTTGGTTGTGACGATGTTTTATGGAGCAGTGAGGTAGTGGTGGTTCTTGTTCCTCGGGGATCGTGAGGAGTCAAAGATCAAATGGGAGGAGTTCCGAGACAAGTTTAGAGTCATGTTCCATTCTTCGACCGTGAAAGATCCAAGTCACCAAGAACTCTTTACCCTTTGACATGGGACCTCCAGTGTGTGATATTTTGGAATCCATTTTAATAACCTTTTACGATATGCTTCAGACCTGTTGCAAAATTATGTGTCTTGGGAGAGGCATTTTGAGGAGGCTTTGCATCAAGAGATCCAGCGACATGTCACCCCATTTGTGCTGAGGACATATCTTGAGGTACTGGTAGGGGAAGAGATCGTAGAGAGGACATTGGCCATAATCGGATCATTACGAGAGGGGAGTCTTCATGATTCATCATGAAGTAGAGCTATGTTCTGGGTTTCCTAGATTTTCAGGAAGAATAGAATCCATTTGGCCATGGGTAGGTCCCAGACCTCAGCATCTCATTTCTCTAGTGGTGGAAGCTCTCAAGACTATGCCAAGGGATTGAGTGCTTTCTGTTCATGTGGTGGTCATGGTCATTAGTAGTTACAGTTCCTGAACTTTTAGAGAAGTCATCATGCACATGGTTTTCCGCTCCAGGATCCTCTGTTGAGGCAGTTCTAGCCGATGCAGTAGTAGCAAGTTGCACCATCTGTATATCTTTATATGGTAGATGGGGTAGGAAGATGATAGCCATGTGACGCTCTATTTCCTTAGAGAGAATAGAGAGGCCATGGTGGTGGTTTTCATTAGGGTCAGAGAGGACGTGGAGGAGGTCGTGGACAGCTTCACACTTCAGTGTTTCCTGTAGTCGGTGATCCAGATATTCTCTAAGGTACCCTTTGCTTGTTTATACCTTGGTGTATTCCTTGATTGATTCAAGAGAAACACATTGCTTCATATCACATTCCCTTGTCCATGAATTATGACTTGAGGTAGAGGGGCTTCTAGTGCCCTTGGTGGTTACTACACTAGTCGGAGGTCGAGCTGACTTGTTTAAATTATGTAGAGAGTGTGAGATTGTGGTGGGGAAACACCGCTCTTGAGTTGATTTCATATGGTTATGAATAAAACCATATGATTTCATCCTCATCATGGATTGGTTCTATCCAGTGCAGGATATCGTGGATTTCTTCAGGAGGCAGGTTGTGTTCCTCGATGCAGATATAGAGTCGGTGGAGTTCGTTGGTGAGAAATACCCTCAGATGGGTCAGAGGCATGTTCCATATATATCATCGATGATGGCTAAGATGATGTTGTGTTCTTCAGAGATTCAACAGTTGGTGTTTCCTAGGGTCGTAGAAGAGTACCATGATGGCCTTGGAAAAGTGGTTACAGCATTACCCCCTCGATGAGAGATCGAGTTTGGGATCGAGCTACAACCATGAGTGTCTCCTATCCCTTTGAATCCATATAGGATGCCACCTTATGTGTTACGAGAGTTATGTATACATCATGAAGGTCTATTATAGTGCAGTTTTGTTTGGCCGAGTGTGTCATAGTGAGGTACACCTATTTTGTTTGTAAAGAAGGTTGGAGAATGTTTGTGGTTGTGTGTCGATTATCGTCTCTTAAACAAATTTACAGTGATGAATCTCTATCCACTTCTGCATATTGATGATTTATTCGATCAAATGAAAGGTGAAATTTGTTTCTCAAATATCAACTTGCAATCATGATATCATCTAATGCATGTGAAGGATGAGGGTATCCCAAAGACTACTTTCTTTTGTCATCAAGGGCATTATGAGTTCTTTGTAATGTCGTTAGGCATAAAAATTTCTTCAATTGTGTTCATGGGATTGAAGAAATATCTGTTATGTGAGTTCTTGGACATGTTCTTGGTGGTTTTCATCATCGAAATACTTGTATACTCTACGTCAGAGGAGGAGAATCCAGAGAATCTATACATAATTTTGGGAATTCTTAGCCAACATCAGTTGTTTGGAAGGTTTTCGATGTGTGAGTTTTGGGCTCAAGAAGTCTGTTTCATAGTGGTTATTGTGTCCTAGTAGGGAGTAGTTGTGGATCCATCAATGATAGAAGTAGTTATGTATTGGTCACCCCCAAGACAGTGTCAAAGGTGTGATGATTCCTAGGTCTTGTAGTCTACTACATGAGGATCTTAGACGATTTCACTCGAGTAGAGACTCCTATGAATGCTTTGAACATGAAGTATTAGGCCTTCATATGGACTGATCAGTGTCATATTTCTTTCGAGTGCCTAAAGGAGAACTTAGTAACTGCTCCAGTTCCTTTTCATCCATCATATGGAGTTTAGTTTGATGCTTTCTATGATTCTTTACATGTGGGATTAGGTTGTGCTCTAGTGCAGCAGAGAGAGATTGTTCATTATGAGTCTCGACAGTTGCTTCCCCATGAACGTAACTATGCCACCAATGATCTTTATTTGGAATATGTGGTGTTTGATCAGTTGTTTTGGAGACATTACCACATTGGCTAGTTCTTTGGGGTTTTAACCGATCATATGAGCCTGAGTTATGTTTTCTCCTAGCGTGACATAAACTAACGACAATGTCTATGGATGTTGTTCATACAGGAATTAGACTTTGAATTATCATATGCATCTGGAAAGGGTAATGTTGTTGCTGATGCACTGAGTCAGAAGTCACGTAGTGATGCAGTGAATGAATATGGTGACTCCTGTAGAGTAATTAAAGAACATTTAGCATTAAATCTTGATATAGGAGAAGTTGGGGGAAATTGTTGTCTTTTTTAGATGACGGTGCAGTCATCTATGGTGCACCAAGTGGAAGTGTCCCAGTTTGGGGATCTAGAGTTGGAATCCTGGAGAGGCCGAGATGTTTGTGGTGAGGCCCATGATAGTTGGAATGAGGATGAACAACACCGAGTGTTGTATCATGGAAGTCTTTTTGTTCCTATGATGATGCATGAGATGGTTCTTAGAGAGTTTCATGGTTCTCACTTAGCAATGGATCCTGGCATGGAAAATATTTATCAAGCCTTGGGGAGCTAGTTTTATTGGCCTGGGATAAAGCGTGTAGTTGTGGAGTGTGTGTCTCGATGTTTGGCCTTCCAGAAAGTGAAGTTCGAACATCGTGTTCCTGGTGGTCTACTCCAGCCATTAGATATTCCTCAGTCGAACATAGAGGATATCTCAATGGACATTATTACTAGTTTACCTCGAGCTCTGAGAGGACATGATGCTATTTGGGTGGCAGTGGACCGATTAACAAAATCATCCCACTTTATTAAAATCAAGGAGTCGAGATCAGTGGATGTTTTATCAAGGAAGTATTTAGAGGAGGTGGTGAGACTTCATGGAGTCCCAAGGACGATCATTTATGATCGAGATCCTCGTTTCACCTCTAGGGTGTGGAGAGGTCTCCAGCTTGCTTTTGATTCTCAACTATGACTAAGCACTTCTTTTCATCCTCAAATGGATGGTCAGACAGAGTGAACCATCTAGACCCTTGAAAACATGTTATGATCATGCGTCCTGGATTTGGAGGTTCATGGATGATACACTTACCCTTCGTGGAGTTTTCTTACAATAATAGTTTTAACTCCACAATCGGTATGGAACCATTTGAATCCTTGTATGGATGACCTTTCCGTTCTCCATTATGCTGGATTGGGTTCAGAGAGTCAGCAATTCTCAGACCGGAACTAGTGCAGAATACAACAGAGATGGTTAAAGTGATTTGTGAGAGGATGAATATTTCACAAGATCTTCAGAAATCATATGCTTATCAAATGAGGAGACCCTTAGAGTTTGATGTTGGGGATCATGTATTTTGGAAGGTGACTCCCGGTCGTGGGAAGGAAATGTTTGGTTGTGGGAGTAACCTTTCTCCCTAGTTTTTTGGGAACTTTGAGGTCTTATATCGTGTTAGAGCTGTGGCGTATCGAGTAGAACTTCCCCTACAAATGATCCGGATAAATTATGTTTTCCATGTATCATATCTCTGTCATTATCTTCATGATGACTCTCACATCGTCGATTGAGGAGATATCAATGTTGATGATGATGTGACCTTTGTGGACTAACCCATAGAGATCCAAGATCGCAAATAGAAGTTGTTGTGAAAGCGTTTTATCCCTTTGATTACTGTCTTGTGGCAACATGGTGGCGTAGAGGAGAGTGCATGGGAATATGAGTAGTAGATATGCTCTTAGTACCCAGATTTGTTTGGTCCTTAACTCTTTTCATGTAATGACATTTTCATTGTGTTTGTAGTCCATTCATGTTTATGAGATGTCTTTACTTGGTTGATTCTTGTGGCTTTCTCTATATTGAGAGTTATCTCGATGGGTGGTTATTCATGCTTCTACTCTATTTACATTTATGTTGATTTTGAATTGTCGAGGATGAGAATGTTTTGAAAGGTATCTCATGTAATTTCCCAGACCTCTCTAGTCCATTCCATTTAAAAAATATGGTGTCTGGGGTGTTCTAGGAGGTCATGGTGACTTGTCCCCAACACTTTTCCATGTTTCTAGTTCTGTGAAGAGTACAACAGTAGCCATAGGAGAACAGTGCAATGGTTGCCTAAGGTGAATAGTTTCATTGGTAGCCTTATGTAAACAGAGCAATAGAAACCTTATGTGAATAGTTTCATCGGTAGCCTCAGGTGAACTGTGCAATGGTAACCTTATGTAAACAGTGTCATCGGTAGGCTTATGTGAAAAGTGCAACGGGGATGTCTAATGGTAGATTCTGTCATTTTCCAAATTTTGAGTTCGTGAATAGTGTTTCTAGAATTATGAGGTTCTAATGGTCGCCACTTTCCTTGGCCAAATATCAAGTTCATGAATAGTGTTTCCAGAATGGTGAGGTTCCAATGATAGCCTCTTTCCCTTGCCAAATATTGAGTTCATGAACAACGTTTCCTGAACAGTGAGGATCCAACATTAGCCTGTTTCCTTTCCCAAATTTCAGGTTCATGAACAGTGTTCCAGAACGTGATGTTCCAATACTATCGTTACAATGGTGATGTTCATGAAAAGTGTTTCTAGAATGGTGAGGTTCCAATGGTGAGGTTCATGAACAGTGTTTCAAGAACAGTGAGGTTCTAATGGTGAGGTTTCAACAGTGAGGTTCATGAATAATGTTTTTTCCTTTTCCAAATTTCGAGTTCCGGAATTGTGTTTCCAGCTTCCTACAGTTTCTCCACTTTAATGTTTCCTTTGACATAAAATTCATTTAAAGCCTCGTTTTATGGACTCTAAGGCTGACTCAAAGTCCATAACTCCTATATTAATTTCCCAATGGATCGAGATGATCTTACTTTGTGAAACCACTTGGTTCAATGCGATCCTTTTTTTAATGGAAAATCAAGCGTATTTTAATCCACTCTTCCATTAAATAATCTAAATGGATGATATATCTTCCCCCTAGTTATTCCTTCCTATTCTCGCCTATGAGACGCTCGAACCTTTCATTCCATCCCATAGGAGTTTCACAATCAAACATCCTCGCTTCGATTGGTTCCACTCTATTTTGATGCAACCATGCAGTATCGATCGATATTTGATATAAGGTATGATCTATCTTCAATATTTTGGGTTCATAACCTTTGGTTTCCCATCTCCCTTTTTCAGAATTCTATCTCCATGTTCCTAATGGACTTTTCTTGGGTGTTTTCCGGTGTGGTAGTTCCTCTACATCCTCGAGTGGGTACATTTTTCATGGGGGGAGGAGATCATAACCCCTTGTGTGGAGCGTTCTCTTATAAAGAACCTCATGAACCTTCTAAGGTAGTGGATTTTTTGCTTGTCTTTTATATTACATGAAACTGTATAGTTAGTATGTTTTATCCCACTATATCAAAATGAAATTAACATAATTAATATTTGAACCAGATAAATAAATTGATATTGATTGTATGTTATTGCCTCTTGTTTTTCTAGATAGTGTGATATCTATTCTTTCTTTGTTTAGATTTTTGTTATTTGATGGATATTGGTAAAGAGAATAAACCAGGATTAATTGATAATTGATGAATAATGATAAAGAGGCATGTAAATGAATCTACTTCTTCTTGTTGTAATTTTATGTTAATCAAATTGGTGTAGTAAGCATGATTAATAATTTGTGATAGCTTACTGTTTAGGTTTCCAGTATTGGAACCTATGAATAATAAATCGGTTAATCCAAGAAGGATTAAAAAACTGGTTGTTTGATAGAAGATAATTCCTTGTAATTTTCTATGTTACCCACTTTATTGTTTCAGGCCCTAGAGACAAATTGATATGATGGTTTTTTTCCTCCTTCTTTTGTTGTGATGTGAGCTTGGAAGGTTGTTGTGATATTTGGGGGAATGAACACCTATTGGTTGTGGTAGCAGAGGATGCCTAGAGTGGTGAGATGTATTGGTTTATGCATGTGGGTGTCGGGGAGTACACCAGGGATGATGAAACGGGTTGGGTGTGAATGTTTGGAAGCTTGATGATTCTTATTGGTTTTTAATCTTATTTAAATTCCCCACTTCTCAAGGCAGGTGATTTTTCTTATCCTCCTTCCAAAGGTGGTGAAGACGTGCGGGGTATGCAATGTGCTTTCTGTGTTTAGCTTCCCGATGGAGGATGAGTCTATGTTCTTTTTATAGGTGGAGAAGACTCAAAAAGTGGTCTATCTACTCACCAAGTTGGTCTCCATTTATTTAGTATCATAGATTTCTTTTTCTAGAATTCCAGGGAATAAGGGAATGTAATTTTGTAAATAAATGATTGAATAAATTGTGTTAACCCATGGGGTTGGAGCTTTCTAGGACGCAATGATTAGGTTGAAATTTAAAGGAATTGTCAACTTTGGGTGTGATGATAATGAAATATAATGTAGAAATTATTAATAGTTAATTAATGCTTAAATAATTAATTAATGTAATGTGAAACTAATAGAAATGGGATCGAATTAATTTATTAAAGCACATTAAATGGTGGTGTGTGATTGTAGGACATGTAGTCTTAGAAGTGACATCTGGGAGTCTGGGAGATTTCAGTTGTAGTTGATTCTATAACTGGGTTATGCCCACAGTGCGGTTGTGAGATATATTATATTTCGTAATTTTTGTGTTTCTTTATGATACTCCACCCCATCAGTTAGGGAAACTGATACCCTAGGGATTCTGATCCTTGGGGGGTTTTTTCCCCAATATTCTGGTGGGAGGATGGATGGATGACTACCCCCTTTGGTCCCACTCTCTTCTCTTGGTAGATACTTGTGATGGTTATAAAAATATTTAGTTTTCCCCATATATGTTTGTAAAATTATTTAATGTATTTTGGTTATTCACACACAAATATTATGGATATTGATTCCAATGGACTACTATAGGTGTAATGTGAATAGGTTGTGATGGCTTTAGGATCCTTACTCGGTGTATGGGCTGTAATGGATTGAGGTATAATACCTGACGTATGATACACGTTATACAAGCTATTGTGGCTCCTGGAAACTACCTAGTTACTTTCTTATGTGGACGTGGTGATTTTGTTGCACGAGGTGCATGTTTAGGTGATTTTCCAAGGTGACTGCGGGAAAGCCTTTTTGGAGAGAGATGCTTAGGACATGCGATGTTGGGGAAAAGAGATAAACAAATGCAGAATTAGTAGTGGGGTACCCTTGATATTAATTATTATATAATATACTCTTGTATCTGTTAGTTGGTGATAGTATCCATGGTGAGGATGGAAACATAGTATACCTGTTTAGGTGACAAGTTAGTTTCACTTGTTGTTCACTATGATTTAGCATGCTTTCCATACTTCTACATCAAAGGCTTCAGGGAGGATCCTACTGAGTATACTATTATACTCACCGTATATATATATAAACTGTTTTTCAGGTCACTTGGAGATGTTTGTTTATTAGGATGGTTTCTACTATCTTGGTGTTGCAGGAGCTGTTCGGGCTTGTGGTTGATGTGGTTTTTACTTTCTTTTGGTTATTTGCAGCTTTTTCCCATTTCAGTTGTTGTGGTTTTCCATGAAATTACATATGTGAGTACTTGGGATTTATTTTATATTGTTTTATGAGTTGGGGTTGGTTTTTCTCTATCATATCTCTCACATTCTCATGTGTTCTCTAGGAGGGTAATGTCTCCCATTTGTGTGTTTACTATACCCTCGGTGCTAGTCGCCAACCTGGGTCCTACTGGAGGCAGGACTCAGGGGTCATTATCTCCCTTCTCAAATTTCTAGTCAAGGAGGGGTACACCTTGTGGGGATGGGTCATGACACAATTTCTCAGTCAAATGATGGGGTTATGAGGTTGAATTTATTATCGCATTATTAAGGAAATGGTTAGTAAAAATCATGAATCCCATGTGACATTCCTATAGTGTTTATAAATCCATACCCTATGGTTGGAAAAAATTTATTATAACCATTTCTATTTCAAATGATGGTGGATAGACCCTTTAGTAGGAGGTGTACTATTGGGAGATGGTCTTGCCAACCATTAAACGAAACTATATGTAGTGCCTTATTTATTAAAAATTATATTTTTCAACTTTTATACTCTAAGTATTTACTCCATTTTAAATATTTTCATACCCCATTCCATCCATACATCCCTATTCTCCCCCTCTTTCTTTCTTCTTCCTACTTTGATAATTTCATGGTCATTTTTCATGGTTAGAAGTTGAATTTTCAACTAAAACACTCTATATCTCCTTTATTCTCTAATTTATTGAATTTTATATATTCTTATTTCCCTACCATGTTATTTGAAAACTGTGGATCTTATTCGAATGGTTTTTATTTGCAGGTTTTTTAGTTCTAGGGTACTCAGAGGTTCTGCTTAGTCCATTAAACCAACATGGGTCGGATTACAGTGGATAACAATTACCATTTGAAAAACATCAATTTATTCAATATTGGTGGTACCTTCCCTATCTCTTTAATTTTATAACTATGATTACATGACTTTATAAATGCATAATTTAAGTGTATAAATAATTATATCAAGTTTAAATAGAATATTATATATATTTTTTCTATTTTTTTATCAAATGTTATTGGGGTATCCAATTTTTTCAAACTATATACTCTCTCCTAGAAACCTATTTTTACTAAGTGTTGTAATAATTTTCCATTGAAATCATTCAACTTGATTGTTAGATTATAAATAATGTGTTGGTTTTGAAATATGTGTCCTGGATCACTTATATAATAATGGATCATGAGTCCTTCTTGGTTATTTCTAAATGATTTCATTAGAACATGAAAAATCATTTAAAAAATAATTATGTGTTTTAGAATGTAAATGATTACTATGATATGGATTTTATGGGTAAATATATCATGGATTTTTTGTTTAATGTATGATCTTGATAGAACTTGATTGTTTCTTACTTGGGAATCTGGGGTGAGAGTGTGACATATTTTTTAAATATTAAAAATTTAAAACAATATTTGAACCTCACTCTTTATAGTGACCCTTATATTAATCTTTTTTTGTTATGATATTTTCCCATTATTTATTCTAGTTAGGGTAATACCATGTGTATGGGTGGATTATTGTTATCATGTATCTATCTTATTCTTTAGATGCATAACATTTTCCGAGATTATTATGGTAGATCATAGGACTCAATGACTGCTATTTTTTGAATCTTATGTTTATAAGTTCATTAGTAACATAATTTATAAATGTAAATTATCATTTTATATAAAGAATTTTTGACAATTCATTCACAATAAATTGTTTTCTTTTATTTTAATGGATTAATAAATCCTTTTGTAAAGGTATTTAATTAAAATATTAAATGAATTAATTATGGGAAAATATTTTATTGTTTAAAATAATCAACAGAATATGAAATAAAATTTATTTTTATATACTATTTCAAACTAGTAAGAATTAGAATCAGTTAAATGGTATGCATGGACATGCGGTAAGTTACTTACTACGCTACATGGCTCATGCATCATCATTTTATTTTTTCTGGTCCAGCTGAGTTGCAGTAGAAGATGATTGGGTTCTAGTTCGATTATATACTGCGGAATGTGAAGATGATTCACCTAGTACATAGATATATTTGTTATCTATTGGTAATTTTTTATTTCATTTGGTCTTCTTATTATGTCAACCTTTTTCGCATTTTTAATTTTTCACTCTATATATGGAATCTTTATATTATTCGATTGTATCATATGTGTTTTTATTTTTTGATCTTTTATACCATGTAGAATGGTATTTATTTTAAATGGTGTAGTAATTCAACTAATAGAATGTCCATAGTGGGTTTATGAGTGGAAACCTGATTCATTATATTGACTCATTATAAAAATTAATTCTCACCAATTCTCATTTCATTTCCTAATTTCCTCTACCAACTTGGGAGTTTATGAATGCCTGTTGAGAATGTATAGGTATTATTTGTGTTCATATATTATGGTTCACCAATATTTTTTTCATAAAAAAATATATTGAAGAGCGGTTTTAATAAATTTGTTTAATCTTTTGAAGTCATAGGGTATTCAATCTCCCTAGATTCTTCAGGTTCTGAAATGTATTGGAATAGGATCATCATAATTAGATTGATAGATCACATGTTGGTTCCTGACAGGCTCATAATTGGGATTCCACATGAGTTACTATGGTGGTATAGGGTGTCTATGTCATGAATATGAACATGTTTTCATATTTATTTAGGAGATATTTGGACATTATTTGACTGATTCTATTTGTTATCTAGAATAAATGAGTTATTTTGAGAAGAACAATGATTTTTAGTGAGATTTGGAAGGAATTAAGGGGGATTATTGTTACCATGAATGGTTTTCCAAATTATGACGAAACCATGTAGAACTATCTATGTGTATTTTAGTATGCTTCTTAAGGTTGGTGCATGGTCTACCAAAACAAGGGTCCAACTCGTGAAAAGTTATTATATCTCCAATAATTTATATTATTTAGTTATTATGAGATTATTTTCCATTATAAATTCTTGGCTTTTTGTGGGATGTTTTTTTTGGATGGTTCATATGGATTATAAAATAAAATATTCTTTATTAATGAAATGCTATAAACCTCACCCACTACATTGAGAATAGGCATTGTGTGTTACAGGCCATTGGTAACATCCCCAGGACACCAAAGGATGGAAATTAATTCAAAGGAACTCAAAACAAATTGGGTAAAATTTTCCATTTAAAATATTAATATCCAACCACAATGAAAATAACCAAAAAAATCCCTAAGTGATACATGATAACAAATGAATAGCATAGAGTAAAACTAAAATAACTAGTATAAAATGAGTACATTTAGAAACGTGTGACATAATAAAATGAATAAAAATAAAATTAAACCCAAAGACACCAAATACATCAAGTATAAACTTCAAACCAGATCCAAACTCCAACTCGATAGGACACAACGACATTATTAATAATTCTAAATAAATAACTGAGATAACTTTACATTACCTGTATATTGATAGATGACATATGAAAATGTACAATAGTACAAAAGGGGAGATACTAAACCTTGTAGGATTTCCCCAATTACTTTCTAACTCAAAATACAAGGCAACAAATTCTTCAAAATTTATATAAAAATTCATAAAATATATGAAATATTTTATATCAATTATGAAACAATTTTCAGTGGAAATCAATGAAATAAAATATAAATTAATTTATCTTCCCATTTGGCACACCTAATCAATAATTCCATACATTAAAACATCCATGCATGCATTCCTATGTGATAGTTACAAACTCATAAGTGGTTTCTCATCGATATACCAAGTCATCACAAGATAACCAATAACATGTTTCCCAGTTGTACATACCCCTGCCACATAGTCCTATGTAATAAAAGTAGTCCCACACAAACCATGTATTCCAAAATCCAAGAAAATACATTTCACATAAAAAATTATTTATTTAAACAATTTTAATATCTATTATACCTTCATGTTATCAAAAACATAATTTTAAAATCTTCATTTGGAAACTAACATCCTAGAGGATTTTCCACAAGATTTTTCAATTTCCACAATTTCCCAAAGCCATCAATAAAGTGGTTTCCAAGAATAATCCCAAATGTATTTCACAATTATATCAATAAAACATTTATTTAAACTAATACATCATGCTCTAATCAATTGTAGTCTTGAAAGAATCCATCTACCTCACAATAGTTGTTGAAAATGAGTAACGAAACAAAAATTCTCTGCATCTAATCACGAACCACATTCCCTTCTTTAGATAAAAAATAAATTCATCATAAAACAATAGAAAAAAGAACTATTTATCAATAATTGAATAGATATATAGTCATGGGAGAGGTAATAACCTCATATATATGAATAAAATACAAGAGTTTCTACTTACCAATGAATCTATATATTTAACAGATATTGAATCATATTAAACATACTCCATAATCAATAAAGATCACCTCTCAATCCTTGGGAAGAAAATGAATTCCGGATTATTAACTATTAGTCAATTAAAAGATTTCTCAGGACATAATTAGAGTTAGATAATAGAATTTTGGATCTATAAATGTATTCCAAAGGGTTGGACCAAATAGTTTGGAAATCATGTTCTAATAGTACGGTAGTACTGTCTAAATTGTCAATCGTCTTCCATGGTTTCTCATGACTACCTACATGGTTTTGAAAAAAAATGTGGTGATACTATCTAAAATGAGTGTTTTATTGCATACTTTCTCCTATGAACCCACAAGGTTTTGAAAAAATATTCCCAAACTATAAACCTTATAGTTCCCACTTTCATCCCATTCAAGATTTCATGGACATTTCACATGGTTTCTAGTAAGTTTTATCAATCCATTATCCTCAATTAAAGCCTCCAATAATTTTCATAACCCAATAAAACATCTAGAAACATGTCTTGATTATTATATAGCCTTATAATAAACAAATAATGAGTCATTTTCCAAAACCTATGTGTGTTAAAGTATCCCCATCTTTTTTTATTCTATCCTATGAAATATGAAAACATGATTTGATGTGGAACTATTTGGGTCATTGATCTATCATATCCTTTTCATAATCACATGTTTCTTTCTGAATTATACAATGATTCCATTGATCCCACTTTATATCAATGATTTTACCATGAACTAATTTCTCTTGCCTATCCGAAATCTATTTCGGAACATGAATATGAATATCATCCAAATCTAGGTCAACGTGATCCAATAGAACCACATGGTAAGGATTAGGTTTATATATTATATACTAAGATAGAAAATACAAATTTCTCACTAAACTAATCCTTATAGGAAATACCAACCTATATGATAGCTCACTAACTAATTTAGGTTTCCCAAAAGTGCCTATGTATTGACTAAATGGATTAAACTATATACCAAAAAATTGATTCCAAATCCTTGGGGAGATTCTCAATAACACATGATCACTCACATAAAATGAAAATGGTCAAAAACAAGGATTTTCATATGATATTTGATTACTCTAATCCCTATCCATTCTTATTCTGATCAACTAAATATTCTCTATAGTATATTACATAAGGATGTGTACATTAATAATATATCACATGGTGCCACTGAAAAAAGTGGAGAACAATAAGGGAACCCATACAATTATTAAAAAGGATCATTATTTATCGAAATATGATATCAATAATTTGGTGACAACTCCGCTAATTCTATGTTCTCCTCCCTTGAGCCACACAAATCAATCACACTATCAATAATCGTGTTATCCAATGTATTGATTTTCCACTCACAGTATCTATTTGATTGAGAATGATAATCTATACTAAATTTATAGAACATTAAAAGATCATTCTATAAGGATTTAAAAAAATATGATATAATCTAGGGGTCTCTAGTGATACAATAAAAATTGGAAAACCATGAATCTTTAGAATTTCATGGATATATATTTTAGAAAATTACTCCAAAATATAAAATTGATTAATAGGGGTGGAATGAGATAACCTAACTATCTGATCCACAATTACACATATGGAATCATGTTTGGGAACAATACTTTTTATTCTTGTTACAATACTCAGGGTCATCTATTCTCATTTTAACATGGTAATTGGTAAATAATGAAACATAGATAATGTTTCATGGTATTTCTTCTTAACCTTTTGATAGTTGAGGAATCTCAAAACATACTCTTACACTATCCTCTTCATGACAACCCACAAAAACTATACATCCATCACCCTATTCATCTATTGAATTTATATTTAAATAGACCAATTAGAATGGTGGTAAAAACCAAGAATTGGTGCCCGAAAAACAAATGGTACAATTATATTTTCTCTAAACTGAAAACCAAAATCACCACATTATTCCATCCCACAATGGTTTCCCACCATTAATTTTTAACCCCATGGTTACAAATTTAGTATTGTGTATCTAATATTTATTCACATAATGAACCAAATCAGGAACAAACAAAACTATAAAGAAAACTATTACCTCACATTGGTCAGTAAAATATTAGTTCATGTATTCCATGACTAACATTAATGTCCATTGATCAGAATCTTCTTTAAAAAACACATTCTAAAACTTCTTTATTAATGTATTTATCGACTAATTTCAATTACCCTATGTATAAATCATGTTTGTGTTTAATATTTGATTTTATTACATCCATATTATTTTTCATAGATTCAAATATTTTTGTGGGAAATTGCATTTCAAACACTAATGATCCATAAAAAAACTAATTTATTACCAAAAGATAATGAATCCTTGGTGTCAAATAATGAACTATAATAACTTATCATAAATAATGATCTTGGTAGTTTACCTCATGAATCAATAAATATTAGGAGAAATAAGTAAAAACTAGATCTCTCTGTATATGAACACATCCCAAACAAGATATTGATACATCATAATAGACTATATAGAATTGTCCTAACTAT
This sequence comes from Viscum album, assembly GCA_963277665.1. Taxonomy (NCBI): domain Eukaryota; kingdom Viridiplantae; phylum Streptophyta; class Magnoliopsida; order Santalales; family Viscaceae; genus Viscum; species Viscum album. The sequence continues at coordinate 510,790,978 of OY728167.1, read as the reverse complement.
AGGAACTGAAGTATAATTATTGATTTATGTTTAAACATAATATCTTGAAATGAATATTTTATATTACTCATTACATAGAAAGGGAACAAGTTTCATCTTCATAGTTTTCATAACTGATTCCATACATGAAAATTTGCGTATAAAATGTCTATATTATTCCAAAAATCCAGGTAAAGTACATATATCAATGATATTATTGAGTGGTTTCCAAGTGATTACAGATTCTATATTTCATGTATCTAAAAAACACATTTTTCATAAATGGAATATTTAAAGAAACATAATATTATTACAAATGAAACATTTATAGCATGCAATATGAACAATTCTCTTATATGTTACCAAAACATATTGCGATGTGTTTCCCATGATACAATATTCTCATTGAATACACTACTATATCATCCAAAAAAACTACTAAAATTGAATCAATATACCATTTTAAATATCATATTTATCAAATCCATAATGATGTTTTGTTCATTCTTCACACCAAAAGTCATAATAAGAAACTAATAAAGGAAAAATCTAATTTTGAATGTTCCCTTTAGAAAATCCTCCTTCTGAAAAAATAGTTAGCAATATTCCAAATGATAGAAAATTTGAAATGACCAATGGACTACCCTAAGTTTATCAAATAAGTCATTGATTCATAGAACATAAAACTAATTATATATCATAACATGGTTAGATTACAAGATTTTATAAAAAATCTCATAGTTTCATCTTACATCTTCACAAAAGGAATCATGTTTTCCCACAAGTACTACCTCAATTGGATGAAAAATATAAGTTACAAATATTTCACATGGTCTTTCAATTCCATCAAAACTATTAGGGTCATATTATAAGATAGAAGTGGGATGCTACTGGACCTCTATATGAGATTAATTGTAAACTACACATCTATTTCGGATGGAAAACTTGATAAATTTTTAGTAAAAAAATCTAGGAACTTTTACACTATGGATAGAGAATATATATTATAGATCTCATATAATTTTTCAAAAAAAACTGATTTCAACTATAAGAGATAGTTCTAATCAAAAATTAAATGTGTCATCCTCTACTGTCATCCACTCCTCAATATTCATTAACGATATTTATAACACAATTAATTTATTTGAAAATCTCATTCCATACATAATAATACAAACATGCCTCAATTTCATTCAGCCAATACATTCTCAGAACTATGTCATGGACATCAATCTATATCAGTGAGAAATCCGAAACTATTTCAACCCCATTGATTTTTTCAAACATGATTCATATTTCAAGGCTCAACAATCTTTTTTTCCCAAAGCTGTTTTGAGATTAAAAATAGTTGGTATCATCTCATCATATGAACCCATCATATTAATTATATGAACAGAAATAAAATAATGGGATTCACCACTATTAAATATAACTTTCATAAGTGTAGAATTAAAAATAATCATACCACTCTGTTAAATTTGATGATGATGATCCGTGGTAATTTGATTATATCCATAAAATTTCTTACATGATGCACTTTTCACTTGTGTGCCTTCTTGAGATTACTTAGGTTAAGGAGTCATTTTGTTCCTATAATCTTCATGACTTGCTTTGTTCTGTTAGGGAGAGTTATTATACTACACTTATCCCTTCAAAGTATACAATTTCTGAGAAGAATGTGATGTGTCCCTAGAACCCATCCTTGGATGCCTATAGTAATATCACTAAATAATTACTATATATTTTCAATTTTGAAATGCTCTAGATTGTTTTATATAATCTCACTACATATGAAAAAATGTACCAAACTGAAAACATATAGTATTACCCTTTGGACAAGGATGAAAGTTGACCGATCCCATGGTATGATTTTGAGATATACCACCCCTTGATAAAAATTTTCCCTCCTCCACCTAGTCCTATCATTAGAGTTCCAACATTTGAAAATAATTTTAAAAAAACACTCCAATAGTGTATCGTGAGATTTATATTTTTTCACTATAACTCTATTAATTTATAATTTATAATCTATAAAAAAATAAAAAATATCATTGAGAATATTTCTTGTTTCAACATTTACAAAAAAATTTATTCCATTCAGGATCAAATTGCAGATGAAAAATAAATTTATATATTTACCTACATACTTTATTGCTGATAGATTCTCCTACATTAATATGTAGAAGTCCATTCGACATGAAATTTAGAATTTTTTAGGGTAGAATTTTTTATTGAAAAAATCATAAAAATTATCCTATGAAATTCCTTTTCCTAATTTATCATGAACTACTAATTATAACCACTTGAATTAAAAATTTAATTTCATATAAATTTATTTGTCCACATTACGTACTGCTAGTCTCTTATGGAAATCAAACATTTGATTCATCATATACTACCAAACTTATTCTACTTCCATCTCTTAATCCTCGTGAGAGATGGTTGGATTCAACTATTGTAACAAAACTAAATAGTGCACTTTATAAGGTTCAATAATATTATTTCCCTTATATAAGGTCTGAAAATTCAACAAAATACATTGGAATATTTTTTGGTTCACCTATGGCTCTGGTGAAAAAAAATTCTCAGCAACTTCGTCTGGTTAATTTCTATGATGCCTACCCAGTACCATTATTTATTAAAAACAAAACTCCATTTATCCTCACTAGTTTGCAGCTAATGGAATAAATATTTCATTATATCAACTCAATAAATTCTAGAATATATATTTCCATTATTCATCAATCATCAACATTTCCATCATTTTTGGAAAAATAATTCAACAATTTTTTTCAAAAAAACCATTTCCTTATTTAAAAAATAGCACTATTTTCCATTTTAAAGACCATTTTAATCAAAATGAACAATGAAATAGTATTATGAAATCATAGTATCAATTTAGGTCCTAAAAAACACAATGGTTATTCCCATAACAGTGAGGTGACAACTCACCAAGATGTTTCAAAAACACTCATGTACCCAAACCCCCTAGTTACATGAAGATCATCATCAAGAGATTAATTATTCCTTTTTATTATATTTAATTGATGTTCTAAAAATCTAACTCCATAATACCATCTCAAAAGATATACTAACACCATTTATAAGTGAGGAATGAACATGCTGATACAATTTTTAACATCCTACCCCACACCCATTGTCTTTGGAAGAGGTGATGGGTTTTACTATCCTTATGTGACATGAAAAATACATCAAAGGCTGGAAATAAATTACAAGGATCTCATGAAATTTTATTTGTGATTATTACATGAAAATATAAATATTCAATCCATAAATACTATAACCATAAAACCTCTATACTATGCATGAGTATAATAATAAGGCTCCAAAAAATCTAAAAATTCCAACTAAATATATTATTAGACAAAAATAAGTGGCATGAACAAAGTAATCAAATTACAACAACTAGAAACTCTAAACAATCTCTATGCTCCAACTCAAAAATCCCTTCCCATGGTATCAACAAGAATCAATATAGAACTGAGATACATCACCTTGATATGAATATCAATAGATGAAATCTGTAAACACTCAATAGTGACCATGAATGGGGTGAGTCTCAAAATTGTATGATTTGCATATTGAATTACCAGTACATTTCAATAAAAAAGATTCTTATTAATTTTATTGAAAATAATTTTAAATAGATGAAATAGTTTATATAAAAGTCAGAATAGTTTTCCATGGAAAGTAAAAATATTTAATTCATTCCTTATTTCATTTAACATACCCCATCCATGTTTCCACACATCCCCACATCCTCACATTCATGATTAGGTGATAGTTCCATACTCATGATCCATACTTCATAAATATACCAAGTCATTACAAGGTAATGAAAACCGTGTTCCCCAAAGGAAAAATCCACTTATATAGGGTCACTTCTAATGAAAATATACCCACCCCATCCAGGTATGAAAAAACCCAAGAAAATCAATTCCACATTAAAAGATTATTTCGTTGGAAAATTTTAATTAACATTTTCTATGAATCAAATCAAATCCATAATTTTAGAATTTAATTTTTAAAATTAACATCCAAGAGTATTTCCAATAAGATAATCTAATTTCCACAATTCTATAAAAATCATTACTAAAGAGATTTCCAACATGAATCACACTAGTATTTTAAAATAATTTGTATAAAACAATTATTTTTACTAAGAAGTCTTTTTATAATAATGTGGATTCTTGATTGAAGATGCCTACTTTACACCAATTGTATAAAATGAAAAACAATATAATGACTATCTATATTTGATCACAAAAAAACATTTCATTCATTATATCAAACAACAATTAATCATAAAAAATACAAACCACATAGATATATAACAATAGATTGGATATATGGTGCCAAGATACAGAATAACATTGGATCTATGAATAATGGAGAATTGAGATACATTTCATGTGAATATAGATCTTATACATGATTTAAATCACTTAAAACATTCTTCTGTTTTTAAGGAGTTTCATATCAATCCTTAGGATGAAAATGAAATTGTTATTATATATTATTAATAAATTAATAAGGTTATTCATATATAATATGAGTTAAATCCATGATTTATTTATCAATATCTATAATTTAAATTTTAAGGCCACACAATTTGGAAAATAATGGTGTACTAATATCCATAATGATAGCCAACTCTCAGGGATTATCCAAAGAACCCACACAATTTGGAAAACATTTCACAGAAAATTTGGTTCCACTATCTCAAATGATAGTATACGCATACGATGTCTCCTGGTTACCAATATATTTTGACCAAATAGTACACTAAGAATGTTCCTAGTAAGTTCCCACTTTTATCCCCCATATGTGTTCTTAGAAGCATCCAACAATTTCTACCAACCATTCTCAAAATATGATCCTAAAAAAGCCAAAACAAATCACCCCCAGAACCTCCCATAATAGAACTCAATCATTATATAAACTTATAATACATATATAAAAGGTCATATATTTAAATATTAGGGTTATAGAATTAGAATTTGATTTCCTAAAGAAAAATACATGGGTTGGATAAAAATAATTTTCAAATTATAAAATATTTGATGATTTTTTCAAATATTTTAATAATAAAAAATGGATATTTATAAATATTTTATGTTGATTATGAAATTAATTTTTAATTGTAATATTTATTACCTTGTGATTTTTAAAAAACACAATGATTGAGAGTGTATAAACCACAAAATAAAAAATATAAAAGAATAATGAGATATTAATATTTAAATGTTATAGTTATCACATACATTCTTAATTGGAATCATTGGATATTAATTATAGTATTTCAAAATACATATGAAGGTCTGATCAATAATTTTTTTTATTTGATAGGAAATAAGACCTAAATTTTTTAATCAAATACATTTTATACCTCAAAATAATTTTTCTTTATAAATGGGTTTTTATCTTTTTGTAAGATAATTTATTAATTAATAATAGGAAATTTTGGAAATTTTAGTTGATTAAAAGGATATAATTTTTATTTCACCATGACAATATTTAATGAGGATTCTCTTTTATAGTTTTTATGAAATGTTTTATTTTTCAATGAATATTGAAAATAAGATTTTTTTTAAAAAACAACTTTAAATTTTATGTAATTACAAAGTAACATTATATTTTGTATTATTTTTTAAATTAAATTAGTTCTATTTTATAATATAATAATTTTTATTGGAATAATAATTATAATTGAATTTGGTATAAATAATATTTTGTACATAAAAGTCATTTTCCTAGAAAATCTTATTTCATCATGCTTTGATATATTAATTTTAAATAAAATAATTTCTCTTATATGAATTGAATCTGATAAAATTGAAACCATATTTAGAATCCAGATGATTAATTTTATGTTATATGACCACCTTAGTTTTTGGAAAAAATGATTACTAACTAGAGTAAATTTTTGTTGTCCTGAAAATGAATACATGATTTAATAATGGATAAAAGTAATATGATAAGGACTAAAAAATGACCCAACAATCCTTGTTTTCATTATATAACACTATTTCATCCATAATAATCCAATAGTTGAATTTATGCACCTTTTTTGACATTTATATTTGATTTTAATGAATTTTAATTTTAATATGAAATACAATGTCAAAAATGTCATTCTATATATTTTATTATCAATAATATTTTGTTACATGGATAAAAAATCTAATTTTGGATTATAAATTTTAATTATAAATAATATTTTATTTTATTTTACTTTAATATTTTTTAGTAATTGTCTAATAACCTCAAATTTCTACAGAACATTTACACGATGTGTGTGCAAGTAGTCAAAAAATCAATATAAATAATTTTAAAATCATTAAAAGTATTAAATTTTTTGAATAACATATTTTTTCGAATGATTTATATTGTGAATACCAATTTAGTATTAATGTTTCAAATGGTTTTATTTGAAATCAATATTTTTCATTTTGTTTTTAAAATAAAATTATGTGAATAGTGTCAAAAAATACATTTATGGTATTTCATGTTAAATAATATTTCATTAAATTATCTAAAATTCATAAAATATATAGAAAGGTAAAATATGTATTATAAATAGTCAAAAAATAATCCCTCAATATTTATTAAACAATATTTATCTTATAAGTAAATTTTTTTCCCTATTATATTGAAACGAAATTACCATGCTTAATAATAGAAATTGTTAAACCAAGGGTTAAACAAAAAATAAGGATTAAAATGATTCCCAAAAATGTGAAAAAATAATTATTTGACTATATTAAAACCATATTCATCATATTTTCTAATTTATGAAATTTTGGAATGATTTTACACGAGATAGGAACATGTTATATTATTATATTTAATTTATTTCAAAAAATTACATAAATGATATTATGTAATGAGTAATATTTTATTTAATGATATAGAATTCATAAAATCATATCATTATTCATGTTAATGGTATATTGTTGAAAATACCAACCATGGTCCATTTATGGGTCAACTCTCCTTTTATAGTAAATTTCATTCCCCCTAAAGTCTAAAAAATATTGTAATCTTAGTAATTCCAAAAGGGTTAATATGGGTTAATGTTAGGGGATAATGGTGAAAACATAATCTAAAATTTTTTATATATTTTTTGGAGGGTATAGAAAAATTCCCAAATTATCATTGATTTATACAAATTTTTGTCTATTTTAAAATGAAAAATTATTTATAATATCTAAATAATTTATGAAATTTTGAGAATTCTCATCCCTCGCTTATAAAAGGGTACCCTCCCCCTCTCCCATTTTATCCACATTTCAAAATATATTTGGTTATTCTTATACCTTAAAATATATTTTTCTACCATCATCTAACATGTTATATATGTCTTATTTTGGCCATAATAGCAACCTTATTTGTACTAATGCATAAAGTGAAGGAAGTTGTCAGGAGAAGATGTATAGCTTGCAACCAAGTGTTTTAGGTTTAATTCTTCAATATCAATCATATTTTTTAGAAAAATATTCTTAAATAATAAAAATTATATATTTCATATACTAATATTTTTTTATGTTAATGGAATGACCTATATTAGTCTACTTCTCTCATCAAATAGGAAACTAATCCATCGTTCGCGTGTATATCAGACTATCGCCTCCCAAGACGATGTAATTGGTTTTCCATCACCACCCCTCAAAGAAGGTTATAATGATGAATTTAATATTTATATTTTATAATATTTAAATTTTTATCATTTTTTATATATTATCCATCTTTTTATTTTCATTAAATACATTGGAAGAAAATATAATTTCATTCGTTCATATGTGTGGATTTCCAACTCCATGAAGCGATTGATCGGTTTTTTATAACCACATCACATTTATATATATAAATTTATTTAAATAAATAATACTATATTTATCATGTAATTATAATTATGGAGATACCAAATGATACTTACCTTTTTACACTAAGTTCTAATAAAAATTGAAGTGTTACTCATGAATTCATATGACATACTATCTCTATGACTATGAAATTGTTACTCGTTCGTAACAAAATTTCAAGGTAACATTTAAATTTATAATATCTGTATTAAAATTATTATTATTTCATGATTATTATTCTCTCTATTTTTGAATAATTCCCACATTGACAATAGTCAAATTACCATAATTATTTGAGACATATTAGATGAATATCACTATGTCATAAGATGTGAAATTAATTGGTGAAGAAATTGTAGGTAACAAGGTATAAAATTAAACAAAATTAATAACAAAAATTAAAAGGTCCTTAATAAATTAAATATTTAACATTATTTTACTATTAATGATGATAAATATTTTAATTGATAAAACACACTCGAGGTAAGAGACAAATTACCATAAAACCCCCATTTTTAATATTTTCATGATTTCTTTTCTAAATATTTTTATTGATTTATTTGTAATATTAAAATTATTTTATGGATATATTTGCATAGGCATAAATGAATTATAACATATATTTTATGAATCTTTTTAATTTCATTCAAGGATTTTCAAAAGGAATATTTTTTTTATTTCATATTAAATAATTTTTAAAAAAGGATAAAGGAATGTTCGATAATAACATATACGGAAACAATATATTTAAGTGAAACACAAACAATTATTTGATTATTTTATTCCTTTTTATGATTTCATGGTTTATTAAAATGAAAATCCACTTTCACATTGTTCTATGTTTTTACAAAAATTGATTAAAATGGAATGGATATTTTTTTTTCCAAATATTCATTTCGAATTTATGAAATGAATATTTGTGTGAAATATTTAATATTTATGATGATGTTATGGTTCATTAGAATTTTTTATGATTACATATATAGTTGAAGGTATTGCGGTCACATCAGGATCTTTTGGGCTGGGGATTTTAAAAATTTTCATTTTCGGAATGATGAGACTTTTCATATCTAATGAAGTATGCCCCAGTATGGTCAGATGATCTCAAATAATTTATATAGAGCACTAAAATATAAATCAAAAACATAAATTTTCTGATATGAAGTGTCTCTTGAAAACTTTTTTATGCTGATGATCACTAATTGAAGTATTCATTGAAGTATCCCTCTATATTTTCCAGAAACACTTCACAAATCCACTAGATAATTGATCGACGGATTCCATGTGACAATATAGAGATCCAACGATGACTTCAATTCCTTGACTATCTCTAAATCGACGTACCATTATTGCACAGAGGAGAACTCAATTCGATCACCTGAATTGATAGATTCTCTCTCTATAAATTGGGATATGAGATAGAGTCCCTAAAAATAATATAATTAAGCATCATTTTTTGAGAGCCAATATCCTCAATTTATTGTGGATGGTCAAATACCCAGATTGGGTTCCGTGGCCCCCTAGTATTTAACATCCACAAAAAATTAAATTATGAACAACGAAAATCCATCATAATTTTTATTGATATTTTATCATAAACCAATAACATAAATTGAATATATTATTTTATAAAACCAAGTCATTAAATCAACTCATAATTCCATCTTAATATTAAATAATCCTTAAATATTTAAATAATATTCAATCGATTAATATTATTCCTAATATTTTCATAACATGTAAATACAAATAATAAATAAATTCTACACAATTATTCATTACATTAATAATAATTCATTTATTTATTTAACAATTATTGATGATAAAAAAATTACCCAAAACCAGTGGTGGGGCCCACAATGTCAAATATACATATTCTACTGAATATTGAAGATAATTGAATAAGTTTATGTGTATGAACTTCTATCCTAGTTTATCGGATGAATTGAATAGTATTGAAAATCCAACTGTGTAGTTTCGAAATACATCAATTTTTATAAATAGATAAGGATAGTCATTGAAATTACAACCAACCTATGAACATTAATTGTGTACTATAATCTATTTGTCCTTAAATATCACTTAAAGCAGGAAGAAAACATGTTTCACCACCCTTTTCTTCCGTTATATTTTACTGATCTAACTTGATGGATTTACCCTCTACTGACAAGGACAAGGTCTTATAATGTTTCAAACATCATGATCAATAAGGCCCATGATATATTACTTTGTCAACCATTAAGTGAATATTATTTCTTTACCATTCAACCAAGACACACCCAAAACCAGATAACTCGACATTACATTATTATCCTAGTTTATTTCTAGAATGAATGTATACGATCAAATGACACAGATAGATAATTATATCAATTCAAGAGATAAATACATATTTCTCTATATAGGAACATCCAATGACACTGGACACATATGGTGTTTCTGTTGGTGGATATGTCCCAATGATCTCACAACATGTGATCACCATGTGAAAACATTTTATGAATAAGTCTCAATTATTTCGATCCCCTGCACCTGATAGTCATACATCTATTGAGTCATGTTATTATTATGTATCTAGACTATAATATTATTGTTTAAAATTAATTTCATAGTATATTTAGGTTCTCATTATAGCCTAGGATCTGCTATTACCTTTTGATTTGACAAATAATCAATATTAATTTCCATTACATATTGAACGAATAAATATCTACACTATAGTGTAATGTATACATAATGTATATCAAACTAAACAAATGATATGGTAATAAATTGTTTTTAAGTTTGTTCTAGGAACTCCACTTATAAAAAAATATCACTTGCACTAATGCAAACGTTTGTACCATAATTTTTATCTATCACGTGATTAAAATAATGTTTATACTATGTGATGACATTAGTTTTTGTTTCTGTCATGTTTGTGGCATAAGGTTATTCTTTTGTGTGTTACCTAATCACCTTTAGTATAACTTTAGAATAGATGGTATCCCTGATTATATTCCATTATCCACTTTCAAAACATGACATCTTGTCTTTTACTAGTAATTTATATATTATGTGTAATTCTACGAACATGAAAAAATTGTTTCATGGTTAACACTGTTTCTTAGATTCTTCATAAGCTACAATGCACTCAGTATTTATTGGTATGGATACCACTAGATTTTATATGATTTACTCAATCAACACCTTATCATATCTTCGATATTAGGTCACATTGATATAATGAATACTATTCTGTCTCCACTTTAAAATAATATCCCTTCCATCCCATATAATAGATGTATATGTTTTGTACATTCCCATGTGCAATCAGATAATTCTGATTACAGTACTCATAGTTCTCCTAGACATAACTAATATTTTTATATCATAAAAATATGGTGGAAATATCATTTCATTTTTATATCATGACATAAGTTATTGATCCATCACTGAAGCGTATGAATATAAAATCGCTAATTGAATCTCCCCGTATTTTGTTTAGGTCAACATGGGGGGATTTGTGCCATGTGACATTGGTAACAATTATATTTTCATTGTTGAAGAATATATTTTTCAATAAAATTTCACTATATGAATGAGTGACCGAGTCTAATAAACTGTTATATCAACCTCAATAGACCATTTTCCCTAGAACTAATGATTTTATTTTTTTTAATCACATTATAATTGGATTCAACATGTACATAACTAACTGTATGGAAACTATCAATATTCCCCATGTTACATAACAAAATTCACTTGGAAAAAAATGGAACCCCCACTAACCTCTAGTAGACACATGAAATCAATTTATTCGAAATGAATATTTTTTTATATTTTTTTATAAATTAATTTAAAACATGATTTCAGAAACATGAAACCCTAATGGAATTATATGATTTCATCATCCCCTTATGGTTAAATTAAATATAAACTTTACAGGATTGGTGGTCGTAACATTAAATGCACAATAAAATGATCATAGATATTTTCTATGGAAAGTAAATTTCTAATGAATTTTGGCAAAATGACTTGGAATAACTTCACATGAGCCTCATCCCTATGGGTGAGGACTCTTTAAGTGTATCCAGGAGACCCAAGATCAAATCCATGAGAGGGAATAATTTTTGGTTTAGTATAGAAGTATTGTAGCAGTTCATTAGTGGGAACTATAGTCGGTACTGTTTGGCATTGTAGTAGTCGGGACTATTCCCTCGTTTGTGCATTCAGGCCACCAATTTGTTCTCTGAGTCCGTTAAGGACTTCGGGCCACCAAGGCCTCTAGCTCAGTAAGGCCTTCAGGCCACCTCAACGCCTTTGGGCCACCATAAGGCCTTCAGGCCACCTTAAGTACAGATTCAAATTAGACAACCTATAAGGAATAAGATCCAGAAGGAAAATGATCAAGGAGCTTCCACCATAACATAATATAAAGAGATTGAAATATTGAGAGGCTATGGAACCTACCATCCGGAAAATCCTGTGTTAGCCCGAGAAAGCCTAGTCGAACTGCCATGCAAAGGGGGAGAGCTCATATCACGATGAAGATGCAGGGGATGATCAATTCCATGTAGTTAGTCTGGGTTGTATGTAATGTTTGAAGCCTAAATGCAATGAATTACTTTTAGGCCTACGATTAATGTAATACATATGCCTACAGTCCTTGTAAGGGTTCCACCTCACCCCTTGAAATGTGGATTATCAAAAATCAGTAAAAAATAAAGGCCTTTGGCCCATTGGATTGACTTGGTATAACAGATCTATCATTATTCGTTCCATGTCCATTCAACCAATGTATCATCTATATTAAATAACCACCATAGAATTCAACATATTTACCCCATTTTCACATTGATACATAGAGTCCATTATTTAAATTTAATTGACCTTTCCAATATTTGTTGATTTCTATATATTGTCTACATGTAGGATTTATTGTTCACAATGAGTAATTTCTCACCATGCATGGTGAATATAAAAACATCATTATGGATTAAACTATCATACATACTAACTTTATTTGGACCACAAATATTCCACAAGAAGATATGGATCTAGTTCCAATTTTAACTATTTGTGCATATCTAGGATTAAATAAACACATGTTAGTCTATCCCCCACTATCTCTAATAGAGATGTCCACCCTTATATATAAATATAGTATTTCACCTGACTACTTCTCTTTTATCATATATATTTATGTAATATCCTATGAAGTCATTAGGATAATAACATAGTCACATACTGTTTTTGTCTTGATGTATTGTTGATTATATCTTAAAAAAATCATTACATATTAACAAATGTCTTTTGACATAATATATTTACATCATATTATGACTCATTTGATATCCATTATTCATTATAACTGGAATATGGTTATGAGATATCAATTTTATTCTCATATAAAATATTTAAATATAATGGATGTTTCTAAAAGTTGAAACTTTGATACTACTTACATCATGACTCTGATGTGTAAACTATGTGTTTAGTAATTTTTTCCTTACATCATTTCATTGATCAATTATTTCATGGTCAATAAATTCATTGACATTCCAACCTAAATCCTATTATACATCATTCCATGTATATATTCCACTATCATGTTCCTTAATTACCTAAAGGATCCTTAGGAAGTATATTCACAACTAGCTTTCATTTGGAGTAGTTTACTCTCTCATGCTGAACTAATTTCGAAATCCTTGTGAAGCACATTTATTTATAAGGTTCCTTTAACCAAAACCAAAAAAAGGATACACATTGAAAATAGCTACGGTGTTTAGATCTTCCGAATCTAAATACCAAATGTTTTATATCCTTCAAGTCAACTATAAGCATTACATTACAATGAATTATCATTCCATAACACGATAAAAAATTCTTACATTTTAAATTAATCATGTATTTACAATTATTGAAGTACCACTGATCTATTTATTGAGTGTCATACAACAAAAAAACATTCATAGAAAAACATTTAATAATATCTCCTTATGTTTAGAGGACAGATGAGAAAAAAAAATTGGTCTTAAAAAAAATATTTTTACTTAAATTATTACCAGGGAAATTAGAAGTTATGTGTTTCTCATCAATGACATAGGAATCACCCATTCTCTTCCGCCAGTAGAATAAAACTTACATCATGTAACGAATATATACATACATGGTTTCATTTTTAAATAAAAATATGTGATTTAAATATTTTATTTTATACCCACGAATCATGTTAGAAATATTAATTGAAGAATATACACAGACGAAGAAACTACTTGCTTCTAAAATATTTTTTATTGTGATTAAACATCCATAATAGTATTTATTCCTATGTGAAGAAAATAAAATCTTGATTAAATACCAATACTCAATGAAATAATGGAAATGAACAATTTTCTATTAGCACCACTATGTACATTGGCCTTTTTTATTTCTTAATTGTGTTTTTATCCATGAGAACTAAACATCAATCTTTCTTTGATATTATTATTTCTTAGATATCATTTTCTATATTAAAATTAATCATTTAATAAATATTGTTTATTTTGTAAACATTAATAAATTTAGTTATTGGGTGAAAAGTATATATGTTTTGGATTCCTTAAAATAACATGATCCTTCTTTCATATTTATATAAAATACATTGTAATTATTATTTATTCATATCTCACTTAAATTTCTCCTCGAAATATTATTGTAGAAGAGACAACATGTGTAATCATCCATTTACCAATGTTTTAACCAAAAATTACATCATAAATTCAAGATGTAGAAATGATATTACCATTATATAATACATCCACGAGCATCCCATAATCATTTTTATTTCCCTGCTTCCTAAGGTGGATTCAAAAGTATAGGGACACAAACACAATGAATTACCTCTATAGTAGTATTGTGTGGATATTCCAGTTCTAGACATAGATATTCATGAACAGTTGGAAATTTAATTTTTTATAAATTATCAAAGTGTATTTTTTTATTAATTTTTATTTTAAACAAATATAATATTTAGTAGATTGTAATTTTTTATTGATTATATAATTTTAAATTATTTATTAACAATTTAAATCATTAAATTTATCCCATTATTTTTTCAAATTTTAGGAAACCTATGTACATGAATTTTATTACTCTATCTCTTGTGTATTATACTATCAAGGATCCTTGAACATCATCTCATAGTCTACAATCTTTGGCTACACCACTACTCGGAAGGTTCAAGGTAGGCATTTCACTTTCTAACCGCATTAACACATGGCTTACTAATTAGTTGAGTGGTTTCCGAGATTCTAAAATCATGAACTTGATTTTTCTAAATGATTTCCTCTAAAATGAAAAAATCTATAATTATATAATTATTTTCTAATAATATAGTTCTGTCAAACAATCCCTCCTGTAATAACTCTCTCGAATTAAGAGGCACCCTCAACATTGGTTGATGAGCACACAAAACACCCAATTTTGTTCAAATATGAATGATAGATGGAGTGTAATGAATTATTATTTCAATGAGGGTTTTTTAATTTTTATCTTGATGATTTAATCCATTTAATTAATCTTTTCCATTTATGAGTTCTTGTTCACAACTAAAAATTTATTGAAAGACATATATCGCTACTTTATGAACATTGTTGTTTAATATTTTATACATTTTACGATAGTAATAAAATGAATAAAATTATAAATGAATGAGAAATGGAATTAAACCACCCTACTGGTCTTGAGAATCTAAAACTTGTTTAACCATTTATACTCAATGGACAACCCATGACCTGGGGGTGACATACAGGATTCGTAGATTAACTCTTGATGTAGCTTGTCCCCATATAGTATGTCCACTACTCGTCTATATTTTCCTCGACATGGAATTGTTCCATCTTAATCCATCCTCATCATGGTGTACCAACACGTATTGGAAGGGAAACTCCATATATCATCTTCAGAAAAATAAAAATATACACACTGACATGTGAGGGGGACTATGGGAACTATGTAAATCAAACATATTAGACATGAATTCCTTTATACATTTTAACACAAAAATGATGATGAAAAACCATAAAAATTAATTAATTATTTACAAACATCACACGATGCTAATATAATTAATTAAATAAATTCAGACATACACGGGTCAGTAAATTTCTCAAGAATAGTAATAGAGTAAAATTAACGAGTAATAAATATTAAATTTATATAAATTAAACTATGAGGGGTATTATATAAATTAAATTATTTAGAAATTACAATTTTTTTTTATTTCAAATTCGTTCATTAAATAATTTAAATTTAATACAAACAAATTAATTAATTAATTAATCTAATACAATATGAAAATTAATTTTATCTCTAGTATTAAAAATATTTTAATTTTATCTAAAATTATTTTTTAAAATATTTTAATTTATTAAAAAATTAAATTATTTATTTTAATAAATATTGATTATTTAAATTATTCAACATGCCCCAAAACCATGCTCTCGTGCAATAAGGTTCACGCTGGTCCATCACAGACCCATAAAAGGCTTTGGAAATCTAGTACATGGCCCTTTTATGTCATGAAGATGTCGTCAAACCCATTCTGGTTCTGGAAGACCTACTAGGGCCACTTTCGAGTTGATTCAGGTCTGTTACAACCCATTACAAGTGTACCTCATCGTGATGGGGACTCCCGAGTGAAGGAAACTGTGGGGGATTACTGAGAAATGTCATATCTCGACTCTTGGTGGGAGTCTTACATGGGTGATGTGGCAATCATAGAGCATGGGAGATGATGTCAAAGCTTTTGTTGGGTCATGGACACACTTGAGTTAGTGTTGGTGATATCAGCCACTTAGAGGAGGTCGGTCGGCCTCATCTTGGAGGTGAAGGTGGTAGACCAAGGAGATGAGTCATGGACCGACTCCACTAGATGGAATAGGGCCATAGGGTTGTCACTAGAGGTTGGAGCATGGCCAATGGGATCCAATAGCCTCATATCTATGAAGGTAGGAGGACACAGTGAGGAAATGAGATTCATTATAGGGGAGATGCTTTAGTGCAGGACAAGAGGGAAGCACGTAAGGGCTATGGTGGTAATGAAGTGTTTATGAGAACATTGGAAAAAAATTCCATGGTGGCCCCTCCTTTTTAATTTTTTTTGTATTATTAGAAGACAAAGACCCTCCAACCATTTTTTATTTAGGTGGATAAAACCGACCCACCTCCTCTTCTACAAATAAGGCCTGCGTTGAAATTTTAAAAAGGATAAGATCATAAACTTATTTTATAATAATAATAAATATAATAAAATAACAATTATTAGTATCATTATAATCCACAATACCCATGGAATTATAAATTTATAAATAAGTAGGTTCTGGCCACTGGAATGCAGCTCCGCATCCTAGTAATATTAAAAAATAATACAAATATTTTCTTAAGATTTAATACAATCAGACCTCATTTGATCCATATTAAAAACATCGAATTACCATAACAAGGTCATTTGCAATAAAAATAATGTTCATTTTGAACTAATGTGAGGGAAATGAGATCATCGATTTAAATTTTATTAAAATTAATTATTCTGCGATCATAAAATTAATGTTCTACTGATAATACAAATTTATGGCATTGGTGTCATATCCGAAGCTGGTGGATGGGGTAATTTTAAAATTTTCATCATTTGGATCACTTTATTTCATTGTTTTGGTGAACTTAAACCTGGTATAGTGTGATTATCTCATGTAAATAAAATATAAAACAAAAATATAAACCAAAAATATACCTTATCCAATATGATTTTGTTCTCAACATATTATTTTCACTAATGATTGTTGATGGAAGGATATAAATAATTAACCCTTTAGATCATAAACATATTATTCAGAAATCCCTGGAGTGTCGATCATCTAATTCTAGGTGTTGTGGTAGAGATCCAATAATTATAGTTGATGTCATATGATAACTGCATTGATGTACCTTTGACGCATGGATGTGGAATTGATCAGAACACATGGATCAAGAGAATCTATCACTATAAATTTTTTGAGGAGAGAGGGGATCCGGAAATCTCACTATTAATAATCATTACGTGAGATCTTATCTCTTCTATTTATAGTGAATCCTCAAATATCTTAATTTGGTTTTCCAGCCCCCATATATTTAATAACCACTAAATAATATGTTGTGATGTAATAAACAATTCCATAATTATTATTTATATTTTATAAAATTCATGTAGTATATATGAAATAGATTACATGATAAAACGGATTCATTAACTTGACTCACAATTCCCACTTAATATTTAACGAACATGAAATATTAAACTAATATTCATTCGATTAATATTATTCCTAATATTTACATAATGGTTAAATACTATCAATAAATAAATTCAAACCCAGTAAAATTCACTTTTATAAAAGTGAATATATTTATTTATCAATGATCGTTGAATTGGAAAACACTTATACCCAGTGGTGCGTCTCCCCATGTCCGATATACCAATTCAACTTAATAGAGAAGATTCTTGAATACACTATTGTTTGTGAACCTCTTGGATATTATCTCGATATCAGTTATTAGTATTCACAAATGAAGAGTGGAGTCTATCGACAATAATGTGACACAAAGAGATAATGATAGTCATCACAACAACAACCAACCAACTAACACGCACTATGTTATATAATCAATTTTTCTTTAAATGTATCATAATGAATGATTCACACTTAGTTCATCACAATATACTTACATTATTATTTTTTGATCTAATAAAAATGATAATACCCTTGGCTTCCTTGGAAAAAGAATTATTATGGTACTAACATCATGATAAAAAAGATCATGATATGTTAATTCCTAATCCAAGAAGAGAAAACATCTTTGTTGACATTAAAACAATGTTAAACCACCAATTATGCAACAAATATAAGCTACTTCACTATGATTTCATTATCACTATTTTCCCTTGTATCAAAGTACATGATTAAAGAGAAAACATTGCTAATGATACCATGTTCTGGTAATAATACACATGTACGTATAAAGGGACATCCAATGACCCTGGAATCATGTTTTCTTCCTATTGGCAGGTATGTCCTTGATATATCAGTACAAGAGATCACCAAGTACGATCATAATTAAAAGAAGCCTCAATTCTCATAAGCACCTATAATATGATATTCAGATATCTTATATGTCCATTCAGTAAGATGTATCTAGACTATATGACCTCTATTTAGGATTATTATGATAGTAACATTAGGTTCACATTATATCCTACGATCTTCTATAACCTTTTGATATAGAAATCAATTTGTGGAAATTACTACTAAATAGTAGAAACAAATATATATGCACTTTAATTTTATTTATAAATAATGTATATCAAATATTAAACATTATAGAGTTATAAAAAGTAATGTTTTGTTGGGTCTAGGTCACCCATTATAATGATAATAGATCAACTATAAAGAAAGTATTGGTGGTTCAATTATAAACTAAAGACATTTTGTTCTACTATAAAATATGGAAAAATGGTTTCATTATAAACTAATAATTTGTGACCCAAATATAGCACTCTAATGAATTTTGTATTTATAATAGTGATATAATTTGTGATATGAAAATAATATCCCATGTTATCTACATGATTTATCTATTTTTATATGTATTTCTATTGAAATAACATCATTTCACAACGTAATATATTAATAATTTTTTTAAACTAAAGTATATTATGCTTATTAAGGGTGAAATGTATAACTATGACTGAAAAAATATTATTATTTTTCATGATTTCATATAAACCATAATGAGTTATATTTATTCAATAAAATTTTATATAAACATTTTAATGAAAATATTTTGACTGAAAATTTAAATGAATTTGTGAGAAATGGTTTATTTGGAGCTCAATGTTTATTTTGAAAAATTTGAATTCCTATGAGTGTTCATAGACGAAGGAGTTTCTTTATTTATTTATTACTTTTAATATGTCACTTAATGATATTTTTTTAATATTTAAATGTAAAAACAATTAATTTGGGTTTAAGGATGATTAGGAACAATGATGTAATATTAATATATAAAAATAAATGGTGGGTATAGTGGGAGTAATGCCTACTATGACACATGTGATGGTTATGTATGATTTTTTAAAAATTCTCTAAAATAATAATCCTTAAATTTTATTTGGTACATAAGTGAACCATTATTTCGTTTTCATGTTTTAATTTCTCAATGATTTTAATTAGTTCACAATTATTAGTATCAAATAAATAAATTTAATGTTAATGTTTTTAGCACCATATTTGGGATAGTGGGTCTGGGTTGTCATAGATGGTATTAGATCAAGGTTTAGATAATATTTAAGATAATGATAATTTCATGAGAGGATAAATAAAGATTTATGGATACCATAATTGGTTTGTATGGTTAATGTTTTTCATATGAACAAGGGAATAAACACCACATTTGGGATTTATGTAGTGGAAGTACAAGATGATAAAGAGTGTTTTGGGATAATGTTTTTGAAATATTATAATTTTACTATTATGGATGTTATAGAAATTTTTTTTTGAGAAATAATGACTTTAAATTATTTGGATATATATATATATAGTGGTATTGATAACCTTTAGGGTTTATATTATCATTGTTGTTTAAGTAATTATGGTAATTTAAATTTTGAAAGAAAATTTTTATCAAACAGATAAATATGGGACATAATATTGATTTGGTTATTATGGAATTAATGTTTTTTTATGATTTTTTTTATTTTGAGATCCTTATTGCTTAAGGTTATCTAATTTTTTTTGATAATAATAAATTTTATATGAGGAAAAAAATTGATTTATGATTCAAAAGAACAAAGGATTTTATATTTTATTTGTGGTGATTCATGTTTCTTATAGAAATGATTTCAATATCATGGAGATTGTATGGTTAGGCCATACAAATTTTTATCATGATAAATTAATAATGATTTGTTTTATTTTGAGATAAATATAAACTTTAAAATAAATGAATATGTCATGAGATCATAATAATGTTTTGGTTTCGATCTTAGTTTTGAATATTTTAAAATATTTTAATGATATTTATTTATGGAATGATTTAGTTTGAACATTGAGTATTAAAATTTAATTTTGTAGACTAATATATTTTTTATTCATATGATGGTTTATACATTTTTTAAATTATCATAGTTTGTGATTACTATTTCCGTATTTTGCAAAAACTAATGATAAGAGGATTACTTAGTTATAATTTTATGGATTATATGCCCTTATAAAAGCTGTTTTCAGTTACATAGGTATATAAGATTCATGTTGAATACTTATCATTTTGAAAAGAAAGATAAAATTATGGTGTAAATTTGTTAAAATTTGGAATCAATCTTGTCCAGTAAATATATTTTCATATTTTATTACTCTATATGGAAATGGAATATCTCAACATTTGGAAATTGATCATGATACAAAAGTATTATAATATTTCCTTTATATTTTAAAAATTTATTGTTTTTTAAATCCATTTAGATAAAAGATTTTGTGGTCATTAACTTTATCATGATCATTTACATTAACATAATTTGTAAAACATATCTCTATCTATCATTATTTAGACATTTATTTTTCCAATATTGAATATATTATCAATCAAATGTAATAGTATCCTATTTGGAAATATAGTTTGTTTTATTCAAGATTACTTTCATATATTTTTTCCCCTATTTTCATAATAATGTTTTATTAAACCATTTAACAATGTGGGAGTTTAACAAAAAAATGTTAAATTTCAAACACTTGATTACCAATAATGAGTTCAAATTATGAGGATGCAATTTATTATAGGGGGAATGTAATATCTTGATATTTTTTATAAGAACACTCTATTTGATATCATAAAGAACATGCAACATTTCCTTTAATCAAACCATTAAATATTAATATTTAAATGGTATAGTTATAACATTGTCATAAAATTGGGGGGTATGAATAAAATTAACTATTTTATGAAATAAAGAAAAAAAATTTCTCAATAAAAATAGATTTATTAATTCTTACTAAATAAGAAGTCATTTTTTCATTAAAAATATTTTTTGCTTCGACATAAGTATAATTCAAAATTAGATTAAATTTATTTTCCTAAGACATTATTTTTATATATTTATAAAACAATTAGAAAAGTAATTGAGAATAAATATATCATTTTTTTAATTCACCATATCCAAAAAAAATTAGTATGATTTTCTTGATTTTTCTGAATAGTGTTATTTTTTAATGAATATTTAAAATTACATATATTTTTTAAAATTTGTCACTTCTTTTTGAGTAATTACTTAGTCAAATTATATTTGGGGATATATTTAAAATTTAATTATTTATTTTTTATTGTCTAATAAATTTTTATTAGAATAGACATTGTACATTAATTTGGTATAAAAACATTTTTATATTAAAAATGAACCTTTTTGGAAAAATCACTTTTCATCGTGTTTTACAAGATGAATCTAAGATAATGGTATTCCCATTTATAGAATTAAATTTAATAAAATGTAATGAATATATTGAATAAAAATAATTATTATTAATTATTATGTTAAACATATTATTTTTTCAATAATAATAGTAACTATAGTAATTTTTTGTGACCACAATAATGGAAAATCGGGTTAATTATAGTTGACAATAATATGATAAGGAATACAAAATGACCCAAAAAAATGTATCAATTTCATTTATTCTATCTAATTCATGCATAATTTTAAAAATATGGAAAATATTCCCTTTCTCCAATTATATTTGAATTTTACCTTTATAATATTTAAGTAAATGATAAAGTCCAAATTGTTAATTTAATGATTTTATTATTTTTAATATTCTGTTCCGAGAGTAAAAACATATTCACTTTGGTTGTAAATTTTTATTGTAAATATAAATTAATTTTTATCCTGCTAATTTATTTTTAATATTTAATTATGTTATAATTACATTTAATGCCTTCACAATGCTGACATATTACTTTGTCATGTATATGAAAAATAAAAAATAAATGATTTTAAATACATCAATATTAATATATCTGGGATAACATTTGGAGTCATATGAATTTTATAGTTTTCAATAATGTATTTTTAATGTTTTAATAAATTAAAATATAAATTGAATATTTTCATGTTGTGTTTAAAGACAAATGTTCTGAATGGAGTCAAAATATTTAATTAATGATATTTTATGTTAAATAATACGTTATTAAATAATTTTAAAAAATTTGAAATAAAAATATTTTGATAAAAATCATATTATATATAATATTTGATTTAATTATAATCCAATTGTTAACAAATGATTTTTCACGATCCGAACCTATCAGTCTCGAGGTGCAACGACCCCAAGCCTGCCTCCCTAGGCCAGTGGCATGCGACAAGCACCGAAGGCGTAACAATATCGGGGAGGCCTTTGCCTAAGTACCTGTACACACACACTCACACCGCCCACTCAATGCAGAAGTGATGAGTAAAAAGGAAACCATGTAAAAACACTATAACCCAACCACAGTCATGCAACAACTTCAAAAAAATAGAACAAGTAAAGTGCTGAGAAGTGGACTGACAAGAAGAATGAACCGTAAAGGGAAAAATGCACGCCCAACTATAAAGGTGACACAACCCGGCAATAGGTAAACCAAAGTAAAATGTTGGTGAGTATTAAACCTTAAAGTCCTTCTAGGACCACCGAATATAACACAAACTCAAGTTTCCTCTACAATCCTCCATAGTCTCGATCAACCTATCTATCGTCATTAAGGGACCACAAAGTGCGGGAAAAGCCTAAGTAGGGGTGATTATAATGATACTCCGTAGGATGCCCCGAAATCTCGAGGGAGAAATAATGGAGGTACTAAAATGGTGAGAAGTAGATAGAACAAATAACAGTGTAAGAGCATAATAGAGAGAGTGCAGCTCAACCCAACAAAATAAAGGAAGTAGACTTGTCCCATCCAAGAGGAGCTAGACATGGAAACGACGTCGCATACCTCACGTGTATTCGCCCCTCCTAGAAGGAGAGTAACAAAACCGAAGGAGTGGGAACAAAATTAGTGTGTTTATATATATATATATATGCTCAACAAGAAACCTGAATGTGTGTGTAAGGGGCTCTTCATCTCCATGCTCAAACTAAGAAAAGTCACCAACAGTTCAAAGGATATCCATCACTAATGCCCAACAGTCCAGCATGTCAATGTTGTCCCAATTCTAAACTGTACAACCAAGGGTCCCGCTCTGGTAATCATGGAGAAAAGTCACTTACTAGCCTCATCTAAAGGGATGATTCTGAAAGAAGTCCTCGGGTAACCCAATGCCTAACCCAGATGGATGGTAAACCCTAAGATTTCATCGAGTAACCCACTGCCTAGCCCCGCTGGAGGGTAAAACCTAATGTAAACGGGTAACCCACTACCCATACCCAATGAATGGTAAACCCTAATGTGAATGGTTAACCCACTCTCTAGCCTCACTGGAGGGTAAACCCCGATACACTGGTGGGTAACCCACATCCCAGCCCCACTGGAGGGTAAACCTGGAACTAGTTCGATAACTCTGCACTACCAGTACCATTAATGGGTGTCACCAACATCACTATCGTGTGTTGGTTCGGAGTGCATCAAAGGAACCTCTGACCAATGCACTTTCATGTTTCCGAATTTAATGAGATCTTGATTGAGGCTTTGCACGCCCAAACAGATTACACCGTTGTAATCCTCACAGAAAAACACACGAGATATACTATTTACTAGCTGGAAACAGACTCCTGACGAAAAAGTTATTCAACTCTGCATTATGCTCGTACGACGTCTCGTGGGGCCCACACCTTCGTCTCAAATGGGGTCTGGTGAACTGCGCCATCAAGATGCCCTCAGAAAGAGATGCCAAAATGACTATTCATTCCCCTCGAATGGACGTCAGATGAATTAGTCGCTGAACTCTGCCCAGAGCTTAAAAGACGGCACGTGGGGCCCACGCCTCAATTCCGGATTCAATGCACGGAATCACCATGTAATACTACATCTCGTGGCCAGGGTCCAACCCCGCAGACGATGCCTAAAACAGACTCTGGATGTGCTCGTGCCATTTGAAAGAAGAATCCCGGCGAAGCGCTAAAAAAACATAACGGGCGTGTCGCGCCACCAAACCCCCATCTTAGTAATTTGAAAACCACAAGACCATCTCAAAATCTCCATCTCGGGCCGAGTATTGCGTCATCGCAAATAGAGAGCGAATCTGATGTTTTGTTTTCAAATTAGAGGATTTTAACGACTATCGACGGAGAAGGGGTGGGCCGGACCGGTTCGGTCGGTCCACACCCTTCAGACTGGCGGACTACGGGTCGGCCACCCGGACAACTCGGTACACCGCGGCTCACGGTTCACCACATGGACCATGCCACATCACCCCAGACTAGCATGATATGGTCCGGCCTTTCCCCTGTAAGACCCGTGATACGCGGGTCTCGGTCTGCACCCCGGGGTCGCGACGACCTCGGTCTTTGTTCGGACCGCCGACCGCCGAGGAGCCGCCCATGCCAGGCCACTGTCCCGGACCACCAGTGCCAACTTCCTAGGGAGATAAAGCCTAGGAGCCCTCCGCGCCGCCACCATCACCCGCCAGACCATCCAGGAACCACTGAAAATGCGGATTTTTTTGTTGGAAAACTTCCTGGGGTCACCCCGGACACCCTGGGACTCAAAAATTTGACCCAAAGAACTTGTTGGAATGCTCGGATAAATCCCTACTCAAGTATGGCCTTCGCCCGAAGATTAAACAAAGTTTCTACAGTAAAATTTTAGTTTTAAGTAGATGCAAAATTTAAAAACCTAAACGCAAACTCTTACCTATCTAGCCAATGCCCGTAGCTTCACGAACGGTCTGCCGTAACCGTTGTGCCGCCTCGGAGAGGTGGAAGAGAGGAGCTTGAAGGAGGTTCTTCATTGGGAGCTTCTGCTAGGGAGAAAAAAACCAAGGGGGATAAGTGTGGGTGTGGATGTGTTTAAGTAAGGAAAACACTTAAACACCCACCTGTAGGCCCGTACACGAACATTCGACGAGGTTGGGGTTCAGCCACCCCTAGGGTAAAATTCACGTTCTGAGCGCAACGGTGGACTCGGAATTTTAATTTGAACCTCCATTCAGGAGTTATAAAGTTCACACCCGAGGCCTCTAAAATACGAAAATGCCTCTTTTGGTGTTTTTCAATTAAGGGCATCACCCGCGAATGTTACACCCCTCATGCGGTAAACGACACACTCCGAACTCAACGGTGCCCTCGGTTTTTCCATCCGAGAAATCTTTTAGGAGTTATTCTATTTATTTTGAGTGTCTAGTGTGAATGCCCATAGAATTTATTTCTGGCCACACCGGGGCTCGAAATCATATGTTGTATGAACACTCTACTATGGAATAACATGGAGAAAAATTCAAAGTCTTATAGGCTCAAAACCTGGGTTCTTACATCATTCCCTCATTGAAGTTTTTCATCCCCAAAAAAGGACTAAAATACAACTCGGGATACTGAGCCTGCATCTGGCTCTCCCATTCCTAGGTTCTCTCCTGCACCCTCCCGTGCTGCCATAGCACATGAACCAAAGGAATGGTCTGACCAGGCAGATTCAGCTCCTGCCGGGCCCCAATCGCCATCGGGTGCTCCTCAAAGGTGGATCCCTCCTCTATGTCCAGCTCTCCCCAGTCAATAATGTGTGTGGGTTCATGCACATATTTCCTCAGCTGTGACACGTGGAAGACTTCATGCACTCTCTCCACCCGTAGGGGTAGAGCCAGAGGGTAGGCAACCTCACCAACCCTACGCATCATCTCAAATGGCCCAATGAACCTCGGGGACAGCTTGACTCACCGAAAAATCCTTCGTGTTCCACACAGTGGGGAGACCCTAAAAAAGGCATGGTCCCCCTACCTGAACTCCAAAGGCCTGCGATAATGGTCTGTGTATGACTTATGTATGCTCTGATCCGTCCTCATCCACTCACGAATGACCTGCACCTTCTTCATCATCTCCCGCACCAACTCTAAGCCCACGAGGGGGTTCTCCCCAACCTCCACCAAGCACAACGGTGACCTAAAGGGTCTCCCGTAGAGGGAATCAAAAGTTTCCATGCTGATAGTAGAGTTGTAACTGTTGTTATACATGAAATCCACCAAGGATAGGTGAACCTCCCAGCTTAGGCCAAAGTCTAACAGGCACACACTGAGCATATCCTCCAACACCAGGATAGTGCGCACTCTCTACCCATCAGTATGGGGGTGAAAATTTGTACACATCCATAGATGAGTCCCAAATTCCTCCTATAGGAATCTCTACAATCGTGATGTAAACCGTGTGTCACGTTCGGAGACGATCGTCGAGGGTACTCCACGAAGTCAGATGATCTCCAGAACGTACAGCTACCCTATCCTCTCCATTGAGCTCTACTCCTTGATGGAAAGGAAGTGTGCCTACATTTTGAGTCATTCCACTATCACCGCAATGGAATCGTGGCCCTTCAATGTGCGTGGAAGCCCTGTGATGAAGTCCATAGATATTCCATCCCACTTCCTCTCGAGGTTATCAAGGGGCTGCATCAACCCTGCCAGAACCTGATGCTCTTCCTTCACCTACTGACAGGTAAGACACCGAGAAACAAACTCAGCTATGCTCCGCTTCATGCCAGACCACCAAAAATGACGTTGAAGGTCCTTGTACGTTATCCCCACAACGGGTTGTACAACCAAGGGAAAATTTGGTAATTCCCACATCACCTCCTCCCGCATCTCCACTGGCACTACAGCTCACCCCTGGAACTGGATATCGTGATTCCCTCCTTCAGAATACATATGGGTGTATCGCTCATGGATATCTGATCATGTAGTACCTCACTGTCGACATCCCATATCTGCGAATCTCTCACACGGTCAAGGAGTGAAGGAGTGAACACCACAGACTACAGATAATCTGTACCCTCATACTCCACCAAGGTCAACTGTAGGGAAGCCAACTTCTCTGAAGCTTCCCACACTAGATGAGCCTGGGAAATCCTACTATGAGCATCTGCTACAATGTTTCCCTTCCCTAGAGTGTAGACTATCTCGAAATCATAGTCCTGTAGAATGTCCAGCCAGTGCCTCTTCCTCAGATTCAGATCCCTCTGAGTGAAGATGTACTTGAGGCTCTGGTGGTCTGAGTAGACCAAAAAACTCTCACCCAGAAGGTAGTGTCTCCATAACCTCAGGGTGAATACCACCGCTGCCAGCTCCAAAGAATGTGTCATATTATTCTACTCATGGGGCCTCAAATACCTCGACCCATATGCAATCACTGTCTACAGCTGCATCAGCACTCACCCGAGCATAGCTCCTGAAGCGTCGCAGTACACCACGAACTCAATGCCCTCCTCTGGCAGCCTCAACACTGGATCACTAGTCAGCCTCTGCCGCAATTCCTCAATGGCCTTCTGGAATTGATAAGTCCAGGTGAATGACCGTCCATTCCCAGTTAATGACGTCAAAGGGGAAACAATCATGGAGAAATCCTCCACAATCCTCCTGTAGTACCCTTCCAAAACATGGAATCTCCGCACCTCTGATGCATTCTTGGGTGGGTCCCAAGTAATGATTTCCTCTATCATTACATGATCTACGGCCAAACCCTATTCTGAAATGACATGCCCCAGAAAGTGAACCTCATGAATCTAGAACTGACACTTCGAGAGATTCCCATACAGACGATGCTCCTGATGTAAGTCTAGGACCATCCTCAAATGTTACGCGTGCTCCTCCTCCGTCCCAGAGTAGATGAGTATGTTTTCAATAAAGACAACCACAAACCGGTCCAAGTACGACTGGAAGATCTAGTTGATCAAATCCATGAAAATTGCAGGGGAATTTTTCAGGCCAAAGGGAATAAAAAAATTCGTAATGCCCATAATGACAACAGAAATCCAACTTCGGGATTTCAGCCTCACAAACCTGCAACTGGTGGTAACTAGATCGAAGATCAATCTTGTAGAACCACTTCGCACCCCTCAAATGGTCGAAGAGATCATCAATCCTTGTAAAAGGATACTTATTCTTTATCGTGTCCTGATTCAGGCGATTATAATCCACAGAAATTTTTAGGCTCCGATCTTCCATTATCATAAACAAAACAAGAGATGCCCATGGGGACACACTGGGCCTGATGAATCCCTTCTCATGATGGTCGTCTAGCTGAATTCGTAGCTCCCAATGCTCTGTGGGTTCAATCATATTTTCTGCACATGATATCGTGGTGGTCCCCAGCTGCAAGGAAATGCAGAACTCCATCTCTCGCCTCGATGGTAGTCCTATGACATCCTTGGGAAAGAGGTCCTTGTAGTCCTCTACAATGGTAGGGATCTAGGTTCTTGTAGCATCTTCTACTTAAAGAGCCATGATCGCCAACTAGTGATAAAAAGGTTGTGATCTCCTTCTTAGAGTACCCATCTACTCTGCCACGAGGTCTCATTCATCAAGAATGGTGAACCTCGTCCCATCATAATTGACGCATCTGACTAGTCTGCGCCGACAATCAATCTGGGCATGGACCATAGAAAGCTAATCCATTCCCAAGATGACGTCATAAGGATTCATTGTGATGAAGAGTTGGTACACGTGAATCTCTCTCCTCCAAACAACATTTCTTACTATCTGCAGATAAAGGTCACCAACGAGGCACTTCCCATAGGAACCTCGAAGCTATGTCCAGGTGTCAGTGCCTCTAATGGAAGCTCAATCTCTCGTACAAAAATTAGCGATATAAAAGAGTGGATGGCTCTTATTTCTACTAGTACCTAAGCAAGAGTAGAGTAAACAAAATGCGTATCTCATACCATATCTTGCGCTGGGGGGTCACGAACACCCATAGCCTGATGCTGCCCGCGACCCCTACCGCCATCTCCCTAAGCCTAGTGTGGGCCTCCTAGGGGTGGCTGTGGAAGGACTTCGAAACATCATCCCCCACCTTCAATACCTACCAATATTCCTATGCTGCCTCCCTAAGGACCACCCTGTCCTCGCTTGGGGGATCCATGGTCACGACGTTGTCTCGGCCGCTGCGGTGCGCCCACTATCTGCCACGGCTGCTCGGTACACCTGGCCTGGCAGTCTCGTTCTAGGTGACCTCATCTGTTACAAGCATAGCACCGACTCTCTCCTGACTACCCCGGTGCTCTATGGTTCCATTGTGGTGTATGAACCTACCCTTAAGTCATCTCACGGAAGGGTCTCCTCGACTGAAACTCTGCTCTCTGCCGCCTGCCTGATACGAAAGACTCTGCTCTGAAGTGGCCACTGCTAGGCCCTGCAGCTGGCATCCCTCGTCCAAGAATATCTCTGTCACGACTGACCTCTCTATCACCCCGGCATAAGAAAGGGTGCACATGGGAACTAAACTGTCATAGATCTCCCTGCGAAGACCCCACCTAAACTTCTGTTCCTGAATGTAACTATCGCGGACCATATCCTGTGAGTAGCATGTCAGATCGGTAAACCGGGCTGAGTACTGTGCCATGGTCACCTCTCCTTCTTCAGCTCCAGAAGCTCACAAATCCGAACGAAGTGTAATAAAAAGGGGGATTACTCCTCTCTAAAGAGCTGCTGCAAGCAATCCCACATGAGAGACGACTCATCTTGGGTCTACGTAACCAACCCCCATTAACGCCCCACCGTCCCGAGGAAACGGCTGGCAGCTAGTGCTACCATCTGGTCCGCTGTTGTCCGTACCAGCATGAAAATTTGGTCAATGAACTCTAGCCAGTCATTCACTACCTAGGGATCCGTGTCCCAGCGGAATTTCTGCGGCTGCTGATGCTAGAAGTCTCGGAGCTCACTCAGCATGCACTCGACCTTGGAATGTGCTGTCGGTACTAATTGCCACTCTCTATGTGGAGGGGCTATTACTGAAGCACTGGGCGGAAGTGGATTATGTGAGGGTCCATGAACTGATGCCTCGTCACTCTCCAGGTTGTCATCATGAACTTGAGAGGGTAACCTGGCTGGCTGATGTCATGGGGGCATCCTAAAAATTATCAAGGATTACTACGATCATATGAGAATATAAATATATATATATCAATAATAAAAAAGGGGATATGACTCATAAAAAAGGACAATAAAAGACTCAATCCTACTAGATGCATGTTCCAAATTCACTTCAACCAATGTCTCAGTGTTCTGAGTCAACAAGCGGGTTATCAGGGTCCTGGTGAATGGATACATAGGTCGCTCGTACCATCACTGGACTCCCTGGCGTGATAGCCTCTCTCGAGACATGTCGACATTATTTCCCTAAATCCCAACCAATTCTTTTATAGGGACGCCCGAACAACGCTCCAAGGACGAACCACCTCTGATACCACTTTGTCACGACCCGAACCTACCAGTCTCACGCCGCAACTACCCCAAGCCTGCCTCTCTAGGACAGGGGCTAGCAATAAGTGCAGAAGGAATAACAATCTCTGGGAGGCCTTTGCCTAACTACCTATACACACACACACACACACTACCCACTCAATGCAGATGTTTAGAGTAAAAAGGAAACCAAGTACAAACAATATAACCCAACCACAGTCTTGCATCAACATATAAAAATAGAACATGTAATGTACTAAAAAGTGGAATAAAAAGTAGAATAAACAATAAAGGGAAAATCACGCACCCAACCAGAAAGGTTCCACAACCAGAAAAAAGGTAAACGAAAGTAAACCGCTGGTGAGTCTCACACCTGAAAGTCCTACTATGACCACTGAATGCAGCCCAAGCTCCTTTGTCCTCTAGGATCCTCTGTATTTTCGATCGACCTGTCTGTCATCTGTAAGGGAACACCAACTGCAGGCAAAGTCCAACAAGGGGTGAGTATAAAGATACTCAGTAGGATGCCCCGAAATCTCTAGGGAGAAACAATGTAGGTACTAAAATGGTGAGAATTATATAGAACAAAAAACAGTGTAAGAGTAAAATAGAGAGAGTGCATCTCAACCCAATAAAAGAAAGGAAGTAGACTCGTACCAACCAAGAGGAGATAGATAGGAAAATCACATGGAATAACCTACGTACCATTGCCCTTCCTAGAAAGAGAGTAACTGAACCCAAGGAGTGGGATAAAATTAGGGTGTATATATATATGCTCAACAAGAAACCCAAACGTGTGTGTAAGGGGATCTCCATGTCCAAGCTCAGCCATGGAAAAGTCTCCAATAGTTCTAAGGATATCCATCACTAATGCCCAGAAGTCCCACATGTCAAATCTGTCTCAATGCTAAACCGTATAACCAAGGGTCCATCTCAGGTAATCATGGATAAAAGTCACTAACTAGCCTCATCAAAAAGGATATGTCTTAAAGAAGTCTTCGGGTAACACATTGTCGAGCCCAGCAGGAGGGTAAACCCTAATAGGTCAATGGGTAACCCACTACCCAGCCCCGTTATAGGGTAAAACCAAAATTCAATGGGTAACCCACTGCATAGATTTGCTGGAGGGTAAGCCCAAAGGTCAACAGGTAACCCAATACCCAGGCTCGATGGAGGGTAAACCCTGATACACCGGTGAGTAACCCACAGCCCATCCCAGCAGGATGGTAAACCTGAAACAGGTCTGATAACTCTGCACTGCCCGTACCATTTCTGGGTTTCACCAACATCACTACCATGCGTTGGTTCGGAGTGTGTCAAAGGAACCCACGACCAATTCCCATTCATGTTCCCACATTTAATGAGATATTTAAAGAAGCTACGCAAACTCAAAATGATTACACCATTGTAATCCGCCTGAAAAAACACACGAGATATACTATTTACTCTCTGGAAACAGACTCTCGATGGAAAGGTTATTCAACACTGCTTTATGCCCGTATGAAGTCTCATGGGGCCCACACCTCAGTACTGAAATGGGTTAGTCAAACTGCGCCATCGCGATGCCCTCGGAAAGACACACCAAAATGGCTATTCCTTCGCCCCAAACGGACGTCGGATGAAATAGTCGCAGAACGTTGCACACAGCTTAAAAGACGACATGTGGGGCCCAAGCTTGAACTCCAGATTCAATTCTTGGAACCACCCTAGACTACTTAATCTCGAATTCAGGGTCACAACACTGTTGATGGCGCCTAAAATGGACCATGGATGTCCTCACACCATCCGAAAGAAGAATATTGGCGTAGCACTAAACAAAACATAACGGGCGTGTCGCGCCACTGAACCCCATTCTCGGGAATTTAAAATCCTTGAGACCAACTCAAAATCTCGGTCTCAAAAAGAGGATCATGTCACCATAGACGGAGCACGAATACAACATTTGGTTTCTAAATTAGATGGTTTTAATGCCTCTGGATGGAGACGGGGTGGGTCGAACCGGTTCGACCGCTCCACCCCCTTCAGACCGGCAGTACGCGGCTTGGCCGCCCGAACCGCGTAGTCAACCACAGACCAAGGTTCACCGCGCGGGCCACACCATATCACCCTGGAATGGAATGATCCAGTCCAGCCTTTCCCCCGTGAGACCCACGATACACGGGTCTCGGTCTGGACCCCGGGGTCACGACGACCTCAGTCTTCGCCTGGACCGCCTACCGTCGAGGAGACTCCCACGCCGGGCCGCTGTCCCAGGCCTCTTGTGCTGACTTCCTGGGGAGCCGGTGCCTGGAAGCCTACCGCCCCACCGCCTTCACCCACCGGACCACCCTGGAACTGCCATAAATGGAGATTGTTTGGCCAGAAAACATCTCGAGGTGACCCCGGAAACCCCAAGACTTGAAAATTCGACCCGAAGAACTCGTTGTAAAGCTCGGATCGATTCCTACTAATGTATGGCCTTTTCTCGAATATTAAACAACGTTTTGACACAAAAATGGGAGTTTCAAGTAGATACAGAATTTAAAAATGAATATACAAACTCCTACCTCGCTGGGCGTAGATCGTAGCTTCATAAACCATCTGCCAAAGCCATCGCGCCACCTTAGAGAGGTGGAGGAGAGGATCTTGAACGAGGTTCTTTATTGGGAGCTTCTACCAGAGAGAGAAAAACCAAGGGGGGAGAAGGGTGGGGGTGTATGTGTTTACTTAGGGAAAACACTTAAACACACACCCGTAGGCCCGTACCGAAACTTTCAACGGGGTCTGGTTTAAGGCACCCCTAGGGTAAAATCCACATTCGGAGCACAACGGCGGTCTCAGAATTTTAATTTGATACTCTATTCAGGAGTTATAAAGTTCACGATTGAGGCTGCAAAATTACAAAAACGCCCCTTGTTGAATTTTCCACATAAGGGATGTTCCCGTGAATGTTACACCCCCTAGGGTAAATGGCACACTCCAGACTCAACGATTCCCTTGGTTTTCCCATCCAAGCAGTCGTTTAAGATTTATTCTGTTTATTTGGCATGTCTAGTGTGAACACACTTTGAATTTAATTCTAGCCACACAGGGGCTCAAGATCACACGCCGTCTGAACAACTTTCTCTGCAATAACATCAAGAAAAATTCAAACTCTAACAGGTTCAAGACCTAGGTTCTAACATAATTAATGTTATAACCCTTTCATATTGAAATATGTATTACCAGAGTTAAGGTCAGAATTGGATAACCAAGTGGTTAAACCAAAAGATATTGTTTAAAATGATATAAAAACTTTTAACAATATTATTTTATGTATATATCCGTAACATATAATCCTTATATTCAAATTAATTTCATATTGGAAGCATTTTTCATGAGATATACACATATTAAATTATAATTTTTCATTTATTTCCAAAATTTCCATTAATGGTATTTTATAATTATAAATATTTTATTTGATGATTTAAACTTCATAATAATATTACGACTAGAAAAATAAATGGAATATGTTTTAAAATATCATTTATTTTCCATTACTGGGTAAATTTTCCATTTATAATAACCCTCTTTACTGCTAAGGATTAAAAAACCTTATTTCATGGTAATTGTCAAAATAATTAACAGAAGGTCATCACAAAAAGATATTGGTTAATGCAGAATATGAACATCATAAAATTTTATTGGATTACATTTCTTTACAGATAATAATATTTTTATATATGTATATCATTTTATATTCATTTTAACAGGAAAATTATTTTATATTAATTTAATACTTTAATAAATTTAATGAATTCGTCTTCCCTAACTTATAAAAGGGAACCCCATATCCTCTTCCATCTACCCATATATAGTTATTTTGTTCAGAAAACCCCCCTTGAAAAATATTTCATAAATTCCATCACCTGTTTTTAGAGGCCTTTTTTGGGTTCAAAACCAACAATATATGGATTATGGTTTAACGAAATGGAGGATGTAAAATGAGGATGTATACATTTGAACCAAATGTATTAGTTTTATTTTTTAGTCTTATACATACATAAATTTTTTGTCAAGATTGGATAAATAATAACACTCGTTTATTATATATATTTAAATGTTTTTATATAATGTAATAACTTTTATTTTCCCCTTTATTCAATAAAATGTTAAATGAATCCATTATTCATTTGTTCGAAAAAGTTGTTCCTCGCAAATTGATGTAATTAGTTTGACATCACAACATATCATGAATGGTAATAATGATTTATTTAATATATATATTTAAAATTAATGAAATTATTATCAATTTGGAAATATGAGACATGAAATTATTATCATTCTGTCATATAAAAATTGATAATATCATCTATGTGTATGTGTGGATTACCACCTCCATTAAGTGATGTGATTCATTTTTATGACCAATTCACTTAGTTTTTTTATAATTTTATTTAATGAGATTAAATTATATATATGATATAATCATTAATATGTAATGTTGAAATTATACTTACCTTATTTTTATTATGTTCATTTAAAAATGGAAATGTTACAGTTTCCTACATATGGCCTACTATATTCATGATTGTAATGTAGATAAATTTTTCACCATAATACATGCATATTTTTGAATTATAATTGATGGAAAAAATGATATATATTTAATTTTTATTATTATTGATATTTTGAAACAATGATCTCTTTGAATTTAGTCATATACATTAATAATTTTGGACATATGAGGTTAATATAATCAAAAAAATTTGTGTGAACATGATTGACTAAGTAATTATTTATTACATGGTAATAAATAAAACGAAAGGGATAATTAACATGAATTTTTTTTTAATTTGATAAATAATTAACACATGTTTATTATTTAACTAGACAAAGAATTTTTGTAATAATTTAAACTCTATGTAATTTTCGAATTACCTTAGAACCACATTTTAAATGCTATAATGTTTGGTTTTCGAAATATTTTTCATCCATTTCCATATTCATAAAATTATTTTATATTTGTATTCATATGGAAAAAAATAGATTATAAAAAATTCTTATATCTCTTTTTAATTTTTTTCGAATCATTTCTATAGGAATATTTTTATTTATTTTAAAGGGAACAATTTGGAAAAAATCTAATAATAATGCTCTATTTTATTCTATATGTTGATGACAGTTTTTCCATTACCACACAGATTATTTTATGATTTAATTCCTCCATATGATTTCATTTTTTCATCAAATAATCACCCTATTTTCCTTAGATCAAATTATGTAAAAATAGTGGTTTTAATGAAGAGGATATTTCTATATGGAAAGAAAATTCTTAGCGGTCAAATGAATATTTTTATGCATGATTTTAGGTTACGATTATGTTTTTAGTTCTTTTGAATTGATTGTGATTAAGGGTGGTTCAATTATAATCCAATTATAGGTGTTTACATTATAAGACATGTTTTGATGGTTTCTATATGAATAATGGATGATTGGTTGTGTTTTAAACCAAGAACCGGTTAGCCTGACATAGCTCTACAAGTTCATGGGTATTTATAAGATTTATTATACGAGAGATATGAAAATTATGTCTCATGTACCAAAAATTATTTATCTAGGATTTATTTGGGTTCTTATTGAAATATAATGATTTCATAGAGTATTATATTTGTCTTAAGTTTAATTTAATTTATATGTTGTTTCTTAAGGGTGAAATGTATAACTATTTTGGAAAATGATTCATCAATTTTTCTTCATTAAAAGAAAAACTAATTAATTTTTTCTTTTATGATTTCATAAAAGAAATTCTGAAAATAATTTGGTAGATTAGTTGATTTCTTGGAAAAGAAAATGTTCTTTTTATGATAATGTTTAATGTGGAAGAAGGAACATTTATATGAGTATTCATGGACTAAAGAATTTCTTTTTTATTTCATCATTTTAGATTACCCTTAGTGAGATTTTTGATCACATCCCACCTTTTAAAAAGATTTTCATGGTGTTTATGTATTAATATAAATACTGTTGAAGAATTAATATGGTAAAAAAAATTTGTATAGTGGGAATCATGATCACATAGAGACATGTGTATTATTATGTATGAGTTCTTCTAAATTATATAAAACTCTAAACTATGATGTTTCTTTTGTATGTTAGTGACCTAATATTTAATTTTTATTTCACATGTTTTTAGGGTTCAAATTATGTAAAAATTATTTTTTTAATTCTATAAATTATATTTTTATGCTTTTAACACCATATCCTAGAGTGCGGGTATTGTTGTCATAGTTGGTGTCAACGCAAGTTTTGGTTAACTTTGAAGATTAATATTTTTTCATGAGAATCTAACTTAAGTGTTATTGATAATGTAATGGTATTATAAGTTTATTTATTATCATAATTTCATAGGCATACACAACCCCTGTTAGTATTTAAATGATTTAATTATTAGACGATTGAGAGTATTTTCGGGGAAATTTATTGCAATATAAACATATTCTTTAGTGTGGGTTTTAGTAAAAAAATATTAAAAAATAATTCCTTTAAATGTTTTGTAAATATGTTTAGGTGTATTGATAACCTTTATCGATAATATTATCATTGATTTTGATGTAATTATGGGTATTATAATTTGAAAACATGTGTTTTATCATTTATATTACCACGAGATTGAAATGTGATTCAGTGATAATGTGATTAATGTTATTTTAGAAGAATTATAATATCTTTGAAAACATATATGCCTAAGGTATGGGTAATTTTTTATAATATGGGTTTTTATTAGAATAATGAAATTTAAAATATCTTTTGGAAATATATATGTTTTTACTATGGTTTTATGTGATTTAAAATTATTTGTGGAAATGATTTGAATATATTAGATATTATATGAAAAGGGAATATGCATTTTTTGTAATGAGAATTAATGAGTGGTTGATTTAATTTAGAGATAAATTTTAAAATTATATTATAATATTATTAAATTAAAAATCAAATATTTGGTGTTGAATCATAGTCAGGAATATTTTGATTAAATTTATGTATATTAAATTATATAATTATTTTTTCTGAACAATGTATATTACTATTTAGTTTCATGGATTTCAATTTTATTTGATCAAATGAAGGATTTCAATTTTAAGATGTCATCATAACATATACATACTATTTTAGTTTTGTTTAATATCTAATGAAAGTAGGAATAAATTATTCCCCATTAAGGATATGTGATCTAATATGAAGATAATTTCATTGATTCCGTGATTAAAAAATCATCTCGAATACTCATCAATTGGGGAAAAGCATGATATTTTGATGGAAATTGGTAAAGGATGAGGTTATACTTATCAGGTAGGTATATTTCTTTATGATTATATTACAGATGGTAATATAATTACAATACTATACAATTATGATTTTCGATCAAAAATGTTATCATATAACCTTAAATTTCAACAAATCAGGGGTATTTCTCACACCTCATTGATTTAATGTTTTATGTTCATTAACATTCTCAAGATTATTCAATTTTATGTGATCAATGATTTCTCTCACTCCACATCATTTATTTGAAATTAAATTTTCCCTCATTTCAATATTTTTACATCCTACTAATTTTCTCCTATTTTGAAACCTATTAGGTGTTATTGAAGATTACCTTCATATTTTCCTTTTATCTTAACTAAAAATGAAGATATATTAACCTTTTTTATTTTGTGGGATTTTATCCAAAGTAATTTAAAATTTCAATCTATTTATTATTTAGAGAGAGTTAAAATTACGATGATTTAATTTATTAACGTTGGAAAACTGTAATGTCCTAGAATTTTCAAACGAACTCTATATTTGATAGCATATAAAACAAGGAAAACCAATCTAAAACGAACAATGAAATATTAATTTTTAATTATTATAGTTATAAACTAAAAAATAAATTAGTGTATATAAATAAGATTAAATATATAACTATTTATATATAATGGTTTAATTAATAATTTTTTTTATTAATTTTTAATAAATAATAAATCCGTTATTTAATTATGTTATTTTTCCTACAAGATATGTTTTCATAAAAAATGTTTTCTCTTTATTTATATATGAGAATATAATAAATAATTTATTGAAATTTTATAAATTTTATTTGATAAAAATTATATTATTTTTTTATTATAAATGTCATAATTTCCTTAGGATGGATTTTTAAGATTTTTTAGAAAAAAATTATTGTTCAATTCGCAGTGAAAAATAATGTTCTTTATTG
Source organism: Viscum album (assembly GCA_963277665.1). Lineage (NCBI taxonomy): Eukaryota > Viridiplantae > Streptophyta > Magnoliopsida > Santalales > Viscaceae > Viscum > Viscum album. The sequence continues at coordinate 510,751,491 of OY728167.1, read as the reverse complement.
AAATTTGTGTTCATTCAACATGTACGTAAATATGTAATATCCTATTTTTTAGTATTTTTAAAATTTCATTACATAAAATTTTAAAATAGTAAAAAAAATTAATCAATTATATATTTTAATTCATTATAAAAACATTTTTATCCATAAATTTAATTTTTTGGGAAAATATTCTATTATTGCATTTTTCATGTTAAATTTACAATAAAATACTATCAACCTATGAAATTATTTTTATAAAATGGATTCCATATTTGGAATCACATTAACTAATATTAATTTATAAGGTAATATTAATTATTGATTAGTACGAATATTTATCGTAGCAAATTTTCATTATTGCACTAAAGGTACAATGGGGTAATTATGGTTAAATATAAGATGATTAGGACTATAAAATGACATCAAAACATGACATAACCTTATTGAACGAGTCTTTTTAATCCACGATAAGGAAAAATTTGATGATATTCTTCTTTTTTCTGTTGATATTTCATTTTCCCCATTATATTAGCATGATTCAAGGATCATTTCACATGGAGAATGATTAAAACCTTATTGAAATTGAAATAGCATGTGTAAACCATAATTTCACATGATTTACAAGAGTAATGCCTCCTTTCACTTTATGTATCATGATACTTATCTTTACCCAATGCATTGGAGTGCTATTAGCATGCACCCTTTATAAAGACTAATTTCATGCATAAGTGTTTCACATGGATCATAGAAAAGGGATAATTAAATATAATCATTCAATACAAGATAAAGAAATGTGTAATACATTCATAAAACTCTATAATCAATATGTATATGTCTGTAAAGGTGGATACCATTGATAGAGAAATGGGAATGGTATTCACATACATGATGATTTTTCCATGGGAAATTTTGGCAGCATAGTGACGTCAAATAGAAATCATAAAATGGGTTTATGAGAGAGAAGGGAGTTTATCATCATTTATTCATGAAATGTACAATAATAGGGTCATGTAACATAATATGAAAACACATTTAATGGAATTGAGATGCATAATATAAAATAGTTTCTTGAATGTAAATGAGAAGAGAAAAATTAATTATGGAATTTTTTCATGGTAATAGGTGTACATGGGAGACATTAATGAGAGATAATGAAGTCTCTAATAATTAAAAAATAAGGAGGTAAGGATTGGGGAGTTCTTAAATCATACCCCAACATTTTGAATTGAAAATTAATTGTTATAAAGATATAAATATACTTGGACAAAAATGAGAAAGGAAGAAATCCCATACATTGAACTGTGATCCCAAGGCATGGGAGAGGCTTGAGAGAGGATTCTAGGGATATTGGGGATCCTTGGGAGGACTTTGGAGAGAGGAGGGAAGTGGTAGGTTGATCTCCAAAGGTTTTTAGTGAAGTGTAATTGGAGATTGAGTGGAATTATATAGTAAAGGATAGGGAATTATTTATTATTATGGTTTTGGATAGTAGAGATTAAACTAATCAAAACCAAAAACCATTCCATGGAGTTTACCAATGGTGTTTGAAAAATATTATTAGAAAACCATATATTACAAATACAATTTCAGAACATATTATAATATTAGGATTTCTTATGTTCATGTGAGTCACACTCTCAAGAAAATCATTTTAAAAAGACAAAATATTTCATAAGACTTGGAGGGACCACTAATGAACCATAAAATTAATCAAATAATAATAATAATAAATAACATTATATTAAAGGTAAAAAATCTATTGGCCGAAAATCTCTTTTATAGTATTTTATTACATCACTATTGTGTCATTATGATGCCATAAAACACATTATATAATTAAATGGTATTTTGTTTATACCAAAAAAATGGCCTGCCTCATAAATTATGAAAAATTCAACGTTAGATAATATTGAAATCCTGAATCCAAAAAGAATATTCATTTTACCTAAATAATATTCTAAATTTGTGAGTTTTTACTTTTAAATTAAAAACTGATATTTATCCAAAATTTATGGATTTTGACAAAAACTACTTTTAAACCTTATTAAAAATTACAATTGTATTCGTAACAATTATAGAGTAATTTATATTTAATAAAAAGTGATTTTGTACTATTATTTTATTTAAGTACTATTTAATTCAAAAAATCCATTAATTCATCAAAAAATATTTCTAAATTGAATATAAAATAAAAAAACTATTAGTAAGATAAAAACCATTTTCAAAGTAATAATAATAAAATGAATGTATATTCGTTATTCTATACAATAATAATGCACATAATCATAGTTCTAGGGTCTTGTTAAATAAACCCTTATAACACCCACATAAGACCCATGGGTAAGGTGTGAAATGGTGATAGACTCTTGGGAAAACTTGGATAACATCCCTCTGGTGGTAATCTCTATTAACATCTACTTCTCCCGTACGTGATTCCATTCATGCTTAAAGTTTTGATGATTGGATTTGGAATGGTCTATAGAAAATCCCAGTGATTTTACCTCCTTTCTGAGCTCTAACAATTGGGCTTTGTATGATTCAATTCTGCTATATGAGACCATAGCTCCTTTTTTATGAATAAATTGAAATTGATAATGCCCTATATTTATACTAATCATGTGATCACAATTCCATGACTATATTAGCAATGATAGAAATTAAAAACCGTATTTTAAAATCCAAAAATATAAAACCAAGGTAGTGAATATGGTTTATATAACCATTTTACATAATAAGGAATTCAATTAGACCAAGAGAAATTTTCATTAATAAAGGTTTGGGTCATTACATTTTCCCATCTAAAATCATCCAAGACACATAAACTAATTTTCTAACATAATCTATAATTCCATGTTCCCCTATCAAAAATAACTTCCTACCAATAAAATTTTAAATACAGATTTTCACATTCACTTACCCATTGAAAAATAAATATAACATTTGAAATGAATACTTTTTCATTTATAATACCCATTTTTTCATTATGAAAATAATTTTTAAAATTCATTTTTCCGTTTCAAAATCCAATACCACTAAACAAAATTTGACTCAATAATCACCTACACCAAAATAACTATAAGTGGGAAATAGAGTTCAGGAATACACTAGTCACATTTTTTAAAATACCATGCACAAAGCATTAACAAATCACTATAATCATATTGAACTAGGATTTTATCCCTAAATGATTCTATATGACATGTAATTTCATCGTGTGGAAGCATCTCACTACCACTGTGACCCCCCATGATAAAAAAACTTATCACAATAGAAAAATGATAATAGAATAACCCAAAAAAATTCTCAAACCCCAACTAAACCTGGTAACTCAAGTCTCATCAAAAGTATTGGTGATTAGGTAAATGACCCATGAACTACTTCCTAAGCCCAAAATTCCTATGTATTATCAGCATAAATCTCCCAATATCATGGTCCTACTCTAAAAGTATTTGGTCATGAACCATCCATTGTCAACCCTGAACTGGTTACCCTATTTTTCCCGTGAAAAGGACCGAAATTCTTTCGTAATCTTCTTGGTATAGAAAGTAGTGTCAAGGTTCAAGAATATATATTTGAGAATAATTCATCCAAGGTATAACATATATATAAAAATATCTTAGGAAAATCAAATAATTGTAGTGGAAGTTATTTTTAAACCATACATACCTATGTCTGACCTTATAGTTCACTATCAACCACATAACGAACATTGCTCTGTGGTGATCGTGTCAGAGCCAGAAACCACACATAAAGCTAAAAAAATAATATTACTATATGAGTCTTTATTAAAAATCAGTATGAATACCTGAATCAATTATTTCATATTTGGTAAATTTAAATAGATAACCAGGTCAGGCCGGTTTGAAAATTGGAAATATATACAGTTTTTCCCATTCATTTCATAAAAAAATTAACAACCTTCAATTTTTAAGAAAAAATAATATTCCATTACATTTCCAATATATTTTCCAAATCAAGATTGAATTCTAAAAATCTATTTAATATAGGGATCAATCTAATAAAATATGATTCATATTAATGAGAAAACCCCATTAGCTACCTCAAAAAATGGGGTGAAATGTTTTTTTAAAATTTAATACATTTAAACGAGACTATGAAATGAGCTTATAAAATAAAACCATAAAGAGATTGGGGAAAAATAGAATAAACCATTTTTAATGCCAAAGTACCTAGTTTTAGTGGGGTCTTAAAATTCACACACATTGGTTATAGATAGATATAACCCCACAATAGTCTTCATGGTTGAGACGTTGGAGGGGAATTACATACTAATTTCTAGTTGTCTATAACCATCAACATCATTTGTTTTTTTAGTTTTGTAAAATCAATAATGCATTGAGAACTGGTCCTCGACCCGACCAATCTGCCTAGCATAATAGACCTAGTCTACCCTCCAGTACTTAGGTTCCCATATGATATATATCAATGTCAACATCAAGACTAAACCCTTTTAATACTTTCAATAAATAAACAAGCTTCTCTACTATGAACTTATGAAAAATCTAACATTTAACATATAATTATATTTTTTAAATCATGGTGCATACTTCAGTAGCGGGTTTCCACTTCAGTAAATCATTCTAAAAGTTAAACTAAGCCTCATTATTTTAAAAGCAATACTCTCACAGTGAAACATGAATTAATACATTAAAAAATTTAATTTCATGTTGAATGCTTAGGGAAATCATTATAAAAGAGTGAAAATAAATTTCCATATTTAAAAATTATCTTTTTAATATCATATAAAATTCTTATAGAAATAATACAATATTTTTAGAACAATCGACCAGTTATGTAATTAAATTTAATTGTCCTGGCATAGAGAAACTACCTCAAATTATTATCAACATGAAAATGGAATCATGTATATTCCCAATACCGATTAGATTCATATAAAAATTAACACATATATAAGGACACCTAGACCCTACGTACATATTTTAATGTCTATGGATATGTACAAGGGGGTCCTTACATATATTCTTATACATCCATATACCCCATTACACATACAGATATATTAATTTTTCATATATATATAAGCAAACATATCCCCAATATATATATATATATATAAGTATATATATATATATATGCATAGTTCAATTAGATAATATGTATAATGGGGGAAATAATATATGTATTTTCCTGGCTATTCATACACATGGAAGTTCACTTCGACAAATACAACTTCAATCCTTGTCAACTAGGGAAAGTAAACACTAAAAACTGTTATGAACATAAAAAATTTAAAAAAATAATTCCAATTGGAATAAATAAAATTAAAAAGGAAACTAATATCAAAATTATATTGGGAAATCCAAAATGAATCAAAATGATTTACCTTCATTATAGTATAATTAAACATTAATGAATCCAACCCGAGAGACCAATTTTCCACCATAAAAACATGATTATGTGTTAGAATCAAGCATCCTGACACCCCTAGGTTTTGTTAAAATGTCACAGTACAATAAGGGAAAGGAAAAATGCCAATTTAATTTATAATCATGGAAGGGGAGTCCTTACCTCACGGTATTGGCAAACAAATCTGATGAAATTAGGAGGAAAAACAATGATGAGGGGAGGCCAAGAGAGGGGGTGGTGTAGGACTATGGAGGATGGGAAGGTCTATAAATACAAAAATGAATGGGAGGGGGAAAATAATATCCTCCCAAGAATAAAATAGTAATGAAAAATTAAAAATAATAAAAATTAAAAATAATTTTTTTTAAAAAAATCATTGCAACCACAATGTTTGGCAATACAACCTACCCGATTGTGCAACAACCATGAATTGGCCACTGCCTCAACCATAAACCCTGTGATGGTTTTACCTAAGTAGATAAATAGTTGGGAAAACATTTCAAAAAATTTGAAACATGTATCTATCAAAATGTATGATCCCACTGCTTGATTTCCCCAAGGTTTACTCAACCGCATGGAAGTCATTCACCACATAAGTGACCCATATAGGAAATTACACAGGAACTGCAAAGCTATTATGAACCATGTGGTAAAATTGTCCAACTGCTAAATGCCTCTAAAAAATGATACCCTATCCCACAAACTACCAGAACTCATTCACTCTAAATAATAAGATAGAGTAAGACCAACAAAAAAATACAATATATATGTTAGTTCTGGTTGTGGTAATGTGAAGGTCTTATTTAAGCATCACTAACTTCTTGGGGATCTAATAGTTCTTTCACCGTATGATAAAGAGTTTATTTTTTTGGATTTAATATAATATTGTATTATTTCCTAAAAAAATCCATTATGTCCACAATTCAGTATTCTCGTCATCAATTCATTATTTCACTCTTTTATATTAATTTTCCTCTATCATCCTAACACATCCTTCAACTGAATTCATCATCAATAGTCCATGGGAGCCCATAATCATGAATTTTAAGGTATGTATTCCATTATTATCAAATTTTAGGTTGTATTTATTATGTTTCCACAAATATCTATAAGATTTTAATATTCTAGGGTTCATATTTATGTTCTTTTTTGGAACGATCATCATCCATGTTGTAGAATGAGATTATATTATTTAGGATATTTAGCTGAGGATGATCCCTTATCAATTAGATATATATTTTCTAGTCATTTATGTGAAATAAAAACATCTTTTTACATAACCTATGTTTCATGAATATTTCATCAATATAATATATTTCATTACATGTTAATAACAGTATATCTACATAGGATTAGGTAGGTGATCGTCAACAACTTCCATCATATTTTCAGAGGTTGAATTTAATAGCGGAGAGGGATATACTGATGGATAATGAATCAAATATTCTTCAGTGAAACACTTAAGGAAACATGTATTTATGTAAAACATTTTAGTAAATTTTTATCTAGTATGTTCTAAATAATACTCAATCTTTATTTTTGTTTATCTAGTTCAACCCATTTATATCATTGATGAATATTTTAATTTGTGAGTTTTTTACATGTATTATTATGTATGGTACAATGTTTATTGATTTTTACAATATAAAAACATTTCTTTCGTATAATTATGGGTAAATTTTTCATAATTACTCACAACATGACCAATTAAATATTGGGTTACATTACTTTGGTTATAAAGAGTGAAAAAATATATATCCACATTGATAATCAATCAATTATAATTTAGGGCTTCCCCATATAATACGCACAATGTGCACATGAATATGGACTTTAAATTGAAAAATAATTCCAAATATTAATTACTTTTGTTTACATAATATTAATTATATTTTTCACCTATAGCATTAAATAATATATTTGGAAAGGTTACACAAGAATTGATCCCTTGGATAATATTGGATCAAATTTTGGTTCAATAATGATATGATTTTACTATTTGTTTTGATTATAGTATGAACATAATTTTAATAGACTACATATTAATAGTTAATATGTGTAGTATTTTCTACTAAGTATTTACCCTGATGGTTATAAGCCTTTCCTTGTATTTATTAGCTTGAGGCATGAATATTGATTTTTCTTGGGGGTTTCACATATACATGTGGTATGTTTCAATGTAATAGGAGATACATATCTTTTTGAAGAGGGAATATAAATTTATATATTTTTATATATATACTTTCCTTTAATAGAAAATATGATTAACCTCACTTGTGGGGGTTTTACATAAGTATACATATTTTTCATCCCAATAAAAATATTATGGCTCTCGTGGAAGATTATTTCTAATATATATCTACATATGTGTTTTCATGAATTGTGTGTGTTTATAAATATGTATGTATATATGTGACTACACCACCTCCTATAGAGTATGGGTTCCAATGATCATCCATGTCTATCGAAACGTTTAGGATGGATTGGTACCCCATTAGTATTTAGAGAGTAGCTTAAATAAGGTATCTCTAATGTTGATAAATATTATAAATTTCTTTATAGTACATTAAATATTTATTTAATTGAGTATAATTTTTTTATTCATGTATAAAAATCATATAATATTATAAAATATTGTTGGATTATTATTATTGTTCCCCATTTTCACCGTTATTAATACACTTATCATTATGTTTTACTTTTAATTTTCTCGTAGTGACTTCTATAGGATACATTTTACTCGGATTGTGACACCCTTGTAACAATTTTATGGGTTATATTATTTATTTATTCATTATTTTTAGGTTTTTGTTGTAATTGATTTCTTATGGGAAATTTAGTATGTTTACGATAGTTTTATTATAGTTTTATAGAAGTACATTCCAGGGTTGTACCACATCATGATACTTGTCTGGGAAGGAACACTATGCAATGGTGCTCGATGTTTTCTCATTCAGGATAGGGATTAGGTTTTAGGTTTCTACCAAATGAAGGTGCATAAATCATGTCCAAGTGCTTCTTTTTTAATGGGTGGATTATGAGTGATAGACACTCTACTAATTTAGTGCACCATGAATTATGGTCAATAGAACTTTCAATAAGGCCTATTGGAAGAGTTGTCCTTATTATAGTACAATAGAATATGTTGTGGAAGCTGTTCACTTGAGTTTTTTTCTAAATTTCTATTTTTGGGGATTCCTTGATTTTATGAGTGTTTGACCTCTTTTTATAATGCCTATAATTTTTCAATGACTTGGATTCCCCATGGGATATCCCCATCATCTTTCTTTCTTCAATTCATCTCCTCCTAGATTGGAAGCCCATATGTCTGGTAAATACCTATTTTTCCCTTGTTTATATCCTCCTCTTCAACCTTCATCAATTTCCCCTTAACATAATTTATATAGAAAAAAATATCACTTTTTAAAATGGATTTTTGGGCTTGTATGCACTTAATAAATGTGAATTGTTTTAATATTATGTGTACAATACATTGGATTTCATGATATAGTTTTCTCCAATAAAGGAGATGCATTGTAGGTTTAAAATGTATGGTTTAAGGTTTTTGTTTCTTAATTCTATTTAATTTTCATTTAAATATGTTTATAATGTTTTATAGTTCCCTTTTTCAATAAATTATTACCTATATTTTATAATATTAGTCGATTTCCAAGTGTTTTAGTCACTATTCCCACTACGTATAATGGGATTTTTGATTTTTTTTACTTTTGATGGATATTTTTTGTGAATAGTTATTGTTAAAATGATTATCTCGCTTTAGAAATATTGGTTATTAGTGTAATTTACACCCATTTTTGACATAAAATGGGTAAAAGTGATGAATTTCGATATCACTTAAAAATTAAATTGGATGTTAAGGATTTTAAAACTATTTAAATGAAATGGAAATGGAATAATTAATCAATTATAAATGTCCTCTTAAACAAAAACCCTTCAAAAGGATGAGGCCATGATATTTATTAAATGACATTGAAAGACTGTATTTTTTTCCAATGGTTTTACACATGGAAATATATGAATTATAGGAAATAAGTTTTTAAATAATTATTACATAATGGTAGAAAATATATAAGTATCCATAGCTTGTTTTGAAGGAATTCCCTATTTTGAACCACTAAATTAGTTTTCTTATAAATGTGTGAAGCCCATAGTTTAGCAATTTATGTTATATTGTCAAATACATCTATATATATTAGATATTAGTGGGGATGTTTTATATTTTGATTATCATAAGTGATTGATAAATAGATATGTTTTCTTATAGGTTGTTAATGGTGAGATCTGGTTTCTATAATGTGGTTGAAATTGATTTCTTTAGTGATGATATAACTTGTTTCATTTCTCAACTCACTTATATTTTTCCATTGTGACCCTAAGTATATATTTATAATGAGTGGATGAGTTCATACCTATTAAATTTTATGTAATGGAAACAAAATTTTCCCCAATTATAATGGGAAAGATAATTGGATGGATTTAAAACCTAGGGAGACTGTGATAGATCTAAGAACTCATTAGTTCTTATATACCGGCTATTTCTCTAATAGGAAAGGCCTAGTATTTCAAATTCGAATGTTTTTTAATATTTCGATGATATTTATATATCATAAATGATTTATTATGGGTTCCCATATGATGAATCCTTTTTATACTTAATATCATGAAAGGATTATATGGAATTATTCCACTAAATAATTTCAATTTTCATATGCACCCCCTTATCTGGGATCCTGTTTTCCATGTTATATAAAATTTCAGTCATGGTTTTATTAATATTAATAAATAACAAAAAATGGATTGGAATATAGTTATTAATGAAATTGGGAGTTTTTTTCAAAAAAAATTAGTTTTAAGGAATGGGTTTGAAAAGTGGAATAAGGACTTAGTTTATTTCATTATTTTAAAACTCAGTTTACTTTCTTTAAAATGTTTTTTTATTATGTGTGTAAGGGTGGATATTTTATAAACAATTTATTTTATATTAAATGTTTCCCCTAAAATTTTTAATTATAGGAAACTATGTTCCATTTAAAATTAAAACAATAATTAATGAATTTTTTTTGAAATAAATTTCATATACACTTTGTTGAAACTGTGATTGGAATTGTTTTTTCTAATAACATTAAAACATCTGTGGGTTTTTATTGTTTCCAAATTTCCTTCAATATTCCTAGGTTATTATCTCTTTCTTGAATTAATTTTTTTATACAATTATAGACGGTAGAAATTGTGGAGAGTTTTCTTGGTTCACATGAAGTAATAGGTATCGATCTGTATTTGGAATCCATTTATTTATGATTATTGAATCCAAATTGTCTTGGTAGACTATATTCCAATATTTTTTTGGATTCTTCATAATTCAAAAAAAAATTATCTTAATTATTAAATTTTTTAATGAATTTTTTTTATTATTCTAGACGTTTTATACTATATTTGGATGTTTCATTTTAAATGATTTATTTTTTAATTTTTACTTGTGTGTTTGATATACAGATGCGAAAATTATGATTTTCGGTTGGGGTATATAATGTGGATATTTGGATTATATGTGTGAATTAGTTTCAAATGTTTATAATTTGGTACCCTAGTCGTTATTCGAATCATTTGGAGATCAAAAATTCATTTTGGGATTTCTAAAATATTGGTTCGGGTATTAGATGTGTTCAAACCCTTGTTAGTTACATAAAAATTCAATTTGATCTCCCTATTGTTATTTGTGGTACCATGGTATTATGGATATTAGAATTATTTTATCTCAATATTTGGGTTTTTAATAGTTTCGCTCTCTCTATCTAACATGATAAAACCTCTAAAACCTATGTTTTCGTGATTCAGATTTTATTTAATGATTTTTTTTAAATTGATTTTTTTTGTCCTCACTAAAATTTTCTGATTTTCATTGGGGATCCAATTTTAGCTCGTTAATATCTTGATGTTATTAAATAGCCCACATTATTATCATCCTTTGTTTGGATCTTATTCCATGTCATTTCTATGTTAATTTTAATAATTTTCAGGTTTTTGGGTTGTGCACGGTTGGCACACAGTTAAGGAAAACTGAGTGGTTTTTTCCAGATAATATTGTGACCTGAGGGAAAATTCTAAACGATGGAATAATGTTATTCCAAACCTTGTAGGCTCCCCTACAAACCATACACCCTTGGTTAGTGGGGATTTTCATATATTTTTCATGGTTATTCTAACCATGTAGCCAAACCACACAACATTTCCTGAAACCTGGAAACTATGTAAGTTGAGGATCACATTTATTACTAACTATGCAGATCCACCTAGTTAAAAGTTTTATCAAATTTTCAACCACCCAAAAATATTAATAAAAATTTAGGGACCAACATATTATATTCTAATATCCTCCCATTAAAACCTAATTCACCCCTTTGTTTTTTTGAGTATTTATAGTGAGTGTTACTTCTTATCCAACCCATCTCCTCCCATGTGAAAGCGTTAGTGTATGTGATTGATCAACCTAGGATAATTTAATTCTCATTGATTTTAAATACCATCGTCTTAACTTATCTCCCTCTTTGAGAGTGATATCTCCTTTAATTGTTAGTGGAACTAATAAATTATTTTTTTCAATTTGGAGTTATTGATTCCTCTTTATCTCCCTCTCCTTTGATTATCCATTATCTATTCTAACATGGGATGATCAATTAATCATTTGATTGATGATTTTTGGTTCCATACAGATTTCACCTAAAACGAATCCTTTATTTTTTTATTGATTTTAAATGAGTTTCTATTGATTCATTTAATATAAATTAATATTATGTTTCAAATTATAAGGGATATATTTTTGAAGTAAACCCATTTTTTTAAGACATCAATAAATGTGGTGGTTTTTTTAGAAATTAGGGCTTGAAATAAGAAATTAATTAAGGATTACTCTTAATGAAATTGGAATTAGATGACCCTCATATTGAAATGAATGAATTTTATGAACACCAATATTTTTGGTTTTCAAATTTAAATGGAATGTTGTAACAAAGAAGTGGAAATTTTCAATTTGAATGATTTATCGACAAGTAATGAATTATTTTCCAATGATTTATTTACATAATTCCTATTTTAACATGCTTAGTTAGTGGGAAAATATAACAAGAATACTATGAATCTGACTCTATATCACTGTATTGATGAAAAAAGACTATTTAAACCTAATTAGTGGTGATTTCCCCATTGGGGTGATGATTGATGATATCCTAATTTCCTATTCATTTTGGATTTTTCACATAATTATCCATGATTATTGGAATATTTGTGTGGGGATCATATAGGCTGGTAATAACATACAATTGACTTCTATTAAATGAGCATAAAAGTTTTTAGGTTTTTTTAAATACATGAATCATATGTATTATATTATCCATACTGAAATGAAAGGTATATCATCGCTACATAGGGATTAAGAACCCGGGTTCTAAAAATAGTTTGGCCTTAAGAACATCACATTAATGGGTCATTGGGTTTGTTTAATATATTCATGATCATTTAAATCCCCTCTGATTATCCTTCCTGATCCTATGAAGCCTCCAGATAGGTGTTGATGATCATGTAAAGGATACTAGATGACTTCACCCAATCATGTGACTTATTGATTAATGAAAACAAGAAAGTAAATATATCACATAATAAAATAGGATCTGAAATATATGGATGCTTCATGTGAAGGTTGTTACACTTATTTTAATTCAATAGGGATGAGGTGTTCTGCATGACCAATTCACTAATAATGTAAGGGACCTAGCCACATTTTGGCATTAAAATTTGAAGTCTATTGGACATGTCACCTTGATCACAAAAAGGATTTTAGATATATCTCATTAATCCTGTTATTACTTGATGTAAAACATATGGATTAACAACATAGTCATGATAAAATAAAATCTGAAAAATATGGTACCCTTATCCAAATAAGAGTTGTGCTGATATTCATGTGAAATAGGTTATGAACCACATGTGGTTTTCTTATTAGTCATGAAAGTTCCCCTTGATATTCCATATTATTCTCTATAAGGTCCATAAAAATGTCTTCCCTTATTATGTGAAACCTTTTCGATCGACAACCCAGTATTGAAAATACTCCCAGACATGTCAGATTGATTTTGGAAATTATTTATGAAAATAATTAGATTATTTGTCATTTACTTGACAATATGTAGGTTACATAAATATGGAAATGATTTAGTGATCTCATGGTTGATTTTTTTCATGTGATATGTAGATGATTCCATGGATGACTCACAGTGGGTTCACGTGATGTGTGTGATGTGACAGTACCCCCACCAACTCAATCCCATATATTTTATTTAATAATAATATGATTTAGTGTAGATATGGGGTATAGAGACTTATAAAATATCCCCAAGAACAAAATAACACAAATTGGAGTATATATGGGAGAGCGAAATAGAATGAAGTTGCAAGTCACTTCCAGTAGTCAACCCCAATGAAATACATAAGGTATTACACATTATGAATGTACAACTCACATAATCACTCTATTGATCATGAAAAGGACACTTGGCATAACCATTGGATCGTGAAAAGGTGATTATATGTGTTGAATTGGTCATACAATGCATCAATAGGATATTTCTTGACAGAAATTATATAATTTATGTAATAAGAGGTTAAATAATATATAATCCTTAAGAGAATATATAAAAACTAATTTTCATGTGAAGGTGTTCAGGCACCTCACATGAAAAATTTATTAGACACATGACACCACCAAGGCATGTCAGTGGGATAAGCTGAAAACCTCTTAGACATGTAAAGAAGATAACATGAATGCCTTTTGGACATGTCAGATATTTCATGAGAATTCATCTAGACATTTCATCCATATCATGTAATGACTTCTGGACATATAAACCATGTCATATAATTCCCACTAGACATTTCAGGAAGACCATGAAAGCTCTTCTGAACATGTTAGGAGAATCATGTGATAACCTTTAGACATCTATAGTTAAACACATTTTAGTTTTCCAGATATGTTAGTAAGATCATGAAAATTACACTTAACATGTCATTAATATCATGTGATGGTCACTATAAATTTCATCCAAGTAACATGATCCCCACTAAAAATGTTTGTATGATCAACATAATTTTTAATACAACTCATCCATATCATGTGATGGCCTCTGGACATGTCTTCCAAGTCACGTGATTCCCACTAGAAATATCACGAAGGACATGTAGGGTCCTGTAAACATGATAGGTTGGTTAGGATATAGCCCTTAGAAATTTTGTATTTATTCAAAAAAAGATTATTTGACATTTTAATTAGACACCAATGGAAATGTTCGAGAGACACCTTGGACGTTTCATGCCAACTCCCCCATCAATGTTAGTCTTTTCTTACAAGAATACATGGTCATGTATGCTCGAACCTTATGAAAACAAAATCATGAGTCTGTGTAAGATTATTCCCCATTAATATGTGAAGTTCCACACTGGACTAGGTTTATGAACTCATTATGAGATCCTCATTCTACTCATGGTTTATAGCCTCAATATATTAGAAGGTATGGTTTAGAAATCAGAAAATGGCTATCTAACATGGTGTAATCCCCTTTATTTCTCAAAAAATATATTTGATGATACCCACACTCTCTTATGAGACTAGAATATTTACTTTTCCATCATCATATAGGAAATACCACCATACATAGGCATCTACTTTAGTGTATGTCCATGATATTTCATTTTATATGGCCCACCTCCTCTAGGTCTATCATTCTTTATTATCCATCATTGAATTAACAATCTAATTGAACTATGGGTACTCTAATTAAATCTATATATAGGGTATGTAGGAATCCTTTCTATGGATTTTTCTTCATATCATGAAATCAATTAGGTCCACCCAAATGCATAACTCGCACATCTACATTCAATGAGTTTGATTATATATTATCTTTTATTTCATTCACCAGGCATGAATCATATTGGCTTTGGGATTTGCATTGATCATATCAAAAATAGATTAAAATTAATCTTATTAGGGTAACCTATGTTTGTAATCCTCATTCTATGAGAGGAATAAAATTACTCCGTACATGGGTGTCCACCTTGGTATAACTCTTAATGAAAATATCATATTCGTAAACTCTAGGGAAATCACCCTCATAGGTACTAATTTCTATCCATACCAATTAGTGGGATGAGAGGATACTGAACTATGAAGATTTTAATTACTATTATAATTATGATATGTAATATAGCATCATAATGCTTGAGAACCATACTCGATGCCTATGTTCCTTCATATATAACGTTTCTTTTTGAAATTAAATTTCACATCATGGGCCTAAATAAACCACATGGGATCTGATTCCAATTGTCACTAGATATATAGGATTCCTTTTAAAGGTTAAATACCGTCCTAAAAACACAAATCAACTTCCCCAAATATAATAACCCTCTAATTTCCTAGTTATACGACATCAAAATATAGGAATCTAAATTTTTTTGAGAAATAATGGGAAAATGATGAATATCATTGGCTATATATGGATGGTCTCATTAATAGAATCCCATTTACATGTAGAAGTATTTTGCACCAGGTCATTTTATTAGGGTAAGAAATCTTTTATTTATATTTGGAAGTGATTCATTAACCGATATTAATTCTTTAAGAGAGTACCGGAGTAGGAAATAATTTCCCACAAAATGTTGTGATGAGCCCAACCTCCCATCCCATAGAAAAATGTGAGTTATTAGGCATAATTTGGATTGAATCCCCTAATGACCACCTTACATTATAAAGAAGGTATGTGACTTATTACAGATGTTGGAGGAATTGTGAGTTTCCATAAGACATGAAAATGGAAAAACCAATGTGAATGATTGTAAAAAACATAATCAAAACCCCCTATAATGCGACATGATCCCCTGATTTGAATCAAAATAAAATATGATGAATTTGATATGAATCCGGAAATAATATCCCAATGTTAAATAATTTAAGTATTTTATCTCTTTCATATGTTGGAATTGATATATTTACAATTTTCCAATAATCCATAATAATTCATCACCTTCAATGGAGACAAAAATGGTAAACCCGATGTGAAACTATCAACTAATAAATCTAATCGGCTAACCCTGTAGGGGATAATTATTTTCATCTCCTATAAAAAAAATGGTAAGTTTGATGTGAAATCATTTAAAAATGAATATAAGATCCCCTAAAACATACCATTTTTCCATGAAAATACCACACAAGAAAAATGGACGAACTAATAATGAGAGTGACTAATTTTTTCACCCATTCATAGCTAATTAATATTGTTTTACACCGAAAATAATTCATTTATTTGTGATGTTTTCCATTTTTATATTTGTGATAGTTATAACTTCGCTCCCAAACAACAACTTGACTTGATAAAATGTCTTCATCAAGTGATGTTCTAAACCATAGCTATGGATGTGACCTCTTCGTGTTGAAAAATGACCTCACCCACCTAATGACTTCGTCTTCGAGTGGTGAACATGATGTTCTAGGAAGACAACAGAAATGGTATGATCCTGAACCTCAAAGAAATATGTAGATCTATCTATATAATGAATTTAAAATGATAATCCTATTCATGGAAAACTATAATGAAACTGCTGGCACCTATCACTACCACTGACCTCTTTAAATGATTATCCCTAATGCACTGAAACTAAAACCTTCATTTCCATTGGAATGTGGATCAAGTAGTCAAATATAGCTCCATACTAGTTCATGAGCTTCCGTGGAGGGAACCTATAATTTTTTATCACCAACGTCATCTCGCCAGTTCCCCTTAGTCAAATTCTGAGGTAACCAAATGATATATTTCCACCATTGACACTCATGAATGAGTAACACTTAGAAATCAATGGTTGTGGAATGATTTGGAAAAATATGATTCGGATTGTATCAATTCTTCCAATAATTAATCCCAATTTAAAATTATAGAAGTTGAAATTTAGGAGGCCCATATCACTACTCACATAGATATATAATGTATGCATATTCATACAACATGCATGGGAGAGGCACATATCGCTTCCCCATCCATAAAGCCTATCTAAATATTCTAACGGACACTAGATGACATAATTGGGGATATATCACTACATCAATTGAAGAAATCATCCAGTCTATCTTGTAGACTAAGAGAAATCAATCCTATATTGCAACAAACACATTTATAATGTGGTGAAATATCCTATAAACAATATAATATCATTATTGGAATATTTAAAAATGAGTACAGATACACCGATAAGCACATATCCCAATCACAATAGACATAGTAGCGTACAACTTTGATCAGTATGAATAGGTGGATACTCTAGATAAAGCTCGCATTCATACTCCCATCTAGGATTATTATCGGTATATTTCAATTAGGGATGATTCAAAAGATTGATCTCATATCCCCATTTTGATTAGGGCTCACCAAATAATTTTTGTCACATGAATCAGGATAGTTATACATTACTATCAATAAAAGCTAAAATCATACATCAATGGAACATGATAGGGATTATATGATCATTCTAACTTGGTCTCGCCAATATAGTTTGGCACAATCCTTAGGAAAAGAAGACATTGCTATTGAAAAATGTTAATGGAATAATATAATGGCACAAGAGTAATAATAAACTCACTCTCAAACCATGGTTCTTCAGTTCAATATCGAAATAACCTCAGTACATTGGAAAATACCTACCAATGACGATAATCATCATATTCTAATTGGTTACAGATGCTTGAATAATATCCCTACTATCATCAATGAATGACTGCATCAGAATCCTTAAGAGGATATACATGAGGAGGATTTTATCCTTTTTCTTATTTTGATGTTATATCATCATATTCCATATGGGAATGCATATTGGATCTAGGATCACATCCCTACATCATCCAGGATTGTGAAGAATATACTTTAAACCACTCACATGAAGAATTATATTCCCATAAATGATATATAAGCTCATATGTATACTCCAGTATCTTCTATGAATAAGACTCATATCCTTGTAACACAAAATATTTATCAATATATTTTGATGACTGTTATGAATTAGTATCGTATCCATGATAAAACCCAAAATATACATTTAATTTTTTTAAGAATTATGATGAAGAAATTTCATATATTAGATTTGTTCAATTTCAGTGTCCTTGAGGATATACGATGCATATTTGAAACACTTCAAGGGTCCTTATAGCATCCAAACAAATAATAATTTGATCACTATCTCAATATTCATACTCACAGTAGTGATGGTATGCATCATAATGGATCTACCCCTAATATCTAGAATGTAAAACCTCACCATTGCAATATCTCTCCCAAACAATGAAAGACTCCAATTTCTAAAAAAAACATTGTATAGAATGGTTCTTGAATATCCATGGTTAGTTGTATATAGTTCCCCATAAACTATAAGCATCACTTCAACATGATTAGAAGGTGTCCAAGAGAAGAATCCTATTTTTTCCAACCATGTGAAGGTGTATAAATATGATGAAGATGAGTCTCACATTAATATGTGGATATATTTTGTCTGAAACAACCTCCCAACCATGTTCTGGAACATCTCAAATTATGAAAATGAGATACAATATGAGTGATAAAAGGAGTGCAAGCCTTACTTACATTAGAACATATAGGTAACTCAAAAATTGTTGAAGGCTTAAAATATACCTTATCACGGATATTATGGTATCCTATGGATCATAATTACAATTTGTTGTTCAATGGTCATGGTTATGTTAACCATATCTCTGAAACCATGATTGGAAGAGAAATAGAAATACCTATGGATTATTTTTCATTATAACATAATAACACTTATTTTACTGATTTCTAGAGCTCTACCAAATGTACATATATGAGGATTGGGAAATAAAACGTATTTCAATACTCTACCCCCCTATAATATCAATGATACCCATATTTGACATCATTTCATGTTATAGAAGTAAGTTAAATTAGGGGACCGCGAACCACATAGGAAAAAATGGTCAATAAAGTATAATTCTCCACTTTGAGGACGTAAAGATGTCACAGACATAGATAGAGTGCCTCTAATAGAATCATAATCACTGCCTCTCAAAAAATGGGAAAACATCTCAAACATAGAATATAATATTCTGGACTATATGAAAACGTCCCATAAGAAGTGACCCAAATAATAAGCTTCAATTACAAATGGTACAAGTATATGTAAAATTTATAAATTTAAACTGATCTCAATAACATCCACCAAAGTAGAAATACAAGGTTGAACCCATACTATATGTATTTGGGAATTGTTTCCACCACCTCCACCCCTAGGATCTTCAAACCCTATGTTCATCTCAAAAATATAATTATCGGATGTGAACCAACCCCATCCAGCATATCTGGTCTCATCTTTCTCTCAATCACCACTATCAGGATCATCACACCACAAAAGTGTCTTGGATAAATTAGTGGAAATTCTTTATTAGCCTCATATAGTAGGGTTGGCAGAATTTTTATGTCAATTTCATTCTTAAGAGTTGTCAGATCCTAGACTATATTCCTCGAATCCAAAGCCACAAGATCTAAAAGTGCCAATAAAGGCAACAAATCTTCCTGATCTTATAAGGATGGGGTCATTTTACCTTTATTATAATCCAAAAATGAATTGGTATTTTCGTGGTTATGAGGAATATATCAATTGATATCATCTGAGTTTTTGCTTTTATAATGATATGAAACTCCATTATTGGGTCCCCACTCATAATGTAGACCACAACCTCTCTTAATGTCACTATTTATAGATTAAGATAGGGGGAACGTATGGAAATGTGTCAAAACCCAGTATGGTTAATAGGTCAAAATTATATAATATGATCAATTGTCAAAGAAATGAACCTATTGAAACACGAAAAGGAGGAGTAAGTTGTTCATATTCACCATATTATGTGGAGTGTGATGGGTTAACTACCATTTCTCAATAAAAATCATTGAATGATGTAAACATTATTAAGAAAATGATTTGGACCAAGCAGTAAATGCATAATGAAGAAATTTATAAATTTTTCATCATTTTGTAGGTGATCTGGATGCACAAACCAAGG
Source organism: Viscum album (assembly GCA_963277665.1). Lineage (NCBI taxonomy): Eukaryota > Viridiplantae > Streptophyta > Magnoliopsida > Santalales > Viscaceae > Viscum > Viscum album. The sequence goes on along the minus strand of OY728167.1, from coordinate 510,730,976 downwards.
TAATAAATGTGTGTAATCAGAGAAGGATATATATCCTAGATCCTTAAAATTATGAATTGAAACCTCCCTGGCAGAACAGAGTCACGGATACAGGGAAATGTAAGGCTACATTCCCCTCACTCCCCAGATGATATGAAATTATTTCTAGAAGGGAATGACTAGAACAACATGAGAATGAGATATTTATTATTAGAAATATCAATAAGGTAATAATTAGGTGTAACATTAATAATGTCTAAAGTATTCAAACATGTCATGGCCTATCCCAAAGGGGTCCTTGTTGTGACTCCCCAAACCCGCCTCCAATATGATAGGGACTGGTGACTAGAACCGAGTAGGCATATCACTAACATGGTAGGAATATCCTATGTACATGAACACAGACAAAAAATAATGAAAGTAAAATACTATGTAAACCATGAATTATAACCATATATTATAACAGAACTAGTGTGAAGAAAATAGTAATGAAGAATAGGGTGACCCGAGAACGAATACAAGCCCACAGAAAAGGAAAAGTCTAAAACACAAACATTTAATCTCATCTGTATAAAACCCTACCTGATGGGTTGGTGAAGGGAATCTACATGAAGATGTAGGAGTACACCACATCTATCTGATCTCACTAGGTGACACCCAGTCCTGGACCACCTAGGTCTCTGTTAAAATGTTAGTTGTCTGCATAAGACATGACACTTGCGAGCAAAGGCCATGTAGGGGTGAGTAATAATGTACTCTATAGGATTCCCCGAAACCAAAAAAGAAAGGCCAAAATTTTTATAAAATGATAATTCTACTCATATCACACAATTATATGTCTAAATAATGAAAATAAATATTACTATACTTATTCATAGAACACTCAATATTGATAAGGCACTTAGACCTATTGAGACTCTCAGCCCTGATGAGTCACCTTAACCCGATGATTCACTTAGACACGATGAATAAATTAGACCCATTGAGTCACATAGACTCATTGATTCACTTATATCTGTATAGTGTTAGTCTTGAAGTCACTTATACATCTTTTCGCATTGCCTCTATGTCATATCCAGGCACAGTATTCCACTCGTATTGTGCCTCTTCACAGAGAACCCACTCCTAAATCCACATGAAATATGTTGATGTCAACAAAAACCAAATTATATTATTACAAAATTAACTCATCATTGCAAGGGTCCCAATTCTGCAAATGGATCATCAAACGCAAACACATTTTGATTGTTATGGGCCATTTAGTGAAAATGTGATGGTTGGGTCTCAGTCCTGTCGACCCAACCTACAGGGTTTGACACGGACCAAACCGCGTGAACTCGGTCCACTGGAGTGGGCCTATTCACTCCACCCATGACATAGAAGGCGCCACATCCCTATCCAGTCAACATGGTGTGGCCAACGCAATTGGCGCGGTGGTCCTCTATGTGACTACCCGACAACGGTTGTCGCGGGGTCCTACCTCTGCGGTCCAGTTGGAACACGGCCCCCTACCTTGTCTACTGGAGTATGCCTCCAGCATCCCCATGGAAGTTTCCACAAGGATCTCTACCACTAACCATCGAGATCATGGCTGCAGGTGGAGGGTGGTCAGACCGCCATGCACCACCGCTAGAGGCCCTCCTTCCCAGTGTTGCAACCATCCCAACCCAAACAATCATGTCTGAGATGAAATTCCACATGAACTCATGTGTGCCTTCCTGTATGCGAGAGGCTATAGAATAGCATTGAGGGCCTGATGTATAACAATTAGGATATTATATCGGCCATATCATGTCATTTGACTGATAAATAATAACCTCAATATGTAAATAAAATAAATAATTATAATATATGACAAAAACTGAAGTTGGAATAAAAGATATAATAATTAAAATTATATAATGATCCCAAGTATATGTTACGAAAGTAAATAAATGGAGCATCAGAAATCCCCTCCAACAAAATCCAACAATGATCGCATCCTCTAGCTCCACATGCTTGACCATCCACCATAGGGAATTTTCCCATCACCTGTTCTCTGGTCATCAAGTCGATAAGTGCAACTAAATTCTAATGTAGGATGTGAGTACAAGACTCACCAGGACACCACCAATGGACCTTATCATCAGTGAAAACAATATACACGTGAATTTCATGAAAATAAGTATAATAAAATTATAAAAAAAATATCACACAAGTACCAAGTCATGTCTAATACTCACACCCTACATGTGATTTTACCAAAAACTTGACTTACACAAAACCTGTGTCATTCATAGGGTAAAACCCTTACCTCAGACCTAACAGTGATATAATAATTCTAATATAATGCACCATTTTGGGGATATTCAGCTTTTTAGTAAAAATTCATTCTTATAAATGATATATATTTAATGTTTTTATTCTATCAATGTTGAGGCTCTACAGGTCATGTAATCCAACACTAACTTCGTGGCTAAACATAAAAATATTACAATGATAATTATAAATTGATAAATAGATATTCTACCATTTTTTAAAGTGATAATAAATACTATTATTGAAAATTTTAAATTTTCAAAACAGAAAAATAATTTTCAATTTATTTAAAAATGCATGTTTTATTATCATTTAAAATTAGAGATACTACAATTCTCCCATCCTTAATTATTCTCTTCGCCGAGAAATGTTTCGTAGCATTGAACTACTACTCCCCACCATATATGTTTACCTATTAAAAATAATATTTCTAAATTAAAACATTGTTAATTTAAATCCTTTTTTAATTCCACCACTGGTACTTACAATCTGCATAATGTAGTTCCATTAAAAATCATTGAATGGAAATCATAATGCACTAACCCACTGTTTGAGATTAAGTTCATATTACCAACATCTTGATGTCATTCACAGCCCCATATTTAAACTCAAGCATAGAATAAAAGATGATCAAATAAAATAATCCAAGAAATAGTTGACCAATGAACATATAATAATTTCAAACGTAATGTAATTATTTAGGGTATATTTAATTAAATCAAAATATTATATATATCTTGTAAACCTACATGTTTAGAATTATTCACGAACGCACACCAAAAACAATAAATTTCATTTCAAAATCATCTGAATCACCCTATGTGAATTTAATCAATTGTAATAACTACAATTAATTTCCCCATATTAAGGAAGCTTGGAGGTCCATTATAAATTGTTGAGAGGACACTAACATAGTTACCCTTCCTAATTCCCAACCATCCAAACTCCTATATATCCTATACCAAATCAAGGAATACCATAAATAAAAGTGATTTAATTACGATCCAATTATACCATTTTATAACATCCCAACCCGAACCATAATGTCAAAGATGAAATGACACATGGCCTCATGTGTGCCTCCTCGTATGCCAAATGATTCCAACAAGTAGCGTGGGGATTGAGTCAAACCATGGGGAGACTATACACATTTTATCATGTCATGGGACAGAAATATAATAATATTAATATATAAATAAAATAAATAATCAGAGTACATGAATAAAATTGATGTTAGCATAAATAATATGATAACTGAAACAAAACAAAGATCGTTTGTATATGTAAAGCAAGTAAATAAATGTTATATCAGATTTCCCACCTAAACACTGTATTATAATGAATGTATCCTCTAGTTCAACCTACTTAACCATCAACCATAGGTTCTTTTACCTTCCTCATGACATTGGTCCTAATGTCTACAAGTGTACCAAAATTCGTGAGTATAGTGTGAGTACATGAATCAATAAGAAAAAAAATCAACTTCACATTTGTGCATAGAATATACAGATTCATTCCATGAATACAAACATGGTCCAAATATAAAAAACTACATATCACATAATTACCAAACACATTTCAAGTGTTCAGGGACTGGATATTACTATATACACACCATGATAGGAGAAATATACCTAATTTGGAACAATTCTAGATATAACATCACCAACCATGTTCAACACATACCCCTCCTCGATGGGATAGTTCACAAGAAAAATCATGACACATCCCTTGGAAGGGATAACCCATGTACGTTCTGGTCAATATCTCATGCATCCCTCTAAAATGGTGAAATTCTATATGGATCCAACTGCATCAACTGTAGATATAAAATAGTATGTATAAATAGGTATAAAATATAACAGATCAAAAAAATATCAAAAAATAATAAACTCACATGAAATGTACATATATAAGAAACATAAGCTATGTCACGTTTACACACACACCAAGTGAGATCTGAAGGTTCCGGGCACAGTGGAAGTGTGTGGGTGGATGTGCCCACTTGGCTTTTTGTCATTAGAAATGATCAATCCGGGATCAATATGACGATAAACACCAGTCTCCATGGATCGAATCACAGAAAAAGAAAAAGATGATGGTTTGTCCCGGAACCACAAACAATGACCGTTACAGGTTGATTATAGTTAATATAATTAATTATAAAGAAATGCCTTTTGGGTGTTCATTCTTCGTTGATGTTTCCGATCACGTTGTCGATGTGATCCGTCATTGCGTCGCAGAATCCAAGTGTAGAATCCCTCTAGCGGTGATCCACACGTGTACCTTGTATCTTTGGATGTCGCCAAATGATTCTCCAGGTGCGAGCGTGGGGAAGCCTTTGCATGCGTTGTCCGCCTTAGATCATCTTGATCCGATGGAAGAGGATCTCTCTCGGTCTTGAGAGCATTCTTGGAGGAAGAGGTTCTTTTGGTCTTGAAAGAATTCTCCAGAGATGTTGTGCACAATGATTCTCTTGTGTAGGAAAAGAGATGGGTTGTTAGGATATTTATAATCGAGTTTGATGTTGTAGAGTTATGACAATAAATAAACGCGTTACGCGTTTCATTTATTTCATTAACTCTTATTGAAAACCCCCATGTCGAATAATTAATTCCTTGACATGTGCTCATGCTGATTATAATAAATATCATTTAATAAAACGATATTATATCCTCAAAAACCGGACTGGAAAAACTACACGGCGTGTAATAATAAATACACGTTGTGTACTTTTTTTCATTGAAAACTACACGGCATGTACATTAAATGCACACGGCGTGTATATCTTGTTTTCATTTATTCATTTCCTTTCCAAAATAAAACTACATAGCGTGTACATTTAATAATACACGGCGTGTACTTGTTTTATTTTATTTTTCCTCCATCATTTAAAACAACTTAGGCTTCCTTGAATAAATATTAATCCACGTACGGGAATAATCTTTATTCAACTTGAGATACTTGGATACACTTAATGTATGACCCTCTAGGCCTCATTCTCGTTGGCATTAGGCAGGCTTTCATAAAGTCCAAGATTACTGTCTAGCAACGGGCCAAGGCACCCAAGAGAAAGAAGTTGGTGCCGCATTGACGTATCACCTCATACGAATGCTTACTGTGTAATTTAATCCCTTTGTCTCGATATCACATCAAGAAGGTTTCATGGTAGTGTCATAAACCTATATGCTTGATCTGTCGTTCTTTGACTACCTGAAATAAACTCATCGTTTACACCATGGCCATGGAATTTAATGCTACAGTTCTATTTCAATCAAAGGGTCGAGATATCAACTTCCATAAATGGAAGGGACAAATCCTTCCTCGACTTATCCATTAACAACATGTCACTCGTGACGCACCCAACATACCCTACTTCCCGATAACTGTCTGCATGACGGTTTTCGTCAGTAAATCTAAGTGTGCAAGACATGACATGAGTTAATGATAATCTTTCAGTCTAAGGACCATTACACACGCTCGCAGATAGCAATATCTGATGACACCAAGACATGCAGAATTACTACTGGCGGGTCTGTTCTCATAATCTCCCATCTTGGAGATTACCAAGTGCGAACTCCATGAGAGAGACTCTCGTCTTCTTATGAGTACTCGCACATGACGGTCTTTATACTATGTGTCCTATCATAGTATGTCATCCAACCGCAGAACTTTATTTAAGAATATTGTTATAGAATTTCAAGGTTCTCATCATAGCGGGGATCTTCTATGACCTTATTAATGCAACAAATATTCCAGGACATTATTATTATATAGTCATGCAGAACAATGAAAAATATATAATAAGTGAACATTTATGTAATCAAAGTACAAAACAGTTGGTTCTGAGGACACCAACCCTTACAAACTCCCACTTGGAATAGAGCCAACTGCCTATGACTTTTAGTGTGCTAGACCTCACATGATGATCATCTTTCTGCTGAGTCAAGGATTTAGTCAATGGGTCCAGCAGGTTGTCTTCCGTGGAAATACTGCTCACTGCAACTTCACCTCTCTGAGAAAAATCCCTCAAGAGATGATACTTCCAAAGTTTCTGATTTGTCCGCTGATGTGACCTTGGATCTTTTGCAAGTGCCACCACTGCAGTATTATCACAATAGAGTGTGATAGGATCTTTACTTCTCGGTACTACATCCAGCTCTTGGATGAAGCTTCGCATCCATACTGCTTCTTTAGATGCCTCAGAAGCTGTGATATACTCGGACTCTACTGTAGAATCTTCCACCACACTTTGTTTTGAGCTCTTCCAGCTCACTGCACCTCCATTCAAACTGAAGATGTATCAAGCCTGTGACTTCATGTCATCTTGATCAGTCTGGAAACTAGAATCTACATGTCCTCTGATGACTAGTTCCCCATCTCTTCCATAAACCAGGAACATATCCTTAGTACGCCTCAGATACTTAAGGATAGTCTTGACTTCCATCCAATGGCGGTCCCCTGTATCAGCTTGATATCTGCCTACCGCAATTAATGCGTAAGAAACATCTAGCCTCGTACATAGTATAACATACATGACTGACCCAATGGTGGATGCATAAGGAATCCTTGCCATCCTCTTTCTTTCCTCATGTGTCTGAGGACACATTTTCTTGGAAAGATGAATGCCATGTGACACTGGCAACAATCCTCTCTTGGACTGTTTCAAACTAAATCTCTTTAGTATCTTGTCAATGTATGTACATTGACTCAGGTCCAACATTCTCTTGGATCTATCACGATGGATCAGGATCCCAAGAATATATGCCGCCTCTCCCAAGTATTTTATGGAAAATAATTTATGCATCCATGCCTTAATTGACTGCAAGATTGGTGCTTCGTTTCCAATTAGCAATATGTCATCAACATATACTATTAGGAAAACGACTGAATTTCCACTAAACCTTTTGTAGACACAAGGCTCACATTCATTCTTAACAAATCCAAATTCTGTAACAGCTTCATCAAAACAAATGTTCCATGACCTTGATGCTTGCTTTAATCCATAAATGGATTTCTGTAACTTGCAAACCTTGTTGGCATCCTTTGGAGTCACAAACCCTTCAGGTTGTGTCCTGTAGAAATCATCCTAGAGGTTCCTATTAAGGAAAGATGTTTTGACATCCATTTGCCAAATTTCATAGTCATGGTAAGCAGCAATGGCCAATAGGATTCTAATGGACTTCATCATTGCAACCAGTGAAAAGGTTTCATCATAGTCAATTCCTTAACACTGTCTAAAACCTTTTGTAACCAGTCATGCCTTGTAGGTGCTGACTTTCCCCTCCATGTCCAGTTTCTTCTTGAATACCAATTTATTACCAATAGGCTTTACATCAAATGGAGGATCTACCAAAATACAGAATTGGTTTTGGTACATGGAATCCATTTTAGAATTCATGGCTTCTTTCCACTTGGCAACGTCTGTTCCCTCAACTGCTTCCTTGTAGGTAAGAGGTTCATCATTGTCAACCAATAATGAGTCACCATCCTCGGTGACAAGAAAACCATATCGTTCTGGTTCTCTCACCTCTCTCGTGCTCCTACGCAGTTCTTGTGTATCTGGAACAGATTTTTCTTCCATGGGGCTTTGTGGAATCTGTTCTTGTACCAACTCATGTGTATTTGGAGCCTCGACTTCATCGAATTCTATCTCGCTCCCACTATCTCTTTTGGAGATGTGCTCCCTCTCAAGGAATATGGCATGTCTTGCCACTATAACCTTTTTGTATGAGGGGTTGTATAGGTAATATCCCCTTGTTTCCATGGGATATCCTATAAAGATTCACTTTGTGCCTCGGGGTGCAAGTTTGTTACCTGAAGAGGCCTTAACAAATGCTTCACTACCCCACACATGTAAATTCGATAACATGGATTTGCGTCCACTCCATAATTCATATGGAATACCATTTATCGATTTAGTTGGTACTTGGTTTAGTATGTGCGTTGTTGTTTGTAATGCATATCCCCAAAAGGATAATGGAAGACTCGCATGACTCATCATTGATCTCACTATGTCCAACAGGGTGCTGTTCCTCCTTTCACTTACACCATTCCACTGCGGTGTGTAAGGAGGAGTGAGTTGAGATAGAATCCCAAACTCCTATAAGAAATCAATGAAGTCTTGATTAAGATATTCTCCTCCTCTGTTTGAGCGGAGTTTCTTAATCTTCTTACCAAGCTGGTTCTCAACTTCATTATTGTATTCTTTGAACTGATCAAAAGAATCTGACTTATACCTCATTAAATAGATATATCCATATCTACTAAAATCATCAGTAAAAGTTATGAAGTACGAGAACCCCCCCTTGCTTCAACTGGAAATGGTCCACACACATCTGTGTGAACTAATTCTAGAAGCTCTTTAGCTCTTTAACCTTTCCCACTAAATGGGGCTTTGGTCATTTTTCCTTCTAGACACACATGACATACACCCAGTGGTTTTAGTTCGAAAGAATATAAATACCAATCTTGATGTAATTTTGTCAAATGTTTCTCATTGACATGACCTAGCTGGTGACGCCAAAGTTGGGTGTGGTATGAGTCATGTGAATTAACATTGTTATCGATTTCCATTACTTGGTTTGTGTAGTCTAACATATAAATGCTGTTATATAAATGTACCCTACCAAAACAAATGCTATCTTTATAAAAGTAGCAACATTAATTTCCAAACTTGAATATGAATCCATCAGTATCTAATCTGGATACTGAAATAATGTTTTTAGTACCAGAAGGAACATAATAACAACCTTTCAAAACCAAGACCATCTCGGTAGGTAATGTGAGGTGGTAGTCTCCGACAGCTACAGCAGCGAGCCTGGCTCCATTGGCTGCTCATAGATTTACCTCCCCTCAGTCAATCTTCCTGAATCTACTGGGTTCCTGTATTTGGATACAGATGTGAGCACCACAAGCAGTATCTAATACCCAATTAGTAGAAACAGATAGATTGCAATCAATAACAAACTCACCTGAAGCTTCCCCTTTCTTCCTTGGCTAGGTGTAGTTTGTCTTCCATTTCCCCTTCTTTCCACATGCGAAACAAACAAAATCATGTTCCTTTGCCTCCCCTTTGATCTTCCTTTTCTTGGAAGGCCTTGAAGAAGCTCTAGTCTTAATGCTCTTCGCCTTCCCTTTCCATTTATTCACCATAAGGACAGAAGGCTTTTCACGCTTCATGTCATTGTCCACTTGGCGAATAAGGATAAGAAGATCAGATAGAGACTTCTCAATATTGTTCATGTTGAAATTAAAAACAAAGTTTGAGAAGCTCTAGGGGAGTGATGCGAGAATGAGATCGGTACCCAGTTCTTCAGGGAGTTTAAACCCAAGAACCTCCAAGTGCTCAATGTATCCAATGAGCTTGACAACATGAGGCCCAGCTGGGGCACCCTCTCCAAGCTTTCTCTGAAACAGAGCCTTGGAGATCTCAAACCTTTCATGTCTTGCTCTTTCCTGGAATAAACCATGGAGGTGCTCGAGCATGTTGTAGGCATCCATGTCTTCATGAGACTTCATGAGCTCACTAGACATAGATGACAACATTAAACATTAAACGTCGAGAGCATCGTTCAAATGTTGATCATAGACTAGGAAATCTTCATCACTCGCCCCTGGGGCAGGAGAATCAGGAAGTGAGGACTCCAGCAGGTAAAACATCCGTTCATGGCATAGGATAACCCAAAGGCTCCTAAACCATTCCTGAAATTTACTGCCGGTGAGGATATTGTCTTTATCCAGAATTGATCGCAGAGAAAATCTGGTTGATGTGTCTGTCATATTGATTCTACAAATTAAAAGAGCAGATTCATCAGTACTTTCTTGATTACATTTTATGAGAAATAATAAATTTTATTAAGTCTCCCACTATTTTATCAAGTCCCAATGGCCCTCACCATTGAACTCAGAATGTTCAGTTTCTTTGTCATTCTAGTGGAAAGGATCCATATTCCCCTTCGCATAACCCCAACAAGGGTTGGTCAAGCTATTTGAAGGTATTTAGGTAGGCAGGTCTTTGCCAACTGTGAGCTTACAGTTCTTTGATCTGTTGAGTGGACTCCCCAATCCTGAAATCCTGACTTGGATTTCCTCAACTCTTGCCTCCAATATTACATCAAGTCTAGGAAGGGCTACTTCTCTTGATGTAATATGGTTAAGTCAGATCAAAACCTTTCATAAGGGATTCCTTTATAAAAGTAAGTGTCCCAAAAAGGGTTGGTCAAACACATAGTTTTATTGAGTCTTTCCCTTAATCAAGTAACAGAAGGCTTGGTCTAACATAATATAGTATTTGAGGGATTTTATTCTTTATGTGTATCTTTGCATTATCACATGCTTGTTAATATTAAGTGATTCTTTCTTAAGTGATCAACCATGTTCTGATAAGGTTTACGCATAGTCCGGTTTTTATTTTATTCCATCTTTGCATGCTTGTTAATTTTATTAATTATGTGATCGCAAAAACACATACATAATAAATAAACCATGCAATGGGATAGAAAGAAAATAATATGGCATGATCATGAGCTTCTACTTGGTTAGCTTATCTAGCGGTTTTGATAGGCTAACCCTGACCTAGGGAAAACACCTTGAACCTGATGGTTCGTGTTTTGTAGCTCCCACCTGTCCACCTTTGTATCTTCTTGTGTCGGTTTCACCTCGGCTTCGAGATTTGAACCGTCTCCTCTGGCTTGGGAGATCCTCTATTACATGGGTTTACATTAAAGAAACCATGGGCACGTAGGCCCTACATTTTATTGGATGAAGGCTCGCAGGCCAACAAATTTAAATTAAATAAATTTAAATGAAACCATACACATAAAAAGGGACTTTGGTCTAGCTCATGATCATCCATAGTATGCAACGACATTTACGCATATTTAAAATTCAAATTCTTTCAATCGTTCTTTTATTTAAGATAAGATGCGGTCGAATTCAATTAATTATGATCTTATAATTAATCAATTCTTTATCTTAAATTCCGTTCTGAATTTCCTTGAGATTCTTCTCATCCACATTCCTTGTACGGGTCTTTGTACATTGGAGGAAACCTCGTGAAATTCTATTTCTAGAAAGTACACGGCATGTAGTTTATAATTACATGGCGTTTATTTTTCTTTTCACCCTTTATCCAAAGTACACACCGGGGCTTTGGCGTGTTTTCTATACTTTTGAAATTTTAGAGTACACGGCGTATAGATGAATCATACCCGACATGTACTTCCTTGTTACACGGTAACCGGCCTGGCGATCCCATGTACGCGGTACACGACTTATCATTGTACACGGTTTCACCTGGGTCGGAACGGACTACACGGCATGTTGTTCCAACATACACGCCATGTATTCCGGTTTCCACGCGCCGTTCTATTCTGGTCAACATGGCGTGATTAAAACTTAGGCATAATCAATTCACACAGCGTGGTTTGGCGGACCAGTTCCGGTTCGTTGAACCTAAGTACACGGCGTGTAGTTTTAATACATGCCGTGTAATCCCGTTTTGTACAGACAGAAAGAGAGGCTCCCCCGGATGAGTTCCTCGTTTTTATTTTAATCAAAATTAAAAGGTCATTTCTGTGATATGAATCGAGAAACGAAGGAGGAAGAATAGATCTCGTTAATTCTGATTTATGGAACGATTTATTTCGAATTGAATCAAATATGAATGCGTAAATTATCAATGAAAATTAAATAACTATAATCAACGTTGTAACCTAGCTCTGATACCATTTGAAGGTTTTGGGCGCAGCGGAAGCGCGTGGGTGGATGTGCCCACTTGGCTTTTTTTCATTAGCAATGATCAATGCCGGATCAATACGACGATAAACGCCAGTCTCCATGGATCGAATCACAGAAAAAGACAAAGAATATGGTTTTTCCAAGAACCACAAACAAGGACCGTTACAGTTTGATTATAGTTAATTTAATTAATTATAAAGAAATACCTTTTGGGTGTTCTTTCTTAGTTGATGTTATCGATCACGTTGTCGATGTGATCCATTGTTGCATCGCAGAAGCCAAGTGTAGACTCCCTCTAGTGGTGATCCACATGTGTACCTTGTATCTCTGGACGTCGCCAAAGGATTCTCCTGGTGCTATCGTGGAGAAGCCTTTGCTTGCGTTGTCTGCCTTAGATCGTCTTGAACCGATGGAAGAGGATCTCTCTCGGTCTTGAGAGCATTCTTTGAGGAAGTGGTTCTTTTGGTCTTGAAAGAATTCTCTAGAGATGTTGTGAGTAAAAGAGTTGGGTTGTGAGGATATTTATAATCGAGTTTGAGGTTGTAGAGTTATGACAATAAATAAACGTGTTACGCGTTTCATTTATTTCATTAACTCTTATTGAAAACACCCATGTCGAATTATTAATTCCTTGACATGTGCTCATGCTGATTATAATAAATATCATTTAATAAAATGATATTATATCCTAAAAAACCCGACTGGAAAAACTACACGACATGTAATAATAAATATATGGCATGTACTTTTTTTTCATTGAAAACTACGCGGCATGTACATTAAATGCACATGGAGTGTATATCTTGTTTTCATTTATTCATTTCCTTTGCAAAATAAAGCTACAAGGTGTGTACATTTAATAATACATGGCATGTACTTGTTTTATTTTATTTTTCCTCCATCATTTAAAACAACTTCGGATTCCTTGAATAATTATTAAACCACGTACGGGAATAATCTTTATTCAACTTGAGATACTTGGATACACATAGTGTGTGACCCTCTAGGCATCTTTCTCGTTGGCATTAGGCATGATTGCCTAAAGTCCAAGATTACTGTCTAGCAATGGGTCAAGGCACCCAAGAGAAAGAATTTGACGCCGCATTGACGTATCACCTCATACAAATGCTTACTGTGTAATTTAATCCCTTTGTCTCGATATCTCATCAAGCAGGTTTCAAGGCAGTGTCATAAACCAATATGCTTGATCTGTCGTTCTTTGACTACCTGAAATAAACTCGTCATTTACACCATGGCCATGGAATTTAATGCGACAGTTCTATTTCAATCAAAGGGCTGAGATATCAACTTCCATAAATGGAAGGGACAAATCCTTCCTCGACTTATGCATTAACAACATGTCACTCATGACGCACCCAACATACCCTACTTCCCACCAACTATCTATGTGACGGTTTTCGTCAGTAAATCTAAGTGCGCGATTCATGACATGAGTTAATGATAATCTTTCAGTATAAGGACCATTACACACGCTCGCAGATAGAAATATCCAATGACACCAAGACATGTGGAATTACTACTGGCAGGTCTGTTCTCATAATCTCCCATCTTGGAGATTACCAAGTGCGAACTCCGTGAGAGAGAGTCTCGTCTTCTTACGAGTACTCGCACATGACTGTCTGTATACTATGTGTCCTATCATAGTATGTCATCCAACCGCACAACTTTATTTAAGAATATTGTTATAGCATTTCAAGGTTCTCTTCATAGCAGGGATCTGCTATGACCTTATTAATGCAACAAATATTCCAGGACATTAATATAGTATAGTCATGTATAACAATGAACAATATATAGTAAGTGAACATTTATGTAATAAAAGTACAAAACAGTTGGTTCTGAGGACACCAACCCTTACAAGATCAAGAATCAAACATATGTCTCATGGGCCACAAACATGTTCAAAACATTATTTCCAACATCCCATAACAAAATATATGCTAAAACAGAGGGCTTCCTATACATAGTATCCACATTGGGCTACACACACATGTCAGTAATCATGATAATAACCTATATAAACCATGTTCTAACATCACAGAATTAGTACACATAGGTTTCATATTTGGATAAACAAGGATGCCAATAATCATGAAAAAAACATATATATATCATATGATAATATCAAGGATTCCTACCTTAGGTGGAACAATAATTGACAGACAAGTATTATCTATTAATTTAATTGAACCACTAAAAGTTATTAAATTTATAAAAAAAATTGTTTCAAAATTATTTTTTTCAATATGAAACTAAATACATAAATGGAACAACAATCTGATGAGTATTCTAGGAGATAATGATCATTGATGCAGTAATATAACAATGATATAATTTTTTAAAAAAAATAACAAATTTACAGAGATGGTGTATGAAAAAAGGTGGTTCATATTTTTTTAGGTTTCTCTCCAACCCCCTTCAAAACATTATATAAAAAATTATGTTTAATTTAATTTATTATTATTACTATTATTTCAGTGATAATTTTATTATAATTTTGCATTCACTTTCTTCCTAAAAACATGAGTTTCACCCACATGAAAACATATTCACATTTTCAAAATTTCTCATTTGGAAAAATTTAATCAACCATTGAATAAATATAAAAAAAATTATCCATATATCTATATAGAATCCTTATATATATATATATACATATTCATCCACAAATAAAAATATTTTTACCTATATAGATACATGTTATATATATACACCACCATTATTTTTCATAATTTAATAATTATAATAATAATAATATCAATTTAGTATTTTTATTTTTATTTTAATTAAATTAATATCATTGTTTTCACCATAAATATGTAAGTAAAAGAATCCATTAAATTCCAACAATAGTTTCTGAAAATAATATTAACCACACATTGGCATATAATTAGAACAATAATTAATATCATACTAATTACATTAGACAATCATTATTTACACCGTAACAAAATTATAAATTTTGGACTTAAATTTTCTTTTTTTTCTGTAACACATATAATAATAATATAATTATTATTATTAACTCTACCCTCATGAATAAAATATATTTGAACCCATTATTATTACCCTATCATGCGATGTTACCAAATTCCTGATATGCACAAGTGTCATGTCCCTCATAGGGAAAATCATGCATTCCTGGACTAATAGTTGTCTCAAATTTCCCATACGAGAAATCATTTTATAGATATTCAATTATTTTATGAAATAAAATTATTAAAACATTAAAAAATATACTTATGTGCAATGTTACCAAACACCTAATGCACGGAGATATTATGTTGTGCCTACGCTAAAATTATCATCCCAAACATAGCAGTGGTCTCAGATTTCTCATTTGGTGAATTGTTTGAGAGATATCCACTATATATCGAAAATGACTTTTTTGAATGATGAAAATATATTAAATATTTTTATTCTGTCAATTTTAATGATCTATGGGTCTCATAATCCATTATTTACTTAGCACCTAACTATGAAAATATAAAATAGAATATTCCAAAGTGTCTAACATCGATTTTATCATTTTGTAAAACCATAATAAATAAAATTATTGTAAATTTTAATTTTATACAGAAAAATAGTCATTATTTATTAAAAAATATTTTTTATTATCATATAAAATAGAGGTTGTTACCCTCACCCCCTTAGGGTGATCATTCGATCTCGACACCAATCAAGAATAAGTAGGATAAGAAAATGGGGAACCACATCAAATATCACTCAATCCCTATATATACGAGTTGGACAAGACAAGGATACCATTAGAACTCATCAATGCCATCAAATACCTAGAAACTCGATTGGAATCCATTGAAGTGTGGTTCATCCCCATGCCTCCTAAAATGAATCCATATCCTAAATGGTTGTGTGAAATAATTACCCCATACAATTTTATAAATCTAATATTCTCCACATTTGATGGTGTGTGTGATCCATACTAGCATCTAGCACACATAATGTTAAGATGATGCCAGATTATTTGATCTCATGATCAAGAGGAGATAATCAATCTGAGATTTTTTCTATAAAATCTGGCAGGTAAAGTCTTTTTTGTACAAGAGATTTACACAAGGACAGACTGTGGGATGGGAAGACCTTTATCATCAATCCCATTATTGGTTGACCTCTGTGTTAATGTAAATGACGATTCCTAACCTCAAAATTCATATCAATGAAAAAATGGTTGAGCTATTAATTTAATTTCTATATAAAATAGTTTAACCTGTTCACTAATTATCCCCCAATCATAAGAGAAATTACCATCAGTTTGTGATGAGAATTTTTGTGAGGATCTACACACATCCTTGACATGATAAAGTATCAAGGCGGATTCCTTGAGTTCCTAGAGATGAAATAATTCATAAAAGATATCATTCAGAAAACCCATGCAGAATCTCATACCATTACCATGATATATTGAAAAATTCATAGAATGGTATATAACACTCTTATGAACTCAAACTAGTTAGAATGTATGTTTAAGCACCCTATAAGGCCTTGAATCTTCTTATACCTTCTATCGAGTAGAAGTTTAAAAAAATAACCCTCGTTCATAAGAAAAAAGTGATAAGGGATGCATGTGATTTGAGGAATGAATCAACTAAGTGTATTTCTTTAGAACTGATAAGGTTCTTAGTTTTTTTTATGTATCCTTGGAAAGTACCATAATCATGATACTAGAACCATGGAAAACCAACGAAATCAACCTCACTGGTTTTCTTGACTATTTCCCTTTCTATATGACCCTAGGCCACCATATTTATGACATATTTTTATTTAATGATTCCCTCCAGAGTTGGGTTGACTCTAGAATGGTAATATTATAGAATGAATCAGTATAGGTTACCCATGTAACCATCACCCCATCAGAATAAAAGGGTGGTTAAAAATAATTTTTGTCCAGGCCTTGAAATAAATTAGATAACAGGATGACTTGAAAGATAGTTTACTAGGTTCATGTTATCCAGAGAGTATATATTAACAAAACAATAATGATCCTAAATCCTATGGAGGTTTCATTATATAAGTATCTCAAAGTATAATTTAATTTTCATACAAAAAAAGGATTCAAGATAAATATTTATATCAAACTCACAAATAATCTCTGATTCTTACCGATTCATTTCATTCAACAATTGGAGAATGTGAACAACCCCACCCAATAGAACCCTCATCTCATGAAGTGAAAATTTCTGTTATATTAACATTGTTTAATAAATAGATACATTATCTAATGAAAAAATAATCATATGAATATTTGTTCCCCAAAACTGATCGAGATGATTGTGGTTTTAGATTCAGAAGATGATAATATAGGGGATGTTGTGACCAAGGACAAAACCGACATTTCATTTACATCTCCATGAACTCCATATAAATATAAATATATATATATATATATATATATGTGATACCTATGGGTATGAACTTCATAAATCCCAAAAGTGACATAATGATTCCCCAGATCCCTCCAGTGGTCATTAAGGTCCTTTAATTTTACACAACTGACTAATGGAGGTGTGGTTGTCTTATCATTAAAAAGAAAAGGGATGGTAGGTCTAACCTATGATACTTGTAGTAGTTTCTCCCTTGATATATTCTCTAGTACCGAGTAGGTAAACCAACAGCACATCAACTCATGATCGATATAATAGGAATAAATCCGACATGGGAACCACATACCTTAGGCTTAATGATATGAAATTCTAAAACAATTGGTAATTTACCTAAAAATATTAAATCATGTATTCTCATGATATTTCAAAATAAATCGGATATAAAATCATGGAGGAACTCTAGATCCCAAAATAGTTTGAGATAAAATTTTATATTTCTGATGTTTACATAGTGCAGTCTATGACATCAAAATTTCATACAGACATCTCCTTCACAGAATTAGATCCTGAAGAAGTTATCTAGCGGATTATCAGACCAATGTATGTTTCACAAAAACATGATAATGTTTACATCCAAAGGGATATTTTGGGAAAAAAATTTGGATCAAACTCATCTATATATGAACCCTCCTATATTTTGGATTATGAATGAGGAACTTATATCCAATGATTCTAAGAAATCAATATTATGAAAAGAGTGAAATATGGCTTATCAGAAAGATCATGATCATGGATCAATTTTTGGATCTCACATATAATGATATGGTTTTGGTTATCTATAATTCTTTGCCATATAATGTCCTACTTGGAAGACCTTGGATCCAAAACCACTTGGGGGTACCATCAAAATTTAATCAATGATTTAAATACCCCATAAATGAAATGTTCAGTATCCTATATGGTTTTAGCGGCCCCTTAAGGTCTTATGAATCCTTATATGTTGAATCATGTTTCTATAATAATGAAGGAAACCCACAAATATGGGTGATGATATGCATGTGTTGATCCTAATGGATTTGGTACCTCCCATGTGAATCCCTATAGCATGCTCGATAGGGAGTATCTGATATCCAAATACCCAATTGGGGTACAATTTTCAATCTCAGTAAGCTATTTTGAACCACAAAAAACACATTTTATTATCCATTTGATAGTAATCATGTCAACCGAAGTGGTTTCACCATAGGGTATTTAGAAAAGTGTTCTATCAAGATCCATGAATTCTCCTCAAACATTAGTATATATCGAATAGTCTCCCAAGATGTTATCTATAACTCAATATGTCTATATATTTACCATCCCAGTAAAATATAAAAATAATAAAAGCATCCCCAAAATATCACTATGACGGCATTTCAAATTTTGGAAGTATATGTCTTTTCTCATGGATTATCTTATCTTGAAAGTGATAATGAATCATTGGGATTACCAAGCATGTCTGGAAATTAATCTACAGATATAGGTATTGAAGAATAAGAGGATGAACTTTGGAATCCCCCTACCATGTTTGAGGAAAGTCTATCCACCACCATAGATGATCATAGGAATGTAAATATGCCAATAGAATAAGTCACATGGAATAAGATGAATTGTGTCTACATTAATATCAATGAGTTTTAGATGTATATTACATTTCTATAAAATCATATATACATTTTAATTTATAATTATAAATAAATTATCATGATGAACCCCTATGTGAAAAACCATCACATAGTCTATCCTACAGTCCATTGTTCTTTTAGAAAATATGTTTGGAGAATCCCATCTCATTCTACTGATTTTGAATCAGAAGTCAAAAAATTGATAAAATATAACGTTGTATGGGAGATGCAGTATCAAAAATGGAATTACAACATCATCCACATGAAGATAAATAATGGGAGTATAAGGGTATTCATTTATTTTTAAAACCTTAATTGAGACATAGTAAAGGATGGTTTCCCCTTTATGATCAAAAATGTTGTTATCATTTCAAATACTATTGTCCATGACCATTCCATTAATGATTAGTATTCATGGTATAATCAGATAAATATGGACCCATAAGATGAGGAATACATTTCTTCTAGATCACCTCAATGGATCTTTTCCAAGTAGGTTAATCCCTTCTAATTAATGAATATTGGTGTAACTTATTAATGTTCCATGAATCATATATTTATACCCTTATTGGCACAAATTTTGGAATGATATATTGTTTACCTAGTGGATAGATCTCGATACGAACATGGTCACATCCCTCATAATCAAACAATATTTTTCAAATTCAAACATTATAGTTTTAAAATGAATTATTTGATTTTTTCTTAGAGAGTAACATTAGGGATATTCCTCGACTTTCTGTTCTGTCAAATATATACCAAGGTTGATGCTGAAAACAATAGTGAATCCCTTTATATGTAACCCCCTTATAATTGCCAAAAAGTCCGAGAGCCAGGCGGAGACCTGCTCAAACAAATGTTATATATGAAAAAATTTAAACAGTAAAAAGTACAAAGCAGCTCACAAAGGGGTGACATTACACAACCTTGAGTACACAGCTCCACTTCAATCCTTTATTACAAGATCACTGCAATATTCAGGAAGAAGAAAGGACCAGCTCAAACTCGTCTCCATGATTGATCTTTTAGAGAGCACATCCGCCACTTGATTTGATGCTCTGTACACATGAGACACCTCCAGGGATAAATATTCAGCAGCTTTTAGAGCACTTATCCATGCAGGGAGCATCTTCCAAGGAACATTCCTGGATCGCTCCTTAAGAATTTGCACGGAAATAGAAGAGTCTGACTCTACCCAAAGCTTTCTCCAACCATAACTATCAGCATACCTTATCACCTTTACCATTTCCCATTGCTCAGCCTCAATTCCATATAGATTTCCAATGTAGTGGAAGATGCACCATTTGACGAAGCCTCTGTAGGTTCAAAACACCCCACCACATCCCGCTGATCCTGGTGCACCATAGGTCGCCCCATCAACATTGACCTTGAGCTAGTCAATTATTGGTGGAATCCATTTAATATACTTCATCATATTGGGCCTTCTTTCCCTACCACTTACACCAAGTGTTCTTAACAATAGAAAATCAGACATATCATTATTCATTGTACCCGTTTGAGTCACCGAAGCAAGTTTAATGATTCGGTGAATTGCCAGAATACCCTCCTTGTAAGATGACTTGCCCATATTGAAAACAATGTATTTCCAAGATTTCCATAAATACGAGATAACAGAAATGACAGCCATAGTGAGCAGGGATTTTACCTGCTCACTGAATTCTGCCTGCATCACAGAGGTTAACAGACTACCAACTGAGCAATGATTTAAATCAGCATGGAAGATTCCTTCTAGATAATTCTAGAAACGTGTAGCAAAGGAACATTGTATAAAGATGTGTTCAGCGGTTTCATCAGCAGCTAAACAGAAGTAACATGTAGGAACGATACTCAAATCTGTCTGCTAGAGTGCAGACTGCAAAGGTAGCCTCTGTTTCCATATGCGCCAGATTGAGAGATCAACGGCTGGTGGAAAGAAGGATTTCCTTGCACCCATCACCCAACCAGGAGCTCTGATTGTCACCCCACATTGTAGTAAGTATGAATCACGGCTGGAAAAAGATCATTTTATGGATGGATTCCAGATTAATGTATCATGATCAACATACTCATATGAATACATCTCTCTCTGAATATGGGCTGGAATAATTGCAGAAACCTACGCATTACCCTGGAAGCCAGAAATAGCAGTGTTCTTCAATGATAACGGAACACTAGTACAATGTTCAATTGGAGAAGTGAGCCAGTTTGTAATCCAGCAATTCATCTGTGAGATAACACAGACAATACATTTAGCATGTGACCTAAGAAAATAATATGAGTTTCTGATTTATGTCCAGACAGATGATTTCCGGTGGACCATTTTCCTCTTGTACAACATGTCAACAAATCTATCATTGAGGAATTCCAGAGATATATCACAGCCCGAAAGAAACCTCCAAGTAAACTTTTGAAGCAGAGCAGCATTGAATGCCTTTACATCCTTGATCCCCATTCCTCCCATGGGTACATGCTTGGTGTTTTCCTTCCATTTAACAGTAACAAGTTTCCTCTACTGTGTTGATCCTGTCAATTTAAAATTCCTGATCATAACACAGAGATCCTTGAGCAAGGTAGTCAGCCATTTGTAAAGTGAGAACAAGTAAACAAACATCGAGGTGATTACTGAATTGACAAGACATATCCTACTTACTTTTGACATTGACTTCCCATTCCAGCTTGCAAGCTGATTAATGATTTTAAGAGCAGTACCCTCCAGGTACACTCTTTTCACCCTACCCCAGAACAGAGGAAAACCAAGATAAATGAAGGGAAATTTTCCCCTCTTTACACCAAGCCTGGAGGAAATCCTATTTTTCTTCACACTATTAATTCCTTCACCAATGATCACAAAGGACTTCTTCCAGCTTATAACTTGTCCCGCAACTGCTTCATAATGATTGAAAATAGCCTTAATTCAATAGATGGTTTTCCTATCAGCCTTAGAGAAAAACATAATGTCATCAGCGTAAAATAAATGAGAGGGAGTAAAGGAGTTCCTCCCATAAGTCATCCTATGTTATATCCCAGAGTTAACAAGATCATTGAGGTAGATTCTCAAGTAGTCCTCAGCCATTGAGAACAACAAGCCAGACAAAGGATCACCCTGCCTTACACCCCTGGAGCATTGAAAGAATCCTCTGGGTGATCCATTGATCAATATGGACAAGCTAGAACCTTTCAGGATAGCATGTACCATGTCAATAAATTTGGGTGAGAAGACATGCATCCTCAGGAATTTAAAAATGAAGCCCCATATGATGGTGTCAAAGGTATTTGAGATATCAACTTTTAGAGCCATATTCCCATTCTTAACTTTGGTTATCATGATGTTGACACATTCTGAAGCAGTGAATAAACAGTTCTGAATATTTCTACCAGGTAGAAAACCATACTAATTGGAGGATATGAGAGTACTTGCAATCTCACCAAGTCTTGTTGCCATAATTTTGCTGATGACTTTTGGAATGGAATTTCCAATGGCCACCGGTCTAATGTCCTTGATGTCCAAAGCATTATCCATCTTCGGGATCAATGTGATGAAGTTGGAATTCATCCCAAAAGGCATGTAGAAATGATAGAAAAATTCCCTCACTACTTCAGTTACCTCCTTATGAAAGATTTCCCAATAAAACATAAAAAAATTATTAGAGAAACTATCTGGCCCAACAACACTATCCATGTTTAGAGAAAAAAGAGAATCATGTATTTATTTTGTAGTGGGGATGTCAATAAGCCTTTTTTTTCTGTGCCTTTTCCATGGTAGGCTCAATACATCTGATGATATTATCTGATGTATCCTCCCCTGCCTCAGAATATACCCTCTCAAAGTATCCTATCATAGAGTTAGCAATATCCCTCTTAGAAGTGAACATATTTTCATCAATTTTCAAAGCATTGAGACTCCTTCTTGCTTTTTTCTCCTTGTGCATACAATGGAAAATCCTTTAATTCCTATCCCCTTCTTTAAGCCATATGATATTGAACTGAATTCTGAGAAGACTTTCCTTAAGGGACAAGAGATTGTCAAGCCTAGAGGCTTCTTGAATCTCCTCTTGAGAGGGATGATCTCGAACAATATTCTCTTGCTAAAGCCCAGACAGAGTTAAATCAGCCTCTTTGATATCAAGATCAAGACTGTAAAAGGACCTTTTGTCAATGATGGAATGTGATATTCTATTACCAAACCACTTTGTGTACTATACTATGTTACAAAAAGCCACATGATATATGGACCAAGATTCCCAACCATTAAAAAATGACCCTATGGTGAAAAAACCCTTCATGGATAGCTCTATTCCCCATATGCCACATCATCATCAAAATATTTGAATCATAAAAAATCATTCAAAAACCATGTAATAGAGTGTGGTACCCTATACATCACCATGAATGTATGTAATATGGGGTCATTCATAAGTGAATTTTACCCATTAAATAGATTAATTTCCTCCTTGGGGAAAATCACATCTAATCCAAATGATCCCCAACATCATCACTGAAGAAATAAATACATTAGAGTGCTTTGGGATCATCCATGGAATTTCATTTTTCTTCCATATTCACTCGTTCACACTCAAAAGAAATTTTATTAAATCCAAAATATTAAAACTATAATATTTTATTATTTCCTTGATACTATACCACCAATAATCACACTATACCTCATCAAGGATGTAGGGTGTCATAACCAGTCATGGATACCCAACCTTATTAATTTATGAAATAATATAGTGTGTCAAAATACTTAACTAAAAACCATTATTTTGAATATCAATTAAGATTGTAGGGTATCAAAACACTTCATCGATACTCATTCTTAGGAATCCCAATAGGGAACCTCAGTTCCCAAACAATTCATAAATACACATCCTTCCCAACCAACCACATATGAAAAAATATAGATGATACTATTGGAAAAAATGATATATGTATTTGGTGATGTGAAAAAATTAATGAATGTCCATATACTAGAGTATCTACATGATTCCAAGAAAAAAAATTAAATCCATTTATAGTTAGATCACAATAATATCTAGTTATCTGAGATTACTAAATCAACCAGTCTGATTAGCATCATCAGTTGATAGGTGAGATTTCCTCTGCTCTATTTATTATATTATCACATGTGGATGAATAGTCTCAAAAAAAGAGTAAAAAACATCACCTCGTTTCTAAGTGGTAGATAATAAGGCTACTGGAATTGAAATACAGTTCCTTGTGTGATCTATGATCACATCTTGTTTTGGTATCTTCATAGTAAAGTCATCAATATCAATTAAAAATAGAGATACTTTCTAGTATCTCTTATAAATAACCTCAATGGATTCCCTTATTTATTCGACATTAGGAGTCTCTTAATAAATGTTTTGAAATTTACAATATATTCTGGAAATTTTTTGAAAATAGAGGATAATCTATAATAAGATATTATACAATTGCTAACAGTTAAAACAACCAGTTCCCAAATAAAAAAAATGGGATGGACAAGTTATTACCCATATTCAAACATTATCTCCAAGGGAGTATCCATAATCATGGTATGGATTTGATGCCACATAAGCTTGTTTGGAAAAAATATTTCAACAACTTCTTGAGGAGGAAAACTGGAAGGAAGAATTTTTGGTTTCATATATTCAGGTTTTAGGTCCATTAATGGTGGGGTTTCCTAATTTTATGAGGTTGAAAAAGAAGAACTATCATATGTTTGTCTCCCAAACAATGAATCAATTATCATAGGAACCGAAGGGGATAATTCCTTAAAAATTCTTGTCATTATTATGGGATAAATGTCACTATGGTGAGAGATTTTCAATAGGGGCTCTCCCATGTCCTGAATCAACTCAATAAATCCCATTGAAAATTTGATCAGAAAACATTTGATCTTATATAATGGATGAACAAATATATTCAGTATTCCATCTGGGTAAGCTTCCACCCAATATTGAGGATAGTCCTCAGATAGGTATATAGTGGAATCAATATGAGGATGAATAATTTAATCATTTGTATCTTAATCTTATAATATAATCTATTATTTGTAAATATGTATGGGATTACATTCACCCCACATTATATATAAAGTAATATTAGAAACCCTACGAGTTCTTCAAATTTAAAAACAACCAGATAAGAAGTATATAAATCATAGAAAATTATTCCTTTTTTGTTATGTATAAGAACCCCATAAAAAGTGAGACATTATATGATATCTATGAAAGGTAACCACTTCCATTTTCAATAATCAGCCCATTGGGTGTTGATTATGGAATAAAATTGAAATTATCACGTTGGATTTATTTATCAATAATTTCATCAATGACTAATGGCATCAACTAAACCACTTAAACATTTATAATCCTATGACAAAATATGGTATGGGTAATTTTAGTTGTATTCTCATATGTATAACACTTAAAACATTCCAATATCTAGAAAAATATATATTAATATAGGGATGTTGATCATGTATTAGGAATTACACTATTGAACATAGATAAAAAGATGATAAAGTTGATAAAGGGTTGGAAAAACTAACTTGAGGTTTCAACCGTCATCTAATTATGTTGTCATAAAAAATGTCTATACGTGAATTCCCAAGAATGAATTCCTAGATTAGAAGATCCATCCAATTTAAAAAATATAAAAATAATCTACTAACTGAAGACATGGTAACACAATCAATCTCACCTAGTTTCACCATGAGTAACACTCCCTAGCTTCAAAAATGTCCTAATAAGAGCCTACAAAGTTTCAATGTTGTAGAGAAGGGAATATGGTTTTTAAAAAGGTCTCTCTATGATACAGTGAGATGTTGATCCAATCCTTGAATGAAATTATCACTCGTAAATTCACCTCCTTTCTTAACTTATCCTTCACAATGTTGATCATATCACATGTCATTTTTAGAGTTTGTTTGGGGTCATTTCAAACATCTACAGTATGAAAGAAATCAACATAAATCTCCCCAAGAGGATTTATTACCCCCACTTAATAAATATACCATAGTTTGATCCATACCTTTCCATGTTACATATAAATAATCTTGGTTTTGGGACACTGGTGTGTAATTATATCTCTAATAATTGATAAAATAAAGTACATGATGAACTAAAAAATCAGTGCCATCAAAAAAATATCGATATCATGTAACTGATTAGAGAATCATGAGAAAATCTTGTTATCATATAATGGTCAAATAAATTCATCAGATATGTTACCTTACTTGAAAAATATGACATATAACTCCAACCATCTTTTTGGTTTTCTACTAATGGGGTGAGTATGTTCGAGTATCTTAACGAAATTAGATGATGAGCAAGATCACGACTGTCTGGGACCATAGGGAAATTATACAATGAATAAAAAAACCCCTTAAATGGTTCTATAGTTAACTAACTTCACCAATAATCCATCATTATCATGTATTCAATATAGGATAACGGCCAGTGGGTGGAATGATTTCATTATAGTGAAGGGATGGTAGTTTCATCTATAAGAATGAATCCCTAAATGGTGGTTTCGATAATAGTGGATAGATTTGAATCCCAATGGGATGAAATCACATTAAAATTTCATTATTTGAAATGACCTAGTATGGATAATCATCATTGTGGTTCCTAGAAATAAGGAATCTCTTTCCATCTACATCAAAAGAAAATTTTCAAAAAATAATTTATCTAAACAAGAGAAGGAATCATATATCTGATAGAAAATGGATCCATTGAAAAATGGGAAAAATAATTACATATCTCAAATGCCATCACAAAAATAACGTGACCCATATATGGGTTCATGATAATATTACATGGTATAGGTCTCATGAATCACATGACTCATGTAACATCTCATGATCGCTTAACTGGTTCTAGAACATGTCAATCTGTAACCATTAGAAGGTCATGCAAATCACATAATGTTCATGAGACCACATGACAATGAATTTAATTCATACAAAGGGAACCTATGGCCAGGGTCATTTTTCATAGTTCAAATAATCTACTATTGACCATCCAACATGTATGTTGAATATGTCTTCGAGACAAGGTGATCATATAGATAGATCACATGATGACATCATGTGAGCAGGTCTCACAAATGGTTTATATGGTTGGGCCATTTGAAGCATCTTTGTGAAGTGATTATGGGAGGAATAATTGGATGAGAGATTTTGATTCCTGAATCAATAGTGAAATTAGTAGTTCCTCTATCAACAATTTATAGTGAACACAAAAATATTACAATAGTCTACCTGGAGACTAAAATACACTCATAACACTGACCTGTGGAAGCCCATGGGACTCATGTAGTAATTTACATTCCTTATAACTGAGTCCTTATTCATTCAGACCTTGTTTATGAGGGATAATTTTTTAATACCTACCAAACGATCATTGGAAATTATAGAGTCGGAGAATTACCAAAATAATGAGTATTATTTTATCCTCCAAGGAATGAAGGGATAATCATAACTACATGGGGATTATCACAAATGATATATGAGTTACAAGTCCCATATATCATCATATGAATGGGCCATGTACTACATGTGATCTATTAATGGTCACATAAATACACTATAAGTAGACCTATGGATCCCACAAAGGCCTCTAGAAAATAGTTAATGGTAATTTGAAGGATTCAATATGAGGTCCCTCAATCAAGTGACACGTCGAACATGATACTCTTAACAATCACCCAATCTCTATATAAAATAAAATCTGAAAAGGGAATAAGATCCATGAGAAGGTTGTTGAACTAATTTTAATACGAATGGATGATTCATTCTATAATAGTAGATAATTATTCATGTGAAAGACATGACATCATTTTATCTTATTCATGTGAAGGCCAATGGACATGTCACAACAAGCATGTGAATATTTTCATATATGTATAATTGATCATGTAATCCCATGATGTACAAAAAATGGACAAATGTTTAAATATTTTCACAAAAAGATCAAAAATATAGTATTGTTCTACAATGAAGATTTGCACTTATTTTCATGTGGATGGGGTTATCCATCTCACGTAATCATTTTAGAAAACACTCAATGTCCCCTTGAAATTCCATCATGATCTCATGAAGGGCCCTAGAAATTTTCCACAATCATCTGAAGCCCCATCAATAGGTATCTTAGTCATTTGAAGACACCCAAACATGTCAATAGGATCTTGAAAAGGAACTTTGACACGTCAATTTGATTATGTGAAATCCCCTTAACAAGCCCCAAGATCCATAAATGTGGTCATGATAGAGTGATCTTATAGTCACAATTGATCACACAATACAAAGATATTGTCACCAAAGACCCATGTAAAACTCATGAAAGGCATGTGATATGATGCTGCCCCCAATTAAATCAAGGCCATTTATCTGATTTATGAACCGTATGACGTAGTATAGATCTTGGGTGGAGAGGCCTATAAATCCCCCCAATCTCAGCACAAAAAACACATAAATGGCAATAAAGAGGCATTCGTGCACTTCGTAGAGTAATGAACCATGGAATCAAGAAATTATTCCACTATGTAAACTAAGGGAACAACCTAATGGATTGAGAGGTATTTTTGAAAACCTCATGTGATCACACGATTAATGATGTGAAGGAATCTTCACATATTGAGATGATCATGCAAAGGAGATTGTATTTATTGACTTGTTAATGTGGGAAATCAATAATTAATTGCCTAAATAACATTAAGTTATTTATATAATAAAAGGATAATGAAGGAAGAATACTTACCAGAAAATAGAAATATTTCTTTTCATACGAAGGGGGTAGTCTACATAATGTAACCCAATCATTAGACATGCAAAAGCACCCTGACATGTCAGGAAAATCATGAGACAACCTTGTACACACATCTAGTAAATAACTTGAATGCCTTTTGGACATGTCAATAGGATCATGTGATGTGCTCTAAAATTGTAATCCAGATCATCCAACGACATCGAACAATATCTTCCAAGTCATGTGATCTCTCATGACATTTCTGGAAAGTTATGTTAAATCCTCTAGAAATATGAATTTATTCACGTGATAACATTTACACATGTCAATTAGATCACATGAATGTACACTTAATATATCATTAGTTGTATATGAATTCCTGTAGACATGTCATGAATGTCACATAATTCCCTCTAGGCATGTCAACCAAGTCATATGACACCCTATGAAAATGAAATCCGATCGTGTGAATTCTACAGGACATGTCATCCAGATCATGTGATGAACTTTATATTCCCAATCCATTCCATTTAACACCCTATATATATGTTAGGAAGATCATCAGATTCCCTCTACACATGTTAGATTGATAACATGATAGGCCATACACATGTCATATTTGATCATGTGAAGAACCCTAGACGTGTCAAGAAGACATTCTAGATATGCAATGCCAACAATTTTAGGCACTTTAGCCTTATACAGTATGAATACTGGTTCATATGTCTTCGATGTATGTGAACCACAAACATTAAGTATTTATATAATAATTTATCCATCAAAACAGAATATTCCATAATATACAATGGGTATTGAATCATTATGATATCCTCATGCAACTCATGGTCCCGTCCCTCTATCTGTCAGTGGGTAATGGGTTGATGTCACCCAATGAGAATCCATCATGGTGTAAGACACTCATTTCCAAACACTCTAGAACAAGAGACCCAAGCTCTCTTAGGATAATATTATCCTTTAGATTCCATATGAAGATATGAAATGGATCATACATGGGAGTACAATTTGGTTTATATCCATGATATGTCATTTTGTGGGAACCAAATTCATGTCGGTGTATCATTATTCTTCATCCCTCAGTTGACCAATAAGCTAATTTAATTATGAGGTCTCTAATTCTTTATATATTTCAGGTATGTTGGACATTATCCTATAGATCAAGATCTAAATCAACATATCCATCCGGGACACCCCAGTTCAAAAGTCCCATATCCATATGATGTGAGTCCAACTTCTTTTTATGGAATCATGTGGAATTAGGGATCTTCCATGATCAGGTTACTAGCATCATAACATTTCCCCTATTTGGGAAACCTTAGTGTGTAATATTTGTTCAATGACATTATAAAAATGCCTCCATACATGGTCATTTGACTTTTCATATGATCCAATGGAATTATCATATTGGTAAACTCTAGGGAAATAACCCTCACAAGTATTAATTATCTATTCCTCCCCATCAGTAGGTTTAGGGTAGGCCAAACTATGAAAAATATGATTCCAGTTATAATTGGATATGTAGATTGCCTTCATATGTCTCATGATACCTACTCAATAACTATGTTAGCTCATATATATCCTTCCCACATATTTTTAAAATACATTTCATGGACCTAAATAAAGTACACTGATTTTTATTCTTTTTCACACAATATACATAGAACCACTCTTGGAGGTTCAATCCCATCCTCAAAACCACAATCACCTTCTTCGATGGTACTAAACAATAGACTGCCTATTTATATAGATTCACAGTACAAGAAGCTACCCATTTATAAAAAATTAATACAAATCTATAGAGAACCACATAAATATATAGATTATATCATTAATAGAACCACCTTTACATGTGAAAGGATCCAACAATTGATCATTTTATTGGGTTATACATTCATCAATTTTGGTCTGGAAGTGATTCATGGACATATATTAAGTATATATTAAGGAGTCCCAAGGTGGGAAGTAATTCCCCATAAAAAGATGTGATGAGGTCGACCTCACATCCACCCAACTATTTCTATTTCATATTCTTTGTTGGGTTTAAAACCCAAAATGAACACCTTACATTCGAAAGTAGGTTTGTTACTTGATATGGATGTGGGTTCCATTAGGTGTTTTTATCAAAGATTAAAATGGTAAACCTAACCTAAATGATTTTGAAACTAAACTCAACCACCAATCAATATTCAACCCCAAATATTCATCATAAGAAAGGATGGTGGCCTCAATGAAAATATGAAAATAATAACCAGTTTTAAAATCCCTTAAATATATCATCTCTTTCATAGGTTAAATAGGAATGATTTCCTAGTTCCCAGTCAGCTATTATTCTACTCTACCATTAATTGAATCACTGATTCTAGGGAATATGATAATGGTTCTTTATATTTATTTGATTATTACATGATACAATTTATTTAACATATTTTATGAAATCCATATTGTTTTATTGGAATGTTCATTTAATATAGTCGTCAATATATTTTCAATAAAATTGATCTATATGATGATTTGGTAAGAAAATCTAAAAATAATTTTCGATTCCTTGTCATTTTTTGAATTGAATCATAAATGGTTTCTTTTAAATTTAATTTCACGGGGATATATGGTGCAATCCCACAGGTATATTTTTATCAGACCCTACCATTTCCTTCAATAATTATTATATTACATTATCCTAGGTCTAGGATTTTGATATGTACCACTCTTAGGTGGTAGGTTTGCTTGATTTATGGGACCTTGGGTGATAGGAGTGACCTGTGGAATTGTGATCCACATATTGCACAATGTTTATTGGAATTTTTCATGGTAGATGATGTGACAAGTTTTAGATGATGTATTACTTTATGTTATTTATTTAACTATTTTTTTACCCTTTCCCTTTGTGGGTTTTTTATAATACCCATTGTTCTTTGATTTATTTTCCATTTTTAATCATATTGTTGTATTCTTAAGGAAAAACATTCTATTTGATATTTAATTCAAGGAGATAGTTACTAATCTATGTGGATTGAAAAAACACTTTGGGTCATGTCCAAAGATCTCATGTATTAGTGTATAATGTTATTTAGGTTGGTTCATGAAAAAATGGAATCAATGGAAGTTGATTAGATTTCCATTATGTCATTTTGTATCTTGGGGTTTCCTAGTAGACATGAGGAAGATTTTTCCAGACATGAAGGGTCGTTTATGAGTGGGTTCCTAGACAAATGTCATCAAAGTGAGTGTTAAGTCACCATATGCATTTGGGAAAAAGGGAGCTTGAGAAATAAATTGATCTGATTCTAGTATTTTTAAAAATATAATCTTGTATTTTAAAACCCAAAAAATTAATACTATATGATGAAATTTATTTTCGTATATATTTTAATTTAGTTGAAGATATAACTATCTATACTGATGTTTTCATGTCTCATATTTAGGATGTTTAGTTCTATTACCCCACAAAGTCATTTGAAAAAACATATGTAGGGATCTAATGATGAATTCTTAAAATTGACCCCCCACCCCCTCTGTAATTGATTATAATATCATTGAGACAGTGTTGTATGATGTTAACACACTAGGAAAGGTAGTCATACCCAATTTCCTTTGGGACCTTATAGTGTAACCATAGAGGTACAAAACATTACATTATTATAAAGAGTTTATTTGGATGTAACCAGAATCATTCAAAGTCTGAGATGATACTCATGAGGATGTGGATTTGATGAAAGATATCGATTTTATTTTTTATTTCTTCGAAACTCATGACTTTATAATGGTTAGGTGTGATGCCTTCATGATTGAAGGGATAATAATGAGATAGTGGCATTCAATGGTAAGGAAAAAGAAACAAAAACTCTTGTAGTGTTAATAAATTATATCTATTCTCACATAATAATTATATATACACCTATTGGTATGGGAGGATTCTATAATGATAATTAACAATAACAAAGGTGATAAGACTGTCACTCGGTATACGGATTGCTTTGCTAGACATGTCTCATTTTATCTAGAGATGCTGAATAATGAAAAGATGAGGGAGAAAAGATTTTATAAGAATATTTGATCTAATGTCTAAAATGAGGTTTTCAAGAAAAATATAACTTATTTTATGGAATTTAGGGATAATGGTTTGATTTCCAAACTCGCCCTGGATGGTAAGTCAAGCTTGATCAGAGTTCCTCTTATTCACAATAGAAAATTATTATGTTCATTTAAAGGAAAGAAAATGTGTGAGGATTATTGTGTTGGATATCAATATTAATCAACATCCTTATCATATTTAATAACTTTTGGAGCCCTAATGTCTTAGGTTCAATGTGGAATTATAGGGGATTCTATGAAATGTTTTACTGAGGCACTAAATATTTGTGGATAATATGGTCATTAAAGAGACCATCAGAAGTTAAATAATGTATTTTCAACCCCTGATAGTGTAAAAATATCATCAATACCAAGATATAATATGTTAAAATCATATGATTTATGATTTATGTGGTTCCATCCATAGGTATCCAGGATGATTCTTCTACGTGCAATGGACGAGTCTCCAGATGAAGCTAATATGGGTCTAATGAAGGTGAGTGGTAAAATAACTATAGATTCATACTTAATGACTTGTTTATTTACTTCAAGTATATCACAGTTATTCATATTGAATCATTTAGAAAAATTGATGAATCTTCAAATATATATTATGTGATTTGTAATTTATATTTCTTCTCCCCTTGTAACTAAGAGATATACGGGTATTTGATTCCCTTT
This sequence comes from Viscum album, assembly GCA_963277665.1. Taxonomy (NCBI): domain Eukaryota; kingdom Viridiplantae; phylum Streptophyta; class Magnoliopsida; order Santalales; family Viscaceae; genus Viscum; species Viscum album. The sequence goes on along the minus strand of OY728167.1, from coordinate 510,697,427 downwards.
TTTTCTTTTCATGGTATGAGATAGATCTCACTTGGGACTTTCTAGTTAATGAAATGAACCCTTTAGATGTCATTAAAGGGATAGAATCAACCATTCTTGATAAATTAGTTGTTGGATATTGTCTTCTATATGTCTCTCCTATTGTACCCAATGTGGTGTGACATATTTTCCTCAGAGAATAGTAACTAAAGTTGACAACATCCCAAAACAATTGGTAGAGTTTGGTGGGGTAATAGCTGTGTTTTTTTATCTATAGTGATAATAATTAGATAGAGATATTCCTTTACTTGTTACAATGATTCCTAATGTTTTTTTATATGATGTTTCTATCCTTCCACATGTAAGGAAATTATAGTTCTATATGGATATATTACTGATTACTCATCTAATATCTATTCCTTTTTACAATATAGAACAAGATGAGCAGAAATAGTTGAAGAATAAGTGAAATGATCTATTGTTTAATGGTGTTTTGAACATGAGTGTGTCAACTTGGGAGGTTCTAGTTATTTATTTGAAATAATTGTTATGGGAGAATTCTTCTTTGGGTTAATTAATGAAAGCATAGTCAGATTTCAATAAATAAAAATTATATGATTCTATGGATTTATTATTTGGTTTACAAAAAAAAGTGTGTAATGTTGTTCATGAATTTTGATCTCCAATCTAGTTTCAACATGTTTATAATTAATGATTCAAACATCATGAAGTCTACCTTCCAAATTATGTATAGTGATTATGATTACCTTTTTGTGCCTTTTGGTCTAATCAATTCTCTTGTAGTTTTAATAGATCTATTGAGTAGGATAATACATGTGTATCGTGATTCATTCGTTGTAGTTCTTTTGGATGAAATAATGAATTACTCCAAAAATAAGTATGATCATGTGTGTCATCTGAGGTAATATATGAAAATATTGAGAGATTGATGAAATTATTCTACTACTTTGAAATGTAATTTCATGATTCAAGAATTTATGATCATGGTACACATTGTATTTAACATTCTATTACATTTGATCATGAAATGGTGAAAGCTATTTTGAAATGCAGAAATCACAAAATAATTTCTAGATTTAGGGCTACATGGGTTTAGTAGTGTATTACCATAGTTTTTTTCAAGTACTTAGAAATGTTAGTGTACCTGATGACCACTCTCACTCGAAGAGAGTAATCTTCCTATGGAATTCAAAATATTTAAATTATTTTGATTAGTTGATGTATATTTTTAATTATAAACCAGTGTTGAATCTTCTCAAGGATGGGTAGGGATATGTGGTCTTTTGTAGTTCATCGGGCTTAGTTTTTGTATTTTATTTTACATTGGGTGATCACATGGTTTATTATTGTTCCAAATAGATTAGGAAACATGAGAAGAACTATCTAAATAATGATCTTTAACTAGAAATCATGGTGAATTATCTTAATAGTTTTTGGAAAAAGCTTTAATATAATGATTTTCTATCTTTTCTAATCATAAAATATTGAGTAATTTATTGCCTATAAAATATATGATTCTCTATCAGAGGTGTTGTGTGGAGTACAGTAAATCCTTCAATTTCTAAAATATAATCAATAATGGTAAGGGTAATTTCATATCTGATGCTTCAATAAGGAAACTATGGAATATTTTTAGGAAATAATAACTATAAGTGTATAATTTTAAGGCCCCATTTGATCATATTAATGTAGGGTTTGGGAGGATGAGAAAAAAAATTGTTTTGGAAAGAAGTTAGTTGATCTCCAAAAATCATAGGAAGATTCTGTTGGATTAGTATCTTAGTGATGAGTTGTTTGTTATTAGGGACTCTCTTTATGGTGGGGAGACCGTTAGTGAGTGTCCATTTTCTTCTAAGGATATCATAAGCTTCAAATACTAGTAAATCATATCTATTATATTGGTAAAGGCTACGATCAAGGTCTTCTGTTTTTCGAAGAGGGGGAGTCAAACATAGTACCAAAAAGATGTTCTATTCTATGTGTTGATGATTCTTGTGTCCATGTATGATACGAGACATCAAAGATATTGTTTATCACTATAATATTTATCATTCGGACAAGGCCGAAAACCAAAATCCTTATGGATTAACTCAACCTATTCTTCTTTTGATTTTTAAATGTGTAGATATATCAATAGAGTTTATGGTTGCGATTCCTAATAACCCTCGATGGAATAATGTGGTTTGGTTAGTGATCTTACAGCTATAGAAATTGGATAACATTAAACTAATTGCTGATATAAAAAATGCATAGGATATGTTACTTTTTTGTTGGTTTCATGTCATCAAACTGCAAGAGTTCCATTTGTAAGATTTTCTGATAAGGATACCTTTTTTATTCCTTTTTTATAGTAGCATATATAATATGATCGGATGTTAAGTGAGTTTGGGAAGAGAATATCATATGTAGATGTATGAATAAAATGAACAATATATAAATATTATTGAATATAATCTCCATTCATTAATTATTGACTTTGGGGAAGATTATGATATCCAGTCTGTACCAGATATCTTTTTATATTATGATAGTTAACAATTATCAATCAATATGTAAACCTTTGAGGATTTTTATGGACAGATATTTAAATATATTTTGGGTTAGACATAGATTAGTCAAACTACCATGCATATGTATAGATTTGTAAAAGATACAATGAGAAAAATTATTCAATTTGGAATATAATGAAGATGTATCAAATTAGAATATAATATTATACTAATAATCATTGATTCCCATTATAGTGTGAAGGTTGTGCCAAAGTATTTTTGAGAGTATCACCTTTTTTGGGTCACTGAATGCTTTGAAAACAAGAAAATCATTCAATGATGTACGTGGGATAGTTTAATGTTGTCATCAATTTTTTAAGTTAGATTACCATATAAATTTTAAACCTCCATTAATATTTAATCATGACGTGTTTCACATTTCATGGCTTCTAATGTGACATGTATCATGAATTTATATAAGAGAACCTTAATATTGAAAAATATCTATCCAAGAATGATAAGTTATTTCTGATTTTTTATTATGAGATGAAGGACCTTCATGGAATTTCAATCATTTTTTTTATGTTTTTTGGTATTTTGTTTTTTATTCACATTAGACCTAGGATCATGAGGCACTAATTATTGAACAATGTATTTATCTCCTTGATGCAGATTCTATTTGATAGGCTTTCATGGGGAAGAGATAAGTTATGGTGGAAAAATTATTACATCTCATTACCTTTTTCTAGTACTAAATGATTCTTTTTTATCATCCTTTTTTGGGATCATAATCTATGATGTTTCTAGGTAATTTTAGAGATTCATGGAGGTTTTAGTGCTACTCATTAGTTGTTCATGGTTAGGGAAAACTATATGGTTGGGGATAATAAATAATGTTACTTTTGTAATGGTTCCAGTGGGTTCTTCATTGTTAGAAATAAATTTGATCAAACCATGTTTCCTCACCTATAAACCATTCACCCATGGATGGTGAAATATTTATTGTTTAGTGCATGGTTAGTTTAACAATGTAACCAAAATTTTCACCATATCTAGAATCATAGTATGAGTAGACAGTTAGGAATCAATAATAACTACATGAAATAATCTTCTAAAATGTGGGAAAATGTTTTTCACCCCAAGAATATTTTGAATAAATTTCCTAGACCCCCATTTTATATTATAATATCCTCTAATTTCACCCTTTGGATTTTGGATTATTTTTAAAGAGGATTTGGATTCTCCAACCGCACAATACTCAGATCAAAATGTTAGTGGATGTGTTTGATCTCCCAATAGTAAGTTAATTATTTTTTGATTTTAAATCCTTTATTCTTCCCTTCACTTCTTTGAGATAAATGAATTCTCATGTTGTTTTTGGGGATAAGCCATGACATGATGAATAATTACACTAGGGATTCCTCTTGATATTCCTCACCTTTGATTCATCATTTCTGATTCCTATTTTAGTTGATCTATTAATAATGTGATTAATGTTTGGTTCTTCCATATGGATTTTCCCTATATGTGAAACATTAAATTTAATGATTTATTTGAAATTACAGTTCCATTTATTCCTTTTAATTGAGTGTATTTAATGTTTTATTTTTAGAGTATTGTATTTTCGATAGAAAACCTTATTTTTAATGGTACGTTGAAACTTGATAGTGGAATGTTGAACAATGAATGATGTATTTATTTGAAAATAATATTTTGATATTTTATTGATTAATTTAAAAGCATCTATGAGCCTAGGTAGTAGGTCAGTGACATGAGAAATCCTATTAGGACTCCAACTCCCTAGAAAATGGAATGATGATTAAAACATGTATTAATCCTAGATATAAATTATTTCTCTAAATCGGTTTTGATTGATGTTGTCCTCACATAATTTTATGTAGGGGTGTGTGAACAGCTTGAGCTAAAGTGATTGATTGAGAAGTACGATGATCCTATGTCCTGGAGTTATCTGACCTCATGTATCATTACCATGGTTCCATTATTTTATTTTATTAATACATTCCAATAATCATTAATGTAGTATTATTCATACCATTATATTTTATGAAAATTTACATTTAATATACTTATTGATATGTTTATAATCTACTTTAATTGAAATTTGATCTGATATAAAAAATTTAAACCAATATTACATGCCCTATAATTATTTATATTCAATTATAAATGGTTTTTTTATTCTTAATTCTTACGGATCATTTGGGGTAACCCTGTTGTATATTTTTCTCATACACAATAGATTATTTCATGTGATTGTAGATTACGTTATACGAGGTCCATGAGAAGGGAATTTTAAATGTTGAGGCAGTGGTATTTCTTAATGCATGGGAACTTGGTTGATGGTGGTGACTGGTGGAGCGATGATCAATGATTTTACTAGGTACATTGAGATCTTGTCATGAAGTATATTGGGATTCCGTTAGGATGATGTTTTTTTGGGTATATTTATCGGATGTTTTGGAATAATTTTATCTAAATTGAGTGTTTGAGAAATTTATTGTTTATTGATTTTTCATCTTTTTTATTATCTTGATTGTTTATTCTAGTGGAAAAAATTTTCCCCCTAACTATTTTATTGTCGGGATCCAGTAACCAACCTATGGGGATCAATAATTCCCTTCAACAAATATTACTATCATCTCGATTATCATTGTATGAGGTTATTCATGTTGGTTTTTGATAGACTCCACGGGTTTTAAAATTAAAATTGAAGAGGAATAAAAGGTTAAAATTTGTCTCTCACATCCTTATAAACCATTGAGATCTTATTCACTCGGTTATAGAAACATTTCAATGGTTAGTGTAAGACTGGATTATGGTATGTCAAACCATGTGGCCTATTCATGAACAGTTCTGTATCCCATTAGGAATTATTATGTAGACTAATTTTAAGTGATTCTCACAAATGAATGTTTAATCAAGGAGGGCCATGTGATTCGTTTACATTTTTTGATTGGATTTTAGTTGATATTTTCGAATGCTTCTACATATGTGTGTTCTTAAAATGATTTTTGTGTGAAAAGGAGATGTCATGAAAAAAAATTCAATTTGGAATAAATCCTTTGGGATTCATAAACAATAGATTTGGTATGTGTATAATGTTTTAAAAATAGATTATTTTTTCATAAAATATAAAATAATATAATTAGAAAATTAATTTTTGATTTGTACATAATGGATTTTGTTTTTGGTTTTTATTTATTATGGCGAAGCATAGAGTTTACATTTTTTTAAAGGGAATGGGGTATTTTGTAAAATAGTTTTACTTTTAAAAATTCTTGTTGGTTTAATATTCGAAATGGAGTTTTACTCTCTTTTATTATATTTACAATTTTTTTAATACTAATAGTTTTGTTCTTGTATGGTTTGGATTTCAATCCTGTTCAGTGCACTATTTGAGAAATATAAATGAGTTACATGAAATATTTTTTTTCTATAATTTAATACATAGAGTGTCTCACAATTAAATGAGTACTCTATGAAGTTATGATGAGTTACATATTGTAATGAAATTACCTCTTTCAAAGTTGGTGTTATTTTTTGAAAAATAGCTACTAAGTATGTTTGGATTTTATGTTGAGAAAATGATATTCCTTGGTTTCCCAAGGGAAATGAAATGTTTTAATTCTTGAGATTTTTGAAAAATGGCTTCTCCAAATTACATTTAATAATTACTGGTTTTAAAGATGTAAATTTTTATGTTTTTTCATATTTTATTACTTTCAGTTTAAACCCTAGGTTTTAAATTGTATTGTGGCCTTTGGATTAATATGGAATTGTTATTTTAGAAAAAACCAAAATATATTGAAATTATACATCCTTGAAATGACTTAGTAGAAATAAAATTTAATATTTATAATCACTATCTTCTCCACACCTATATCATATATATATAACATTCATTTATTGGAAACAAACCCATAAGATGGATGAAATTTATAGTGGAAGGTTATATTCATCGTTTCATTGATAGATGATCATAGATTAATCTAAAATATGAAATGTGAACTCCATTCCTTGGATTTTGATATGTGATCCATATAGAGAAATCCAATACATGTCTTGAATCACATCAAATTCCAATATAAGATGGAATAAAAGATTTGTAGGAAGCACATTCCCACAAACATGATTCGGAGAAGAATTATAAATTTTAATGCGACTTTTGTGCCATTTAGAGTTTTCATAGCTAACTAAACATCTAATTGGTGAGGTAATAAAATGATACCCTTAGAAAATTATTCACAAATAAAAGAGTTATTGGATCTAGAATCAAACAATATATTTTATACATTGAATTGGATGATAAGTGTACCTTTCACCACTTCATTATCCTACTCCACATCACCAAGAGTGATTTCATGTAAATTTACTTTATCTTTGGCCTTAAGAGTTTTTTTTACGTTGATCATCATCAATAAACCTCGGATTAGGGAATTGATTGTAAATATTCCGAATTTTCATTCACATGTAGAATTGAAGTGTAGGAGGTGCATTCAGTGTAGCCTTTTCTTTGTTAGCATCATTAGACATATTTTTCCAATGACGCCAGTATTCAACTACCCGGTGACCTTATTTTCCACACATAAAACTTTTACTAGTCCATGTAAGACAATTCCCTCAATGTTTCCTTCAACACTATGAAAATAAGGGGAAATAATATTATTTTCTATGTGGTATTTATAATTTCCAATAAATTAAATTTTTTCTTTCTTATGAAACCCATATGACTAATGGGTTTCTCAAGTCTCCATCTCAACCTTGAAAGCACAAAAAAAATTCCTTGTATCTATTGAACTACCTTATGGATAATTCCCTTACGATACATGGTTTTAAGACACTAATGAATCTATCAATTTTATTATCATGTTGAATAATATTTCAAGAAGAGTACCATGAATGTCTTATAAATTTTTCATCATAGGTACCGAAAAAATCATCAACCTTTTTTCTTAAGTTCGCGGAACTCCTTCTTTGTCTTGGCTTGAAGAATACGAGGAATGTACTTATTGAAAAATAATTTCTTGAACTCGCCCCATTCCATGGACTCAATTTCATATATTTTCCTGGTATTTTTTATAAGATTCCACCATTGATTAACATCAAATTACAAATGATATACTAATAATATGTGTTTATAATGTTCAATACATTTTAGAACTAAAACTATCTTTTCAGTGGTACTGATCCATTGTTCATCCACTAATGGATTAGAAGACCCACTGAATGAATGATGATACTGCCTCATGAAGGATTTAATAGAATGTTGCGTCGTCCTTTTCTTTTTTGGAAGTCCTTCATGTTTCATATCATCATAAATTTTTGCGAGCATAACTATAATATTTTTTATTAAAACTCCCATAAAATTTGGTTGCTCATGAGGATAATCATTGCATTGCCTATAGCATTCAGCATTATGGAAGTTCCTTCCTATTCCAACTGTTGACTAAGACCAATAATAATAGTGTGAGAAACACTAATAATAATATGAAAATAACATAATTCATGAATAAAATTCCAATTTAGTACACATTATGTTTTATCCTAGATTTTTCATGGACATCATTAGAATATCTTGGTACGATTTTGACCTATACAAAGACATATCCTTAGGGTTTTGACTAAAGTCATCTCGTCCTAGTTTCCAGAGGATAAATATACATTTTCTCTGATACTAACTATAATGGACAATAATTTATATTTATATGTTACATAAACATTGAAGAATATTCATTAAATAACATAACAAAGAGTTCACCATGGCCATATAGGTTTAGTGTCATTTGAAACTGGGAATCATAAACAACTAATTCATAAAACATCCATATTGTCTCTCACTCATTTCTTAAAAACTTGAATAATTTTTGAAATATCTTAATTAATACCCTTAATCTTGACATGGAGAAAATAAAAATATGAATGGGTGTGCTAAAATACTCGGTAAGGTTAAAAAAGGAAAACATAAACCATATTATAAGAACATAACAATTGAAAATAATACCTTGCATATAAAGGATCTAAATAGCATTTCATGAGATAAATCAAAAATGTAAAATTTAATCCCAATAGTCATAAAAATTAACATGAAATTTAATGGAATATACAAATAATCAATGAAATTCATTTCATATTAGTGAAGGCTCATTTCCAGAACCATCATAGTGGAAAAATTCCATTACTGAACCGAGTTCACTCCTTGTTCCAGCCTTGTAACACTGAACTAGATTTACTTTCTATTACAGTATTTTCAATCTCATGAGATAAAAATAGTTACCCAATTCATTGGAGGGAGATATAAGTCCCACCAATCACATAATGGAACCGTTATTAAGTGTTCCCCTAAAACACAAATCGTTTATCATGGCAGAACCTATGAAATAAAATCGGTTTCTTAAACATCATTCCATATTAAAAAATTTAATAAAAATAATTCCATCATAATCACAATCAAATACATGTAATTATAGATATTGAAACACAATTTTATATCATCATAGAAGGAAAATAATCTTGACAAAACAATTGAACTTATTTCCTCAGGAAAATATCATATTTTTTTCAAAAACCTTTTATTTTATGAAAATGACAAATAATATTTAATTAATTTTTTTAATATATTCTTGAAATTGTGAATAAGAAGCCACGTGGATATTTGGTTCCATGAAATCGTAATATTCCCTTCATTCCGTATAAGATAAAAAACATTCTCCTCGAACTTTATCAAGAAAAGTAATAAATTACCTCAAATCGAACAATGAGAAAAGATTCCATTCATACCAATTAATAAAAATTCAACAAAGGCTGAAATTAACTAAAAAAATTTAGATGGATAGAAATAATATTACATAATTAGGAAACAAGGATTTAGACGATAAATATACCCCAGTAAATACTTACGCATAAACAATATCGGATAAAAATGACATCATAAAACTATCTCATTCTTTAGGTGTGATATCATTCCTATTTATCTAAAACTCTTGTCTAATGATTTAAATAATTTTATTGACTTATTACAGAATCATAATCATTCATATGATATCATATATGATTGAATTATCATCTCTTTTTAGTAAAATTCCATTGTCACTCATTATTCAAATATTAACAGCGTTATGTTCATATGCATGATTTGTCACATAAGTTCATGTTACACTTCTTAGGTTATAATTAACTCATTTATAGAATGATATTTTTATAATATATATAATATTAATTAATTAAATTATTCTATATAATCATGGATTAATGATGATCATGTGGAATGAATCACATCACAACGTGGACACGGAAGGTCGTACGTACACACGAGAGATGATATAATTATAATTTTTTTTGAATGGTATTTAATTGGATGTTGTATATTATTTCAGGTTTAACATGTTATAATAATCATATATAGTTATTATTTCAACCTTTATACCCACCAAAGTAAAGTGGTGGTGAAAAACAGATTTCACCACAGCGTAGAGACAGTAAGCGGTACTTACACACACGCGGTGATTTCATTTTTCATTGGATGGATATAAGGGGAAATATTGTTGTTTCATATTATTAATTACATATAATTATATTAGTGATAATGATGCTATTATATTATTATTAAATAACTAATGTATAGGATGTATAAGAATAAAAAAGCTTTAAATAATCGGTACATGAGATTACATCCTCCTCAACATTCTTCCTCTAAAATTTTATTAGAGCACAATAGTTGGACATTGAAGATGAAAAAAACCTATAGAATGAAAATATGGAAGTTTAGAAGGAAGAAGGTAGGGGCTAGATGAGAATTATTTCGCAAAATTAAGTGAATTGGTGAGGGAGGAGGTTCCCTTTTATAATTGAAGTGAGGGGATGTTTTGGGAACTCAATAAATAATAATTTATAATAAAATCAAACCCTACCAAAATACCTAAAAAAATTCACATTTTAGAATATCAGGTGAGATAGGGTTGCAATCTCATCGTCCAATAAATTTTTACAAGTTATTTTTTCAATTTAAAACATATCATTTTAATTGGAAAATAATTATTATATTTAATTATAATTGTTGTAATAACATTATAAAATATTTAATGGTTATAAATATTTACCTATATGGTTTTAATTGAAAATAAATTGATATTTTATATCATTTTAGACCTTATAATTATCACTTTGTAATTTTAAATTATTGTAATGGTCTTTGAATAATTAAATAAATTTTTATTTGTATAAAATATCAACAATGTCAATTTTGAAAATATTCATTCATTTGACATTAAATAAAATACACACCGAAGATAAATTAGAACCAAAATATTTAATAAACTCATAACATGTCATAGACATCTATAAAATTCATGGATCATATTAATTAGTTCATATGATGTTTCTTTCAATATTATTAAATCCATTTTCTTGATATTTCTATTAATAAAATAATTTCTACTTCACTATTGTGTCATCATTAATGGTTATTATTTAATCTTAAAAAATTGTAAAAAAATTTCTCTGATATAGATAATAATTTTAGATTTCTAGAGATTATAAATAGTCAATATAATCACCTATTTATACATATATTAAAATTTATATACTTATATAAAATGAGATTGTAACATTTTGTCACATTCATTTGTTTTTACTATATTCATGTCTTATTCATTGGTAAGTGTCCAACATGTTATTAAATTTCAAAACATAAATGATTAGGGATTAATTTACTCATAAAATAATATTTTTATAGTTGTTAAGATGATTTTATAATGTTATTTTTAACTTTAATTACCCAATTTACTCTAACCATATAAATTAAAAAAATTACCAAAGTTAATATTTATAATACCTAGAAAATAAAAGATTACATTTAACATAATTTGGACCTAATGATTACTAATCTGGAATACATTTTTTAACTTTATAAACATATAAGATTCAGTAATTAATATAAAATTAATCTCATTGTTGACATGATAAAATATGTTCTAAATGTAAAAATATTTCAAAAGATTGGAAATTTTTACATCTAAATTTAATATAAAATTAATTCGAATGACCTAAATAAAATTAAATGGTAAATATATATTATATTTATAATTTGAAACCATTCAGTAATATAATTTAACCATTTAAATTATTTAAATGAATAAAGTTGTTTTCAATTAAAATGTTGCGAATTTTTACTATTCATCAAAACATGATTGGTATCAAAAAATATTATATATTCATCCAAATTAATTTTTTATATCCCACATAAAAATAAAATTTTCATGTTTTGATATAAAAATTATTAATGTGTCAAAATATTATTTTATAAAGGGTTCTCCATTCAAAGGTATGAAATTATTCTTTAAAAAAAATATGTTTTTATACATAAAATAGGGGTTTATTCATACCCTATGACAAAAATATCCATTAGATGAATATAAAAAATATTATATCAAGTATATAACACATATATATCACATTAATTTCATTACAAAATATAATTCACTCAGAAATAAAAATATATGATTGATTTATATTTTTTATAATTAATTGATAGCCAATGAATTCACAATGCATTTTCATAAGTTAGTAATTACTATTCCCTCTAACCTAACGACTATTCTATAATTGTAATTTTATAATAAGGGTGTCTCGTGTTTTGTTTAAAATCACTATTTTCTGCAAAGCAAGATACTAAAGAATAAATATTATTTGAAGAAAATATGTATTAAAGATGTTCTGGTGTTATAGTGGTGTTCTATAGGCATGTTCATTTCTGAGAAGTAGAAGAACAAGAAATAAATCACACGGGTTGATGGAACTTTCATGCAACCCAATTGATTAGAGATATCAAGACAAGGAGATTATATTAAATTAAATGAATTAATATGAGGTGACATGTCGTTGCGACATCAACTTCTTTCTCTTTGGAGCCTTGACCCTTTTCTAGATAGTATTATTGAACATAAGTCAATCTTACCTAATGCCGATGAGAAATAGGCCTAGAGGGTCTCACACTAAGTGTATCCAGTATCTCAATTAAATAATTTTTTATTTAAATAATTGAGTAAATATTATTCTCGGTTGAGGTTTAATAATTATTCAATCATGTCTACTCACATTCATTTCATTGCTAGTTATTCGAGACAATATATTCCATACCGAATATTTATTTATCGGTGGATAATGAATTTATATTTATCTAATAAATAAATAGTCATTATTCAAGGACTAGTAAATATTTAGGAGGATTGGTGGGGAAAGTTATGGTTATCGAGAAAAATAATATTAAATATTAGTTGGTTATATTATATTTAAATATAACATGAATGATAAGCACATGTCATGTATAAAATTGTATTACTATTAGTATTTGACACAGGGCTTCACATGGAATAATAAATTAAATAAAAGAACCTATGCTAATTATTATTTATTACCTGGTGAATTAAATTAATGGTTATGTTATTATTATCTATATTATCCAAGGGGTCATGAGACCGACTATACAATTATTGTGTGCACAAAATCCTTGGAGAATATCACTCAATCCTAGAGACATATTCCCTCTCTAATAACGCTATCAAGAAAGAGATAGATCCTCCTCCACTGAATCATGGAGAAATATTTGGAAGCGATTCCTATGGCGATCGATGGAAGACATAGCAAGCGCAAGGATCATATGTGATAGCAATAATATATTCCATTAGCGACTTCTGAAGATACATTGAGCACAAGTGGGTCACCACAAGAGGATTCATATCCTTGGATTATATATCACAATGAAGACGCAATTTATAACCACGGTTGAATGAATCAAAAAAGAAAGAATCAAGTTGTAGGTAATTCTATAATTAAATAAAATTAATTATAAAAAAAATATGTTGATCCTCTTCTCTCAATTTTAGGTTCTCTCCATTGTATTTTATCTTTGATTCAATTATGTGGCTACTAGAATTCATCATTTTATTGATCCAAGATTAATCATTGATTATGATAATTTTCATATTTGGTTACATGCCCTTCCTACTCTTCTACTACCCCCAAAACATACAAGTGGTAACAAAGGAATCATATTTTCATTTACAATTTTTTATATATTTCATTGATTATTTATTCTTTAATAATTTAGTTTGTCTATTCATGATTAATAAATATTTTAATCTAAATTTTGAGAACTTTTCCACCCGTATCGTTTCTAATAGATCTAAATTAAATGAATTATTTTATGATTATAATTAAATTGAGGATCTCATCAGGAGGTGTGGATGGTTATATCCAGTTAACACAATAATACACACTCTGTATTCGTACCTACAAGCTGTGTATTTTTTATCAATGCATTAGGAGTAATTAGGAAATTACTCAAGCCGTGTGCATTAATAACATGTGTTGTAGTTAATTCATACACTATATGTTGACCTGGATAGACTAGCGGAAGGTTAGCCAAATTACATGCCTTGTATACCCTTGGACACAATGTGTAGTCCCTTCAGGTTAGGGTCATGTCGTGTATCCCATTAACGGTTTTCCCAACTAGTGGCCATGTAATGCGGGGTATACCCGGTGTGTGGACCACTAGACACACTGTGTAATCCTATGATTTCTAAAGAAAACCTCACATGTCGTTTAACCCGGAATATACTTCGAAGGGATGATGAGGAGGGTACATGCAGTGTACTCAGATCTATATATCATGTACTATTTCGTTATTATGTAGATTTAAAATTTAATTATTATGTTTTGTAAAAACATGAGACATGTACCTTCATGTGGGCATAGAGATGGGACCCAACATGCAATAGGAGTTTAATATATATTTATATATGTGTGTTTAATTAACATCTGCATAATGTTCAAATATTTTTTCATTATGTATTAGTTGTATAACAATTACAATTCTGCGGGCATGCTACATGTTACATATAATGAAGTGTATTAAATTATACATACATGATGGGTAGTCTTTGAAGGGTATTCACTGGGTTTCATCCAACGTAAAATTTATGTACAAGGTTATGAAAGAGAATGTCAAAGAAATTCATAATATTATTAACATAAAAATGATTGATTAAATAAAGATAACGATTAATTGATTCAAACATAATTTTCCTTATTAATAATAATTAAAGAGTTGAATAATAGTTTTATTAAATGCATAATTAATTTCATGTATGTAAATGATCATGAGCAAGACTATACCTATGTATGTGATTGGTTCCCTTTTAATATGTTTATTAAATAAAAATCATTGGCCTACATGCATTTTCCTCATTAATATGTAGGGCATGCGTGCCCATAGTTTCTTTTATGTAAACCCCCCTTTTCCCCTCATTTTCGTGTGAGTTAAAATCATATATAATGGATGGAAATCCCAATATAGCCTAGACTATTCAATTTAGGAGTTGAGGCAAAAAAATCCAATGACATTCAAATGTGGAAAGGTGTAAAGCTGTAAACAAGATCCTTAAACAGTTCAGGGTGTATCTCCCCTAGGATAGTTTTAGTTTATCAAAATATTAATAAACTAACAAATATTAATGCTCATGATCATACCCTTTAGTTTATTGCTGTCATTTGTATAGTTATTCATTATGGATGTTTGACGTGGTCCTATAATTAATGAACTAACAAGCATATAAAATTTAACTAAAATAAAAATGGATTATGCGTAAATATTATATATACATGTTCAATCAGTTATATATATCCCACTTAACATTAATAATAATGTGAAAATATAATAACTTTCAATTTATTCATAATTTAGAAAATCCCACAATTTAATATTATGTCAATATAGAAATCCATTACATTGGTTAGAATCGAACCATAATTTAAATACCTTCACTAAACCTAGTTTCGGTGCATTCAATTATTGGGGAATTATAATTTGATGTTTTGGGTTGACTTAACATATTTTACATCATGGTTTGACTGCCTTGGAAGGACATAGTTTAACAAAGAGGTGAAGGTTGAGGAAATTCAAAATTAAGGATTTCAGGATTGGAGAGTCCACTCAACAGATCAAGGGGCTATGAGTAAGTGAATTTGGTATTTGGAATGACTACCTAAAATTGTTCAAGTGTCTTGAACAACCCATGTTGGGTTAATGTGAAGGCAAATACGTATCCTTGCCACTATAGTGTCAAAAAATAAGTTATTCCGAAGAAAATGGTGAGGGACATTGGGTTTCCAAAAAATTATGGGAGAGTAATATATATTAATTTTTTTCAATATTAACTAAGATAATGTACTAAAACTAAGTTCATATTAATTAGTTGATGATGAAATCAAAATTACATCAAACATATCATTATGATCCATACTCGGGAAGGAAAACCTTCTAACTGACACTAATTTCCATGAGATGAAAATGCCCCTTCAGTTTATCCTTTTTCATGAGTGGAAACATTATGTGTTGGAAGACCCTTTACCATTTATGCCTATAAATAAGGAAATATATGAGGAACTCATTATGTATGAGAAATATCTGAATGATGCAATGGATGTTTAGTGCCTCATGTTATCATCCATGACTAATGTACTCTTGAAGAAACATGAGGAAATGGATTCTTATCGAATGATGTAACACCATCGGGATCTCTATCAAGAGAAGGGGAGGAATGAGAGGTATGATATGTCCAATGCTTTGTTCACTACTAAACATTTAGAGTCTTCACTAGTGAGACCACACGTAGTCATTCTTATTTTCTACATTGAGCATCGAGTCATATTATGGATTAAATTCTCAGATTAGTTACATATAGATCTCATACTATCATGGATTCGATATAAAATATCTAGACTTTTTGTTAATTATAATATGAGCTATAATGAGAAGATTCTATCAGAACATCTTACCCTAATTCTCCAAGTTGATAAGGAAATTGGGTGTGAAAACCCCATTGTCCTTATATGTAATATAAACATAAATGACAAGGGAATGTGGCCTAAGATTTATAAACAATCTAAAACCCTTGAGAACCATCTGAAGAAGAAGAATTTGATCCAGAGGAAAGGGAAGGAATAAGAGGCAGGATGCATTTCATGTGGCCGGTTAGGCCACTGGAAGAGGAACTGCACCCAAAGACAAGGGGATGCTAAATTTTGTTCATTATCGAGTGTAATATTTTCATTTCTACGAATTGGGTATTAGATACAACTTGTGGGAATTACATCTATAATCAAATGAATAAACCAAGTAGATTCGGGAAAATTGCCAAATTATTGGAGGATCTTCGAGCATCCAATATTTCAAAGACAGATGAACATTCCATTTATTACTAGAACCTCACATTGATGGTGGAAATGATTTTGGTTTTACATTGATTTTTTATGTACCTAGTGTTACCAAGAACATAATATCATTGTCGATTATAGATACCTATGGATTTATTTTCCAGTTCGGAAATAAATTTTGTTACATTTTTAAGGACAACATATGTTATGGTATGGGGAATTTTAATAATGGTATGTATGTATTAATGTATGTGAATTAATTGTTGGAAATTGATAATGAACCAAGTTCGCATGATTCATACAACACCCAGTTGTGGAATCACAGCCTTGGTCATGTAAATGAGTAGCACTTGAAAAGGATCTATCATGATGTTTATTTAGACTATTCTAAGCTAAAACCACTTGGTAGATGTAAAAACATTTATATGGAGAAATACCAAAACCACCATTTAGTGGACATGGTGAACAGGCCACAAAACATCTAGGACATTTACATGATGATGTGTGAGTACAATTTACAGTATGAGCTACTGATGGATATTCTTACATCATTACTTTTAATAAGGACTTTGGTTGATATGTCAATGTTTACTAAATGAGGTATAAGTCCATGTCCTTTGGGAAATTTATATTTTTCAAGAATGAAATTATACAATTATCTTTGTTAAGAAGATAAATATGCTTCAATCATATTGAGGTGGAGAATATCTTAACCAATATTTCATATACCTTTTACTATGGTCTGGGATTCTATCGCAACTCACACCACCTTATACACCATTGTGGATTAGTGTTAGTGAATGGAGAAATCATTCCTTATTTTACATGGTATGGTTGATGAGGAGTCATGATAATCATCAATTATCGTTACTGGAATATGCGTTTCAAATTGTGGCATACACATTAAACCATGTAAAAACTAAGGTGGAAAATGGGATTCCCTTTGTACTATAGAGTGGAAAGAAACCCACTATGTCGCATACCCATGTTTGGGGATGCGAGGCGTTTTTAAGGATTTATCATTTAACAAAATAGCACCCTAGGGCACCATGTGTATCTTTATAAGGAATCCCAAGGAAATAAATGGATACTAACTATACAACCCCTCAGTTAAGAAAGTGACTATTTCTAGCTAGGCTATTTTTCATGAGAGGGAGAATATACACAAAAAGTATAGTAGGAGCAATATTGACATTGATGATGTTGATGCTCAAGATATATGTGATTTGGTATAAGAACAATTTTCATCGCTCCCCTTGGAGGACGTAGTTCCTGAAACACAAGTACTACCTAGGAGCACAAGATAGGTAAGGGAACTAGAGAGATATTGTTTTCTTTGTCACCGATGAAAGTGAATCATTATTTTTCAATAATAATGAACCTCTCTCACACATGGAATTAGTCGAGAGATCAGATGAAGGAATATGGCTAGAAGCTAAGAATGCTGAGATAGATTTTATGTATTAGAACAAAGTCGAGGTTCTGGTTGATGCACCAGTTTATGTAATGAATGTTGGGTGTAAATGGGTATTAAAAAAGAAACATGACATGGAATCTCATGTTGTTATCTAAAATAAATTCTAGTGGATGAAGGTTTTAAAAAACATCATGTAATTGACTATGACGAATCCTTTTCACCAGTTTACATTTTAAAATATGTAAGAATCCTAAATTACATAGTTTATTTCCATGAATCTGAGATTTTGCAGATGGATGTCAAAACTGCATTAATAAATGGGATCCTTCAGGAAGATGTCCCTACGACACAACTGGAAGGGTTTGTGACACCACGTGATGCTAAATGGGTATGCAAGTTGCAGAGATCCATTTATGAATTAAAGAATGCATCCAAATCATGGAACAATTGATTTGATGAATCCATAAGATAATTTTGTTTCATTAAGAATGAATTTGAACCATGTATTTACTATTGGTTTAATGGGAATGTAGTTTTTATCATAGTAGTGTATGTTTATGACACATTGCATATTGAAAACGACATACCTTTCTTGTAGTCAGTCAGGAATTGGTTGTACAAGTTCTTATCCTAGAAGGAATTAGTCAAAGCAGTCTACATTAAAGGGATCAAGATAATTGATGATAGATCCATGAGGATAATTGGAATAAGTCAAAGTTCATACATTGACCAGATAATAAAGTGATTTAGTATGGAAAAATCTATGAAGGGATTGGTTTGGTGTCACAAGGTATACATATTTCAATGAAAATGTTTCCCCAGACAGAACATGAAAAATATAGTATGGGTAAGATTATGTATGCTTTGGTGATAGGAACTATCATGTATGACAGGTTATGAACTACAGTTTATGTTGCCTATTAGTTGAGCATGGTAGTCATATATCAAGAAGATATAGGAGAACAACACTGGAATGTGGTCCAAACTAACCTTATTTATCTAAGAATAAATAAGGATATGTTTCTGGTGTATAGAGAAGACAAAGATCTATTCAACGGAGGGTATGCTAAGGATGGTTTTTAGATATATTATAATGATCAAATTTCACAATTAGGATATGCTTTCCATCTCAAAAGAGGAGCTGTGATCTAGAAGAGTTTAATGTATCCAGTTTTCGCTATTTCTATAGTGGATTCTGAATATATAGCATCTTTTGATTCATCTAATGATGTCGTCTAGATTCGGAACATTGTTCTGGAGATTGATGATGAACCTAGAAGTAAGAATCCACTTACATTGTATTATGATAATACTACAGTAGTGATTCATGAAAAGGATACAAGTTCACATAAACCAACAATGCACATACTCTAAAATTATCACCTCTTGAGGTATTTCTATAAAGTGGGATATGTTTTATTGAACAGAGTGTCCGCTAAAGAGAACGTGGATGACCCCTTGACTAAAGGCCATTCTCAACAAAAGCATGAATATCATGTGAGAGTTAGAGGACTGAATGTTGTTAGCGGTTGGATCTAGTAAATGTGAGATTATATTGGAGTTAGTTCCCTACAAACCATCTTCACAGGAATTTATTATAAACTTATATTCATTAGATGAATATTTATCAACTCATTATCACATCATGATTACTCTTCCATGTGACAAAGTATATGATAATTTCTTAAGAATAGATGTCACATTAAAAGGCCATAATGGATACCGACTATGATGAGAACTCCGAAGTTCCAGGAATCTATTAATGAATATATTTTATATTGAGGCATGATATCATTTGAAGGGACACAAATGATATAGGTGATCATGGGCGGGGAATGAATGAATATTTGAGGTACCTTGTCATGGTGTTAGCCCATGGTAATATCCAGGATGATATTATAATAACATGACCCACCAGTAGGAAATCCACAATCATAATTTTCATTGGATGTTCTTATCTATGTACATGATTATTGGTCCTTAGACTTTAATATTATTATTAATGGGTACTATGACTCGCTCACTTAGATGTATATTTGAAGACTGTGACAACAAATGTTCGCAGTGAGGTAGGAAATGTTGGGTGCATTTTGAGTAATAAAACATTAATGAATAATGATAGAAAGGATTTGTCACTTGTACGGATGTAGATATCCCGGGTCCTTTGATGGGAATTTTATATAACAACTAAATCCCTGACCATGCTGTTTTATAGGAATGTTCAATTGTGTGAAGTCCCAAAATGATAAATTGAGCACATGGGTTTATGGAATATGAATGAAAGACGCTTGATTAGAGAAATCATGAAAAATATATTTTATTACATGGTAATCATTCGTATTAGGTGGCATGTCATTGTGACATCAACTTCTTTCATTTGAGTTCCTTGACCAGTTTCTATAAATTAATCATGGAATTCAGTCATTCCCGCCTAATGCCAATGAGACAGAGGTATATTGGGTGACACACTAAGTGTAGCTAGTATATCAGTTTAATAATTTATTTATTTAAAAAATTGAATAAATAAAATTCCCAGTTGTGGATTAATAATTATTCCAATATGTACGATTGCATTTATTTCGTCGTAAGTTATTAGAGAAAATATATTGAGGACATAATATTTATTTATCAGTAGATAATGTAGTTATACATAACTAATAAATAAATCTTAATTATTCAAGGCCTGATAAATATTGAGTGGTATCGGCGTACGATGTTATGGGTCTGGTGAGAAGTAATATTAAATATTATTTCATTAATGATACTTAAATATAACATAAATGTTAATAACATGTCATTCAAATAATATCATTGTTATTATTATTTGACATGGGGAATCATATGGAATAATAAATAAACTACACATTTGCGATTTATTAATTATTGCCTCATGAATTAAATTCCGTGTTATGTTGTTATTCTCTATATTAGCCAAGGGGTCATTAAACCGGCTAACCAATAGATGTGTGCACAAAATCTTTGGAGAAAATCTCTTGAGCCTAGATAAGTCTCCCCTCTCAATGAATTCTCTCAAGAAAGAGAGTTACACTCCTCCACTAGATCCATTATACTTATTTGGAAGCAATTCTCAAAGAGATCGAAGGCATACATCATAAAGGAAAGGATCTTCTGTGCTAGAATCCGGAGACTCCTTTTGCGACCTATAAAGATAAGTGGATCACATGTGGATCACTTATAGAATATTATTATCCATGGAATATATATCGCAATGAATCAACACCTCATACCCATGGTCGGACGCATCAACAAAAAATGAATCACCTTGGAGGTAATTATATAATTTAATTACCTTATATATAAACAAAATTTGTTGATTGTCTCTTTGCGGTTATGGGTAATCACCTTTTTATTTTATCATTTATTCAATTACATGGATACTGGTGTTCATCGTCATATTTATCCGAGATTAATCATTGATTATGATATTTTTTTTAGTTGGGTACATGCCCATCCAACGCATCCGCTGCACCTGGAATCTACAAATAGATACACGAGGTGTGAGGAATAAGAGATTATATCCTTTTAGAGTTTCAAGTAGACTCATTATTATTATGTATGTTTTGGGGATAAGGATCCCCTTTTTCTCTCATTTGGTATTCTTATTTTGTATATTTGGGTTTTTCATCATGCCCCTCCTCATTGGCTTGATAATGGGAAAGGACATTACATGGCCTTAGCTAATATCCCCATGATGCCAAAGGCAAGAAATAAATTACAAGGGATTCATTAATAGATGAGGGATTATTTTAGCTTTGAAAATAAAAAAACCCTACCAAAAATTTCATATCAATTAGACAGTAGACAATGAATTATTAATATGTCAAAAAAACTCAATGTAATCCCATTGAAATTAAAATCAAACTACAAAAAACAACTAATGTAGGAGAAAACACTATCAATGTACAAAACAGAAGAAAAAACTAACAAAACTGAAAGTATCCAAGACACCAACTCCAATATGAAACTCAAAATCCATGACATGTATCAGAAATCACCATTAAAGAATAGATACACCATACAATTAACTGTGTCCTGGTAAATGATATGTATAAAAGAACCAATGTTACAAAGCATGGTGGAGTAATGAAACTCATTATATTTCCCCCAAATGACTCCCCAAATCACGCCTCTAGGATAGAACATGTTAGAAAATTTATAATAAACAATTTATATTAAACATTAATATTAAATAATTTAAACTATTCATCACAAACTAAAACTATTTATATGAACAAATGTTTTCCAAAAAAACAATTTTCTATGAAAAAATCAAAGAATGTTTTCCAAACCTTTTCGTATTCTGTATAACACCACCCATTCCAATATAGACATTCAAATATCCACAAATTCACATATACACACATTCATGATCATGTTATAGATTCATACTTTTGAGCAGTGTATTGTTGATCATTCAATTCCCAAAAATTTAACCAGTATCCCCATTCGCTATTACTGATTTTATGCCGATTTCCATGTCATATTCCATCTTGACCGCATAAAATGAAACATGAACACACGCCACCATGTATTCCAAAAAACCATTCAATATGATTATTATAAAAACCATTTCAATGACACAATTTTTTTTAATGAAAATCATTTCAAACCCTTTTAATAAAACTACCTTATTATTTAAAACATTTAAAATAAGAAATTTAATGAATTGAAAAAAATCCATATTTAAAACGAAATATTATAAAATCTAGAATCTATCTAAATTTGCACAAAGAATTCAACAAAACCACAACCCATCACTAAAGAATGTTTTTACCTTCTATTGAACACCAATTTCATAATAAATTTCAATCAAAATACCAAATTAGAATATATGCGTTTAGGTTATAAATAAAGGATTCATGAGTGAAGCCTCCTACCAAAAATATTTATGATGAAAATGAATAGAAATGTGATACTCCAATTACCACGAATAAAACATAGTCGAATCATTAAAAACCTCATTAGATCTCTTCGCCTATCATCAAGAAGACTAAATATAATCATATTTTACATCAACATAATTATATATATCCATAGAAGAACTAGATGTAGGAAAATAAGAGAGGGAGAGATATTTGTCTAAATATAACCAAGAAACTATGATAAAAGAGGACTTACCATGTGAATCAGGATTTAACACACCATAAAATGCATCTGAATCAATTATAAGTCACTAGGAAAAGTTTTTAAATCATTAGAGGTTTATAAATATCAATTTTGATGCGTTTTATAGAAATAATGAGGTATTGGAACATTATATATATCTAGGTACACTTTTTAGGATCTTGTTTTTAAATTTAACATGGTTAGTTGCATGGTTATAAAAAAATGTGCACTGACCATTCATCATCCACATCCTAAATTAGAACCTCACATGGTTAGACCAGAAGTTTATTCATGTCTTGTACGAATCCTGAAAAATTATATTGTCCCACATTTTACAGTTTCTCCATGGTGTCCACACAGTTTAGATGAACCATGTGCCCACCTATGTGGCTTCCCCATAGCCAATGTCTCACTATAAATATATTCCTATAATAGAAGAATGGTTTTCAATAACTGTTCATTAACCATGAATATTTTGAAAATCCCCAAAAAAAATAAAAAAGGATCCAAAAATCACAAAAACATCTCTGAAACACATTATAAACTAAAAATGATTAATGAAGGGGATACTTACTTGAAACCATGGGTGCTAAATTCTCCCCACCATTGGTATTTACATCCCTGTAAGAAGAAATCTATCATTTCCTTGAAAGATTTTGGGGCATTACATGATCATTTCATTCTCCTGTTCCCATGTCTCTTCCTGAATCTGACCATGTTTTGAAAAAAACCACACAAGACGAATTATTTTCACGTGAAATAATTATTTATTCCTATCAGAAATATTTATCAACACTATCCCAATGAAGAATCCACCACTAGGTATACATCATCCCATCGTATGACATAGTCAGGATTCGGATGATAATTTTTCAACTAACATATATCTAATATACTATGAACAACACTAGATTATGGAAGAAACTATAGTTAATATGCCACCTCACACAATAATTCAACTATCTAAAAAGGGATTATGTTTCATATAGATAACATTACCCACATACTAAAAGGTCGATTCCCAAGACATAATGAGATTCTCAATAACAAATGATTACAGAACTCATAAGACAATGTCTATCGACAGTGATCTATATTGTATTTTTGGTGAATCTGAGCTTTCACCACCCTCTTTCTAATCAACCGAATCAACTCCAGTGTCTATTATTCAAGGCTCAGACCTACCAATGTTGCCTCACATGTTTCCTCCCAACAAAGGGGAAAATGGAAAGGATGACCATAAAGTGAATCGAACAGTGCTAGTTATGTTGAGGCCTGGAAATTATTGTGAGACGAGTACTCTACTAATGGTAAATGTTTATCCCATGATCCAAAAATTTACATTAATTATGATCACAAAATGTCTCTGAATTTTTATATCATACTTTCAGATTCCACATATTTCTAAGGATGATATTTCATACTCAAAGTATACTGAGTCCTATGGCATGTCTGTAAGTATTTCCAGAAACAAGACAAAAACCTCATATCTCTATCTGAGACTATTTAATCCAGTATGGAATGCCTTGTTACCAATTATGGAATATGGATTTTTGATCATTCCACCACAATTTTATATTCATTTATAGGGATGAAATGGGAAGACTTTATGAGACAATGCAGTATCAACCATATGGAATAATTTTTCAATAAAATTTTTGGGAGAACTATCACAAATTCAATGGCTATCTACTATAATTTACATATATGAATAGATAATGAATGAAATTTAACTTATGGATAATGATGATATTCCTTAACTTTCTAACAAGTTATGCATCTGGAAACAAACTCATCCACTTTCCCTTTATTACTGATTCTTCAAAACTTTTCTTTCAATTCTTCTCTATTCTAGTATGAACAACCCATCTTGAATGGAAGTAAGCATTATGAAGTAGTTCATGACAATCCATTTGTACAACCGCCTAATTTTGAATCAAAATAATTATACATCAATCCATCTTGAATCACTAAATGGTATCCCCACCATTCAGTTTTTAAATCATTATAACACATTTTTAATGGGATTTCTATGCATGTTTAACCATGTCAACCAAATCAAAAGAAAAGGAAACTGGAATGAAAAGTGCAATGATAGCTGAATCTTCACATTTCGAGTTCTTATCTACTATCACTAACATTTTATGCCTTGGATATGATGTCTCTATTTCCAAATGAGAATATTAATTTCTTGTTAATTCTTCTTCCATTGTATTTACTTTAATCAATGTATACATCACATCAACGTAAAAAATTTAGAGATTATTCATCAATATTCATTGTCTCAAATTCAAATTCCATTTTTATAAAAAGTGTTTCAAAATATAATAATCTGTAACCACCATAAATTTCTCACTAAAAAGATAATGTCACCATGTATTTAATGCATGGAATATAGTAGATAAATATGAATCATGTGTTAGATAGTTCATCACATATATCCTTAATTGACATGATCCATAAGAAATAACATGATCTTTCTACATGAGAATAAATCTGAACCTGGATCCTGATTAACCAAAATCCACCATATACCCTTGTCTTAATTCGGATAATATCAGGATCAGTGTTGTTGTATGATGAATATTAATCTCATTAAATGACATAGAAAATTCCTAATTCTATTGGAATGTGAAATTATTAATTGTGAAAGAAATCAAAGGTGACAGTATTCCTGAAAATTAACAAACAATGCATTGATTATAACCCTCCAATATAAGGAAACTGAGTATTTTGAAAACATTAATGTGCGGTTACCAATAGATAACAACCTAGAACTTTTCTAGATCCATAGAAACAAAATTTTCAAAGATTACATGGCCATGAAAACTTACCAATTTTACCCAAAAATAAAACATTGACAATTTCAAATATATATGATGAAATCAAAATATTTCTTACAATATCACCAAGTGTTTCTCATTCTCATCCATTATCCTTGAATAAACTATTATGTCATCCAAACACACTAACAAAATGAGTCTACATATCTCTCAAATATCTAATTCATCAATGTAATAATTTTTTTTGGTTTATTCATAAGACCAAAAGGCATAAACACATACTCATAATGGACATATCTACTTGTTGAATCTATTTTTGGAATATCCACCTTCTAAAATAACAATTGGTGATATCTTGATCACAAGTAAATTTTAGAGAACTGATGACCACCACTCAATTTATCAAAAAAATAATCAATGTGTGGATGTGGATAAAGAGTATTTATCGTAACTATGCTTTTTAGGTTAATCCACACACATTCTAAAATTACCATCAATTTTTATGACAAAAAAATCCAGTACTACCCACATAGGTGTGATAGGATGAATGAAAACATTATTTTCTAGCTCTTTAAACTTCACTTTCAATTACCTTATATCTATTGCTTCCATCCTATTGGATGGAAGGGAAATAGGATATGTCCCCATGAGGAGATCAATCATAAATTACACTTCATTTATAGGTTGTTACCCTGATATGTTCTTCGGAAAAAATCTAACAATTTATCAACTATTGCCGGAAAAAACATATTCTTGATTTTATCATTTGATTCCAATGATAATTGCACGTGCCATTATATGGTCGTTCCAAATGTCAGTTCAAACATTCTTTTTTCACCTTCCTTTAAATTATTATCCCCTCTAGTGAGATTCTTGACGCCATCTTTAGTCTTAAAACCAACCATTCTGGTAAAACAATCTATCTGGTCCTTGACCATTTTTCTCCCAATCCATTCCCAAGATTATGTAATAAACATCCATATCAAGCATCGATAAATCAAAAATCATCTCATCTACATTAATAGTTATAGAAGACACTCTACACATAATGTCTCAACATTCTCTTTGACAAAAAGGTGTTTTAAATTTTAACAAATAATTCATTACCTCAACCATTAAAAGCCAAAAAATAAATTACATGAGATTAAATGAAGGATTGGGATACACCCGTATCAAACTAATCATTCATAAGTGTAGAATTAAAAATAATTATACCTCTCATTGTCAATGGTGTATATGCATCACCTTTGATAACTTACTCATCTACATATAAATTCATACTACCTAAACAATTATTTTTATTTCCTTCATGAGATTTAACTTGCTAAGGAGTCAAGGAAATCCTAGAATCACCATGGATTGATTTTTTCTACTAACAATAGTCATTTTTCCCATGCACTGTGTAATCACATTACATATGTGACACCTAACAGTTTACCCAATCTCTCGACTTTTGTGGAATGGGATAATAGAACTGAATATGTCCCACCATGTTTCAATTGTGGAGCAATGTAGGTGTTTCCATACACTCTCACTTAATGTGGTCAAACTAACCACAAATAGAATAATCCAATTTTTTTCATTGGTTGTGGGGAATGATTTAATAATCATTCGATTATATTCGGATCCATACAACCACCTTGAAAAATTGTGTCCCTCTTCTTCTTTTTCACAACAATATATTTCACACAATTTCTCATAGGAGTCAACTTACATCCTCTACCCATAGCTCCTATGATATCTATATCTGCAACCATCTATATATTGAACATCTATGTATAATCCGTTATAAAATGAAAAAAAACATTGATTAAATATTTTACATCAATCCTTTTTAAAAAAAATCCCTTCAAGGATTCACTAGCATCATATTCTGGTTCTAGATTATCTTAATTCATAAATTTAACTACATACCCTTTAACTGATAGATTCTACTATATAAATTGGAAAAATTAAATAATTATTATTATTCT
This sequence comes from Viscum album, assembly GCA_963277665.1. Taxonomy (NCBI): domain Eukaryota; kingdom Viridiplantae; phylum Streptophyta; class Magnoliopsida; order Santalales; family Viscaceae; genus Viscum; species Viscum album. Next base: position 510,669,403 of record OY728167.1, on the reverse strand, counting down.
AAACATGTGGGGATAGAATTATATGTTAAAATATTCTTCAAAATCCTCCCACATAAATCCATGGCCTAGTTTACCCAGAACTGATACATCCCACCACTTGCATGTAGGATCCTACAACATATACGTCACAGACATGACTTGTTGATCTTCTGGTATGCCATTAAAATTGAATATTTTATTTAACCTATGCAGCCAAACCTATGCTTTGTATATTTTTGAATCGCCCCAAAAGAAGGGAGGATTATTCTTCTATAACTGAATGGAATGATCCACTTTTCTTACGTCATCCCTTTGATTACCTCAATCTTGAACCTAAAATGCATGGAATACACAGTAAACAATATATCAGTACACCTATGAATTGGTTGAAACCACATTCATGATATATTCTTCTAGTTTTTTTCTACAACTCCTACTTGGTTGAATTTCTATAAAAAATAAACATTCATAAGTCTCACTCTCTTGCAACTAATGGCTAAAAAATTTCATATTCTACAACATAATACTATTAGATAAATTCATTCCAAAATTCAATATTTTAAATGTTCAACCATTTTTTAAAATTTAATCTGCCCATTGGACAATAAATCATTTTTCACAATATTAATATCATGACCTTTTTTAGAATCTCACATTTTATAACAATTTCAGTAATTTTTTAAAATAATATGTTTCATTCCAAAATCATAAATCATTACTCATAATTAAATATTAACACCTAGTTAGAAGAAATTTATATAATACATATCATTTTCATCACATTAGATAAACCCAGAAGAATAATATTCCAAATCCTATAAGTGCATCCAAAACACTTATGAACAAAAATCCCCAATAACATGATGTTGAGTAGAAAACTGTTATTTATGTCTTTTTATTCTCTATAGTTTATGTTCTAACAACACTACTCCTTTATTCCATCCCAACTCAAGAAAAAATCATGAATGATTTGTATGTACAAGAAAAAAAACTAATAGTACATGTATGTTAAGGACCAAATAATCTAATAACACACATAACATCCTTCCCCTCCTCATTGGTTTGAGAAGGCTGAAGGACATTACATTGGCATAGGGTACATCTCCATGATAGTAATGTCTAGTAACAAATTCCATGGGTTTCATTAACATATGGGAGACAATTTTCCCTTTTCAAATAAAAAAACCCATCCAAAACTTTAAAAACAATTAACAACTACATGATGCAAGATAACAATGTAAAACAACTCAAATTAGTACCATTGATATGAAAACCAAACTATAATAATGTACCATAGAGAAAGACTACAATATCAAATTACACATCAGAAGGAAAAACTAACATAACTCAAATGCTCCAACACAACAAATACAAGATACACAATTACCTCCATTCTAGGTATCACAAAGAAAAACTAAATAAGTGTGACTCCATTCCTTTATATGTGTCCTTGAAAACAATTTCAAAAAAATAACCTAATTTCCAAAGTAGGGGTGAGTAATGAAAATGAGTATATTTTACCCAAAATAATTATCTACTCATGCCACAAGGTCATAAAATGTTAGTACATTCATTATACAAAATGTATAAATATGTTTATATAAAAAATAGGTCATAAAAAACCAAAACTATTTCACAGAAAAACAATTATTAAAAAAAGGATTTCTTTGAAAAACAACAAATCACGTTTTCCAAACCATTTCATAGTACTTTTTGGAATAACTATTTCCAATCAACACATTTATATATCCAGATATTCACATATCCCCACATACACATCCATGTGAATGTTCCAAACTCATGAATGGTCTCTTCACGATCTACCAAGTCATTGCATTGTAAAAAAAATCCCCATGTTCCATTAATACTTTTTTACCCACCAGTAAGTCATATTCCATCCAGTCCTTATAAAATTAAACTTGAGAACACACCACTGGGTATATCAAAATACGATTCAATAATATTATGAAAAACAACTTTCAATAAAACATAATTTTTATTTAAAACCATTTCAATAAAAAATACAATTTCTTAAAAACCATTCCAAAAATCCATTTCATAAATCTTATAAATAAAAATTCTAAAATCATCATTTTAAAACCATGAACCAAAATATACTTTCAAATCCAATTCCAAATAACTAAAAACCATCACTATAAAACGTTTCTACAATGAAACGCACACTAATTTCACCATAAATTTCAATAATAATAGATAATTTGAAAATAATTTTTCATGTTATAATTATTGGAGTCGAGAGTGAATCAACAATCCTTGGAAATTTAGGATGAAAATGAACAATGATTCAAGTCTCCATTGGAAAGCGACAAAACTGTGTTGAATCTTCAAAATCCACCTTAGATCTCTTCCCATAGCATCAATAAGAAAAAATGTAATCTTTTTTTACATAAAAAACCTTAGATATATCCACATTATAAGAAGATTTAATAAATCGATATAGAGGGATATATAGATATAAGGAAACCCAATAAAAACTACAAAAAACAAGGAATTACCTAGGGAAAAGGGCTTCAACGCATTAAAAAATTCTTCTTAATTTCTTCAAAATCATTAGAAATTTTTCCACAAACTTAGATATGGATAAATCTTGAGTTTGTTTCATTTTTGAGAAAAACTTTCTAAAACATAATCATGACCTAGATCCTCTTTTTGGATCTTTATTAAACATTGCATGGTCAGTCACATGTTTCAGAAAAACCATGTGATAACCATGATCCAGCCACTGCATCAAGGAGAAACACACACAGTTTAACGAAATAGTTATACAAACTATGAACCAAGAATGAATATTCCAATTAATTTAATATTTATAGTTTCTCCATGGTGTCCAGACGATTTGGAAAAATCGTATGCCTTCTCCTTAGCTAATGTCTCATTTTTCATCATTTCCTATAGGAGTTTCTTGGTTTTCACTAACCATGCACCAACTACAAGCCTTTATAAAATTCTAAAATAATATTCAAAAACATTCCCAACACCTCTAAAAATTACACCCAAACAAATAATATATATAAAATACATAAAAATGGTTACTCAACTTGAAACTATGGGTGTTACACTAGGATTTTCATTTTCGTTGTTGTCTCATGTATTAATTGACATAAATTCATTGTGGCGAGATGAGTACTTCTATAGAGTCTTATATTACTCCTTATTTAGTATTTTGGGAATGCTATGGGCTATTTATATATACAACACTTCATGGGATTTTCCTGTACATTTCTTGTCTTATACAAATGCAGATAAGTAAGTGATGATTTTAGAGAAGCAGAGGGATACCCAAGAAAATTTGACTGTGTTTGGTGGTTGGGGATTTGAGATTTGGTTTTGGGAACTCTCATCAATTAAATTAAAAAATTTATTTATGTTGGTACATCTTTTATATTTGGAAATTTATCATTCATATCTTATTTTAAAATTAAACTGTCATTATCTTTGGTATTCCCTAGAGGTTATTAAAAGAATTAATTTTAATCTAGATATTAAAATATTTTATTATTATTCCTCTAAAATTATCCATGGATATTATTGGGTTCTTGTGTATATGTGATTTATGACAATATATCCCTTTTTAGTTATTCCTTTTAGTTATTTTTACAGTCCCTTCCCTATGGAGCTAGTATTGTGGAAGTTGTGTTTCAGATTCTTCCAGATAGGTGGGAAATAGTGTGTCGAGTCATAACAATTTATTATCAGATTTAGATTATTCCTTGGGATGGTGTTTTTAGTTTTCACCTTATAAGGATTTGGATGGGACTTAAGAAAATGATGTCAGAGTGTCTCTAATGATGTTTTTATGTAAGGGAATCCATTTTTAGTATGTAATTTGACATATCAATATAATAGGACTCAGACTACCGACTTTTAATATTAATATAATGAGACCTCCGTTATATGTAATTTAGGGAATTCATCATATCATATTGATTAATTTGAGTGTCCTTCTTGATTCGTCTCTCCATACATTCTCTTCTATTATGGTATGTCTTGAAAACTCTCAAGATGAATTGACGATGAAAGCCAACAAGGATTATAAAATAATGTTGTTATGATGACCGGTTGAGGGATGATTCCTCAATAAATTGAACGGCCCATGAGTTATTTTCACTAGGTAGTCACTGATCAGTGATACCACCTATTAATAATCACATGTATCCATCAGTTAAATAGGTTGTTGATTATCCATATGTTTCACATCCATAGCTCTAGTAGGATAGGAAGATGGAAAGTGAATAATTATTAAATATTGAATGTTTAATAAATAGTGACTAGTAATTTTTCAAAATTAAATTGATCCTCAAACAATATAGGTTTGAATTTACCTCGTGGTCTGGAATTTATTGATTGTTCGGACAGTGATAGATCAAATGGATGTTTTGGTGGCCGGTCTTCTCTATTGAGAATATATTGGCCCCATGGTTAGTGAAAGATGATACACCTATATTAAGTGATGATTTTGGAGTTAAGGTATATAAATTACCACGTTTTTATGGTAATCCATTCTTCCCCTTATCGTATGGTAGATGAATTACATGAACCATTAGTACAAATGTCCCTATTATATAGAATCCCTCCTGATGGTGGCTATGTAAGAGAGGCATCTCTAGTGTGATATAGTATTTAATTTGTTCCCTTTTTAGCTATTATTATGTGAATTATTACATGAATGGAAGAGTTAAGCATTCCTCGCCAATATTAATTATTGTGACGAATTAATAAACTTGAGTGAGAGTTAGTTCCATCTAAATTGGATAGTTTTAAGGTGCAGAATATGAGTTCCTTCGACATATATTTTCGAGGATGATTTGATATTATAATGTATCAGAGTGATTCCTATTTTAAGTTAGAAATCAGGAAAGGGAATGAATAGATTTAGGTGGAAGAGTCTTATGGTTCAATGGATTCAGGTGTGATTTGAAGGACAAAATGTATCCTTACTTCCCCATGTCTAGTTATATTACAGACTCATAAGCCACATTTCCTTGATATAGACCATGTTATGGACCTAGAGAAAATTTTCCAGGGGGGGGGGGGGTCATGAAACCGATACAATAGGATCTTAATGGGAGGATACATGGTAAATAATTCATATCTATGGTGCGACATGAATTTTTGAGGAGAGGGAACCTCACAAAAAATGTTTATGTTATTGTAGTGGAAACCTATGTTGTTTTCCTATGTATGGTCCATTCATTTATCATCAATGCTTATATAATCACTACCTAGGAATGTGCATGTGCTTTTAGTTTTTTGGGATGGAGTTCTCCTCCCTTGATCATGACTGACCCCTATACAGGTTAGGATGAGCTCATTCAAAGGAGGTTATACCAACTTCCTTATTAGTGGTCTAGTATTAACCTTGAAGAAGTGAAATCTCTAATATTCAAGTTTCCTATGATGGTGGATATTGAGGGATTATATCTTCTGAATCTATTAGTTTTCAACCACATTTAGATTTTATTAATTCATAGACTATTACAAATTAAGACCTAGTATCTATGATATCATATTGAATGAAACATTGTAGATATGAGAGCTAGTGGTGTGGATGGATGAGTCATTTGATCATTGGAATTTTAATAACCACTTTATTTTCTTAGGGGGACTTTATTTTTTTCCATAGGGGATGATGATATCTTGAGGTCAGGTGTGGAAAGGCATCACCCAAGAATGGTAACTATCTGGTAGGAGTATCTAGCCCTACGAATCAGTGTCCTCTTTGCCTAGTGGATTGAGGTGATGTGGATATTATAGTTTTACTTCATGATGGGTTATCACTAGCTCAATGTGTGAGAGGTGGAGGTAATAGGAATTTAATACTATATCCTCTTTGGTTTCTTAGAGTTCTTGTTGATACCATTAGGCATGTTCAACACCCAATCATAGTTAACAAGACTCATGTTTCAAATAACTTTTCTTAGGATAGTTTCTAGTGTTCGTTGGAGATACTGCCCTAATGTACTCGATAGTATATTTGGATAACAGAAGAAAAAAGTGGTTTAGGCTACAGATGGTTGTTAAAGGGGTGTATTTCATTAAAGGGTGGATGAGGGTTTCTAGTAAAATGTCAAGAAATCATTTTAGAATGATGACTATGGAAATTGGAGCTCATGGAGGAGATAATATATTCCAATATATGTCATCATGTGTGGGATCATAGATATTTTTTCATGACTATATACTATATATAAGGAACGTGGTATCTTTTTCTTGTTGTTGTGTCGGGTTTGTGAGGATGTGTACCATTTTAACTTATAACCACAATACATTTTTTTCTTTTTGTTTTCCACATGCTGAAACTGAAGAGGTATGTATATGACTCATTTTGTGATGCTGAATTTGGATAGTTGGGTCATGAGATTGTATATCAATTTTACAAGTATTCAATATAATTGGCAATCAGAAGATAAAGACCCTATGTGGGAAAGAGTTTTCCTTAGTTTTGTGTTCGATGACGTCATAAGAAACCATTAAAGATGCTCGTGGGAGGGGGAGAGCTAGATGTAGGCTCAGAGTCCTCACCAATTTCCATAGTTTTTTATTTTTGGGGATAAAAATATTTGAATAATATAATGATATAGATATTTTTTATAATACTATTGAATAATTCTAAGAATATATTCATTTCTATACCCTGAGACGACTTGAGATTTTAAGAGATTGAGTTAATATTAAATATTTATTGAATATATTTTATGTCACAAGAACATATTTATTCATAAATAAGAAGAATATATCTGTAATATAGTCTGTAATTAAAAATATGAAACCACAGTTGATTCTAGATCATGGAGTTTACCCTATTTTCGACCTTATGCTTATTGGTGTAGAACACTTGAATGAGGAAACCATTGGTGGGTACGTTTAGTTAAAATAAAAAACTAATTAATTTTTATGTTTTATTCAACATAATTTTTAAAATCCTCCATTAATACAATCTTGTGATAGTTATCTATGGATTGGCTACATTAACATATCTAAATCTATGATGATAATTAGATCATTCTCCATTGGAAGATCAGGAATAGAGAACAACGACTGATCAGGTCAAAGATAATCATGAGATGAATAATGAACACAATGGGATCATCACCTTTATTTCGAGAGGCTACATTCTTCACCAACGATTGATCCACATTTGTGATAAGGTTCAACATTTATTCTTGGTTTTCATCATAGTTAATCTTTTTAATGATTATTTAACAATATCTGTGATTACCAATCATTTTGAGTTCATTATATGAAACAACAGATAGAAATTATGAGTTCATATTTGAATTTGTAGATGCAACATATGTGTGAAGACTATGAAGGGGCCCCAACATTGGATCGATATTGATTGGATTTGAGCCAGATTGAGTGGATCTATCTTAAGGTTCAGCAATTCATATTTCTATGAAAATTGTGATCATAATCCTGCCACCAGTAACAATGATGTTTGGTTTGTGTGTGGATGATATGATTCCTACATCCTAAGATGTGCAATTTCTATAGATTAATATGATAGATGGTTTTTTGATGAAGAATATATGGAATTATATTTTTAGGCATCCATGGAGGGTGGTTCTTTTTTTCAGTAATAATAAAATTTTATATTCATTAATATTATTAAAAATATTAATATTTTATTAATTCAAATACTAATGTCAAGACCCGTGCATGAAGATGGAAGGAGGTGCACCACCTTATTATCAAGCATAGGAATGTGAAGGATTTCATATCATGTGTATCTATTATTATAATAAACAATAAATAATTATAAATTATAAATTTAAAAAAAAATAAAAAATAATATTAATGAGGGAGAAGGGAGGAGAGTCACCTTGTAAATGTATGGATGGATGGTGAATATTCTCCCATTTTTTACCAATATTTTTTTTTGTTATATTAAAATAAAATAGAAATAATTAAGTGGAAGAGAGAGAAGGAGGTGGGGTACACGGTTCATGGCTGAAGGACTTCCCCATGCTTGGGGACTCCCTCCCATTTCTTTTACTAATAATAATAACAATGATATTTTTTTTATTAATATACTATTTCAATCTAAACATCTACATACGTTATAGGCTTGAAAAAAAATTAGTGGCATCATGACCCTGATGTTGAGATGGTCAATTCATGAACATTGTTGGATACCTTTTTCTATCCACCATGAAACACCCATCAATAATGATAATAATAATATAATAATTATTATTATTTAATTGGGAATCCTGTATAAATTAATTGAACTGTGTGGGAATTAATAACCATATGAGTAATTGAAACACATATATTGAGGTAGAGGTATAAAGACCAGTATTTGGTATTTAATTAAGCATAATGGTTGTGGTGCATGAAGAATATTTCATGCATTATATGGTGAAATGTGTTTCTATAACTGGTTTGGGTAAACTAAATTACATATCCTGATCATTTGTAATGAGGGTCCAAATGGTGTAATCATTTTAGACATCCATTTACATTTTTGGTAATATATCAGTGGAATTACATTTTATCAATTCAAACTAAAAATGAACATCATGCATTCATCAGTCCGTTTCCAAGATATGATTTACACTCTAGGAGTAGAAGATCATACCCCGGGGTACATATGTAGGGCTTGATACCTGGGAATGACCAAATACATGGCCATGTATTGGGTAAGGTCACACACTATATAGATCCACATGCATGTCTAGTATTCCTTCGTGAACTTATTACTCTCATATCTCTTCCATTTGGACTCATATTTTAGCCCAAGAGTATCCTATCATGATTTTTTACCATTGTAGAACACGATGGAATCCATCATATTTTATTTTTCTATATAAGTAAAGAAGTTATGAGCATGAAAATTTGTAACACAATGCTCAATTATGAGTGTGACTTTGCAAGATCAATAGAGGGTTTATATAAAGATTGTACTCCACTATTGGACTAGGAAACGCGTATTCTATCCATGGATATGGAACTCCCCTATCAGACCAGGATGCTAGACATGTACACTAATTATTCAGATAGATACATTACTCCCCTCTCACACTAGGGCGTGATTCACTATCCTTATTGATAGTACTCCCCAGTCACATTAATGTTTGGGACCTCCATACTTATTATGATGATAGAGATAGCACTACCTAGTCACGCAAAGGTATGGGTCCTCTATCCTTGGATATGGTACACCCCTAACGAATTAGGGAACATATCCTCCATACTAATTGTTCAGATAGAGAATGTACTCCCCTATTTCACTGGGGCGCAGGTTCTCAATCATGGGATATGGTACTCCCCTATCTCATAAGGGGGTGGGTCCTCCATTCTCATTTTGTAGATAGAGACGGACCTACCCTATCTCACTATGGCATGGTTCCTCTCTCCGTGGAGATGGTAATCCATTATCACATCAAGGAATGGGTCCTCTAATCTCATTTTGTAGATAGATACATTGCTCCACTATCATACTTAATCAGAAGACAACTTCCCTTAGAGATGGTACACCCTGATCACACTAGGGTGTGGGTCCTCTATACACTAGATATTATGCCCCCATCAACTATAAGGAATAGTTTTGAGGTGTGGTTCCATTCCACAATCACCTACATTGATACACTAGATACGTTGTATCATATATGGTACCTTTTTAGTGCAACAGGAAGATTCATTATTCGTTGATGGGTTATGTAGATATATATCAACTATATCTCTCGTTTAGGATTCTTGTTGAGAATATCTAGGGTTTTTTTATGGTTGTTATCTCATATATTGATATCCAAACCTATTTTGTTGTGATATGACTACTTATATCATGTATTCAATTTATTCCTATTTTTTAGGATGGGTGTAAGGATATGTATGTATATAATTAACCTTGAATGGGATTTTCCCCACACATAGTGTGCCCTATGAAGATGGAAAATAGTTTGGCGGTGATTTCAGATGAACATAGGGATACCCGGGTGCATTTGACTTGGTATCGTGGACGAGGATTTATGATTTTGAGCTGGGATCTCTCAATATTAAATTTTCCAATTATTATCACATTGGTACATATTTTCTATTTGGGAGTTTATTTTTACCCTTTACCATTCAGAGTGTGTGTTCATAAATTTTTTTATTCCCTAGTGGTTATTACATTCATGCCTTTTACTCAAGATGTTATTATTTAATGACCCAAAACCAAGCAATTTGAAACTTGTTACTTTATTAAATTTGAATAGATAAATAATTCAAATCCTAATATATTTAGAATTTTAGTAGTTTTGGAAACTAGTTAGACACATGATAACCATTATTCACTGTGACTAGAAAATAAAACATGATAAAAGAAAAATATTATTATCCTTGAAACTCATTACAAGAATAGATCCTAATATCCAAGGTGAAGGAATCAAAATTAGACAGAGAAAAAATTCATAGTAAGTTTTAAGTAAAATAGAATCAATCATGAATCAATCATCATAATCAAAATGGAAAGCTAGATAACTAAAAAGACATTCCCCATAAATACATGGATAAGGAATAAGAAATATTGAAAGTTTAATGACTAAAAAACATATCATTTAATCAATAAATTAGAATGTAATAAATCTGTTGATAATTTCCAAGAAAAAAATAACATGGATAGAAATAATAATTGAATTCTAAATTATGGAAATTATTAAATATTGGATTTCATGTTTCCAAGGAACATCGATTCTTTACTGTCTAGATCATTCCCAAGATGGTTTGAAACATACTATGTGACACCCCCTCTAATTTGGATAGATGATTCATCTCATGAGAATATCAATTCATCGTGGGGATTAATGTAAATGGTCCCCCATCACATTTCATTCATATCCAATGAATTACTCATATATATAATAATTGATTTAATTCATAAATTTTTTTATTATCACCAAGTATCCATACTGAGTAAAGGATACATATTTAACAACAGTCCCACAGCTAATTAAATAAAATTCAATGTAAATACTTTATGTCAAAATGCAGTATAATATAAGAAATAAACATATCCATGAAAATATAATATGAATATGTAATATCTGATGAAAAATTATTATAATAAGGAGATTTTTTAAGATAATGTTAACTATCAAAAAATAAAGTGAGATTGAATAATAACATTTACAACATGGTAATTTTGATGTCAAATTCCCATGGATGATATAATTAAAATTGAAACATAAAATACCATGAATAATTAATTATTCATGACATTAGATGTAAAATGGGATGTGTATACACCATATAAAATTAAATTTGTACATAATGAAAAAATATACTTAATGGATTGTAAATTGAGATGAAACATCTTACCTCGTGATTTAATTTTTTTATACACTCTATAACATAATATATAGTTATTTTAAGAATGTAATTAACATATATTAGAACAATATTATTATTTATTATGTCATATATTATTCTTTAATATCATATTGTCACCCATTTGTTGATAACCTTTCATTATTTCTATTGTTTCGGATATTAAATCACTTTTTAATGTATGTTATGATTGTTATTTTTTGATCATTATATGATCATGATTTCATAATATAAATAATTTTCAAAATTATCAAAATATCATATATATTAATTATATATGTATCTTTAGTAATATATAATATTCCGTGATTGGATATTAAATATGTCAATCATAGAGACAGAAGGTTTTACATATTCATGATCATTGTTTCCATTTTCTATCATAGTAAAAGAAAGAAAATTAAATTAAATATATGTATATTGTCATTATAGTATAAATTTAATGTCATATATATAAAATAATTTTATTTAAACAATTCTTAATAAATTCGATGAAAATATTTAATGAATCACATCGTTTTGTTATGCGGTACTCTACCGTACACACGGGCGACGTCACCATCTTTCAAAGAAATATAAACATGATGGTATGTTTTATATAGTAATTATAGAAACATAATTATATCTAAAATATTATATATTTAATATATATACTATATTTCCATCATTATTACCATATTTGAAATGTTGTAATGGAAAAATGAACAATATCAGTTCGCAAGGTGGTAGAATGTCGTACACAAGAACAAAGATTTCTTAACCCTTTTAATTTTTTTTTAATTTATAGGAATGAAACATGTAATAAAAATATTTCATTATATGGATGAAACCTCAGATATTATGTATTTATTTAATAAGAAAAATTTAATGAGGTGGAGAGGGAAATAAAATAAAAACATGTTTAGATTATTATTACCTCTTCTTCAGGTAAGATACTTTAGAATACTCTAATTACTTCATAATTTAGATATCATCCAAAGATAAGTCATATAGGATGATATTAAGAATGTTATAGATAATTTTATGATTTGTTTTCCAAAACAATGTTCTTTGAAGGTGTCAATTGGAGACCGCATGTGGTTGCATTTTATATGGGGGTGAGTGGTGCACTTTTATTTTTTGAATGAGTGAATTAAAGACATATTTGATTCTTCTTAACTGGACCCAATAATTACCATTTATCGATATTAGAAGAAATAAGTTTGAAATATTTACATAAACTGGATTTTGGATTTGTTTAGTGTCATTTTTAGACCTTATATTATAAGTTTAACCATCGAGTAACTTATTTTCTCTTTAATGGATGTGATTAATTAAAATTTAGTTCACTGATATCAATGGTAGAATTTTTATTTTTACTTTCTAGAAATTATATATTTTTTATTATTCCAAATATGGAATCCACTTTTTTATGTTAAAATCAAATAAGAGGTAGAAAGTAATTTAAAATTAATCATGTAGACAGAATGAGAAAGCTAGATATTAAAGATAAATGTTCAATGTTTTATTATTTTGTATTTATAAATTCATTATTATTATAATTCTAATTAACTAAATTTAATTAATATATATATAATTTATTTAATCCCACTTTAATTCCAATTTTATAAATAATTTATCATTATAAAATAGTAACAAGAAAATTCATTTTTCAATTAATATTTATTATTTTCAATATTCATAAAATAAACTTCTTGCAAAAAAAAACCAAAAATCCAAACTAAGATAATTTTGACATTTAGAATTCAAAAAAAATATTTTCCCAAATATATTTTCTAAAATTTTCAATTTTTTTTTAAAACATGTTCTACATGAAAAGGCTATAATAATACCTTTAGAAAAATACAATTTTTAGGCATAAAACGGTATATGTTCTTATCCTCTGCCTATGAAATATATTGGATAAATTTATAATTTTTTTGATTACATAATATATAAATTTTAGTAATATCATCCAGTAATAGAAATTAATTTAAGTTTTTAATATAAAATTACCTTGTTACATAAAATAATTTTTATAAATACATTTCCTTTTTATTAAAATCGGATTTATATCCATTATTTATTTATTAGTATCCAATAAATTCAACTGTATATTTATATATGTTGATTAAAATGATTTAAAACATTAAATTTAATTTGTATGAGATATGTATCATTTTAAATAAAAAATTTAATAGTATTTGGTAGAGTTTATTCTTATTTGTAATGCAATATATCGAAGAAAGTCATTGTTCTGTTGTATTATAGCTAACTCAGTATTAAGTCTATTATATGATATAGAATAGATTGATTTTTATAAAATAGTAAATATATTTTAAATTCATGGTATATTATATTCCATTTTGTTTATGGTGTTTCTTATCACATACGTAATTGAATATGAAGTTCATAATTTAAAATTTTGAGGTTTTAAATTATACCCACCTTAAATAATTTTTTCCCACATAATTAATACATCATATCAGTAAATATGGGTTTTTAATTTGGAGATAACAATGTTGAAAAACCCACATCATAAAACATTTAATAAAAAACATTTTAATAAGAGAGAAAAGGAAGTAGACAAGCCATCTGGATCAATCAGATACTTTAGATTCCAGATTGGTGAACAAATGTGAGAAATGTAAACACATACATGAAAGTGAAAATTAATAATCAAATATTTAGAGAGTGATGTAGATAATGTTTAGGATAATGATAATGACCAAAAATCTGTATGACATGGGTGTGAAAAGGTTTATTTATATAATAAAAATGATGATAAAAGGAAAAAAATTCAAGACCCATTTCCTAGAATTGAAGAATTATTTCACTCTCTACAAATATACGGAAATATACATAAATTACAATATTCAATTTCATAAGAAAAATCTTATCAATTGATTATTACATGAACTCCTTATTCTTCATCTCTTAGCTAATTTTATATCATATGGTGAAGTAATACATTAATATCTAATGCCTTGTCCAAATATATACTTAAACCATTCCATAAATGTATAAACTAATGTACCTTCCAAAATATCGAGAATAAAAACATTAAAATGTAATTGGATTTGCAAAAATAAATTTATCAACAATCCAAATAACATAAATTATAACTAAATCATCACATTTCAACCAAATGGAAGTACATTTATCATGTATTCTCTTGAGTCATTGTAATAAATTTTACAAACATACAATGTTATTTAATGAATTATTTATTCCTTAGTAAATAAATAAAATATAGATTATTTTATATATTTTTATAAGTCCGTAGAATTTTTAAACACTATAAATGGTATCATAACAACCTTTTCAACAATTAATTAACCATTTTGAAGGTAGTTAGTAATATCAAATTTAATTTATCCAAGTAAATCATATCTTTATCATAACATAATTATCATAAAGTCAAGAACATATGAATGGTTATATTTCACTCAATAATGTGTTTTACAAGAAGTTCAACTTGCCACTCAATCACTTCTCTTAATATCATTCAAAACATTATTTCAAATCCATTATGAAATAATACTATAGTATAATCCTTATACATTTTATCGTTATTATAAGAAAAATATTATCAAAAAATAATTTTAGAAAATATTTCAAGGATCTAAATACATAAGAACATTAATAATTCCACTTCAACTGTATCAATAACATAAGCTTAAACATTATCCCTTATCATATTCTAAAGTATATTCTATTGATTCTTGGGGTATTAATTTGTTTAGTTCATTATCTTCATACAGTTGAAACACATAATAGTAATTTTGTCTTTATTCCATTTTCATTCTTGTTTCTGGTTTCCATGTTCAATACACTTATAAATAACTCCCAATCAATTAAATAATTTCGTGGGAGATTCATTCTACATTTATCAACTGTGAGAAAAAAATTCATTCCCTTATTCCCTTAATTTGTTATTTTCTCCCCCATACTCTTATTCTCATTCTTACCATTTAAGACATTAGAGTTAGATAATTATTTATCTACATTACTAAACATTAAAAAAAAATTATCCTATGGATAAAAAGTATTTCATTCCATTGACCTTAAGAGACATTGCTCGAACCCTTAGAATATGTGGCTGTTATTTTAATTCATTGTGCATGTGTACTTCATATCAAATCTAGAGATCCTTATAAAGGAAGAATCATACTCTAAAACACATTCTTCTTCTTCTTCTTCTTTTATCTAGAGAACATTACCATAGTATCTGTTTCTTTCTCATGAGGGGTATATTTTTCAAATAATATCACCTTAAAAGTATTTAATTATTGAGATCTATTTCCTATTATTCCCTAGTATTCTATATCAATGATCACCATTTATCAATAGAACCATTGATATGATTCAATGAAAGTATAATATTTTACTTTTAACCACATCTCTATTTCATAAGTAGCTTTCTTTATGACATAATCCATTACTCAACTACCATTGGATATGTAATACCACTAAATAATTAGGGGTCATATCACATAAAGTGATGTTTGACTAAATAATTTCATTAAGGAATAGTTTTCTCCATATAGTTAAGGTTATTTAGCATAAATTGATTATGTTGCCATAATATATCAATTTATTACTGAGTTCCATTACCTTTTATATCAACTTTCATAGGAGGGAAACCTCTATATTGTCTATTATTATTGACACCATTATTCCATCCATGATCCATTTTTGAACATTAATCTACCCGATATTGGATCATAACATTATGTAAAATAATTATTAATCCCTACTCTTTTGAAATATTGGTCATAAATTTGAAAAGAAAATCCATAAATAATCTAACAACCATCGACATGGATTCTTTAGGATATAATTACATTCAAATCCTTTATAATGTTTTATAAATCAATTCTGAATTATCCAATGCATATCCCATGGGAGTATAAAAACTGATTCTCTATAATTCCAATTATTATGTATTGGTTTCTTCTCAATTAAATATTGATGATACATTCTCATTGTTATTACCCCTAGGTACATATGTCCTTGAATCACATCCACTTTTAGTATCAAGACACAAATTTATTTCTAATAAGTCCCAGATAATATCTACCTTACCCAAACATTATTAAATTTTTCTATAATTATCCTTATATTATAACATAGGTTTATTCTCCCTAATCTATGTTTTCCAAATTCTATATTCCATGGTTTCTACAGGACATTCTTTGATACAAACTATAATGAAATCGACCCTAGAATCCTAGAGAGAGTGCCTTAATTTTTTACATTTGAATAGAACCAATATGAAAATCCAAAAGGACCAATCCTTTTATCAGTTTGGGATACCATATTATGTACATGATAAAAATATGACATTGGTTAAAGAAAATGAACCATAACAAAAGTAGAATATCAGGATCCTTGAAATGCACTCTAAGAATTCATCTTTATATCCTAGGCAAAGGAAAAAAATTAGGGTGGCCACTAATTCTCATTAAGTGTTATTTATAGTGGAATATATCAAGAAACAATATTCATAATCAACATAGAATGGAATTTAGTTAAACACACATTCCACATAGACATCTATATTAATCATAATCAATATGGAAAGGTAAATAATGGAAACACATTCCATTTTTACAATAAACTGAGAATGAAATTAATCCATTGATAATTTCACAGAAAATATAGAATGGATAACAATAATAACATAATTACATATTAATTTGAATTTTAAATATTGGTATCAATTTTCCATGTAATATTCCACCTTTACCATCAATACCATTCACAATACGGTTTAAAACATATTTGGTAAAAACGAATCTGATTTGTCGAAGTGATTTGTCTCATGAGACTACTGATGCATTGAGAGGATTACATTAAGTGGTCCCAAAATTATTTGTACCATTACAAATTAATCCTTATGTATTGAATAATTGGTTTAATTTATAAACAACATGTCTTGTCATTATGTTACCATATTGGTTAAAGCATATATATTTATCAATAATTCCCTTATTTATCAAATAATATTTAAATTATATACCATAGGTAAAAAAGAAAAACATTTAATAAATATACATTAACACCCCCAAAAATATGGATATGTGATTTCTAATTAAATGTGATTTTGTTACTAGAAGGTTATTAATTACATAGAAAAGTTAGATTGTATAATAAGATTTCCACTTATTAATTTGAAGGCAATATCCCCTTTAATGAGATAATTAAAATTGAAAACTAAAGTACCATAAATGATTTAGTTATCATGATATTAAATGTCAATGGGGATTTATATTCACCACATAATATTTATTTGTTGTATAATAACAAATGATTCTCAATTGAATGTGAATTGAGATGAAATCAATTGCCACATGATTTGTTTTTGGTGATGCATTATTTACCATCATGTGTAGTGGTTTAAAAAATTCTATTAACTTATAAAATAATAAAATTAAAATGTATGATATAATATATAAAACTTTAACATCACATTATGGTAGATTCAATATGGTCTCCTTATTACTTTTCCATTCCTGTATGTTCTGAAAATCACGAACACATTTTCGTAAGAAAAAATATGTTTCTCTAAGAATTGTTTTCTTGTGGAAAATGTTCTTTCTCTACGAAAAGATTTACCATTGACTTGGTTTTCCTTGTCTTATTCAATTTCATCTCAAAACCAAGTCTAATTTTTTATAGAATGAAAAAATATGGGTTCTAATAAAAAACTGAGGATTCATACAGTTTCATACGTCACCAAGTCTTACTATTTTCAGACTCTGAATTTTCTAAAACCCAAACACTGAATTCTCTGAAATTTAGACTCTTAATTTAATAAAATCAAAACTCTAAATTCTATGAAATTAACATTCCGAAATCTATAATATTCATACTTTGAATTCTATGATATTCAGACTCTGAATTCTATGAATTTTAAACATTGATTTATATGAAATTAAAACTCCAAATTCTATGAAATTCAGAATCCGGATTCTATGAAATTCATAATAAGAATTATCTGAAATTAGTAATCATAATTCTATGAAATTATGAATATGAATTAAAAGAATTAGGAATCCGAATTCTTCAGAATTCAGACTGTGAAATCAACAGATTTCAGACTACAAATTCCTCATAATTAAGACTCTGAATTTCATAGAATTCAGACTACAATTTCTTCAGAATTTAGACTCTGAATACATAATAATTTTGACTATGAATTCCATAGAATTAAGACTCTACATTTCATATAATTTAGAATTATAATTCCTCATAATTAAACTCTGATGTCTACAGAACTGAGATTATAAATTCTAAAAAACCCGAATCTGAATATCCATTTTTCTGGAATCTGATTGTTTATATATTTCGAATCTGAATTCATTTTTTCCTTAGACTCCAATTATCTAGTTTTGATTAAGCTATTTTATTTTCCTTAAATATTCTTTTGTGACATTAAAATGATGTCATATGAATTTTTTCTAACTAACCACTTCTTGAGTGACAAATGTAAACGTCTCTATAAAATTGAAGGAAAAATATGACCGTTGGAGGAGGGATACATCCATTAAAATCTAACCTATAAATATGATTCCATTTTAATTATCTCATTATCAATTCATCTATTGTTCCATGTTCCTATAGATTACATGATGCGAAGTGATTTCTAGAGAGAGAAAGACTACCGTACCCTCTGCATTTTTTGAACATCTTGTTCAATCGTTAACATATTGTTCATATTTCTTTGTGCGACTCTGATTATTACTAAGTATAATTAGGGGCTTCTGAGGATATGAAGATAGAGGTTCCAACTACCTTAATCCTCAAGGGAATGTGGGGATAGCAAGACAAACTCTGATATTCTTATCGAGGGATTAACCTATTGTGGGTAACATACCCTTTCTTGAAATTATAAATGATGGGACCTTTATCCAAAGTCATTGGATACCATAATCTTTGGGTAAAAAAAATTCATACTAGTTTAATATTTTGTTTTTTAATGTTTTATTACTACTTTATTTTATTAAAGGAAGAAATTATATCTTCCCTATATTTTCTTATTCTTATACACACTCTGATGAAGTAGATTCTATACACTTTATTGTTGAATCATTATCTATGATAAACTTACTTAATATTTTTATGTATAAATTGAATAAATTTAGGGTTCTTATAATTGGAAATTGGCCCAACCAATTTTCCTTTTATGTAAGAATGAAATATATTTTTTGAATTTACCTTAGTTGACTTTGTTAAAAATATTTTTTCTTTATGGTTAAAAACAAATGTTTTTAAACATACAATTCACCCCCTATTAGAATTGGGCATATAAATATACTATTTTGATCTTAGAATTGGTATCAAAGGAGGTATCTAAAATACTTATACTTACGTATAATATTTCCTGATAAATTTTTCATTATTTTAAATTTTTTTTGTTCAAGTTTTTCTTATAGATTTTGTTTATAACGTTTTTCTATTAACAGGGCTTTTAGAATAGTTATTTTCAAATTGAATGGAAGGTATGAATATTGATTCCTTTAAAAATATAAACACTACCAGACAACCACTATTTTATGTTAATGATTATGATTACTAAATAGATAGTATGAAGACTTTCGTTATCAACACTATAGTAGAAAATTTTGTAATGCTCACTGGAGACTACAAAATTCCACACATGGAAGTTAGAACCTTCTCCAACCAAAATAAATTAGAATATCAACTAAACATAAATGTATGCAATACCGTGCTGTGCATTATGACTAGAAATATATAAAGTAAAATATATTCTTGTGAAGATGCCGACAATATTAGGACGAAACTTTAATTTAAACATTTTGGAACGTATAAAGTGATAGAAACTAGAATATCTATGTTAAGAGATGAATATCATGGATTTTTATTTCCTTATGGATAACATGTTTGTAATGTACAAAAAAGATTCATGACCATTTTAAATATTCCTGAATATATGGGACAAAATGGTCTTAATGATGATGTTCTTGTGGATAAGACAATTGATATCATTCCAAACAAGTGGTAATAAAAAATGATAGATGTTGATGAAAATCGAAAATTATCTCACAATTGTCTTGATAAGTTATTTGGAACTCTTATTCATAATTATAAAAGGATGAATAGAGATGATGATTTCAACAAAAAAAATAATGGTAATGCAAGTTTAGCTTTCACTACTACATCTATATCCAATACTCTGGAAAGAGTAACTTGATCTAAAGCAATGAAAACTATTTTTATATCTGAATCAAGTGATAATGAACATTTAGTGAATGAATTAGAAAATCATTCTCAAAGGATGAACAAGATTATGGAAAATAATGTTTTTCTGTATAGATATATAAATAATGATAGAAAGGACAGAAAAGATTCTGAATTAACCGGTTATGAATTTAAATGTGATGGACATATCAGAAATAGTTGTCCTATGATTAATTGATATGAACGGATGGAAAAACATTCTGAAAAATAAAGAAAGAAGTACTACAAGTCTAAGGATAATATAGTCCTGAAATCAAATGACACATAGAGTGCCAGTGGAGGTGAATCTTCAGATTAATCATCAGAATATGAATCTTCTTGTAAGAAGAATATTGGTCTTATATCAGAAATAAACATTGAAAATAATTGTTTAATGGGTATGGTACACAACACTGAATCCTTAAAAAATAGTTAATTGAATTCAAATATTTCTAATGATGAATATTAGAAATCTTCAAATGATGAATTTTCCTCATCATAAGCTAATACATTACATTCATTTGAATAATTATCTAGATTTTCTAAATTACTTGAAAATGAACATTTTACGATAAAAAATATTTTAGAGAAAGAAAATTCTAGAATTTCTGTTTTAACTAAAGAATTATCATATCATTCTACGGTTCTTGATTAATTTTTTTTTGAAATTATTTCTAAAAACCTTGTGGATGTTAATTCTGAGAAGGAGAAAATTTCTTAAGATCTTGAAAATGTTGTTTCTATGAAAAATATTTTAGAGTCTAACTCATGTTCTAAAACTAATGAATTTGAGGATAAAAATTTCTTCATCAGACTAAATACCAAAAAAAAAATTAAGAAACTTTTATCAAATATTACTTCGTGATGTAAGGAATTGGGTAGGATATTTTCACAATTTTGGCCTCTTAGGAATTTTTTGGGATTTGGTTATACACATTCAAAAGATATATTTAGTAATAATTATTTTTTTCCCAATGTGATACATTTTTTACTAAGTGATAATGTGGTAGACATTGGGAGATAAATTTTTCCTTAAATAATACGCAATGTATAGGTTTTTATAATGCATTCATTTCTAAGAAAATGTTAATTCTTTTGATTTTAATTTCAGAAATTCCCAAATCCCATAATGTTTGGATTCTGAAAGTATAACATTTTAATTTTTAGAAAAATAAAAAATGTACCAACAAAAATACATTGTATATGGATAGTGGATGTTTACAACACATGACTGGTAATAATAAAATCAATGAAAAGATTATCAAGATGAAAGGAGGCAAATTGACATTCGGAGATAATGCTCAGGGATAAATTATTGTTATATGTAACGTTGTTCTTATTGGAAAAACATAAATTTGAAATGTTTTATTTGTAAAATATCATAAGAACAACCTCATTAGCATAATTCATTTATGTGATGAATGTCACCTTGTGAATTTTTGGAAGGAAAAATAATTAGTACAAAATTAAAAGGAAGAGTTTATTCTTTCTGCCCATAGGCATGCGAATGTTTATACAGTAAACATAGAATACCTTAGGATCTAATAAATACCTTGACTTAGTGCAATGTAAGATCAATATATGTTATGTAATATAAGACTAGGACATTGAAACCATAGTAACCTATGCAAACTCTCAAAGAAAATACATTATAAGGATATACCAGGGCATATATTTTATTCTTAAAAAGTCTGTGATCCAGGTCAATATAGAAAGAAACATAAATCAAGCTTTAATTCAATCAATAATGTCTCATCATATGATGTGTTACATCTAGTTCGTATGGATCATTTTGGTCTAACACAAACTGGATATATTGAAAGAAAATACTATTTATTTGTTTTAGTTGATGATTTATGTAGATTTATGTGGGTCTATTTTTTAGAAAATAAATATTAATTCTTTTATTATTTTAATCTTTTATATCCCAAGTTAATAATTAGAAAAACCTTCCATTGATATCTATTTATAGTGATCATTGAGGATAATTTAAAAATTACAATTGTTTAACTTTTTTTTAGTAAGAAATGCATTACTCACAACTTCTCAGCTCCAAGAACTCCTCAAGAGATAGGAGTAGTTAAAAGAAGAAATTGAATTATTCAAGAGATAACTAGAACCATGTTGAGTGAATATTCAATTGATAAGATTTTTTGGGCTGAAGATGTTAGTACTTCTCGTTACACTATAAATCGAGTCTTAATCAGGCATTTTCCTAAAAAACACCATATGAATTATGGAATGGTAAAAAACTTTGACATTATTAAATCAATGTATTCAGATTCAATGTAATAATTATTAATACTAAAGATATGGTACTTAAATTCAAACTCTAATCCAATACTTTTTTTCCAAGTCTACTCCACTACTTTTATGTATTATAGTGTTTTTAATAAAAATATTTGTATTGTTGAAAAAAATGAATGTTAAATTTGATGAAACTGATCATTTTGTTTCTAAACCACCCCATCCTACAACCTTGGATTTGTTTTCAAAAAAATTATTTTCAACCATTGATATAATATTCTTCTAATAAGGAAAATATTCATGAAAATATTTCTAAATCATTTACGCCAGAATATTTTCTGCCATATATTGATGAACATGTTTTACAAATCCCAAATCAGTCGTTTCATAGGAATCATCCTTATGATAGTATCATTGGTGATATAAATCAAACTATTAGGACTATAAATTCATTGAGAAATTATGAATAACATCTTTCATTCCATTCCCAATTAGAACAAAAAATCCTTGATGAATTATTAGGTGATGATGATTGGATTAAATCCATGCATAATGAGCTAAATGAATTCAAAATGAACAAAGTATAGACCATGGTTGAAAGACCTAAAGAAACTACTGTAATTGGAGTAAATGGGTATTTAGAAATAAATGTGAAGAAAATGGAATCATAGTAAGAAATAAATCTAGATTGATTTCTAAATGCTAAAATAAATAAAAAGGAATATACTATGAATAAACCTATGATCCAAGAGCTCAACCTGAATCAATTCTCATTTCACATTCTATTGCAGCATTCTTTAATTTAAAACTGTTTCAAATGGATGTGAAGTGTGATTTCATTAACTGATATGTTCAAGAGCATGTTTATGTTGAATATCCTCTTGTATTTGAGGGCAAAAAACATCCTAATAATGTTTTAGAATGTAAAAAATTCTTATATGGACTAAAAAATCCCCTAGAGCCTAGTATGATGGTCTTATCTGATTTTTGTTACAAAATAATTATGTTAAGGTAACTAATGATCCAACTCTTTTTAAAAATTAAGATAAGGAAAATGTTTTAATTGTTCATATATATTATGATGACATTATATTCATATCAACTCAGAAATATTTAACTGATTCGTTAGATAATCTCATGAAATCTATATTTGAGATGTGTACAATGGGTGAGATAACATTTTTCCTAGGTTTTCAAATTTCTCAAAAACCAGAAGGAACTTATATATCTCAACATAAGTATATTAAATATCTTCTAACACTACTAGAAATTCGGGCTATATCTACAGTTTAAAACTTTGGTTATAGGTCCTCAAACCGTGGTTATAGGTAATAGCAATGGTATGTGAAACCATGGATATGTTTTCTGTGGATATAGGCCTAAACTTATAGCCATGGTTTGGAACTGTGTCTATAGGTCTAAAACCACGGTTCGAACTGTGGCTATAGGTATACATCCACAGTTCAAACCATGGTAATATCCCTATAGAAATGGTTTAGAACTGTGGCTTTACAAGAGGAGGGACATAATATATTGCCACCGTTAGAAACTGTGCATTAGACTTATAGCCACAGTTTTTAACTATGGCAATAGACATATAGCCACCAATAAAAACTCTGGCTATAGGGACTACAAAACCATAAAAATAGCCCCCACCCCCTGCACAGCCCCCCCTGCAGTAGCATACCCCCTAAGGACCCCTCCTCCTGGACATTGGACACCCCCACCCTACATAAACCCCCTCCCCTGGACAACCCCCTGAACTACCCCCCCCCCCCCCATAAAGCCTAACTCATGGATAGACCTGGACCCCCCCCCCCCCCAAATAGACCCTAAACACCTCCCCCCAGACCCTGGACACCCCACAGACAGACCCTGGACACCCCCCTGACAGACCCTGGACACCCCCCATGATAGTCCTTGGACACACCCCCCAGACCCTGGACAGATCCCCTTGGATAGCCCAAACCCCCACTCCCCTGGACAGCCACCCCCCCACCCTCCTGGACAGACCCTGGAACCCCCCACCCCCAGAACCTAGAAACCCACCACACCCCCAGACCCTAGACACCCCCCAAACCCTGGACAGATCCCCCTGGACAACCCAAACCTCCACTCCCCTGGACAGCCACCCCCACCATCCTTGACAGACCCTGGACCCCCCAGATCCTGGACACCCCCCATACCCCCAAGTCCTGCCCCCCCACCATGCCAGTTTCCCATCCCCCATGCCCCTGCCATCCCCCACTTTTACCCCCCCTACCAGGCCCCACTTGTAGCCCCCTACTATCCCCCACTTGCACCCCCTTACAGTTTCCCCCTACCCCCTGCCAGTCCACTCTAAATTAAATTATACATGAAAGCTACTTACATAATAAGATTTAAACAAATACAAATATAAAAAAGCACATAACTGCATTTACATGAGTCTCCCTATAAGAAAAACTATTAAATAAGTCTGGAACTAGCTCACAAGTACCTACAACACATGGTGGAACATAGTAGTGCTCATCCCCTGAATATATGGTAAAACAAAACATCATAGAATTTTCCCAAAGAATATAACTCAATAAATAGGAATATTGCAACCCCCTGCTGGACCCCCCGGATAGCCCCCTCCCCCCCCCCCTCCACCCATTACTGGACATCAGCCCCCCTACACATCCCTTGCACATAACCTAAGAGATCCTTAGTTAAGAAGATTGACCAAGCAGGTGAGCTTCAGGCTTTTCCTTTAGGTGTACCTACCAAATCATAACCTGTAGAGGATGATTTACCTAGTTTTGAGAGATTTGTTCCCCCAGAGCCTTTAGATTTTGTATTCGTAGTATATTTATAATATTTTATAGAAATAATTCTTTAAGTTTTAAGTGGAATTTTGAGTTATAACAAACCTCCTATTGTTGCATCTATATCTATTGCTCCACATCCCTCGGCTTTAGTTGATTCTAATTCGATCTAGTCTATAGTCAAATAGTATCTCCATGTTGTTATAGGTTATTTTCATTAATCTCGTCACGATTAATTGAGGAAGACTCTGTAGAATGGGTTTTCATGGAATATGTTGACCACTTGAAAGTTATGAAAACTCTACTCAAGCTATTCATAGAGGGGAAGATTTCTTTAGTAGTATGGAGAGATGAGAAAATATTATTACAGTGCTTTTCATTTTTATGAATCCTCTCCTATAAGTATCCAATACTCTAGTGTTTTCCGGCTAGAAGTCAAATGTTCAAAAGTAAAGTTGAAATTCCGCACTGCTACAATGGTCAAAGTTGCGGGCCACAATAATTTGGGCCAACCGAATCAGGATACATCAATCCAACAATCTCCCTTATTGCATCCCTTGATGAGAAGGAGGTTAAGAGTTCCCTTTTTTCTCTAAATCATTAGAGTGTGGCTGCTCCTGATGGGTTCACAAATTAATTCTTTATGATATACTGGGACATAGTTTGTGATGAGCTCCTTAATGCTATGAAGGAGTTCTTTAACCATGCCTCAATGACCTATGGAATCAAATCCAATTTTATTGGCCTGATTCTAAAGAAGGAAAATGTTGTGGATGTAATGGATTGCAATCCTATTTCAATTGGGAATACCGTTCCAAAAATAATTTTGCAAATTATTGCTATGAGGATAGGTTACATTTCTTTTGGGTTTAACTCTTCAAAACAGCCCTCTGGATAGACCTTGGACACCCCACATGGAAAGACCCCCTAGAAACCCCACATGTACCCTGCCCCCTGCCATACAGACCCCCCTGAAACCCCCCACCCCCCGGATAGCCCTTGGACACCCCACTGACACCCTGCCCTGTAGACCCCCCCCCCACCTCGGACAGCCCTTAAACACCCCCTGGACTACCCCACCTAGACACCCCACCTTCACCCTCCCCCTACCTTACAGACCCCCAGAACCCCCCCCCCCCTGGAGAGCCCTTGGACACCCCACCTAGATAGCCCCTCCATGAAAATTCTATAGCCATCAGTACCGTCACTTCATTATGAAATAATTCTAAATGAACAATGTGTTGAAACTTTTCCAAGAATAGTCTTTTTTTGGCTTAGTCTGAATAATAGACGTCCACCACTTATAACTCAGACCTTCTAGAATGATGGTTACAAAAAAACCTTACGATACTCATAAATATAATGTTGGATAAAAATATCCACAACCTTCAATACCAAAACCATTTCACCCTAAGAATATTGTTACCCAGGAATTATTATGGGGCTACCATCTTGATTCTGGGGTTCTTAGGTGTGACTTCAAGGTCGATTTATTCAATGATTTTGATTCTGTTGGGTGGGACTTCTCATGGGATGCTTTGGATAGTCTCATCTTACTGTCTAGGTTCTTGTATTGGGTTAAAAGATATATCTCAACCCCAATGTTCTCGGTGAACATTAATGGTAGTTTAAATGGATAATTTTCGGGGGGAAGTGGCTCAGGAAAGGGGATCCACTTTCGCCCTTGATTTTTGTGATTTTCATGGATTTTTTCTCGTGTATCCTGGAATGGAGGAGGCTGGGGTCTGGGGCGGTGGCTGGTGTGGGATGGAGTGGTCGGTGCGGGCCAGAAAGTAAGGCAGCATGGGGGATGTAAGGGGGCTGGTGCGTGCTGGAATAGGTGGCAGGGTGCTGGTGTGGGGTGGATTGCAGGTGGCTGGGGGTTGTTGGGTTTGTGGAAGGGGCTGGTGCGGGCTGGGATGTAGGTGTCCAGGGCCTGGTGAGGGCTGGAACAAGTGGTTGGGGCTGTTTTTCAGGTGGAAGAGGGCGTACATAAGTGTTTTACATAGGCTGGGGTGGTGGTTGGTGTGGTGGCTGGTGAGGGCTGGATTGCAGGTGGCTGGGGGCTGCTGCGGGCTCGAATGCAAGTGGAAGGGTGCCGGAATGCTGGTGGAAGGGGGCTGGTTGCAGGAGCTAGGGGGATGGTGTGGGCTAATTTGAAGGTGGTAGGGGGGCTGTTGCGGGCTGGAATGCTGGTGGTAGCAGGCTGAAATGAAGGTGGAAGGGGGCTGGTGTGGGGTGTATGTGGCTTGAGTAGGTCCAAATCAAAGCATTACCAAGGCGTGACCGCGGCATGTTGGCCTAGTCAAGCGACATCCGCGGGGAAACATCTTCCAGCCAGGAGTGAAGGGAGAGGGAGGAGGTAAGGCAACGTTCCAGCCATCTCCCCTCCATCAGAAATTGTGATTAGTCAGTCTCAACATTGATCACAAGACTCATAGAATACTATCACTGCAAACCCATGCGGGGTGTCGTCCTGGTGCAGACCCCAATCACAGCCTTAATACGGCGTGACTATGGTGTGTTGGCCTGGTCCAGCGACAACCACGAGGTATCATCTTCCGGCCAGAAGCGAATGGAGCGGGAGGAGGCCGGGAAACATTCCGACCATCGCCCCGCCGGTAGAAATCATGATTAGTTAGTCTCATCATTGATCACAAAAATCATGGAATACAATCAGTGCGAACTACCACAGGGTGTCGTCTTGGAGCAGAGCTAAATCATGGAATGACCGTGGCATGACCGTGGCATGACCACGGCATGACCTAGATGTGTTGGCCCGGTCTAACGACATCCGCGGGGCAGCATCTTTCGGCCAGGAGTGAAGGGAGCGGAAGGATGTGGGCCAACATTCCGGCCATCCCCCGCTGGCGGAAATTGTGATTAGTCAGTCTCAACATTGATCACAAGACTCATGGATTACTATCATTGCAAACCGCCATGGGTTGTCGCCATTGAGTAGAGCCAAATCATGACATTACTGCATCGTGACCGTGGAGTGAACGTGGCATGACCGCAGTGTGTTGTCCAGGTCCAGTGACACCCGCTGGGCATCATCTTTCAGAAAGTAGCGAAGGGAGCAGGAGGAGGAGGGGATACATTCCAGTTGTCGCCGCAGTGGAAAAAATTGTAATTAGTCCATTTCAACATTGATCACAATACTCATGGAATACTATCACTGCGAACTACCGTGGGGTGTCATCTTGGAGCAGGGCCAAACCACGGCGTGACCGCGGCATGACCGCGGCGTGTTCTCCCGTTCCAGCGACATCCTCTAGGCAACATCTTCCATCTAGGAGTGAAGGATCGGGAGGAGGTGGGGTAACATTCTGTTCATCTCCCTATCGACATAAATTTGGATTAGTCAGTATCAACATTGATCACGAGACACATCGAATACTATCACTACGAATAGCCACGGGGTGTCGTCCTGGAGTAGGGACAAATCACGTCATTACTGCGGTGTGACCGCGGCATGACTGCGGCATGACCGTGACGTGACTGCGGCGTTAACTCAGCATGACCATGGCGTGACCACCACATGGTCGTGGAGTGTTGGCCCGGTACATCGTCATCCGCAGGAAAGTATCTTCCGGCCATGAGCGAAGGGAGCATGAGGAGTTGGGGAAACATTCCGAACGTCGCCTCGCTGATAGATGATAGAGCATATCAACTATTTAATATGCTATAACATGGGATCACCAGAGAAGGATGTATCGAGCGGAACAATGAAGAAACTTCTAAAGGGAATGAAAATGGCAGATAAGAATCATACACCCAACACAAACCATTTAGAAATACATTCACTTTTCCTAAACATGGAAATTTTATTTATAATATTCAAAGAGTGAAAACAAAAGTGTCATGGTCAAGGCATATGCCTTCTCGGGTAATTTCATTTGATTTAAAGGAGTTTGATAAGCCAATTTATATTATTCAAAGAAAAAAAACTAATTATCCAAAAAACAAACACCAAAACGAGGCATATGAAAGAATCAAACCAAATCTAAACATGATACAAATAACTATCACTACTCTTTGGTTTACAAGGCAACATACATTTTCTTGAAGGTTTTTATTATAAAATCATGGCATTGATTTATCACACAATACATTTAATTATATATAAAATTTATTCGAAAACTCATTCAGCACAAATCAAATGCAATAATTCAAGAAAATAGATCAACATAACAATCATTGTGTGTTTTCACAGACAGTGCACCTCCGTTGGATGGTTTTTATTATAAATACATAACTTTTTTATCAAATGAAACAATTATATTAAAGAACATTTATTAAAGATATGTAATTAAATATAAGTAAGCAGAATTAAGAATGAAGATAAATTCAATTTAAATAATTCATTAATTAAATAGGCTAGAAGAGGGATCCTACCTCAATGTGGAACCAAACCGTCCACTTCAGATCTTGGAGCTTTCTTACTAAAAGTTCCTACTCCCCCAATGGGTATACGCACCTTCACACACATGCAAGGACGCCTAGCCCCTATGCGCACACCCGCATGGCCATGAGCATGTGCAAGGGGATCCTTGCACATCTGCTTATATGCATATAACAGTCTTCACTCAACTGCGTATGCATTTATATATATATACATGGGCACACATATCCCCATACGTGCATAATCACTACCATGGTTGACTATACACATAACGTGGGGATACCACATACATATACATTCTTACCTATGCACACTCAGGAGAGTCTCCCTAGACATGGATACTTGAAAACAATGAGCAGGGATCAACGCACTACATGAAGGATATTAGGAACATTAAAACACATAAAGGATGAAACATAACTATTGAGAAACCAACCAATGTCATTACAGACTTTCCACGATTGGGAGAACCAAATCCACCTGAACCAACATGAAATGATCCAACGACCTATTAAAAACATAATATGGAGTCAAAAACAAAAAAAAAATCCCAAATACATGATGTGAGAGACAAGTAGTAATCATATCATCTTACCATGGATCAAATCCAGTGGACTGAATCAATCTGAACCCCATTATCCCCCAATCACAGAATATAATTACCATTTGTCCACAGAAAGAAGTAAAAGACCTAACTGGACAATGAAATAAATAAAATAAAATAAAAACGAAAATAAAACATACATGTCTCTGGTGATTATACATGTCACCGCTCCACATATAAGAACCACAATGCCCCATGGAAAAAATCATGTTCCTGAAAGCAAGGGAGAAATAGATCCATGTTTCAAAATGATACTATCAAATAGTACATTACTATTAATTAACAATTATTCTTACTATTAATGGTATATAATTAGTTTGGCTTGAGTTTCAGCTTAATTTGGTTTTGTTTGATACATGTTTTTATCCCACCTGATAATAAAAGTTTACTAGAGGACAAAATTTCTAATCAAATAGAATATATAATAACAAAAAATGGATCCACACCTATGAATAAGGTTGAACATGATAAGAAATAATGTTTGATCATATAGTCCGATGAGTTATAAAAGGATAAACCCAAAAAATTAAAAACATTCATAGTTCTCTAATTTCTCAAGTGAATATGAAATTTTAAAACAATAATAAACATGTGAAAGTAGGGAAAACCATGTTTCCACAACATAAATGTTTAGAATGTGTGAAATAAGAAAGCGCAAAGAAAATCAAACACTTTTGAGCTATAAAAAAAAGTGCTCCAATGTTGAGAAAAAAGCCTAATAACGTAGGAGTTGATAAACCCACCTTATTACCATACTTGTGGATATAAAACAACACTCAAATGGAAATTTCACATAACACACACTTCACATATATATATTTTTTGAAGGAAAATAATTTATCAAAATGAATCATTCATATAGTGTTGTTATTCCACTAAAAAATCAACATGGAGAAAATACGAAAATACGTTCTTCTTAATCAAATCTCTGAAAAAGTTTCAACACTTTTCCCATGAGTTAATGCCATTTTTTTAGGGAAATTTTCATCAAGATAACACTTTATAATTTAAGAAAATATGGTTACCCATTCAGCCTACCCCCTGCCCCCCTCCACCCACCCCTGCCCCCTACCTTCCGCCACCCTCTCCCCTGCCCCCTACCCCCTGCCCCATGGCCCCATGGCCGCTACCCCCCTCCACCTTTCCCCTTCCCCCTACCCCCTCCTCCCAACCCCCTAGCCTACACAGGCCCCCTGCACCCCCTTCCCCCAAGCCTGCACCACCCGCTAGCCTGCACCAGCCCCCTCATCCTACACACACCCATGTGAGTCAAAAAAATCTTTGGAAATTCATGTGGTGTC
Source organism: Viscum album (assembly GCA_963277665.1). NCBI lineage: Eukaryota > Viridiplantae > Streptophyta > Magnoliopsida > Santalales > Viscaceae > Viscum > Viscum album. The sequence goes on along the minus strand of OY728167.1, from coordinate 510,637,522 downwards.
AAAAATTAGTGGATTAAGGATTAAAATTTAAAGCATAAATTCAATAATGTCCAAAAAGATATATAAGCATAAACTACCACAAGAGTATCCTTATATATACGCTCGCATGCATAAGCATGGACTATGTTTTGTTGATGGTTTTCTGCATAACATGCATCCCTATCCATAGACATAGCCTATCATGAGAAATAGTACACACAAGAAATCCAGTTCTTGTGAAGACATTGAGCCAAATAAAACCTCATAAAGATATATTAGGAATGAGTTAAAATAACAAATGGGATGAGAAGAATGCCTAGGGAGGAAGCTATTTCAGAAGGACCATCAACGTTTGAGAAATAATATTTGAAAAACCAGGTCCAATGGAAATGTACTCCAAAAGCATTTACTAAAAAGAAAAACAAAGTGGTTATCGAATGAAAGGACCAAAAGTAGTATTGCGTTGAAATTGATTGTAATTACCTCCCAATTTCATCAAGGATTATGATGTTTAATTGTGTCTTATAGGCATCCATAAATACCTGAAAAGAACAGGTGAAAAAAATTAATAAAATTATTCATTATGCATGTTGCAAATTAAATAAGAATAAACAAATGGAAACGTAATTGATTTTAAACCTTGACAATTTCTGCACATTTACTAGCCTCGCTCACCCCAATCACTAATTCAGCTGAAACATTGCCATATAGAACCCAACAAAAAATGAAAACACAAATAGATGCAAGTCCATGCATTTGAGAATGAAAGGAAAAAATGAGAATTATTAAAATACACTTACAAAATTAACATATGTGAAATCACATTCAATAAAAATGGTTCATGAACAACCCCTTTCCCCTTGCACACCCCCCTGTACACCCCACCACTGCCCCCTACCCCCACTGCCCCATTACACACTCTCTTTCCCCCTGCCCCCTTATAATGGAATTGAGTAATTAGAACATAAAAAAAACAATTTATCACAGTATTTCCATGACACACCAATAAAAACACAAAAAATGGTTACTAATGTCTTGCAAGAAATGGTATTAAATAATCATTACCTCTTGAATTTTATATTCAAGTCAATATCGACTACAAGTTGGGGGAGTAAATCAATTGAATCAGCTATGTTTTATTGTTGGTTCTCTGTATAGAATGCATCCCTATCCTACACACCAATACAAGTCATCAAACTCACAATATGATCAGTGAAACTAATAGAGGGGCCGCCTCAAGAAAAAAATGTAAAATTGGACTAAATACCGTCAGAGGTGTTCTGGATGAGATAGATGGGCTCCCTCATAGTAGCATCATCGAGGAGGTATGATGGTCGCATCCGAGGAGGATAAAATTCAACAAAATAATAATAAAACTTAACTACCACATAAACAATATGTAGAAACAGTTAGAAACACCGCAATACAATTCAGTATTAAAATAATAAATTCTCATTTCATAATAAAATTACACATATTAAAAATCAAAAAATATAATTCACATCAATAGAGAGTCTCAATATCAGTATCATCAGATTCATGATTACCCTCATCCACGCCTCCTATAGAAACACCATCAACACCTCTCACGCCACCAATATCATCATCGACATCAGCATCGGTACCAAAACTGACATTGGGACTGGCTCCGGCTACATCTCTGGCTCCAGCTCAAGCTCTAGCTACACCTCCGGCTCCAGATACAACTCTGGCTCCACCAGCAAAACTCATCTACATCAAACATGCTTCAACCACAATAACTACTTCTGTTGAACGTATAGATAAAATGGCAGACATAACATTATTTATATTTTCAAATAACACCTTTTCGTCTTTTTGAGTTGCTTCTTTGATTTCAGAATTCATCTATTCCACTGTGACAAACTAGAACATGTACTCGAAGAATCATTTTCAGTAGACCAGTATCGACATGGTACAATCTTCTTCCCAGGTCGACAATGCACTTTGCCCTGATGCTCATCTCCTAATACATTATGTAGATGATTGTTTGGGCCTAAATTATCGGACTTTTTTTCTACCATTGTCTCCAATTCTTTCGGTTGATTGATATATAACATAAATTAAAATGATAAAATAAAATAAGTAATTAAATTCAGTCAAAATAAAATAAATCGAAATATACTTACAATCGCCTTCTAGGTGTCAGTATTTGGCACAATACCATATTTATTTTTTCTACTTATACAAAACAATGTAGAGTGAGTAACGTGACCCTTGTTATTCAATTATTTCTTCTAGAAAAAAAAGAAATAAATCTAAATTTTAAGTCAAAAAAATTACACTAAACCAAGATAAATATTTTAAATATTAAATTACATATGTTTTCTTATGATTTAGGATTGAAGTGTGCCCTACAGTATAAAAATGTTTCATTCCACTCTTATTTATTTTATTTTTGTTTGATTTATCCTATAAAAAAATAATTATATAATTTTATTAACAAAAATAAAACACATTTTCAAATAAATCAATGAATATATATATAAATTTAACAAACACCTTAAACTCTTGACTCTTCAAATAGCTGATAATCTCTTTGTATTGTGATATTGGGAAATTAGGAATCACTGGTACTTCTTCAAGCTCCATGCCAACACTATTTTTCCAACCAAGATATAAGTCATACTTGTATGCTCACCACATTTCACCTAAATCCATTAACCTTGCAGCCTTGGAATTTTTTCCATCTGGAAAATTATATCAGAGCTACAATGGAAAAAATATTTGTTAAGAAAATATCATAAATTAATATATATACGAGGTGATTAACATTACATACATTTATCTCTTCCCATGAATTTTTCTTTATCTGTCCTCCAACTTCCCACCAACTTATTGGTTGAATCGGAATGATAATGGTGTGTCTAGAAAGTGTTCCCATAATGATTTTACATTTCGTACCTTTTTTTAATTATATCTTTTTCCTCATTGTATTCAACAATGATTTTCATGTGTCGATTCCAAACCTCTCGCATTTTTGTGCGGCCTTGTATTATAATGGAGACTAGAGCTAATCGTGAAAAAAAAGTAAAAAAGGATAATAATATATATGAATTTATCATTAATAACTAACAATAATGTTTAAACACATACCAGAAGATGGAGGATCTTCTGACCACTGAATTGTAGCGTCCAGAGGGGGAGTAGCCTCTATGGTAGGTGGGCTATCTACAGTAGGATTACTCTATATATTAGATGGATAACCCCGTATAGATGAGGGTGGATATGGATATGGATATGGCGATGGGATATATGGGGGTGCAGTTCCCTGTACAGTTGACGGTGGGAATGGAAAATAAGGAGGGATGTGAGTATGAGAACTAATATCCGATGTGGTTGCGAGCCGAAATGGATATAGAAAATGTGGGCATGGATAATATGGAGGTGGAATAATGGAAGGATGACCTTCTGGTGACTCAAGTAGCATAGTTGTAGGCTAAAATATAGAATCCATACCCCCACCATACTATCAGCCTCTGTAGTGTAATCCAACCATTTCCTCAACGAATTAGCCTAAAATAACATAGATGATAAAATTAAATGAACGATAACAAGATAAATAATATGAAAGAAAATAATATTCGAATATAAATTGTACTTACAGTGTTGGCCAAATGAGACATATGTTGTTCATTTCATCGTATTCTTCTATTTCTTATAATATCATGATATTCAGTCATTTTAACCTTTAAATTTAAAATAATATTCTAATATAAATAGAAATAATGAAAAATGTTAAATAATACAATTGTATCATAAAATAGTGACATACATTTTCAATGGGATATTTATATTGATAAAATATAATAGTAAATTTGATATCACTTATGGATGTTTAAAAAAACATACAATATTATGATAATATCAGGTAAATACTTACAAATGTATCAACGTTCTGTGTGGTCTGGGACAATTTCTGGTTAAAAATTTGTTCTAGAAATTGTGTCATCTATGTCATCAAATGCAACATTCAAAAAAATACTGATAGGTTAATCCACAACATCATTGTCATCCATGTATTCATCAAAAATATGACTTGGAATGACATCAAAAATAACACCATATTATTATTGTAACCGGTCGGTTACATAAAACACATGTCCATCTTGTGACACAAGAATATAAGGTTCATCGGTGTGAAGCTGGAAATTCATATCAACCACTCTAAATCCAGAGTTATCAATATGCATTCCTTGTAGTGTCATTGAATCAAACCACATACATTTCATCATTGCTACGCGACCATGTATATAGTAATCTAATAAAATGATTATTTCAACAACACCATAATATGATATATTTTCTGACCAAGGTTGTCTATCTAATGCACTCTCATACCAATTTGTTGTGGCTATTATCATGACACCGTCATGCTATGCTTCCATTTTTTTGCACATATATTTATAAAAATTTAAATCCATTGACAACCATTTCTTTAAAATCACTTACCACAACATTTGGAACAAAGGATAATGATCTTATGTCATGTGATACTTCATTCATTGGTAGATTAAATACATATAAGATACCAACATTGTATATTAAACTGAGACATGTGATTATGTTATGAGAAGAAGAAAAAAATATATTACATGTGACTTTAACCAAGAAGCAAATTCTTTGCCGTGCAGCAGTTCCTTCTTCATAATAGATAGATAGTGATGTCTCTTTTTTATAATTTGTAAATGTCATCTACAATTATAAAATCTTAAAATGTTAGAATATATAATGAAATAACATAATTAAAAAATGCATATTTTTTAGTTTACATACTTGATATAATCATCTAGCACACCACAATTGAATAATACTATACTATAGCCATTTCCCACTCTTCCATGCTTAATGTACACAACGGGTATGATCCAGATATCCCCCCTATATGGGGAATTCAAGGAAATGCAGGCTCAATGGGATCATATTGCTTATCTTTAGTTATCATAAGTTGATTAGACCTTGTGGTGAAGTTAGCCAAGTATGATGAACATAAATCCATGCATTCTTGTGCCTAATAACATTTCACAATAGAGCCTTCGGGGTGATATTTATTTCTCACATAACATTTCAATGTAAACATCAATATATCTGTAGGATACATCCCCTAACTCAAAACAATACCACCAAAAAGAACTTATGTGGGAAGATGCACAGTCAAATGTAACATACATGTGAAAATTGACGGCGGGAAAATTTTCTCCAAGCCGCAAAGAATAATCAGTTCATCTTTCTACAATTTTTGAACAACACTTCTAATCAGTATTTTGGCACAAAGGTCTCGATAAAAATGACATAACTTAATCACATCAACTCCATAATTATGTGTAAGTAAATGTAGAATGGAAATCAGAATTAACTCATGTAACAAAACATGGTAATCATGGGTTTTAAGATATTTTAGTTTCACATCTTGTGTATTCACCCTTTTCGAAATATTACTTCAATAACCATATGGAACCTTCAAACATTCCAAGTCCTAAAAAAATTGTTTATTATCCACATTTTTCATTGAATAACAGTAAATAGGGACTTTCCACATATTTTGACCAGTTAACTAAGGATTATGTTTTAATCTTATACCCCAATCTGTCAAATCATGACGATATCACAAATAGTCTTTTGTTTTGCCTTTGACATTAAAAATAGCAGCAAGTAACACCTCAATTTTTTTTTCTCGATTTGAATTACATCAAAAAAATGACCCAATAAGTTCGATGAACAATATGGAAACTCAAAGAATAGGATTTTCTATCTATAATTGTAATTGGAATTCGAATTAACATGTTTTCTCTTTCTGATATTTGATTGAATTTTGCCAAGAACATAATTCAAATCATCAAGTTCTTTGACAATATCATTTCCTGACATTCATTGAGTTGTCTCATTTGTCTCGACGGAATTATCGAACTGTCTTCGATTTTTCCTGTATGGATGATCCATTGGTAGAAATCACAAATGCCCTGTGAAGCTGAAAGTTCATAGAAACATTAATCTTCAGAAACGTGTATTTTTGATAAAAATAGGGCATGATAATTTCTCCTTATTACTCCAACCAAACATCATTTTGTAGGCTAGAAAATCATTTATCATCCATAATAAAGCTACATGAAACATAAAGTACTCTTTCATGAATGAATTGTACGCCTGTTCCCCAACAATACAAAGCTCCATTAAATTTTCTATTAATGGCTGCAAGTATATATCAATATCATTTGCAGGATCACTGGGTACAGATATTAATATAATCATGATAGAAAACAGCTTCTTCATACTCATCCATGAACGAAAGTTATAAAATTGAATGATAATTTTCCAAGTACTGTCTACAGTATGCATTTGGAGAAATAGGTTGAAACCATCACAGGATAATCCAAATCTTACATTTCGTGGGTCAGCTGCAAAATCATGATGTAACCTATAAATTTGTTTTCAAGACAACCTGTTTGTAGGATGCACTACTTCATCATTATCTTTGTTTCTTTCATCATCATTCCATCTCATATTATTTCCCATTTGTTCTAACATAAAATGTTTTTGAAGCCAGGGAATTACAAAGAAGTGCCACATCGCTTTCTCTACTATGCGAGATTGGGTTTCGTCTTTATTATTATTCCACCATGATGTGCCACACTCTTTCCACTGACTTAACTCTTCATTTTACTTCCAAAATAGAAAACAATATTTGTGGAAAGAATAAATCTTAATAGATCAAAATCCAAATTTATCAACCAACATTGATGCAAAGTAAATATTTTCTAGAATACATGCATCATCAAGAAGTAAATCCTTAATAAATGTATGGAGATAGTCAACTGCCTTATTACTAAATCCATACATATATTTTCAATGATATAATCGCATTTAAAACTCATGTTTTCTCATTTTTTCACATGCCTGATATACTGGATTATTTTCATCTTCCATCATCTTTTTAACACTCTTAATGTCATCATCCAGATTAATAGATGAAAACTGTGTTCTGTTATTCATTTCCCCTTGCACTGTTCTACATGAGGATATGGATTCAGAAACAATAGAAAACCGATCAGAAATCAGATTTTTCATACCAATCCTTTCCGCTGAATCGATGGCATTCACCACCTGAGCTTTTTCTCCATTGTGATACCACACATGATAATTTTTTTGGAAACATTGTTTAGTGTTATGATAACTCACTTCCTTACAATTTAACCATGGTCTTCCAACATAATCAAAACACGGGCATCAAATCAATCCTCTATCTGAATCATTAGTGAATGAAAATTCTAAGAAATTTTGTAACTCCTTCTGAAATTCATCAGTGATCCAATCAATGTTGTACATTCGGTATATATCCATTCTGAGGCATATAAACATACATTAAATAAATAATCAAGAAAATGACTTAACATTATACGTATTTTTTCATAAGACAATAAGTAACCATCAATACCATGTCAATAAAAAAATAAAAAAATATTATGGTTAAGGGAAATCATAAATGTTTCAAATTATAAAAAATAATGAATAGCCACACCTTTCTACGACCACATAATATTATTTTGGTGTACCTCCAATAGCCACATTAAAACCTGGATGTTTGAATAATGACCTATTATGTTTTTATAGAATTCACTGATTAGAACCCCCTTCTGGACACCCCTCCTACCTCCCTCTTGGATGCCCCCCACCAGACACCCCCTTCCTCCTAGACAGCCCCCCCTGACCCCCATGGACTACCACCTACCCCAGCACCCCAACACCCCTTTCCCCGCTCCCTTCCCCTTCAACATTGCACCCCCAGACCCCTTCACCCTCAGTCCTAGATATCCCCCTCCTCTTGCACCCCCTTCCCCCCTCCCTGCACAATGCCCCCCGGAACCCCCCCCTCCTAAACACCCCTCCCCCTAGACCCCTACACCCCATGCCCCCTCCCTATACACTGCCCCCCATGACACCCACCCTGGCACCCCCCTGCCCTATCCCCTACACACTGCCCCCAACCCCCCCCCCCCCTCCTAGAGAACCCCCTCCCCTTACACCCTCTGCACCCACACCCCTTCTCCCTTCACACTGCCCCCCCCCCCCCACCTCCCACCACCTCCTGGACAACCCCCCTCCCACTGCAAACTACCCTCCCTAGATATCCCCCTCCCCCTGAACCCCCTGCCCCGCTCCCCATGCAACCCTATACCCCCTACTCCCTTCACACTTCCCCCTGCACACTACCCCCTTCTGGATATCCCCCCACTAAGACATGATCACATGTGTTTTTTTTAAATTGGGACAAACACAAAACCAAGGATTAATAGTGTATCGAAACACTTGGTGTTACAAAAAAATTCAATAAATGCACAATATTTATATGCATACACAAAAACAGTTGGTGTTACAAACAATTTTGAATAAATATCGTCAAACTGACTCTTATATAGAGGCAGTAATATTATTCATTTCAAAATAAGTGATGTCCAGAAACGCCTTCAGGTTCATTTAAATGCATTTGAGTAGTTAAAAAAATAGGTGGAATTTTTTTTTCAATGAAAAAAACATCCACTAAAATTCACTAAAAGACAACTTAAATAAGAAATAAAGAAACTCGTATACCAAATCATTTCTCAGAGGTGATAATTTTTTGAGTAGGGCTGTAAAATAGAGCCTTGAAATAGTTTCCCCTTATGATAAGTAGTTTGAAAAACAAATTATGTGTTCTATTTCTAAAAAAACACAAGTGCGTAAATTTCAAGAAAAAAACCACTTTTAAAAACTATTTCAATAAACAATCAGGAAACCCTAACACGAAATCACATATAAAATTTGATAGAAAGATGAATCTCTCGTCAAAGGGATCCAAAAATTGATGGACAGGTGGATTGCGAAGAAATGATATAACATGTTAGAAAGTAATATTTATTTATATATAAGAAAACACAAAATCAATGTATATAGGGATATAATGATAAATAATCATGAATCAATTAATAAAATCACCTAAGGAAAATATCACATATAAGATAAAATCATGGTAGGAAACCCACATATCATGGCATATTCAAGGTATTTGAATCTCTATGTTCCCAGAATGATAACCGAAATAATATGTTCATTCCAGGAAACCTGGGGATAAAATACCTTAATATCATAAATCTATATGTAGAATAATTTAAATCAATTACTCAAGGTGAAATCATATTCAATTTTAATAAATATCAATAAGACCACAGTCTCATCACTGAACAATTAGTCTTTTCCCCTTGCATGGGTTGAACACTCCCAGACGTGATTATTTACCCTGAACTGACACATTCTTAGAATAATATCTAATATAAAAAAAAATGCATGATAATATAAAAAGAAACCTATTATACCACTTTGTAAATTACAAACCCATGATCCACTAAAAATATCCCCAAGGTAGTTAGATACATGGCTACATGAGTGCCACCACATATGTCAGAGGCATCCGAACAATAGTGAGTGTATATATATGGCACAATAGAGAGTCTGTAACCTTATAAAAATAGTATCATATCACTATAAAATAAATACATAAAAAATAAGTAGTATTATATATGAATGACATAGAATCTAATGAAAACAATAACTGATATAGAGAAAAATATCATCAGCATTAAACAAATGTGATGGTACACAGAAATATGTCCCAAACCCCAACTACTGATAAATCCCAATATTAACAAGTTCAATAAGATAAAAACTAAGATAATAATCAGCTATAACAAATAAAATCCTAAATAAAGCATCTCCTTTCTAACTCCTCTTTAACCCTAGAAGAAACCCCTTGGGGACACATTAACCAGAATAGAGATCCTGGCACTACGCAGGTTAGACCAAATCCAATCAATGAACCTCTGTGAAAACACATTCATTTTCATAATAGAAAAAATGAAAATCCATTTTATTTTATAATAATATTTTGATATATCAAAATTCAAAGACATATTACCACCCTATACCTTCCTCTTCACGATATTCACAAATTTAGAAGCATTGTAGAGGAAATTATGAATGTTTCTCCAAGGGAAAAAACTCAACCTGATTTTTAAAAATAAAACCCTTAGCAATCTCACCCATCCTCTGCATCATGAATTATCTAATGTCCTTTGGTATAAAAAACCCAGTATAAATAGTCATAAATCTATTATATACAGAGCAATATCTTTCTTTGGGATTTAAACAATGATGTTGGAGTTCACCCAAAAAGTCATTGATGTAAGAATAAAAAAAATCCCACACAACAATTATTACCTCAAGATGAAGAATGTCCCATTAAAAACATGAAAAAAGTTTTGTCAAGACATATGGTCCATCAACACCATCCATATTTTATTATAAGAGAGATGTATGAATCTTCATTTTCACATGGGGCCTCAACTAGCCTTCTATTCTAAATATCATCAATTCATGGTTCATTTAATTTGAACAGTTATTCAGTTTCTCCATCTCCATTATCCGAGTAAATCTCCTAAAAATAAAAATTCCTGGTATTTGTCATTTCATTCTTAGAACTAAACATATTACTATTAATTTCTTTAGAAGTGAGACTCCTCACGTTTTTATCTCTATGCATGCTATAAAAGAAAAGTGAATTTAGACTCCCCTTCTTCATCTAACAAATATTAAATTTATTATTAGAAAAGTTCTATTTTAGAGTCAGGATAAAATCTATTTTTGATATGGATTTTATCTCCTCATGAGAGGGCACATCTTGAGGCATGTTTTTTTGTGCGAAAATAATCAGATGATATTAACCCTCCTTAATGTCACTATTGTGATTAAAAAAGGATTCTTTGCTCTATTCTTTTAGTTTGGACATTACAATATTAAACTTGCAAGTTAGAATATGTAGAGGACTTCCCAAAAATTCAATCTTCCTAGAATCCAATATGATTTATCTACATCCTGGCACAACTAGCCATGAATTTTTAAACATGAAAAGAAGTGGGGTGGACCTTGATCTATTAATATAGAATTAAATTAATAGACCATGATCAGAATTAAATGTTGGAAGGGTGAGTCTAGATATCTCAATTTCACTATTCCATTCATCCAATTACACAAAGCACCTATCCAATAAACTTTACAACCTCACATTTTAAGTATATTGACTCCATGATTAATCAACTCCAGATATGTCAAATTTGGCCAAGACGCATTTATCAATACAAGAAAAAAATTCACTAGCTGAGATTTTATAGAAATTAGTACTAGTTTTTCAATCAGGCCTCAAAATATCATTAATGTTGCCACGAAAAATCCAACTCCTAAAAATACTCTTTGAGATGGATTCCAGATTTATTAAATGATATCTTTGTCTTGTATATAAATTGAAGGCATAGACAAAAGTCATAGAAATAGTAGTATTACCAATGAAAAAGGATATTTTCACTCACCGGTGATCATTATGGAAGGAATTTATAGTGACACTATCATTATTAAGAACCACCTAGGACTATGTGGAAGCATCAAATTGATAATTAGAAAAAAATGAGTAACCGAATGATTTACATTTGAATTCCATCCAATTCTCAAACTTTAATCTTGGCGTGGTAAGACTAATCAGTATAGGTTTTTTTCACAATAATGTGCCTAAGGGTTTTAACCATGGGAGAGTTCCCAAGCCCTTGGAAGTTATAAAAGATGAAATTCATTACATAGAAGACCATATCCTATTACTAGGCCTATCATAACATTGTTTCCTTACATTAACAAAACCAACAGTTTCCAAAACCTCTTCACCCATATCATCAATTGCATCAGTAGATGAGGGGTCACACAGGTCCTGTTCGGATGGGGAAAACTCATTGTCATATCCCGAAGAGGATTCAGTACTAAGGGAATTGAACCAGTTTGTTGATTAAATAGGGGTAAAATGTAGGCTTCCAAGTATTTTCCTCCTTGAAATCATTGATGAAATAACTATTGATAAATCACTACTGTGCTAATAACCATCTCCATGAAATCATGTAAGATAATTATCCTACTCAGTAGAAAATTTATTAACTCCAAAGGAACCAGAAAATAAGTCAATTCTCTAGATAGGATCCTGATCAAAATCTAGATTAGGACAAGAATAATCAACTTTATTTGTAAGTAAAGTAGGTGGTGGTTCCTCATCATTGACAACACATGAAGCCTTCCATGGTGGTAAAAATTACCTCCTCGAGATCTATAACATTTAAATGTTTATTTGGTACTGAAGTATTGGACTTATCAATTTCCATATCATTGTCACCTTTACTAGTATTGAAATAGTTACCAGATTGGGTTCCTTAACAATGATATCCTTAACTTGTACTGAAGCATTGGCCAGATCAGGTTCCATCTCATCGGAATACTTCGCAAGTGCTGAAGTAGTGGCATGTTCAGGTTCTAGATTGACACCCTACATAAGATATGAAGTAGTGAGCTACTCAGTGGAAAAACACCTTAACTAGATACCATGATAATATTATCAGTAGTAGCATCGATATGACCAGACTCATCTATAGTATAGACAACAACAACATAATTAGAGGAATTATCACATTAGTTCTCTTAGAAACATCCAGGATAGGATCACCCTTGTATCCAACCCCATGACAAGGGGCCTCCATAGATGTGTCATGACCAGATGGTGGGACCAAACCCCTGTCATAATTTCTTCTACTATAGGAATCTTCATGTACCCTAATCTTTCAATGACTACATAGTTTGTTTCTATTGCTGTCAGAGGCCATATTCCCAAAAACTGCCAATTTTCATATAATTCTAGCTTCCCCTCAAGAAAAATATCAAGATTAATATCCTCATATATAGTGGTTAGAACAAATTCTTCAACAAGGGTGGAAGCCATATCAACCTCAACAAGAATCCATACATAATGCCCAAAAGATGGATTTTCCATTTATCTCTCCATAAGGACTCTAAATCATCCATAGGTTTTAACTATTTCAAAACATTCACAACATGCACATAATAAAACATTCAAATTCAGAGAGAGAATCATCAATTAGAAATAATAATAAATTGGTAAAACATGTAAAAACACTACATTAGTTAATCCTTCCATCCACCTAAAGGAAAACTGAAATATGATAGTCACACAGAACAAAAAAATAATAGATAATAAGAATCCCATACCTGTAAGTAAACTTCAAGTCAAACTAAACCAAAAATAGGGGTTTATATGAACAATTGTCACTACCTCAAAATGATAAACAATGCTATAGAAAATAAAATATGAATGGGGGATGTGAACATGAATAGAATCATGAGCAGGAAGGATTTTGGTTGATGAAGGAGACTATCAATGTTCAAGAATGAATTTCACTTGGACATTCTTGAGAGGTGAGATTTTACCACTAAGGAGACTAGGTTGATTCATTCGGTGGTAGTGACGGGCAGCGTCGTGAAGGCCATCAGAGAACTATCGGGGGATGAGGATCTGGGAGAGGAGAGGTCGTCAAGGCAGTCAGGGAAGAAAGGTCGCTGCCAAGAGGAGATGTCGCCGACGAGAGTAGAGGTCACCACCTATACAGGAGATGTCGCGAGGGTGGAGGAGGGCGGCCGAGAGGAGAAGTTATGCCGATAAGAGAGGTCTGCCAAGACAGAAGAGGTTGCATGTATAAGGTGGGTCATCAGGGGTCGGGGGAGGAGGGGAATCGTGGACAGTGGGGAGTAGGATCCCAATAGATAGTCAAAAAAATAATAGATATAGATTTTTTTAATCGAGGCTATTAAAAATGATTTAGCCATAATTTTAATAGAAGTTTGTCTAAAAACTAAGCTATAGTCACGGGCTTATAAAACCGTGGATCTAGGTCTGTGGCTATAGCCTTGTTTTGTAGTAGTGTAAAAAATAATGTATATGACAACACAAAAAGTATAACCACTCCAATCGGTACCTCTAATTCTCTAGATCCCTTTAAAGCAGGGAAATCAATAGATCAAAAATCATTAAGAAGTATGATAAGAAGTTTACTATAATTGACAGATAGTCATCTAGAGTTAATGTTTTCAGTATGATTATGTGTAAGAAATAAATCAATTCCAAAGGAATCACATTTAAAATCAGTGAAAAGATTTTTTCTCTATTTAAATGGAACTATGGATTTATGATGTTCTATTCTTCAGGAAATGATTTTTTTCCAAAAAAAAAATTAGATTATGATTTTGGTCGGTGTAGAATGGATAATAAAATTGCATAAGGAACTTTTCATTTCCTGGGAGATTCATTAGTTTCTTGGTCATGCAAAAATAAATACTCTTGAGGACTTTCCACTACTGAAGCTAAATATATAGAAGTTGGACGTTGTTGTCCTCAAGTGTTGTAGATGCAACACACACTCATAGAATATGGCATGATTTCTACCAAAACACATATATTTTGTGATAACACAAGTTCCATTTCCCTAAAAAAACCTTTCACATCACTCTCATTGAAAACACATAGATATTTGGCATGACTTTTTTGGGATCACACACTTATATGAGATGGTACATTACAATTTATTAAAATGAAGGATCATATTTCTGATATATTTACAAAATAATTCCCCTCTGATATATTTGAAAACATAAAACAAATGTTAGGATTGTTAACTGTAATGTAATCATCCATATTAACTGAATGTGAGGAAATATCCAACTTTCACATGTTTCTAGATCAGTCATCATGTTTTGAGAAGGAAAAGGAAACTGAGTTCCTTCTAATCATGGGAGTAAAATCACAAAAAATAAACCATCTTTCAACAAATTTATGAATATTAGATTTGTGGGTACATGTTTTCCTCATTCCGAGAATAAAAGATAAATATTCTTTAAATAAAAGTGATTTAAATATTTTGGACTTTTTGGTTAACCATAGAAAGGTAAATATCATAATGTACATCATTATTATAATCAATGACACTAAGAATGGAACTCAAAAGTCTCATATTATCTTGTATCTAGTGATCTTCTCAAGGATCATACTGTTTTTTTAAAAATCCATCAAAATTACCTATAGTTTTAAAACATGAACCATTTAGATGATGTTGATGATTGATGACACATTCAGAAGGATAAAAGTTGACTTCAATAACAAATATGATGATTTATATGATTTTTCATAAAGTGAAGTCCAATATTTTGTCATAAAACAGGATGTATAAGAAACACCAAAGAAAAAACTGAAAAATGGAAAGGTGGAAGAACCAGATTCTCAAGAAAAAAATGTCAATTCTAGAAATCTAGTAAATACATCCAAAACTAGAAAAGAAAAAAACATTCCTTGATGAACTGGTTGAGAAGTGGAGGGAATCGAAGAAGAAGAATAAATAAGAGATCCAAGATTTTGGCTAGATCCTGCTGAGGTAAAAGATCTAAAAATCATGTTTCTGAAGAAATGAAAAATCAAGAAAAAGTTTAGAAACTAAAGAATAAAATTTCATAAGCTGAAATTATCCAATCCTTAGTCAAAGATACAGAGAAGGCCTCTGAAAAGATTCAGGTACATGAATCCTTTCTCAATAATTAGTTCCTTTAGAAACTCTGGGAAATAAAATGTCACCTCCTGAACTTATTGTGGAAGAAAAGATAGTTCATGAAGAAGATGTAGAAGAATAAAAAGTTGAAGAAGAAGACTAAAGTTATGATGTGATTAAGATTTGGATGAATACAATGATAAGAAAAGTACATCCGATAAGATATCAATATGAACTTCCCAGGTTGTGTCAATAAAAATTATTTCACAGGGAAAAGATGATGATAGATAGGATGAGGTTGATGAAACTTAGTGTGATGAGAGTAGAAACCATGTTCCATCTCACCGAATGATGATAAAGAAGATTCTAAGGATGAATATGTTGGTAATGGTAAGATAGTCCAACTCTCTGATAGTGATAATGAGTCTTTGAGGGAAGATAATGTTATTTCTGATGTTGATAAATAAAAATAGGTGGTTGTTGATACGCATATGTAGGATGTGGTTGTAAAAGACATGAAGGATGTTAGTGGATCATCCAAGAGAAAATCTATACAGCTAAAAAGTATCATCTCCAGAAAAGGAATCAGTTTCTGAATCCTTATCATCGATGAGTCAGGATTTTATTGTCTAGTCTTTTGTGAAGTTACTGAACAGTATACCTTTGCTTCTTAGTATTTATTCGACATTTCAGTTTCTTCAACATTATTATAATTAGAAGTAAGATTTTATATGCATGCTAATGGAAATTTTTTTCAATCCTTAGTGAGATTGAAAAACTTTTCATATTTCCCATGATACTCATAAGAGATCATGTATGGAAATAAAAAATGGTCTCAAATAATGATTGTAGACATGATAATCATTGATCACATCCAAGATTCAGTAAAACATTCTTTTGATAATTCATATGATAGAATCAAGAACCTGTTGAAATATTTTTTATAAAATATGAATCTTTATCATGTATCCCATAAGAAAGAGGATAAAGATATGAATGGGAAGATAAATTTGGTTGTTGTAAATTTTAAGAGAGAAAGGGATCTCAGGGAATAACCGAAGAAAATTTTAATCATTAAGAAAAGGTAGTAATGTGTTAGGAATAAATTTTGAATATTCAAGAAGAAAATATCAAGGCTCTGGAAAAATAGAATCATGATCATGATCAGTTACTCAAGATGTTTGAGGATGATAAAAAACAGCTAAAGAATTTAATGGATACCTTGAGAAATCTAATTCTGAAATAATAGAAGGATGAATTAATCTCATTTCAATCTGATATTTTTTTGCATTCTTACCCTATAATTTTTTTCCTAACCTAATGAAATTTTTGTTATCCTTCAATTGTTTTGATTTTTATTTGACTAACCTTTTAGGTACAAATATTTCCCTCCATTCCGTTTTGATAATCACAAAGGGGTAGATAAGAATTATTAGAATAATTCTATGTATAAATAATAGAATTCCCTATGAATGGGGGAGATTAATTAAGGGGGAATATTCATAAAGAATATTTTATTAAACAAGAAAAAGAAACTTATCTAAGAAAATAAATAATATGATCATTAGACATTTCAAAACACAATGGGGAGTTACTCATACTAATCATAGTTCCTATGTAAAGAGATAAACATTTTTCTTTTATATTTCAAAATGAAAATTCCTTATCCCTCATATTATTTTTAGAAATATTGTTTGTGCTTTATGAATATTGGGATATTGTAGAGTCAATAAGGTTTCCTTATGAATTTTCCACATCATTATGTTTTGAAAATCACAAATACATTTTCTTAAGGAAAATTATATTTATCTATGAATTATTTTCTTAAGGAAACTTTTTTTTCTATAACAAATGTTTTACCCCAATAACAGATTTCATTATCTTATTCATTGCCTTCTCAAAACCAAGTCTTATTTTTTACTAATGGACAAAAATAGGATCCTTATAAAAAACCTATGAATCATACAACTTCGTTAGTGACAAATTCTTATTGTTTTTATTCATGGAATTATATGAAATTTGGACTCCAAATTGTATGAAATCCAGACTCTGAATTCTATAAAATTCAGGCTCCAATTTCCCTGAAATTCAGACATAAAATTATATGAAATTTAGTCACTGAATTCTCTAAAATTCAGACTCTGAATTCTATAAAATTAAGACTTTGAATTATCTAAAATTTAGACTCCAAATTCTTTTAAATTTGGGCTCCAATTCTCTAACATTCATACTCTAAATTCTATGAAATTCGAACTATGAATTCCTCAGAATTCAGACTTTGAATTCCTTAGAATTATAACTCTTAATTCTTCAGAATGAAGACTCTAATTTCCTCCAAATTATGAATCAGGATTTCTCAGAATTCAGACTCTGGTTTCATCACAATTTGGACACAGAATTCATTAGAATTCAGACACCAAATATCTCAGAATTCAGACTCTGAATTACACTATATTCAAACTCTGAATTCCTTATAATTGAGAATCCAACATCTGTAGAATTCAGAATTTTAATTCTTAGAAAAACATAATCATAATATCAATTTTTCTAGAATCTGATTGTTTATATATTTAGAATCCATATTCTATTTTTCTTTATACTATGATTATTAATAATTGGTTAAGATATTTCATTTTCCTTACATAATCTCTTGTTACCATAAAATGGTGTCGTACAATTTGTTTCTAACTAACCATTAGTTGTGTGACACATCTACAGGTCCCTCTAAAATTCAAGAAAAAATATGACCATTGGAGGAGGGAGTCAACCATTGAAGTCTTGCCTACAAATAAGATCACATATTAATAATATCATTATCGACACATCTATCAATACATGATCCAAGAGACTACAAGTTGTAAACTGATTTCAAGAGAGAGAAAGACTCTTGTGGCTTGTGCATTTTATGAATATCTTTTTCAACCAAGAACTTATTGATAATATTTCTTTGTGAACCTCTAATTATTACTGAGTACTATCAAGGTCTTCCAGAGATTGGATGATAGAGGTTCTGACTACCTTAATGTTTGAGGTCTTGTATGTATATAAGGACAGCCTATGATATTCTTATCGAGGGATTACCATAGTGTGGGTAAGACATTCATTCTTGAAAGTACAGATCAAGGGACCATTTTACAAGGATGTTGGATACCCTACTATCTGGGTTAAAATATTTCCTAATTTTTAACTTGTTTGTTGTTTCATGTTTTATTACTACTATATTTTGTTAAGGGAAGAAAGAATAACATCCTTATACATTCTTATTACTATACACACCCTAATAAAAAATATTCTATATGATTTAAGGAGGAAACATTCTCTATGATAAAATTACTTAATTTTTCTTAAGTCTAACTTGATTAGATTTAGGTTTTTTATAATTGGACATAGGCCCTACCAATTATCCTTTTTTGTAATAACCAATGAGAGTTTGTGAATTTACCTTATTTAACATTGTTAAACATAGTTTTCCTTAAGGTAAAATACAATTGTTTTTAAACCAATAATTCACCCACATATTGTAATTTTTGCACCTATATATACTATTTTTATCCTAAAATTAACACCCATTTGTTAATAATATTTGATTATTTTCATTGTTTCATGTGTCAAATGCCCTATTTTTTACTATGTTTTTACTAGTTGTATTTTTATCATAGTTTTATTATGATTTAAATATATATTTTATTTAATCCATGGAAAAAATAAAATATGTATTCTCCTATATGTATGTAGTGTAATATAAATAAATTGTGATAGGAATGGATATACACTATTCATAGAGAGGGTAGGTGGTACATACAAATAAACATTGTTTCCATTTTATTATTTTTTTAATGAAAGAAAATAAAATATTATGTATATATATTAAAAATATTTTATCAATTTTATTCCATATATATAACATTTTTTTAATAAACTCATCATAAATATATTCCATGTAAATCATGAATGAAGCACATCATTTCACGAGGTGCTATTCTGTTGTACATGTGATCGATGTTATCATATCCCCACAAAAGATTAAGCATGAAGGTATGTCTTATATAATAATATTATAATCGTAATGATATAGTATATATCATATGTAAATGGTATTTCAATCATTTTCCCCATCCTTGAATGATGCTGATGAAAAAATGAACGGCATAGGTTTGGGAGTTGGTAGTCCACCATACACATGAATGATGATTTTGTAGCCCATTTTATAGATGAATGTAATTTTTTAGATCATAAAAATAATATAATAAAATATAATAATAAGGAAGATACATATATTGTTATATAATCATGTTATAATAATAATTTATGTGGTGGATAAGAAATTAAAACAATGCTTTTTGAATAATATTACCTCTTATTCAAGTGTCATCCTTAGGTATACAATAATTCCTTAATAAGAAGGACTTATTCTCATGATAAGAGATATAGGGTGAGGGTAGGTAATATTAGGAGTAATTTGGGATGGTATTAGTCAAAAAAATGTGGTTTTAATGTGTGAAGATGATAGGGGATTAGTGGCATTTTACAAGTTGGGTGAGTGGTACACTTGTAATTTTTGAAAGAGGGAATTACACTATTGTTTTTTTCTTGTAATCTTGCCCAACAATTATTAATTCTAGATCCAAAATTTTTAGGGTTTAAATATTTATATCTTATGAGCTTTTTAAATGTTTTGGGTAATCTTTACACCTCATATTCTATGATTCACCATTATTGGAATTTCGTATGAATGTGAGGAAATATCCAACTTTCACATGTTTCTAGATCAGTCATCATGTTTTGAGAAGGAAAAGGAAACTGAGTTCCTTCTAATCATGGGAGTAAAATCACAAAAAATAAACCATCTTTCAACAAATTTATGAATATTAGATTTGTGGGTACATGTTTTCCTCATTCCGAGAATAAAAGATAAATATTCTTTAAATAAAAGTGATTTAAATATTTTGGACTTTTTGGTTAACCATAGAAAGGTAAATATCATAATGTACATCATTATTATAATCAATGACACTAAGAATGGAACTCAAAAGTCTCATATTATCTTGTATCTAGTGATCTTCTCAAGGATCATACTGTTTTTTTAAAAATCCATCAAAATTACCTATAGTTTTAAAACATGAACCATTTAGATGATGTTGATGATTGATGACACATTCAGAAGGATAAAAGTTGACTTCAATAACAAATATGATGATTTATATGATTTTTCATAAAGTGAAGTCCAATATTTTGTCATAAAACAGGATGTATAAGAAACACCTAAGAAAAAACTGAAAAATGGAAAGGTGGAAGAACCAGATTCTCAAGAAAAAAATGTCAATTCTAGAAATCTAGTAAATACATCCAAAACTAGAAAAGAAAAAAACATTCCTTGATGAACTGGTTGAGAAGTGGAGGGAATCGAAGAAGAAGAATAAATAAGAGATCCAAGATTTTGGCTAGATCCTGCTGAGGTAAAAGATCTAAAAATCATGTTTCTGAAGAAATGAAAAATCAAGAAAAAGTTTAGAAACTAAAGAATAAAATTTCATAAGCTGAAATTATCCAATCCTTAGTCAAAGATACAGAGAAGGCCTCTGAAAAGATTCAGGTACATGAATCCTTTCTCAATAATTAGTTCCTTTAGAAACTCTGGGAAATAAAATGTCACCTCCTGAACTTATTGTGGAAGAAAAGATAGTTCATGAAGAAGATGTAGAAGAATAAAAAGTTGAAGAAGAAGACTAAAGTTATGATGTGATTAAGATTTGGATGAATACAATGATAAGAAAAGTACATCCGATAAGATATCAATATGAACTTCCCAGGTTGTGTCAATAAAAATTATTTCACAGGGAAAAGATGATGATAGATAGGATGAGGTTGATGAAACTTAGTGTGATGAGAGTAGAAACCATGTTCCATCTCACCGAATGATGATAAAGAAGATTCTAAGGATGAATATGTTGGTAATGGTAAGATAGTCCAACTCTCTGATAGTGATAATGAGTCTTTGAGGGAAGATAATGTTATTTCTGATGTTGATAAATAAAAATAGGTGGTTGTTGATACGCATATGTAGGATGTGGTTGTAAAAGACATGAAGGATGTTAGTGGATCATCCAAGAGAAAATCTATACAGCTAAAAAGTATCATCTCCAGAAAAGGAATCAGTTTCTGAATCCTTATCATCGATGAGTCAGGATTTTATTGTCTAGTCTTTTGTGAAGTTACTGAACAGTATACCTTTGCTTCTTAGTATTTATTCGACATTTCAGTTTCTTCAACATTATTATAATTAGAAGTAAGATTTTATATGCATGCTAATGGAAATTTTTTTCAATCCTTAGTGAGATTGAAAAACTTTTCATATTTCCCATGATACTCATAAGAGATCATGTATGGAAATAAAAAATGGTCTCAAATAATGATTGTAGACATGATAATCATTGATCACATCCAAGATTCAGTAAAACATTCTTTTGATAATTCATATGATAGAATCAAGAACCTGTTGAAATATTTTTTATAAAATATGAATCTTTATCATGTATCCCATAAGAAAGAGGATAAAGATATGAATGGGAAGATAAATTTGGTTGTTGTAAATTTTAAGAGAGAAAGGGATCTCAGGGAATAACCGAAGAAAATTTTAATCATTAAGAAAAGGTAGTAATGTGTTAGGAATAAATTTTGAATATTCAAGAAGAAAATATCAAGGCTCTGGAAAAATAGAATCATGATCATGATCAGTTACTCAAGATGTTTGAGGATGATAAAAAACAGCTAAAGAAGTTAATGGATACCTTGAGAAATCTAATTCTGAAATAATAGAAGGATGAATTAATCTCATTTCAATCTGATATTTTTTTGCATTCTTACCCTATAATTTTTTTCCTAACCTAATGAAATTTTTGTTATCCTTCAATTGTTTTGATTTTTATTTGACTAACCTTTTAGGTACAAATATTTCCCTCCATTCCGTTTTGATAATCACAAAGGGGTAGATAAGAATTATTAGAATAATTCTATGTATAAATAATAGAATTCCCTATGAATGGGGGAGATTAATTAAGGGGGAATATTCATAAAGAATATTTTATTAAACAAGAAAAAGAAACTTATCTAAGAAAATAAATAATATGATCATTAGACATTTCAAAACACAATGGGGAGTTACTCATACTAATCATAGTTCCTATGTAAAGAGATAAACATTTTTCTTTTATATTTCAAAATGAAAATTCCTTATCCCTCATATTATTTTTAGAAATATTGTTTGTGCTTTATGAATATTGGGATATTGTAGAGTCAATAAGGTTTCCTTATGAATTTTCCACATCATTATGTTTTGAAAATCACAAATACATTTTCTTAAGGAAAATTATATTTCTCTATGAATTATTTTCTTAAGGAAACTTTTTTTTCTATAACAAATGTTTTACCCCAATAACAGATTTCATTATCTTATTCATTGCCTTCTCAAAACCAAGTCTTATTTTTTACTAATGGACAAAAATAGGATCCTTATAAAAAACCTATGAATCATACAACTTCGTTAGTGACAAATTCTTATTGTTTTTATTCATGGAATTATATGAAATTTGGACTCCAAATTGTATGAAATCCAGACTCTGAATTCTATAAAATTCAGGCTCCAATTTCCCTGAAATTCAGACATAAAATTATATGAAATTTAGTCACTGAATTCTCTAAAATTCAGACTCTGAATTCTATAAAATTAAGACTTTGAATTATCTAAAATTTAGACTCCAAATTCTTTTAAATTTGGGCTCCAATTCTCTAACATTCATACTCTAAATTCTATGAAATTCGAACTATGAATTCCTCAGAATTCAGACTTTGAATTCCTTAGAATTATAACTCTTAATTCTTCAGAATGAAGACTCTAATTTCCTCCAAATTATGAATCAGGATTTCTCAGAATTCAGACTCTGGTTTCATCACAATTTGGACACAGAATTCATTAGAATTCAGACACCAAATATCTCAGAATTCAGACTCTGAATTACACTATATTCAAACTCTGAATTCCTTATAATTGAGAATCCAACATCTGTAGAATTCAGAATTTTAATTCTTAGAAAAACATAATCATAATATCAATTTTTCTAGAATCTGATTGTTTATATATTTAGAATCCATATTCTATTTTTCTTTATACTATGATTATTAATAATTGGTTAAGATATTTCATTTTCCTTACATAATCTCTTGTTACCATAAAATGGTGTCGTACAATTTGTTTCTAACTAACCATTAGTTGTGTGACACATCTACAGGTCCCTCTAAAATTCAAGAAAAAATATGACCATTGGAGGAGGGAGTCAACCATTGAAGTCTTGCCTACAAATAAGATCACATATTAATAATATCATTATCGACACATCTATCAATACATGATCCAAGAGACTACAAGTTGTAAACTGATTTCAAGAGAGAGAAAGACTCTTGTGGCTTGTGCATTTTATGAATATCTTTTTCAACCAAGAACTTATTGATAATATTTCTTTGTGAACCTCTAATTATTACTGAGTACTATCAAGGTCTTCCAGAGATTGGATGATAGAGGTTCTGACTACCTTAATGTTTGAGGTCTTGTATGTATATAAGGACAGCCTATGATATTCTTATCGAGGGATTACCATAGTGTGGGTAAGACATTCATTCTTGAAAGTACAGATCAAGGGACCATTTTACAAGGATGTTGGATACCCTACTATCTGGGTTAAAATATTTCCTAATTTTTAACTTGTTTGTTGTTTCATGTTTTATTACTACTATATTTTGTTAAGGGAAGAAAGAATAACATCCTTATACATTCTTATTACTATACACACCCTAATAAAAAATATTCTATATGATTTAAGGAGGAAACATTCTCTATGATAAAATTACTTAATTTTTCTTAAGTCTAACTTGATTAGATTTAGGTTTTTTATAATTGGACATAGGCCCTACCAATTATCCTTTTTTGTAATAACCAATGAGAGTTTGTGAATTTACCTTATTTAACATTGTTAAACATAGTTTTCCTTAAGGTAAAATACAATTGTTTTTAAACCTATAATTCACCCACATATTGTAATTTTTGCACCTATATATACTATTTTTATCCTAAAATTAACACCCATTTGTTAATAATATTTGATTATTTTCATTGTTTCATGTGTCAAATGCCCTATTTTTTACTATGTTTTTACTAGTTGTATTTTTATCATAGTTTTATTATGATTTAAATATATATTTTATTTAATCCATGGAAAAAATAAAATATGTATTCTCCTATATGTATGTAGTGTAATATAAATAAATTGTGATAGGAATGGATATACACTATTCATAGAGAGGGTAGGTGGTACATACAAATAAACATTGTTTCCATTTTATTATTTTTTTAATGAAAGAAAATAAAATATTATGTATATATATTAAAAATATTTTATCAATTTTATTCCATATATATAACATTTTTTTAATAAACTCATCATAAATATATTCCATGTAAATCATGAATGAAGCACATCATTTCACGAGGTGCTATTCTGTTGTACATGTGATCGATGTTATCATATCCCCACAAAAGATTAAGCATGAAGGTATGTCTTATATAATAATATTATAATCGTAATGATATAGTATATATCATATGTAAATGGTATTTCAATCATTTTCCCCATCCTTGAATGATGCTGATGAAAAAATGAACGGCATAGGTTTGGGAGTTGGTAGTCCACCATACACATGAATGATGATTTTGTAGCCCATTTTATAGATGAATGTAATTTTTTAGATCATAAAAATAATATAATAAAATATAATAATAAGGAAGATACATATATTGTTATATAATCATGTTATAATAATAATTTATGTGGTGGATAAGAAATTAAAACAATGCTTTTTGAATAATATTACCTCTTATTCAAGTGTCATCCTTAGGTATACAATAATTCCTTAATAAGAAGGACTTATTCTCATGATAAGAGATATAGGGTGAGGGTAGGTAATATTAGGAGTAATTTGGGATGGTATTAGTCAAAAAAATGTGGTTTTAATGTGTGAAGATGATAGGGGATTAGTGGCATTTTACAAGTTGGGTGAGTGGTACACTTGTAATTTTTGAAAGAGGGAATTACACTATTGTTTTTTTCTTGTAATCTTGCCCAACAATTATTAATTCTAGATCCAAAATTTTTAGGGTTTAAATATTTATATCTTATGAGCTTTTTAAATGTTTTGGGTAATCTTTACACCTCATATTCTATGATTCACCATTATGTAAACTCATTTTCTTTTTAATCATTGTAACTTATTTTATTGTCTCTCACTAAACAACAATAAAATTAAGATATAATTATTATAAATATTTTATTATTATTATGAAAAATATTTAGTCTATTTTATCAAATTCTAATCACATAATTGGTGGAAATTATTTTAAAATTGATCCTACATATGGAAATAGAATGTAGTATTTAAAAGTGAAATTTGAAAAAAATTTCTTCGTATTTATTTATAAATTCAACATAAAAATGATTTCAATGACATAAATTTAATTAATATATGTATAATTGATATAATATTACATTTTAAATAATTGAAAAAATAATTTAACATTATAAATTATTTAGATGAAAAGTTAGCTTTCAATTAAAATTTAATATTTTTCACTGTACATCAAAAATTTAAACTTCTCAAAAAAATATAAAAAATTCGTGCTAAGAAAATTTTGAAATTAAAATTTCAAAAAATACCTTTATTATATCAATAAAAATTATAAAAGTATCAAAATGTATTTTTAAAATAACTGTTCCATCAAATGGAGGAATAACCACCTTTTGAGAAATACATCATTTTATGTGTCAAATTGGATTTATTCTAATCTTATGACTATCAAATATGTTGGATTATTTTAAATAATATTTAACATAAAAGATATAAATTTAATTAATATTGTACAACAATAGTAATTTATTTAATTCTTTATGATAAAATTCCTTTGGCATATAAAAATAATTTTTTTTAACATTTCATTTATATTCAATTTATTTTAATATCCATTTTAATTAATTGGTAATCAAATAATTCAAAAATATATTTTCATAAGATAATTAACACTATTTTTTAAAATCAAATTAATTTCTAAGAGATAATTTTATTTTAAATTATATTATTAATATTATTTGGTGATGTTCGGGCTCGCGTGTAACACAAGCCACCGAAAAAGCCATGTTTGGGTGTAATATGAGAAAACATAGTATTGCGTGCATTTCATGATATATAATATGATGAATTTAATTGAAATATTAAATATATCATAATGTATAAGAATTTTATATTCCTTTATATGTTTTGTTTTGTGTCTCATATACACAATTTAATAAGATATTCACATTTAAAAATAATAGTGTAACATATTTTATTTTAATATAATTCCTCTACACATATTCATGAGTATAATTGGTTGTATTCATATAGGTACTCTAGTAAAATTACACCCATTTTATTTTTTTATTTCAACACATGTCACCATCCACTAGCCTATAGAGGTGGTCTGGGGGTAGTTGTGACTCAACCTTCCATCATCCAGGTGGACCCTGAGGGGTAAGGCCTTGAAATTTTATCACTTATATAAATTGAATACAATATTATTTATTTATAACACTGAATATGGAATTCTAAATTATTAAATAATATCCATTTTTATGCATTAAGGATAAATTAAATAGTTAAAAACTATTTTCCTTGGTATGAGTATATTATGGTTAAATTGTAAAAGCCACAAAAAAATTCTTTAACATGTTAAAACATATGCTATATTGTGTTTTTAGGAATATATTGACGTTACCTCTTCACAAAAAAAATTATTTATTAATTTTGGAGGAAAATTCCTTGAGAGTTATTTTACATTTTTTAAAATATATTTGTGTTTAAAAAATACCATCAATTCACACATTTAAAAGAGTCATCTAACTGCCCCATTAATACCACTCCTAATATTCTATTTCCCCATAAAAGAAGGAATTTTTTTCTTGTCAATGTGAATTATATATTTATTATTTTATCTTATTTTCAAAAAATATTATCTTAATCTTTGTATTTCTATGGGATCTTCCAATGAAATCTCAGTCTACACAACATGAGTAATCCTTTTTATTTATCATTATTCCATTCAATATTACCTTCTTAATCAAATTTTTTCAATCATATATTATATCATAATAAATTTTTATATAATTAATTTTATAATTTTTGGTGGATAATAATTAATCATCATGCTCTAATTTCCCAATAAAATGGAAATGTTATTTGTGGTCATATTTAGACTAATACATCCATAAATCTACTTGTTCGATTCCCTTTTTTTATCCTATATATTTAAAAAATAGAATATAATTTATAAATTATATTATTTTTAAATTATTTATTCGTTTGATATGATAAATCAGATGAATTTTTCTCCCTTTTTATGAAAATGAAATTATCATACAAATGAACACACAAACTATCAACTACATGGAAGGATGCATTCTGTGATTCATTACATCCATTCATTTAATGTAATAATAATTATATTAATTGATAAATATAATTTTTATTATTTTTAGGGTTATAGTTTTCATTGTGGATAATAAATTGATTATATGTTCGATAACCGACCACTATTAATTCAATTACTTAAAATAACCATACAAATAAAAAAATATTTTTATTCATATTAATTAAATTTATCATATCCATTTCTTTATCCTCTAATTCATTCAAATTATGATATATAAAATTAATAAAAATAAAAAAAATCATTATTCTTTTGGTATAATGATATTACTTGTAATCCATCAAATAATCATGCATTAATAATGTTATACACATGTTTGGATCAATTTTACTACCTTTTTGAGTAATATGATGAACATTTATCATGGATG
The DNA here is from genome assembly GCA_963277665.1 of Viscum album. NCBI lineage: Eukaryota > Viridiplantae > Streptophyta > Magnoliopsida > Santalales > Viscaceae > Viscum > Viscum album. The sequence continues at coordinate 510,609,144 of OY728167.1, read as the reverse complement.
GATATGGGAACATAATCACTTGTATATCATGATAGAAATTTTTAAATAATAATTTATTTCAGGATTTATAACAATTTAATCAACTCATTATTTAATTAAAAAACCATTGTTCATTACTAATCACAGAAACATCATTATCGTTGATTTCACCTTGATGGATTCTAAACAAAACCAACTTGTAATGATGTTATTACATTATAAATATAATATAAAATCTATTCTAGTACCATTACTAATATTCTAATGATGAAATCGATATCAATAATGAGTACAAACACCAATTTTGTAAAATTAAATTAAAACCAATCAAGATTATATACACAAGATATTATAAAAAGGTAATAACAAACTAGAATTCATATATTGAATTACTATGAATAAAGATTATAAATTAATATTTCTATCAGTAAGGTTACTAATAATATTCCTAGGATAATTATGTTTTTGATTTTGTAATATATTTGAAATGCTAGAGTGGATGAAGAATGAGGTAAGGTCTTTCTTGGTCTCAACATCGATTCATTGAGATAAGAGACATTTTGTACACCATTTTTCCTTGTATGGTGTATTCACAGAACATATATGTAATTTAATAAAACAAATCCTATTTAATTTTATATACTAATCAAAATATTATTCCCTTAATTTAATTTATAATTCATCAATTGTTCCACAAGTAGTATGTATTTGTGTTAACATAACTTACATTCAATAAAATATGATAGTTCTTTTGAAAGTATATCAAAAAAGATGGTAACATTATAGTATTTACTGTTTTATATGATATTATCTCATTATTTTCTTTATATTTAAATTCCTAAAACATAAATCCTTGTTAAATATTACATACCATATGTATGATAATTCCATAAGGTATATTAATATATTATATTTCCATTATTTGACATATAAAATTCAATCGTTATGGTTGTTCTTACAGCCTTGGGTTGTACCACCGAAATATTTTATAACATGGTAATTTTTACTCATTTTAAAATTATTTTTTAAATCAAAATAATTTTATACTATGTGGGTTTTCAGAAATATTATTTTTAAATTATTAAAATGTTTATTTCCATAAATTATCAAATGTTTTATCATTGGCCCCAAATTTCAGAAAAAAACATTCTTCCATTTGTAAGGATAAATTATTGGCGGTTATTTTTAAATGTAAAATTATCAAAAATCCTTCACTTCACATTTTTAAATGTTACTTTCATAAGTGATATGAAATATTGTATTTAAAAATTGATGTTATAAATGTTTTTTAAATGATATTTTATGTTTTCACCTCCATTATCATTAACATAATTAAAATGATTTACACTCATGAGATTTAATTTACATGATTTATTCTATAATATATATATATATATATATTGTATTATTGAACTATTGGAATCTATCAATTTTATTCATTATCCCTAAGTATGTGATACCTATCAAATCCTTATTTTTCAATGTAGTTTTTTTCAATGTAAATATTCTTTTGAGATTCATTTGTTACAATTGGTGTAATGACCCTTAATTTATTTAAAAAGGTTTCACATATAAATATATACATGTTTTATATAGGATAATATTTATGATAATAAATAAAATCACCTTATCATTAATTTTAAATATATTATTTTTATATATATATTTAATATAATAAAATTCATTTTTAAAAAACATGTTTTATTCAGTTTTAAGCACTTATATAACAAAAAAATACTTATTTAAGTTGAATATAGTAAAATTACTTTAAATTTAATATTATTCATGTTAAAAAGCTCTAAAAATGATTTTTTGGGATTTTGTTGTATTTATGGTGAATAGTTACAACACTATTTTTACCAAAATTATTATTTTTATGTTATTTTACAAATATAATATTTAATTGAAAAATTATAAAAATATTTTTTAAAATTAATAAATAAAATTTATGAATTATAAAATGTTTTGTTGATCATAAAGTTCATATTCTTAACATTTTTTGACTATGTAATATAGTTCTCTAATACAAATACAATTTTGTTCTTTATAGTAAAATCTATATTATATTTCAAAAATATTGTTTTATATTATTATATAATAAACAAATTTTTTTACTTTTATTACAAAAAATTAATTTCATAAAAAACTATTTATATTCATATTCTACACATAAAATTTAATCATAGAATGAATGTTTTCTAACAAATTGTAATTACGCGTTATATATTCTAATACAAAAAATTCTAACTATTTGAAATTTTATTTCATAAATTTATTTTATTTTATGAAATAATCATGATAAAATTTCTAAATAATTTTAATTTCAAATTTTCCCATTATAATTAGTTACCGAGGGTGGAATTGGTGTTTCCTCTACAATGTTAAGTAAGTGTTAATGGTTTTTTTCATAGTAAAAAGGATTAAATCATATGAAAAAAATATGATGTTGGATATTGGGGGAGGATCAACCATCTCTATTTCCAAACATCAATTTTTGAAATTTTTTTATCCTTTTTCATTGAGTAATGGAAGAGAATTAATTAAAAGTAATGATATTTTTAATAAATGAAACTCTCTTTACCTATAAAAGAATCTTAAATCCTCCCCATTTATCCACCAATTAGAAAGATTTTTCCTAAACAAAAATCTTCCCTAGTTTTTCTTCAACACCCTAACCACATACTTATATCCATCACCTCACCAAAATTACAAACCTAGAATACATAAAAAGTTCCCTATGGAATCCTTCCATGGGATGGGTAATACACGTAAGGAAAACATTCTATTTATTTTCCTCTTCTATAACCCTAAAATCTCATCTATCCATGAAGGTATGATAACACATGAATTTTTACTATAATGAATTATTATTATTATAATGTAATATAAATTTTATATTTTCGTCACAAATCATTAGGAAAAATGGAAATTTCATCATGTGTATGCATGGGTTACTACACTCATGAATTGAATGTTCAATTTTTCATCACTATCAAAAATGGAAGGTTTAAAAGGGTTATTTAATTAAATAATATAATATTTATAACATTATTAGATTTATTAAATGATAATTATTTCATTTCCACCATACACCACTATTATTATTTAGAAAATTAATTTCCGGTTTTGTGTATATGTATGGATTACTGCATCCACAGAATGACATGTTTTCTTTTTCTTGACCACCTAACATTGATATATTTAAAAAACTATTTTTTATATAAATATTATATTTTTTCAACATTAATATTTGACAATAATAATATTGGGTATTATATTTGTGTGATATAAATGTTCGTAGTAAATTTAACCATCTTAAATGAACTTATCAAGGAACATTATTAATTATGGTCTATTTTTGGATAGCCATTAAAACTGCTTCAGTATTGTTATATTGGAATAATATAGGTCATAAACCTACACAATTATGGAGATCATGATGTTATTTTACAAAATTGTTGACCATGGTCATCAAACTAAAACTGTTTTGTAGAAATTAACTGAATAACACCAATTAACTAATGTAAGTGGAAAATATATAAAAGATAAATAATAATAGGTAATAATTGATCCTTGGAAATTTAAAAAAAGATGAATAAGGTTATTATATATATATATAATTTAAGGAACACAATTTAATTATTCTGTATGTTCAGTACATGTACATGGATAATTTAGAAATTATGTTATAGAACATAGGTACAACTCTCATTACTTATTGATTAAACATTCTCTTCTATTATACCTTTTAAAAAAATATTATTTTCATAAATTATTATATATTTTATATATTTAAAATAAAAATATACCTCATTAAATATCAATTTAATTACTAATGTTATATTTATTTTTAGTTCCCTTTTAAAATCCACACCTTATAGTAATCCCGATTTATGGGAACATTAAAATTTTTGTCTCATCTCAAGAATCACCACAAAAAAATTATTTAAAAATTGAATAGATTATAAAACCGAAATTATAATATGCATAGACATTTTTTTCCATTTATGGTTTATATGTATATCCATTATCTCATTACCTTCATAAAATAACCTTTACTTATTTCATAAATCATCACTCAAGTCGTTTATATTAATTAATGATTATATATAACTTTCTCTTTAATTTTATACATTGGAATTACAAAGTATATATCCCATTAATCAAGGAATATTTATTTTTTCAATTATTAATTTCATAAAAAAATTAATTCCTACGTTTTGGAATCATTAGGGTTTATCCTTTGGGTATTCTATGAATTATATTTATGAATTCCACTTTCATAGAATTAGTTTGATCATGTATTTGACTTATATTTGGTTTTTTTCATATAGAACACATATGTATGATTTTGATTATTTAATTTATTGAACCAAAATTATATATCCCCATAATATAATGTGTATATCTTTTATCTCATGAGAATATTTTTAATGAATTATAAATAAAACCAAATCCACTATGGGACTTTTTCCAGTTTATGATAATGGTATTGGGATTAACCATTGAGTTTTGTTCTGGATGTCTAGTGTTGTTTTATTTACACATATTCCATTATTCCATTGTTTTTTTGTTTCATTTAATCATATATTATTTCCTTGATTATGATAATACTCATTATGATATCATGTTAATCCACTTAACTATCATGTAATAGTTTATTTCCACGTTTTTTCATTATAGGGCTATCCAGCTCAAACTTTTCCTTATATATTTTCATCAGGGTATCCTATAAAAATTTATAAAATACATGGGAGTTAGGATAACTATTTTTTGTTTTAAATAATATAAATGTATTTACATTTATGTTGACTAATTTCTGTCTCTAATCATCCATAGGCACTAGAACTATAGATCATTGGGTTTTACTCGTTCAAAATATATGATAGGCTTTATGAAATGACTTGTGTTTATGGATTGAGATTACATGATTTTAATTATTGAATGGTATAGTTAATTTTGTAGATAATTATTATATAAAAATAGTAACAACAATTTTAATGTGTTTAATGATAGGATAGTATCTTTATTTTTTCAAATGTTTTAAGTTTGTGGTTTTCCTAGAAATGAAATCCCTCTCAAGATACTATAACTGGATGTAGGATCTAGCATAGATGTACCTCAGATTAAAAACCATGAAAATGGATCATTGGGTATTAACTAGAGCATCATATGGTTTACCATATAGAGGTCCAAATATACACCTACATTTAAATTCCTAATGGACATGCTTTGGATAATTCATTTCACCTTTCCAAACTAGTATAAAGTATTTCCGTAGACTTTTTTTAGTTCATAATTATCTTATATGACATAATATACAAATAACCATGGATAACATAAATTTAAATTCTAGAGATTGATTTGTTAGATACATTATATTATGTTTTTTAAATCCTTCTATGTTTCTGATTTACCTTTTATAAACTTATAAGCAATGTATTACCATCCCAAAATACATATTATTTTCTAATGGATGGACATGGGAGGAATCATATTAGCTACATGTGTAATGAGAAATATTTTTACTTCAATAAAAATATTCCAAACATTATATAAGAAGGATTTGGAAATTCCATTATAGTGATAGAATAATTATCTACATTCATGAAGAAAAACTATAACTGTGTGGAACACCTTCTAAGATAGAAAGTTGCAGTTGACTCCTATATAAAATAGAGACCTCCAATTTTTAGTAGATCTACAGATTCCATAATCACTGAACAATAGGTTAACTCAATTAAGAATAAATTATATATCGTTCAATTCTCTTAGAAAAAGAATATCATATTATTTGTTTATCGCATTTAGGGAGAAGTTGATCATCAGTGGACAATGAATATGAACACAATTTCTATGGATGTTATATTATCAATGGAGTGTGATGTATTCATGACGTTATTTTTAAATAAATATTTACAATGAACACTATATTATAAAATGTATATGGTATTCCTTTCACTAGAGAAAAATGTGGAAAATTTAGTAGGGTTTTATGAGCTGAACATCACAAGGTTTTCATTATATTCAAATGGTTTATTCATTAACAATGAATTTAAAACAAAATTATTCATTAGTGGGATAAAGAAGATTATATGTAGTAAATTAGAAATTTGGGAATTATACAACTATGAATAATTTGATTGATTTTCCTTCAAACATGTGATGGAAATGGGTGATTCTTAGTGGTCTCATGGGGCTAGAGATATGAAATGAAAATTAGAGATTAAATCTATGGGATCACAAGATAAAAATCATGTTTATGAGAAAATTAAACACCACACATGTCAAATGTGTTCACATAATAGTACCAGGAACTATATTAGAAGGAATAATAAATGTTTCACATGTGAAAATGAGGAAATAGAGAGATATAATATATATGTTCAATGAAAAAGAACTCTAATGTGATTGAAAAGAAGATTGTTCAGATAAATAATCATCATTTTATCTAAAGATTCAAGTGTATGAAACACAAAAACTAAAAAAATGTAGTAAGATACGGTTTATTATATATAATAAATGAACAAAAAACTAATGTATAACAAAGTAAGAGAAATAGTATCATAACACTACTAAAGATGTGGATCATGGAGAATATATGGTTATAGGTACAATAGTCATTCATTAAATAATATAAAACACATTAGTTTATTCTCGTTCTATATATTCTTTCAAATCAAGATGTTCTATTAAAAATATTCATAGAACACCATAAATCATAGTGGATGATTTCTTGTTAATAATGAAAAATGGTGAATTCTTTTATAATGATCCAGTGTTTTCAATGGAAATTTACTTCTTATAATTATTTCATATAATCACATGAAATCAGAAAAAAAATTGAATTAATAAGTGTTATGTGACCTTCAAACATACGTTTTTCACTTTTATGATTTGAATTTCAAAAAATTGACAAATGCGGTTGTGATGAGTAATGTATCTAGAGTGTAATGTGACCAAAATTCTTTTTGGTTAATAGTAAAATACCCTTTTGAATAGTAATGCTACCCTTATGAATAGTAACATAAGGATGGAGTCCCAATCATTGTGGTTTCGAAAAAGGAGATCCGTGAGGCTGCGAAGTTTCATAATCTATCCTTGGTGGATCATTTTGGCCTGGTAAAACCACCATTAGAGGTGTTCAGATCCTTTGTGGCATCTTGGGGTTTTCAACACCCAGCGGAAGTTTCCAAACATTCCCGATTCTAATTCTGCATTCAACTCTTCAACAAAGAGAATTTTTTGTGTATGTGGGTGCGGGAGGAAAGAAATTGTGGTTCTTGTCAGTTTAATCTTTCACGATAGTCTTGAGAGTGTCACTATGGAATAGAATCCTCCATGGTCCTCGTTTGGATCAAAACGCATGGGATCGCCCTTCATTTTCATAACCCTTCAATTTCAGCGGTGGTGGGAGATTCCCTGGGGGGGGATGCTTTGTTCTGATCCGAACACGGATGTGCTACTAGATGCTGCCAATCCCCACATCTGTGTTGAGATGAACCTACTAGGGAAATTTCCTCCATGACTACTCATTATGTCTTTGGAGGGTTTTAATTTGTTTCAGCATTTGGAATTCTATGATCCACGTATATTTTTCTCAGTTCTTTGGATTTCAAGGATATTCGGTGGATAACATTAAGAAGGGGAAGGTAAGGCCTCAGAATCTGTGGTCCGTACATAGATATAGTGTTAGTCCATAGTCTTCTTCATATGGGGATAAGTTTTTATCTCATGGTAAGACATCCTTACAGGGTTTCATTGGCATGACGTCGTCGTCATGGGTTAGATGGTTGTTTTCCTCATAGGGGGTGGAAAAATTAAACTTGCCAACAAATACTTTTTAATTTTTAAATCCTGTTTGACTGGCAGAAGAAAATAGTTACAATGTCGATGAGGGGGCCCATGTGGGTAGTTGTTTTATAGAGGAAAGTGTCTTTTCCATGTTTTTACCATTAAAACCAACTAGATCATCATCAGCATTCATGGAAGAGGGTTTGATTGAAATAAAGCTGATGATGATCACTTCCTTATACTATGAAAGAAAGGATCTTTTCTTTGCATGTGTTTTTGCGGTCATTCCTTGGAAGACACCACCACCTTATATAGGTTCTTAGATACCTTCCACTATTATTAATGATATATTTAAATCATCCATCTTGTCCATGATTGGTTACCCCAGAGATGATACAACTAATCTATCGAGGTTCATATTACCGGATGGGGTAGAGAGGGAAATCAGTGAATCCCATAGGTCACCTTCACGGTTGGTGTTGGCTGGCTTAGATCAGGAGGTGGTGGATCTAGTGACTCGTTATTCATCCATAATAAATAGGATCTCCTTACTAGATGAAGCAGATAATCTGTTGAAGAAGATGATTATCATTCCAAAGAAGGGCACTTTTTCAGAAGGATCTTCTATGCCAATTACATGCTCGATGTCCAATAAAGAGTGTTGCAGAACTTTTTTGTGCCGATTCAATGTTGCAATGGACATAGTTCCAAGAATTACTTTTTTTAATGGTATAATTGATTATATGGAATGCTTGGGGTTGGGGTGTACATTTAAAATGTGCTTTCATGGATTCTAAGTCTCAGATATGTTGTTTTTCCTTGGTTGTGATTCTGGAACCTAAACAAGATGTCAGTAAAATCATTTATCTTGCGAAGAATATCGGTTTAGATCATTTCATGCATGGTAATACCACTCATAAACATACATGGTTATTCTAGAAATGGAATATACAAGTGGATTTATGGAAGGAAACAAACCATTGTATAATAGTGAAGATCAAGTTCAAAGGTATTGAGATATTCTTCTATTTCATTTACCCTAATAATGATATGCAGGAAATAAGGGTATTGTAAGAGTATCTGGTGGATACTGATCTAGCAGGATTACCTTGGTTAATTGGTGGGGATTTCAATATGATTGATGATGTTTCAAAAAAGAGAGGTGGATCAGAGAGTTCTATTAGAATAATGCTCGACTTCAGTAATTTCATGTTTAGTAAGGGCCTTATGGATCTATGATTCAGCGAGAGAAAATATACCTTGTGTAATAACCACTTAGGGATTAGGCACATATGGAGTTTTCTAGATAAATTGATTTCCAACACCCAAGGGTTAGACTCCTTTTCTCTTTCTTCTTTATCACATCTATCTCGTGCTTTATCAGACTATGCCCCACTACATGTTAAGATTAAACAAGGGGGCTAATAGAATAATACCTTCATATATTCATCTAAATGGAACAATTTGTAGGGTTTTTTACAAATGATGAGGAACACATGGGATCATGAGATTTATGGGAGGGCTTGGGTGGGTCTAGATGCGCAGTTGAAGTGGTTTAAGGATGATATTTATCATTGGATTATTATTAACCCAATCATGGATACTCCTATGGATTACCTTCAGGAGGAAATTGATAATTTGGAGGACCAACTCTAGAAGAAAGCAGATGTGGGTATCTTCCTTAGTTTATGTGCTAAATGTGCCTTCCTGTTCAAGAGGTTACTTGAGATTGAATGATGCTATAGGAACCGTTCAAGGGTCTGATGACTTAATGAGGGTGATTGAAATATTTCCTTCATTCATTCAGGTTTGACGTAATGAAAGAATGTGAAAATCAACATTAAATATGAGGAAGCCTCTTACACCTTTTATGTTAATGTAGCAGGACGAATGTACATGGAGAACTTTGAGATGTTACTTGCAGGTTATAACCAGGGGAACCTAGTGAATGGTGTTTTAGTGGATGATGAAGATACATTATTGGGATCGAATCCTACCATAATTGTAGTGGAGGATAAAAAAATCCTTCATGGTTATTCTGGTAGGTGGTAAGGTTTGGGACACAGTTCTCAACATGTCTTTGGACAGTGAACCTGGCCTAGATGGCTTTCTAGGGAGTTTCTTTTTCCATCGTGGGGTTTTGTGGGGGACATGTGAATAAAGATATTAATGTTTTTAGGGGGGATCCATTAATTAGATCACATGTTCTTCTAGTGTTTTTCTATTTAATAAAATCAAATACCCTTCCTCTATTGATCATTTCATAACCATTTGTTTGTTTAATGTATGTTACATGATTTTGGAGAGTCTTCTTGCTAGGAGGATGAAGAAGATGATCGTGAATGTGATTTCTCATGAACTACACGACTTTGTCAAGCATAGAGGAATCCAGGGGAGATTGGTATAGACAAAGTGCTAGAAGAAGATGTTAATAAATGGTGATTGGTTCCAACTTCTTCATCAAAGTGGATATTTAAAAGGCATATGACCAGATGAATTGGAGTTTTATTATCCAAGTCATGAGGAAACCGGGCTTTACCAAATTGGTGTGTGACCTATACTTTTGTGGTTATTCGTTACCATGGCTTACCATATCTTTTATGGGTATGGTCATTGGCTCATTCAAAAGTGTGTGGGGAGTGAGGCATGGGTATCCTTTGTCTCACATAGTGTTTATCGTTTCCCCGGAGGCTCATTCCCAGAATTTTCACAGAGGCATTTAGGAAAGGGAGATACATCCTTATCACACCAAATCCTTGGATGGTTCCCTTTCACATCTTATGTTCTCTAATGATATTATTATTTACTTGAATAGTAGGCGGTCATCTATTCATAGCCTTATGGGAATTATGGATGTCTATGGTAGGCTAAAAGGACAATGTATCAGTGTGAGGAAGTTTTGTGCTATCAATTAAAATAAATGTCCATGACGGACGGATCGGGACATCCAGGACATTCTAGGAGTCCAGTAGAAGTAGTTTCCAATGATTTACCTCAGGGTTCCTATTTCTAATGGACTTGTTAAAAAGGTATTGTTTGATGAATTTATCAAAAAAATTCATAGAAGTATTCTTAGTTGGAATAGTGGAGTTATATCCTTTGGTGGTAATTTTTTATTGATCAATAGTGTTCTGTCATCAATTCTAATGCATGTAATGTCTTTTATATCTCCTCCCAAAGGTTTTATATCATTGATGGAGAAAACAATGAATTGTTTCTATTGGATGCTAACCCTAAATACAGGGCTCATTGGGCTTCATAGAGTCATCTTGAAAAACAAATCTTGGAGGGAGGAGTCAGTCTCAGGGATATCTCATTAACAATGTAGTCCATGCTGCCTCGTTTGGCATGCGAATTTTTTGTTGGTGAATTGTTGTGGGTCAATGTACTCCGAAACCAATATAGACAACATTGGGAGGATTGTGATAGTAAAAAACTATCTATCCTGGTGAACCCATCCTATATAATGTGAAGATTCTTTAAGAATACTAATGTTGGGTAGTGGAGAGAGGAGAAATCAATTTATTCTATGATAATTGGGTCAGTCAAGAGTTATTTTTTTCATTATTTCATGTTCCTGATATGATGGTTAACGAGGTTTCTCGGTATCCTAAACTTATGTAATCTATTATTATTGAGGAGTAGAGGGTCACCTTTATGGAGATAATGTTTATTGAGGAGGAAGATTGAGTTTTCCTTAATGGTTATTCTTCAGGACATTTTAACGGGCGTGATTATAGGATGCTTCTCTGTCATAGAGTGGATCGTGATGAATGGGATGCTTGGTTATGGTTTTAAGAGGTTCTAAAAATATGAATTTCCTGGTACAGAGGGAGCGGAATCAAGCACTGTCAACAGAGGATAATGTTGAGAAGCAAGGGATTTCCCTGGCCTCATGCTGATACTATTGTTCTAACCCAAAATTGGAGTCCGCCATATAGATTTTATCAAGTGTGAGTGGGAGAACAACTTGTTTCCTATTATGGTAAATTGGGGTCATTTCAATTCTGTATGCACATCCATGCATGAATTTATTCTTCTCTGGTTTTCAGGAGCGGAAAACCCTGAAATTGAATACCAAAGCATGGGCATCATTGTGATTTCTATTTTCAGGACATTGTGTGAGGAAATGAATAAGTTGAGGACAGATGTGAGAACTTTGGTATGATTTCATCATGTTATAATGAAGGTATTGATTCACAATATGGATTATCTGGTTAAAGGATGATAATATTATCATGTCGTATGCAGGTTACTAAACCAGCCACTTGGTCGAGCCAGTTCTCATGTAGCTTTATCAGGTGGAGGCCACCGTTACATGGATATAAAATTAATGTGGATGAATCATTCATGAATGTAAAAAAAAATTTGGTAAGTCTACTACGGGATGTGTGTGGTATGGTGATGTTCTTCTTCGGCAGTTTTTATTGTCTAGGGAGTTCTCTAGGTGCGGAGTTGAAAGCTATTCACACAAGTATCATGAATTACAGGAACATAGTATTGATGTGTTCATATGAGGAGTCAGATTCTGAAACTGATGTATGAGCTGTAAATGGATTGGTGGAACCTCCTTGACACCTGAAATACCTTATTCTCAGTTTCTCCTTTGATATTAGACATGGTTTCTTAGTTTCACATGTGCATAGAGAGGCCAACCTCCCTGTGAATTCCCTCTCTTGGGGAAGCAGTCTGGAGGATCTGTTGATCATTTTTTCTAGTTTCGGATCAATACATTGGGAATGTAATAATTGTTTTCAAGGTTGTTCCCTTGTATTTCATTATTTTAGACCGTCATATCGATGACCTTTCTTAATAGGAAATTTACCCATATTTTAATAATAAAAAAGTAAATTTTCGATCGAGTAAAATGTGAATTTAATTAATAACTAAATTAATAATATTTAGATAATTATTTCTAAATAATGGATTCGATCTTTGGATTTTACATGTCAAAAATGTTTAGTGTGGAATTTAAGGATTTTACAGAAATACTTGAATTTTTGGGGAATAGTAAAATACCTTAATTTTATTGTATAAATACATTATAATTTGAATAAATAATTCCTAACATTATAAGTGATGTAAGCCCAAAAATTTAAAACTCACATGAACCTATTACTATTTTGGGTCATGTAATTGTCAAAATTTCTTGTCTTATGGGAAATAAATAAAATATTTAATATAATATTATGAAAAGCCTCCTCTCCTCCACTGTAAATACTATACATCCTTAACTCCTCTATTTACTCCTCTAAAGCCTTTTACATTACCAAAATTCTAGCCAAATCAGTCCCTAATATCCTCCCCCTCGTCAAATGTCCCTTTGTATCCTCAAAAGACAAAATCCTTTCCCCTTATGAAGGTCTCAAGGAAGATTGAATCAAGAGGTAAATACTACTTTTATATTCCTTCTTTTTCTTTTCATGTTCATTTGTTTTCTTTTAAATCCTTAAATTGACTCATAAAACCATAATGACAACTCTAGTATCTTACAAGTACATTAATTATGTTATGATAATGGAATAATTTATTTTCATATATCCTTTAATCTTCTTTTATTTTAGTAGTAAAGACACCATCCAAGATGTGTTAGTTTACCACATTCAAGGATGATTTGTTTTCAATTTCCATTACCATCTTCAATTCTAGTCATGAAACCATATTTTTTTTAAAACGACCATAATATATTTATTATGCCTCATATATTTTTCTGTAATTCATTTTAAATGAGGTTTTGGTTTATAAAACAAAATGTGTTCTTTGTGGAGAGAAACTTCAAATTAACCAAAAAGGTTGTCACTAAAGTTTTATATAATTATAAAAATTCACTCAAAATAACAAAATTAATTTTTCAACCATGTATCCTTCTGTATTTTCAATAATAATATATAACTTCAATTATATACAACCAACCTCATCATACATGAATATCTGAATGTGAACTGATCATTTAAACCCAGCAAGAAAACATACCCGAACCATGAAATTGAACATCATAATCAATCAAAATGGTTATTATTGAAAATAAAAATGTTATAATAAATATATTAAATATATAATAGGTTCTATAATTATTAATTAATGAGACTAATTTGATTATTCATGTCATTAAATTCAAGCATAGATCACCATCAGATTTAAGGTAAGGGATCCTCTCCATTTAACTTTTATTCAAGAATGTCCTATATGCTATTTCATTTTTTGTTTATTAACTAATGATGATTTATTATTTAAAACCTCTCTAATTATTCCATTAAAATTTATATTTGATTATGAACCCCTTTATCTTTCACTAATCCCTCTTAAGTACACATCATATCATGCCGATAATCTATAACGAAGTATACCAGAATCTCTTTTTATTCCTTTGGGTTGCCTAATCCTTCATTATAGAAAAATGAAGATAATATATCTATTTATGAGAATCATCTAAATTATCTATACATGTACAAAATTAATTTATCAAGACCCTTACATCATTTTATCTTTGGTATTTTGTTTTTACGTTATTCCCTCCTTAATACTTCTCGATAAGAAAACCAATTTTAAGGGGACATCCTGAATTATTACCCAATTTCAAGTGCACACTATCTTATATTTTAAGCCACCATTTTCTTTATAAAATCATTATTTTTTATTATGAAAACCTTTTGGGTTCTCTTCGATTTTTTATGATGTATTTTTACCTTTTCTATTTTAAAGGCACTATAGTATTTTCCTTAAACCCTCTAATAATTGTTTTAAAGCAAAAATTCCTTCCATAAATTTCATACATGTTGTCATTTCTAAACGACATAACATCAAATGAAACATACATATTTTCCCTTATGAATTTCCATTTATATTTTATTTCATTTCCCTCATGAATAATTTTATGTTAAACCCATTCATTATGATTTATGACGTGAATGTGATGTCAATTTCTCTCCATGGGTTCACTTAGGTTTATGTATGATTGATTTTGAATGATTATTTATATGGAAAGAATATTCATGAACATGTTAATATGGGTTCAACCAGATATATCTCCAATTTATTGGGTAAATTTGAGTCTCATGAGATGTTATGTGTGACCGTCATGGTGATTAGCTTTGGCTTGTGCTACTATGTGAAACAGTTTTGGAGGTTAGCCTCAGATTGTGATAGTATGGGAAATAGTCTTGCTGGATAGCCTTGACACATTCTAAATTAATGTTTTTTTATTCCTCATCACTATTTCTCCAGGTTTATATGTTATGATTTCATATGTTACATTCATTTTATATATCATCATCTCATTCCTTCTATCCGATGTGCTAATGATCTGTTCATATGGTTATTCCCTTCTTGGATTTTTAGATCGTGCATTTTTTAATGATATCTTAGGGTTATCCAATGAAGATTTATCAGCCCAATGGAAGATTGGAGCTCATTATGGAGTTTAAATAAAAAGGTTTTTTTAATGTTTTATTATTTACTTAGTCTTCCAAGACACTATACTTTTCAATCCATGGATTGTACTCTAATGTCTAATTATTCTTAAAATCATGTAATGTTATATACAAAAGCATAGGGTCATTATAGATGGTATCAAAGGATAGTATAGTTATTTTTGGATATTAGGAATAGAGAACCTTTGTGAGAGCCTTTAGGATGAGAATAAGAATATGTACTCATCCCTAAATTTTGGTAAGTATGGAGTAAATGGTTTATCCTGTAAATACATCCCTGTCTGGATACAAAAAGGTAGAGGTGGATCTGGTATAGATGTACCTTGGAGTGAAAAATATGACCCAGAGATTTGGGCCTAACCCAAGGTATCCTAGTACATGACAACAGGACTTTGTACACTCTTGGTTTGGCACTCCCAGGGTATATGCATTGGTAAATTAATGATCTTAGTTCAAACCATTATTAAGGGGGTAAATACCATAAGAATATCAGTTAATTAATAAAACATAAATAAAGTATTTTTTAAACCTATGGAATCACTTGTTATGATATAATTCTTCTTCATAAGTTTATCCATTATTTTCAAATGTTTCCTTTTTATGATCAATAACTATGTATTCAAGCCATATAATTGTATGTTCTTTTTCATAGTTAATAGAGGGAACCAGAAGAACACATTCCAACAAAAAATGTGATAGGAAATGTGATGATTTCTCTAATGATATTGCAGATATTATGGGAATAGGAGCACAAAACATCATGACTGTACTTTCGTGGCAATCTCATGTTATGAATTATAACATGAATCATTTGAAACGCCCTCCCCCTACAAGGAAAGAAAATGTTTTCGTAGAATCCTTCATGCGGAAAAATCCTCCCATGTTTAGAGGATATTATAATCACCTCCTCATCGAATAGTGGATTAAATCCATTGAAAATATATTCATCATCATCCAGTGCTCGATAGATGACAAAGTTGTACTAGAGTTCTATCATTTTGATGGGGAAGATGATCAGTGGTGGACACTGATAAATTATACAATGTCCCAATAGGAAATTGATTCAATGTATTGCGAGGAATTCAATAGGATGTTTTTTAGTAATTTTTTTCCTTGAACCCTCCATATCAAGATTGAAATAGAGTACCTCAGTCTCAATCATAATGAAGTTGAGTCCATTACGTAGTATGAAGAAAACATTACAAGTCTTGCATGGTACACCTCAGGCATTGTCATGGACACCAAAATCATGGTGCATCGCTTATTTAGCAGGCTAACGCTGAGTCTACAGAAGGGGTTGGTGATCCGAGACTTCAATAGTTTTTAGGAGATTGTTTGTTCTTCCATAATGGTTGACATTGAGATTAGGTAATCTTAGTGGTCTCGTGGGCCCGATGACAAGAATAGGATAATGGAGAACAACATTTGTGGTTCAACAAAAAAATCCCATGGTGGAAACAATCCAAAATATCCCACATGTAGACGTTATGGGAGGAGGCATATTGGGAACATTAAAAAGGGAAACAAGAATTTCTTCAAATGTAGAAAAATGGGAGATCTGGCCAAGAACTGAAAAAGAGATATGAAGAATCCTACTAATGTGGAAGAATAATGGAACGTTCAGATCAACACTCTGCCTGTAGTGCATTGTTGCAACCTCAAGGTGCACGGTTTTTGTGAAAACAATTTCTCTAAGTCACGGTTTGGTAAACGAAATCAAAAAAAACTTCCATGGACTCAAGGAAATACTTATTCCATCACTACTTTATAGGTGGAGTCGGAAAATGATTTCTTGATAGGTGCACTAGTAATTCAGTCATGAATAGAAAACATACTATTTGATTATGGTTCTATGCATTCTTTCATATCATGAAAGATTAGTAGAACTATTCAAATACCACCTCAAAATTTGGAGGATAGGTTATCTATGAGAATAGATAATGGGGAAATTATTGTTTCCACGGTTTATAACTCCTCCCCAGTTAATGATTGTTGACTAAACATCATATAAAATCTCATCATACATACTTTAGTGGGGTTCTACAATATCTTTTTCATGGATTGGATAACTTTATACAAATAAAATATCAACTGTCAAGAAATGGAAATCACTATTCACATCCCGAAGCATGCTACAGCTGTTTACATGTGTAAGGAGGTAGATGAAGTCTTTTAGAATCAGTGTCTCAAGTGTGGATATTAATTCTTTATGAGAAATAATGTCTCAATCAAATGATAGAGATAAATGAGATAATCATGATTTAAGGCATGCCTATCGTGTGGTATTACACAGATGTATTACCTAAAGAGTTTCCTGGTCTTCCTCCTGACTGAGACATTGAGTTCTCAATATATATTATTCCTAGATCTCTATCTATATCAAAGACACCATACCGAATGGCCACCATAAATATGGGAGAGCTGATGAAGCAGTTACAAGAGAATTTGGGGAAGGGTTTATATGCCTGAGTGCTCTATTGTGGGGTGATCCAATCCTCTTCTCCACGAAGAAAGATGGATAAATGTTCCATGGAATTGATTATCATGATCTCAATAAAATCACTACAAAGAAAAAGTATCCCATTCCATGGACAGATGAATTTTTTATCATCTTCATGGGCCCAGTTATTTCTCTAAGGTGGAACTTTAGTTGAGATATCACCAATTTATGTTGATGAAGGAAGATATTACTAAGACTCCATTTCGAACGAGGTATGGACACTATGAGTTCATAGTGATGACCTAAAGGACTCACTAACGCACCATAAATTTTCATGGATTTAATGAATATAGTATTTAGATATTACCTTGACAAATTTTTTAAGTCTTTATTGAAGATATTATGATATACTCCAAGAGTAAGGATAAACATGAGGAGAATTTGAATACTATTTTAAAAACAATACGAAGGGAGAACCTGTATGAAAAGTACAATAAATGTGATTTTTGGATGTCTGAACTATCATTCATAAGGCATGTTATCACTAGAAAAGGGATATATGTGGACCCTTCATAAACAAAGGTAATCAAATAGTGGACCAGGACAACACTTATATTGGATATCCATAGCATTTAGGGAGTATCTTGGTATTATCGACTAGTTGTGAAGAACTTATTAGGATTGTCGAACCCAATTACCAATATGACATGGAAGGGGGTAATGTTTTTCTAGACTCAGGAATGTTAAGATAGTTTTTGGAGATGAAAAAGAGCTAATCACTGTGCTAGTAATCACACTCCCTATAAGTTGAGAACTCCTTGTTGTGAATAGTGATGCTTCCAAGAATGGATTAGGCTATGTACTGATGGTAAATGAAAAAGTGATAGAATATTCCTAAAGAAAACTAAAAATCTTGGACCAATGTTATCCCATGAATGCTCTAGAGTTAGCGGCTATGATCATTGCATTGAAAATATTGCGACATTATCTATATGGGGAGAAGTGTGAGATATATACTATTCGAAAGATTCTATAATATATATTCACACAGAAAGATATTAATATGCGCTAAATAATATGGATAGATCTCATCAAGGATTATGAATTCAAAATCCACTACTATCTCGGTAAGGCATATAATGTGTAAGATGCTCTAAGTATAACGGATTAAGTGTCCTTATAAATGATGAGAATTGAAATTGATCGGATCTTCATAGATTTAAAGAGGATGGAAATCAAAATCATTTAGATAGGAACATCATAAATCATTTCTGAAATGATTTATCAACCACTCCTCATGGAGAAAATAAAGGATTATCGAACAAATATGTGAAAATTCTGAATAGGGTGGAAGCTATCCAAAAATGAGAAACCCTCAGAGTTCACAATTGATGAGGAATGGGTTTTATGATTTGGGTAACAATTATGTGTAAAATCTGATCGAGATATAAAGGAGGGGATTTTGAATAATGCACATAGCTTGACCATCTATATTCACCGAAGAGGAATAATGATCTATAGAGATCTCTGAGAAAAATTTGAATTGGACAATATGAAAAAGGATATTGTTGGATAGATATCAATGTTCCTCGTATGTCAACAAGTGAGTTATGAGAGGTAAAGGTCTAAGGGGATGATGAAACCACTTCCCATACCAACATGGAAGTGGGAGAAAATCACCATGGACTTTGTCACTCAACATCCAAGGAAATATAGAGGAAACAATGCTATATGGGTCATTGTGGATCATCTTACAAAGATAACTAACATTATCACGATTTGAAAGGACTTCTCAATGGATCAACATGCACATATATATCAAATATGTGGTAAGTCTACATGGAGTACCACTATCTATTGTATCGGATAGAGATCCAAGATTCACATAGAAGTTCTGGAATAGTCTTTATTATGCTCTAATAACTGAACTAGGCTTTAGTACAACCTATCATCCACAAACTGTTTGACAATATGAGTGGACTATTTAGACCTTGGAAGATATGTTGATAGCATGTTTTATGGATTTAAAATGATGGATGGGACTAACATCTTCAACTGTTTTAATTATCCTACAACAATAGCTTCAAATTGAGCATCCAAATGGCACCATACGAATCCCTTTATGGGAAAAGCTGATGAACACTAGCATTTTGGGATGAAGTCAGTGAGTGTATACTACTATGAATTGAAGTTGTTAGTGAAATGGTGGAGAAGGGGAAAACCATTAATCGGCACATCAAGGAATCCCAAAGATGACAAAAGAGTTATGCAAAAAATCATTGATAATACCTTGAGTTCAAAGTTAGAGACATGGTATTTAAATGAATATCTCCATGGAAGAATGTATTGAGGTCTCGGAAGAATGGAAATTTAAGCCCTAGGTACATCGGCCCCTTAGAGATTCTTGATCGTGTCAGGGTTGTGTCCTATTGACTAGCACTTCTACCTACCATGTCCAAAGTACATGGAAGCTTCCATGTATCCCTATTAAGGAAGTACATTACATATCCTTCACATGTACTCTATATATAGGTGGTACAGTTAGAGAAAGATCTTTCTTACGAGGAGTAGCCAATGAAGATCTTGGATCATACAAATAAAGTTCTATGTAACAAGACTACTCACCTAGTCAAAGTACATTGGTGGAACCGCAAGTACGAAGAGGCAACATGGTAACTGTAGGAGGTAATGAAGGAAAAGTACCTCTTCCCGTTTATGGTTTAATGTGTAAAACAAAATTTTGATGGTGAAATTTCATAAGTGGGGGATAATGTAACAACCCAATGTTTTAAATTGAAATTTTCTTCATATAATAATTTCATATAATCACTATAAATCCCAACATAATGAAATACTAAGAGTTATGTGACCTTTAAACATATGTTTGTCACTTCTGTGATTTGAATTTCGAAAATCCGACATACGCCGTTGTGATCAGTAAGTTATTTAGATCTAATATAACCAAATAATTTTTTTGGGGGATAGTAGCATACCCTTATAAATAATAATTTTAACCTTATTAATAGTAACATACCATAATTAATAGTAACATATGATATTATATAAATAATATTCAAGTGGATATTCGATATACCTATATATTGGGATAAGAAAATAATTTTTTTAAAAATGTTGTTTTTCGAGATAATTGTGATTTTAATTAATAATTAAATAAATCACATTTTTAATTTTTTTTTAAAATGGGTTTCAATTTTTTATTATTCATATTAATAAAAATTTAGCATGAATTTTGGGGTTTTTTCTGAAATACTTGATTTTTTAGTGAATAGTGAAATACTTTAATTTACAGTATAAATATATTATAATTTATATACAATATTCCTGGAATCATAATTGAGGTAAACACAAAAATCATGAAATCACATTAACATATAACTATTTTAGGAAATTTAATCATCATTATTTCTTGCTTTATAGAAAAACAAAAAACTAATGATCATAATATTTTGAACACAGTCCTCTCCTACACTATAAATACCACCCATCATTACCTCTTCTCTTCACCCCCTCAAGCCTTCTTCCATCTCTATATTCTGCCCAAATCACTCCCCAATCTCTTCAATCATGTCCAACGTCCTTGGATCTCCTCAAAATACCAAATCCCCTCCCCTTAAGAGTCTCTCAAGGAAGATTGAATCAAGAGGTAAATTCCTCTTTTATTTTATTTCTTTTTTTCCTTTCATACTTTTTTCTTTTGAAGTTCATTTGTTCTATTTTTTATCCTTACCTATACTCATAAAAATTGGTACAAAAAATATATTACCTTACATGTATTGGAATATTTTTATGATAATGGAATAATTTTTTTTCATATCTCCTTTACCTTCTTTTATTTTTGTAGAAAAGACATCATCCAAGATGTGTTAATTTACCACATTCAAGGATGATGGGTTTTCAAATTTTGATACTGTATTCAATTCTGTTCATGAAACCATTTTAATGGAATAAACAGACCATAAAATATGTATTATTCCTCATATATGGTTCTCGAATCTTTTTATACACATGGTTATGGTTTATAAAACAAAACATGTTATTTGTAGTCAAAAACAACCAATTAACCCAAATGGTTGTCACTAATGATTTATATTATGATTAAACATCACTCAAAGTAACCAAATTAAATTTTCAACCATGTAACCTTATAGATTTTCATTAAACAAATAACATAAATTCTATACAACCACCTTCATTATAAATATTTATCTGAGTATAAATCGATCATTAAAACAAAGCATGCAAATAGACTAGAAAATTGAAATTGAACCTCAAAACCAATCAAAATGGTTAAAAAAGAACACCAAATGGTTATAATAAAAATTTACATATAGAATATGTTTTTGAATTATTAATTAATGAAGATAATTTTTTTATTCATGTCATTTTGTTCAAGATAATATCACCATCAGATTTACGGTAAGGGATCACCTCCATTTCACATTTATTCAAGATTGTCTTCTATGTTATGCCATTTTATGTGTAATCCATAATTATGGGGTATGAATTTAAACCACCACCATAATTTCTGCATTATTTATAAGTGAATATATTCCCCTTTATCTCTGATTAATCCCTATTATGTACATTCTATATCTTTATAATAATCTATAAGGAATTCTACACGAATCTCATTGATTACTCCAGGTTTCCTTATCTTTCATTCTACCAAAATGAATTTATATTATCTATTTATTTGAATATTATAAATGTTTTTTACATGTAAAAAATTCATTTTTAATGACCCTTACATTGTTATATCTTGGGTATATACTTGTTTTTATGTGATTCCCGACTCAATAATTACCGATTAGTAGACTTGCTTTAAGGAAACATCCTGAATTCATACCCAATTTCATGTCCACTATATATTCTATTGTAAGCCACCATTTTATTTTTAAAATCAGTACTTTTTATTATGAAAAAAATTCTAGGATCACTTCAGGTTTTTTAAAATTTCTTTTTCACTTTTCGATTTAAAAGGCTCTACATTGTTTTCCTTAAAACCTATCAAAAACAATTTAATGCCAAAATTCCATAAATTCTTTTCTTACATGTTTTAACATCTACTTTAAATCACTTACCATGATACCTTATTATTTTTCCCTTATTAATTCCTATGTTTATTTTATTTCCCTTCTCTCATGGAAACTTTTATGATACACCCATTCATTATACATTATGACATGAATGTGATACCCATTTCACTCCATGAGATCACTTATGTTTATGTCTCATTGACTATGTATTATTATTTATGTGGAAAGAATATCCATGAACTTTTTAAGACGAGTGATCCAGGTAGTTATCCAATTCATTGTGTAAAGTTGAGTCTCATGAGACATTATTTGTAACGGTCATTGCGGTTAGCCCTGGCTTGTGCTAGTTTGTGCAATTGGCATAGCGGTTAGCCTTGGGTTATGCTACTATGGGAAACGGTCTTGGCAGTTAGCCTTGACTCCTACTAAATTCTGGTTCTATGTTTATTCCACATTACTATGACTCCATGTTTAAGTGATTCCATATGTTATATGCCTTTTTTATATCATCATGTCATACCTTATATCCCATGTGCTAATTCTTTGTTCTTATTGTCATTCCATTACTAGGATTTTAGCTCATCCATTTATTCATGTTATACCTAGGTTATCCTATTCATATGTATGATCACAATGGAAGATAGGATGTCATTATAGAGATTAAATAATTTTTTCATAATGTTTGATTATGTACCCTATCTTCCAAGACACTAGGCTTTATGACCCTTGGATCATACTATGGTGTATAATTATGCTTAAAATTATGTAATGTTATATGTAAAAAGTTAGGGTCACTATATATTCACATATAAAATATTTAAATCATCCCAAATAGTTTTATATGGGATGAATCATACATAAAACTTTTTCATACCCCCTTCCATATAATTTTATTATATACTAGGAATGGTTTGGTTATATGTATATAAACCCCACATCAACTACTAGGAAAAGGAGATAACTTTCTACAATCTTATTCTTTCTTTAATTCTATATATGTTTATGGAGGATGATGAATATCCATTGGAATAATTATGGATATCACTAATATTATTTTATTATAAGAAAACATATCTATATAATATATTCTAAATAAATTAGAGAAACATGATTGGATTCTTTCAACATTATAAGTGAATTTTAAAATGTATTACCCAAAGAGTTTCCTAGTATTAGTCATAGTTTGTAGGTTGACTTATCATTTATTCTAATACATTGATCTATACTGATCTTGAAATCTTCATAGAAAATGGACAATGTTGAACTAGATGAATAAAAGATCTTATTAAAACATAATATTTTCAAAGGGTTCATATTCTTGAGTAATTCAATATGGGGAGAAATAGTTATCTTTTTCAAGAAGAATTCAACAATGCATCTATGTATTAATTTTTATTGACTAAAAAAGATCTTAATAAAGACCATGTATCCTTTGTCAGAAATTTATGACTTGTTAATTTAGTTACACAAAGATAAATGTGGTGATAAAGTGTAAATTCAATTGGGATATCATCAGTTAAAGGAGAAGAATGATAATACTCATAATAAAACCCTTTTAAAGTTTTATGTTCACTATGAGTTAATAGTCATGCTATTTTTACTAACCAATTGGCAAAAAGTAATAATGTAATAAATTAATAGAGTATTTAGATATTACTTTGAGAAATTTGTTATAGTATTTATAAATTTTTTTTTTATATACTAGAAAATCATGGTGGAACATTAGTAGAATATTATTACTAAGGTGAAGAATTTTATTAAGGATAATATATATTAAAATATAGTAAAAGTTTTTTTAGGATGTAGAAATTATCATTCCTAGGGAATATTATCCTAGGTAACAGAATATATGTTCACCATTTGAAGTATAAATATTTTTAGTAATGGCTTATAACATCATATCTTATAGATTTACATTGTTGCCTCGTATTAACTAGGTATTATTGATCATTTTTTATAAAATTTCTAAATTATAAAACCCCATAAGTTAGATAAATCATATGTTAGTGAAGTTTACCTACATATATTAATATGAAGTTAGATTCATGGAGTAGAAGAAATGGATACATACTAAACATTTAGTGACATTACCCACTTGTAGGGAAATGAGTATTATTTATATTTATGCTTTAATGATGGGTTTGGGTTTTTGATTCATATTGAATGATATAGTGATAGGTTATACCTCAAAATAGTTGAATGAGAATAAGGAAATTTATCTGATGCATAATATAGTGTTGGTGGTGCTAATATTGTCATCGATGATATAAAGTAATTATCTGTATGGAGAGAATTTATATTTATATATACAAACAATAAGAGAATATAATATATATTCACATAAATGGTTCTCAATATGAACTAAAAAATATGGTTATGTCTAATCCTGGAATATAAATTATTAATACTCTTCCATAAAGTGATGGTGAATAATGTGACATATAAACAGAGTAGAAAATATCTTTCAAATTTATATTTGATTAAGTATGAGAAAGATTAATTCTTCTTTTAAATGTAATGTATGGACATGATAGGCATAAATACTGGAAAATCACCCTACCTTTCATTATTTATTTTTCAACAATCAAGTTAATATAAAATTAAGAAACATAAATGGAGTTTTGTGGAGATATAGGAGAAGGATAATGATATGGGAAAAGGAAAATCATAAAATTTCATGATTGATAATGAAGTGTTTATTAGATTTGGAAAATTTAATTATGTTCCATCATATCCACAAATAAATAAAGAGATACTAAGTGATTCTCAAAACACTATATTTTCTATCCACCCAAGATTCGTGAATTTCTATAGTGATTTATGAGGACAACATTGGTGGAAAATATGATGAAAGGGATTATGTATTATACATCAATGAGCCCAATATGTTATTTGGTGAAGGTTGAGAAAAAAATATCCAATGAGATTCTGAAATAGCTCTTAATTACATTGATATCAAAAATCAGAACTATTTTTTTCATTGAACTTCCTAATACATTAATAGTGAACAATGATAGAAGTGTTTGGGATACAATATTAATAATGTTAGTCACTTCATTTCCATTCGACATGACATATTACTTGATCAACATGTGATGATAGAAATTAAAAATGTAGTTTAGTTTCCTGGAACACAATTATTGATCATATCTGATTGAGACCAATGGTTCTCCAAAAAAAATTAGAATCTCCTTCATAGTACTCAAACCATAGAGATGAACTTTTCTAGGACAAATCACTTATATAATTAGGGTAAATTTGAATGAAATTTCTAGATACTTAAGGATATTTTTAGAGCTCTCTCTATTGACTTCATGGGTGGTTGGAACTAACATATTCCAATAGTAATGTTCTTATAAAACAACATTTTGCATTCGATCATGCATATTTCTCCATATAAATCCCTTTGTGGGAAACATGTATAACACTTACATGTTTTTAATGACTTGGTTATTGAAAGTTTCTATGTTCTGATATGGTCAATGAAATGGTAAAATAGTTCAAGACTATTCATAAATACATTAGGATTTATCAAAGATGCTAAAATAGTTATTCTTATAACCATAAATGAGACTAGGAATTTATGGTTGGTGAAAAAAAATTCCTCATTATTTCCCCATGGATTAAATTATTTTGATTTGAAATTAATGGGATTCTATTTCCTATGTAAATTGTGTCCTTTGATATTTTCAACAACATCCGATAAATGAAACATTAGATATCCCTTCTACAAATCCTATATAAAATATATGATATATTCCACAAATTGTTCTTGATGAATTACATACACCAAAACTAAAATGTATCGAATACATAGGTGGTATAGTAGAAGGATGATATCTCAAATGAGGAGAAGATTTTAATTATCTTAGAAAGAATAGATAGAGTACATCAAAATTATTAAATTGGCATATTCAAGGTACATTGTTGAAATAATATGTCTGAAGTGGAATCATTGTAACCTGTAGATAAAATTGTACAAATGAACCCATAATTAATCACATCATTGTATGGAATGAAATTTTGAGGGAGATATTTCTTAAGTAGTAAAGAATTTAATAAACATGAATTTATGAATAAAAATTTCCTTCTTAAATATATAATTCATTCATATAAGGTAATACATATTACAAAAACTAACATCACATTATCCTTAATTTGTAACATCTTATATTTATAGTCATATTTTGGTCTTTTAAATTATTTTCTAATAATTTTTTTATAGTGTTTTAAGAAATTATTTAAATTAATTTTTATCAGATATATATTATCGACATAAAATACTTACAATCATTTTTTGATTCATACCTTTAAAATGAGCATAGAATTTTGTAATTTTTTTTTCAAAAATTCGTTATTTTTTGTGTGAATATTATAAATACAACTTTTATAAAAAAAACATGTATAGTATTGTCATAAGATAAGAATGACACAGAAATTTATAATAATTTGATATTAATTTATGTAAAAAATAATTCTTTTTGAAATATTATATTAAACATAGAATCCATATAATTATCATTTTTAGACATAATGTAATATTTAACTATAATTAAAAAAATTGGTTAATACATAAAATTAGGTATTATTTTTTAGAATTTTGGTTTGGTTATTTATAAAATCCATTTTTTTTAAATAAATAAGTATTTTTCATGAATAAAAAATATATTTATAATATTATCCAACACCTAATTTTCATCCTTGAAATGAATATTTCTAAGGAAAAGTTTTTATTCTTTTTGGGCACTGACAATAAAATTAATTTTTATAACTATTATGAATTTTATTTTATTAATCAATATATCTATATTAAATAATAATTTTAAATGAATAAATAATTTCAATATAATTTTTACATTAAAATTAGTAATATAGGGAGAATGTTTTGTTACTATGATGTCTGTAAATTTGGGTAAAGTGGTTTAACATTGTCAAAAATATTAAACCATGTGAAAAAACTATATACTATTGGTTGGTAGAAGGATTTTTGACTTTATATCTTTCAATATACCCCTAACTTAAATTTTTTGATCATTTTACCTTGAATAATGGTATGATCTTATTTAAAATTAAAGATTTTTTACAAAAATTGCACTCCCTTTACTTAGAACAGGGCCCCACATTATCAATATTTCATCACCCATTACAAAGATTTAGTTTAACCAAAACAATACCAAACTATCCCATAAAAGTCATCCAATTAACATTGAATCACTCATCTAAATAAATACCATGCTTTGGATCCATATGGCGTTACCCAGGGAAGAACATCCAAGGGAGAGGTAATAATCTCAACCCAACTTTACTAGTTCTTTTCTTCTTTTACAACCTTAAAAACCATATATCAATGAAGGTATGATAACATTGGAATTAAAAATATAATTAAGTGTCATTAAACTTATGAAATATAAATTTTCTACCTTCCTCCAAGATCAATAAGAAAATTTAGAAGGTCTTCATGCATATGTGCGGTCTACCGCCTCCATGAAGGACCTGTTCAATTTTTCATCACCACCATAACTACCAAGTTCAAAAACATTATCTAATTAAAAAAATATGATATATATTTAATTATTATATTAATTAAATATTATTTATTTTATTTCATAACACCATCTCAAACCATGGAAAATGAATGTCTCGTCCTTGCATACATGCGACATGCCGCCTACATGAAACAACATGTTTTGTTTTCCATTACCTCAAAAAAAATAGAATTTTTTTAAGTATGTAAAAATTATATTTTTTACACCATTAATATTTTGGAAGAATTATATTGGAAATACTATGTTATTTTCTAATAAGAAATGGTTATTGTAGCTTTAACCACCTTACATTAACTTATCAGGGAACTTTGATAAATTGGATGTATTTTAGGATAACATTTGAAACAATATATGTTTTTTTATATTGTAATAATAAAGGAAAAAATACTCCTAAATTATTGATATCATGATTAAATTTAATGATACAATTATTCATGGTCAACAAATCTGATGTGCTACGGATAATGTAACCGAAATTCATGGATTAACTAATAAAAGGACAAATTTTATTAAAAATAGATAAAAAATACAATCTATTCACCATATAAAATAATATATATATATATACATATATATGAATAATATTAGTATTATATATTTAATGAAATAATGGAATTATTTATGATGTGAAGTTCAAGTTCAAGGCGAATTCAGATAGGAGGTACGAGATCTTTTATACGCCCATCCTTACTTGTCAGTTACAAATTCTAATTTTCTTAATTTTAAAAAGTATTATTCTCATAAAAATATTCTATTTTATTTTATATTTACATAGATATATAATAATTAAATTATATTTTCCATTAATAGAGTTTTATTTTTTTATCTCACTCAAAAATACCCACATTAATGTAAACACAATTTAAAGGGACTTTCTTATTTCATGTCTCAAGTAAAGTAGCTCCCCTATGAAAATTTTTCAATTAATTAATAGATTCTAAAAGATTGTAATTATTTTATGTGGATACTTGTTTTCAATTATGGTACATATATATTCAAAAAAAATTAATCTTTACCTTCATAATTATATAATTCACTTAATCCTTAATTCGGTACCGAAGTATGATTTTTATTCTTCCTTCTCTTTATCCCTCCCATGATTTGTTATATTTGAATTCCATGTTCATGACCTATGTAACAGTTTAGAATTATAAATTTCCAACGAAATTTAATGTCTCCATAATTTTTTAATCCTTATTATTTATCATTCAGTTATTTCGTTAATTAGAATTATGATGCCCACATCCGTCTCAGGGGTCAGATCTGCATTTTGATTTATATATGGTTTATTTTCCTCATGTGTCCCACATGTGTATGATTTTAATTATGTTATGGGTGGTATTATAATTATATATTCTTCAATAAAATGGTGTCAATCATTATATCTCATTATATATAAGGTATGTTATTAGGGTGTGAACCTAAGACACCCAGATATTTTTTTTTTAAATTTATGATTATGGTCATAGGAGTAACCATTAAAACATTTTAATGAAGTAATGTCATATATTTTAATAACATATTCAATGATGAAATTATTTTTATGATTTTATATCCTGATTCTATGTTTCAATTATTATGATCATTATCTTTTGATTTCATGTTATACCTCTTGACTCTCATGTTATGATTTATTCCCATGTTTCTTCCATTACATGGATTTCATGTTCATCCTTTTCATTATGAAATTTCCCCATAGTATAATATGCAGTTCTGGAAGTCCTATTTATTTTACACGTACTATGAAAAGTATTATATAATGATTATTTTTTACATTAATTAGAATGTATTTTTGTTTCTAATAATACGAATAAACTATAAATATTGATCCTTTGTTTGTATTTGTTGGAAATATATGTTATTTTTTTAATATGAAATGTGTTTAAGGATTGAGTTGTTATAATGGGTATATTATCATTTGTAACCATCCCCCACCTATCTCTAAATTTCATATGTAATTTTTTTCCTATCAATTATATTATTCTTCATTTACTTTTTCGTGTTTTTCCATCTATTGTGTATCGAATTGTTTTTCATCCAATGTCTTTTCATTGTGAATGCCATGTTTTTCATTCAAATTTTTGATGGGTGTTCACCATGATTTCAAAAATTAATTTTTTGGGGAAATAATTTACAAAAAAATATACCATTACACCATAGGGTTTCATATTAAGGAATTAATATATTGAAGGATATATCATTTCTTTATTTAGGAACTATTTTAAACACACATATATTTTATTCTAAAACAGATGTCTATTGATTACACATGAATGATTACTTTGTATTCCTTAAACATTGAAATTTTATCTCTATTTGGCTTATGATAATTTTAAACCATTTATTGACGTGATAAAAAGTACTGGTGTTTTTTATGTTTTTATAAAAATATGGATGATTATTGGAAAATTCTATTATGTATCACTTACTCATTATCCTGTATGATGAATGCATTAGACACAAACAGGTGAAATGTGTATCATAGAATTTCATTGAACATGGATACATCATTATGAATCATTATACAAGGTTAATTATATTTTCTATATTCCTACAGAATTCAATAATATGTATTGAGAGGGGTCTTGATGATAAGAATGTTTTCCTGGATGAGGTTATGATTATGATAACTATATATTAAAAATAAATCATTCCATCACCATGAATTATGTTATTGAAATCCATGTGATATATTTATTTTTATTGTTATCCATGGATATATTATACTCTCAGTTTCAATTGATTATGAAATTATTAGGAAAACTTATTCTGATAATAATATTTAGGCCTTTTTTATGTTAAGATTGAATCAGTTTTGTATTTACCCTTATTATTTTTTATACATATACCTTATTATATATACATTTACCAATGTTATGATAAAAATTAATACACAAGGTAGAGCTAGAATACTATTGTTATTGATGTATTTATGCATTTTTTTAAGACATACATTGGTTTACGTAGTTTCAAAAATAGTGGAAAATTTTATACTAGTTGAGAAATATATGTACTTTCTTTTTTTATGTCTTGACTTAATTATCTATAGTTATAAACAAAAATAATCATTAGAATTTATATAATTTAATATTTTTTTAATTGAAGTAATTATGGGATAGTTATTTATGAGAATCATGTGTTGTTATCGAAAACCAGTACGTGAATTATGTTTTTATGGCATCGAATCTAGGAGTAAAGGTTCAGGGTGCCATAAGTTGGAATCAAATAATGGTGTAGTCAACATTATAGGGCAGGATAATTTTCAGGACAATATAAGTGTTTATAAGTTAAATTTTATCCTAATTTCTAATATATAGATAACCTATTATTTTAATTGAATTAATATAGAATATTTTTAGGATTAAGATAATATAAAATTAATGAAAACACTAGCGATAAATCTAAGTGAGAATTAAATTTGTAGGATAATAATGAAATATTTTTTTAAAGTATATAATATATGGGTCTCCTAGAAATTACATCCCTAATTGTATAATTCAAGTTGATGGATGCTCTATCATAGATGTACCTAGTGGTAAAAACCCTAAAAGGGAACGTTTCTTATTAACTAAATAATCCCCTAGTGCACAATAATGTGGAAAAAATGCACACTTAGATTGACACTCCTTGCGGATATCATTTGGTTATTCACATTTTATTTAATTTACATTATAAAATATTGATTTTTTAATGAATTTTGTTATGGATTTTTAGTGAACCCAACCGAAACAAATCTATATTGAACTGATATAGAATACAATTGAAGTAAAATATAATTTCACAAAGATTAAACTACCGAGCTTGAATATATTATCATACAATAATTATCTTTTGGGTCATCACTCCAATTTAATCCGTTTTGTTTTAGTAATGAAATAATCTTTAGTATACCATTTTACAAATTTATTAGATGGATAATGTAGATATTGTATCAATAAAAAATACTTTTAGGATATGGGATAGAGTTAGAAACATTTTGAAAAGTAATAACATTATATATTTCTTTAGTATTAACAATTTGACAATATTTGAACTCCAAAATAATCCAATGAAGATAATTATGAAATCTTATCGATATTTTGGTGGTTCAGATGATGAAGGAAATAAGATACAATCTCTTTAATGAATTAAATGTGAGAATAATCACTCGGGGAAATGTCTTCAACGAACTGGTATATTCTTTATACTAATAAAATGAAGAAGAAGACTGTCTATTTTTGTTGCTAATATTAAGAGATTGTTTATCACTGAGTATTAAAAAATTGTGTTTCCATGTTATAAATATTTTTTTAATTTATAAACCTCATTCAAAAATGGATCTTCTTTTTTATATGTCTTTTAGATACCCTATAATTATCTCATTTGAAATATTCATTTAAAATTATGATGATTAAATTTTTTTAGGGTGGGATAATTTACCACTATGATATTCTAATATTTGATTACCCTTAGATATACAATGTATTTGATATCCTTCTTCCCAAGCATAATTGAACATAAATGAAACTCTAATATATTTAGGTAAAAATATTAAAAATAATTATTAGAGTTAAATATTATTCATTAAATTACTAGTAAGAAAAAAGATAATAAAATTTATAAAATATTGATATAATGTAATATACCTGTTACTTTAAATTTTTATAAAATTCATTCGATATAACTAACTTAGCTAAAATGACCATTTTATATATATTAACTTTTTTCAAAATATTTCCTTTGATGTGATATGAATTTATATTTGAACAAATTTTTAATTATTAATGATAAAAAATATTTTATAATAAAAATTGGATAATGAAATTTTAATTTTTAAATGATATAAAGTATTAATGATAATGGTTAATATTTTTAAAACCCCCTTTTAATATAAGAAAAAATTACAATACTTATTATCTTTTTAATTTAAATGTTATAATCATAGTATATAGAAATTTATATTATTAAAATTAACTTTAGTTCATTGATTACTATATTAATATAAGCTTCTAATAGATGTCAGGTATTTTTAAGGAATGATTGGTTTTTAGGTGAATATTAGAATATACATTTTTTACAAATGGATTTTAAGAATTAATTTTATATTTAATATTTTTAAACCTTAGTAATAAAAAATGTGTATGTTTTATAATTAAAATTAAAAATTGTAAAAATTGTTTTATTAAAAATATAATATATGAAATTTAATAACAACATATACATTTTTTCCTAAAATTTGTTAATAAATTATATAATTATTATTTTGAAATGAATTCTAAAAAATTTAAAAATGGAATCAAAAAAATATATTCAAATTTTGAATCATTATAATGAAATTAGTTAAAAAGAACTATATTTGTCATGCCCCATCTTGGATCACTCTATATATTAATCCGGTTAGTTTGG
The DNA here is from genome assembly GCA_963277665.1 of Viscum album. Lineage (NCBI taxonomy): Eukaryota > Viridiplantae > Streptophyta > Magnoliopsida > Santalales > Viscaceae > Viscum > Viscum album. The sequence goes on along the minus strand of OY728167.1, from coordinate 510,575,513 downwards.
GACATGGCCTCATGAACACCTCTTCACAAGATAGAGGTTTTCAACCAGTAATGAGGATCTAATGATTCTACTATGTGGAGACTATAAAATCTATATAAAAAAGAAATGTTTCATAAGGATATATATATATATATTAATGTAAGTATAATATTTTAAAAACCTGAATGTGATAATAAATAGATATCTATAATAGTTAAAAGAAAATAACTATGAATGAACCTGTTATGATAAAAAATATAAGGAAATAAATATACAATAAATAAATCATACATTGTAGATAGATAAAAAATAAACGTATAAAACGTCCCATTCCTATGATATTCATAGTATCTTCTTGTCTCTATAATCCATTTCAAGTACTTTCCACAGATAAGTATTGGAATATAACCCAAACCAATCCCTAACCTAAAACTGTAAGACATGTCTAGGTAAAAAAATCATAATTTAGATGAGATTAAAACATTTTAGGCCACCACAAATGATGCCAAATATAATCCATCCTATAAATATAAAATACAATTTTTTAAAGGTAATAAAAATAAAATAGTGAAATAAACTAGAAAAATGTCATCTCTAGTTCTTTTTTATAATCCTAGTTGACTATACCAACTTTATACAATATCAGATGTCTCTAAACATAAACATGTGATTATGGAATGAGAACCAAGTAAAATAATTCAATTCATAAATTATGGTAAAAATATAGAAACTATGTTAGGTAAAATGTATCGTTGACCATGGCTTTTTTATCCAACTCATAATGATAATCAAGAAGCATGGTAATAAGGATCTGAGTGTAATCCAAGGTATGAACTCATTGTCATTACATTGTATGTATTAATAACAGAGTGTGAGGATCATCTCCTAACAAATATCATGATATATATTATTTGGAGACCATGGAGATAATACATGGCATCACGTGTTTCAAGACATCAATACATGTCCATAGAGATAATCTAAGTAATTATAATTTCCAGAGATAAAGTATGTAAATATTAGGTAGAGTGATGTTGAATTTACATATAAATAAGTAAAAGACCAAGTTCCATGGTGGGTAACTTTCTTTGAAACAACACTGATGAATTGAGTTGGCGTCCTCTGATTTCTCTTGGAATTCACTCATGAATCCATGGTTGGATTATTTCTAACAACTAAACTGATTGAAAATTGTCCAAAAGTAGCATGGAAATTATATTTAGTGAATAATAATTGTCTATGGGAATTAACCACTCTATCGGTAACATATAACATTTCATTTCATTCATCTATTTACAATTCAATTCAATTAATTCAATAAAATATATAAATTACAAATGAATAAATGGAAAGTGATGGAATTTTACCTTAAAACAAAACATTATAATAAATTATAGTTTCTACTAAAAGGTGGAAATATGAATAGTAAATTAAATCCATATCAAATTCATATTCAATTAAATAGTTCCATACTTCATTATGATTGCTTGGTTGTCAAGAAAAAATTCAATAATAGCCCAGAATCCTCTCAAGGTGCCCCAAGCTCCCAAGAAGCCTCTCACAAGCCTCTCTCTAGCCTTTGGAAGCACACTTCCAAGTAAGGGTTTTTTCTTCCTTTCTCATTTTTGTCAATTTTCTTTAAGTTGTATTGCCCTTTTAATTTCAATTATGAATGTTGGGGTATGGTTTCGCACCTCTCCCATACTTCCCTCTTATTGTTTTAATTATGGGAGACCCCTTTCTCTCTCATTAAATGCCTCCCATGTACACCCGTTACTATGCCGAAATTCCGAAAGGAACCTTTTTCTCCTCTTTTATATTCAAGCAATACTTTTGTATCATGTATCTAAATTCCTTTTAAATTGTCGGGAAATGTATCTATATGAACTCCTTACTACCAATTACATGTAAATATGATGAGTAACCCCTTTCTCTCTCATCAACCATTTTTATGAATTCTTATGTCACGCCGTTACGCTGCCGAAATCACACCGATTTTCTAAGCCAATATCATTGTGTAGTGAATACCATGCCCATTTCTCCATCAAGGGTATTCACCTTTATGCACATTTACTTATTGATTATAAAGTTTCATTTATGAATTCCACATTCCTTTATCGTGTAATAAATGATTATGTTTTATGAATCCATGTTTTATGATCCATGTGGCACACTTATGCATGAAATGAAATGTTTAAGAAGGGTGCGCCCTTTATAGCGCTCCAATGAATTGGGTAAAGTATAGTATCATGATACGTCATGTGCAATGAGTGTTGACTCATGGTAATTCAAGTGCAACGAGGGTTTACTCGTTCTTCAAGTGCAATGAGGGTTTACTCATGCTCCATGTGCAATGAGCCTTGGATCATGCTAATTCAATGTTAAGTGTTGTTGCCACATTTCCATGTTATGATTATCATGATTTATCATGCCTTTATGTTCATGTTACTCTTATGATCTATTGATGTTCCTATTGCCTAACATGTATTGTACTCCTAATGTTATTCATTATGTACTTCCTTACTGGGCTTTATAGCCCACCCTTTTCTTATGCATGTCCTCAGGTTATCCCATGCAATGCTAAGTACGAAGGAATGTAGTGGTCATGTAAAGGAAGTTTTCAATAAAGATGTTGTATTTCAAGTTTAAAGTTTTTATGTAATGATCCTAAGCCCCAAAGACACTAAACCTATCGATATTCTTTGTTGTATCAAGTGAAGTTATATGTAATAAAGAATGTTTAAGTTGTAATAAAAAGTAGAGTTGTCATAGTTGGTATCAGAGGATAGGTTTAGTTATTTTTGGGATTAGGAAACCCTAGTAAAGCCTTAGATACAAGACTAAGTATAATAAAAACATCCCTAAGTTTTGGTAAATATTAAGTAAGTGGTTTATCAAACAAATACATCCATGTATGGATACGAGCAGGTAGAGGCGGCTCTGGCACAGATGTATCCTAGGGGTAAAACCCGAAAACACCGCTTTGAGCTAGACTCGAATGGGAACTGGTGCATGACAACAGGCCTTGCTGCACTCTTGGTTACGACACTCCCGGGGGATATGTTTTGATAAATTCACAATCTTAGTATGAACCCTTATTAATGGAGAAATGCCCCTAAGAATATATGTTAGAAGGAAGATCATGAAAAGCCTGGATTCAATCCTATAGACTCATGAGTTAAAGATATTTATGTTTATTTATAAGTCATCAACTCTTTTCTTTGGATTACCCTTTATGTGTTACCCCTAACTTTCCTTTTATTCCATCCAATGGTCGGTAATAGGAGAACTCGGGCTAACAACCGTTGTGAAGATCAGTGTGATGATTGTAATTATGAGATGCCCAATCCAATGGGAGCGGGAATCGTGAAATTTTTCACTCTTCTCTCTCAGCTAACTCATGTTTTGAATAGAAACACTGGTCAAGAGGAACGTTCAACCCCCCCTAAGAAAGAACAAGTCGCTATTGAGAGCTTCATGAGACAAAGGCCTCCTACTTTTAGTGGATCATCCGATCCCACGATCGCTGAATAATGGATCAACTCCTTTGAAAAGATATTCTCCATCCTCTAATGCTCTGAAAAAGAGAAGGTTCTTCTGGCGGCTTATCTTATGTAGGGTGAAGCTGATCAATAGTGGACGTGGATCAAAAATACGAAGCCTGAGGAGGAGATCGAGGCTTTGGAATGGAAGGAATTCCGGAAGATGTTTTTTGATAAATATTTTCCACACACCCTTCATCTTAAGATGGAAAGGGACTTCCTTTCCCTCAAACAGAAAGATGAAGAATCTGTGGGAGCGTATGAGGAAAACATCACAAGGCTTGCACGATACGCTTTCTGCTTTGTCGTTACCCCCGAATGCAAGGTTGACTGCATCTTTGGTGGGCTGAAGCCTAGCTTGCAGAAAGCATTAGCGATCCGTGACTTCGACAGCTATGAGGAAATTGTCTGATATGCCCTCAAGGATGAAATGGAGATCGGAGAATCGCAGGGGTATCATGGGGATAAGAAGCGTAAGGTGGACTTCAATTCTGGTTGTCCGATGGATAAATCCAACGGCGCTAAGAAGTTCTAGCACCCCACTTGCCAAAAGTGTGGAAAGAAGCACCCTGGAAATTGCCTTAGGGGGACAAGAAAATGATTCAAGTGTGGAAGAGAAGGGCACCTAGCTGTTAACTGTCAGCAAGAAGGACCCGCGGCTACGACAGAGGAGAGGAACACTCCGTTCGAAACTCAACGCATTGTTCAATGCTACAAATGCAAAGAACTGGGTCATTTTGCAAATCAGTGCCCTAATCCAAGGGTTATCGGAGGCAACCAGCAACCTCCAAGACAACAAGCAAGAACTTTTGTCATCACTTCTGCCGAAGTGAACCCCGACAACGAAGTGGTGATAGGTACGCTAGTTATTCATTCAATAATAGCGAAAGTACTTTTTGATTCAGGTTCTACGCATTCTTTTATATCTCAAAAGTTTAGTAGAACAATCCCTGCACCACCACAAATCATGGAAGTAAAGATGTCGGTGAGTACGGAAAATGGGGAAATCATTGCATCCCATGATTATAATTCCTCCCCTGTTATAATCTGTGGATTGAATTTCCCAGCGAACCTCATCATACTCCCTATGGTGGAATTTGATGCAATTCTTGGCATGGATTGGCTTTCCTTATATAGAGCCAACATAAATTGTCGGGAGAGGGAAATCACACTCCATATGGAGAATCGACCCCCGATTCATTACAAGTGTCAGGAGGAAGATGAATCTCCTTTAGATCCATCATCTCAAGCATGGATATTACTGCCATATGAGCACGCATATCTAGCTCAGATGATTGATTCCAAGGAAGAAACCACCCTTGAAGAAATGCCTATTGTGAGGGAATTCGCTGATGTATTTCCCAAGGAACTTCCTGGTCTTCCTCCAAGAAGAGATGTTGAGTTCTCAATTGAACTTATACCTGGGGCGCTACCAATATCCAAGACTCCATATAGAATGGCTGTTGTTGATCTTGAAGAGCTGAAGAAACAACTACAGGAGAATCTGGATAAAGGGTTTATACGCCCAAGTGCATCACCATGGGGTGCACCAGTCCTCTTCATCAAGAAGAAGGATGGGTCAATGCGGCTTTGCATCGATTATCGTGAACTTAACAAAATCACGATAAAGAACAAGTATCCTCTCCCAAGAATCGATGACTTGTTTGATCAGCTGCGTGGAGCACAATACTTCTCCAAGGTGGACTTGCGGTCGGGATATTATCAAGTAAGGGTGAAGAAGGAAGATATCCCCAAGACTGCTTTTCGTACAAGGTACGGGCACTATGAATTCATAGTAATGCCTTTCGTACTCACCAATGCTCCAGAAATATTCATGGACTTGATGAATAGAGTCTTTAGAGATTACCTAGACAAATTTGTGGTAGTCTTTATAGATGATATTCTAATATACTCCAAAACCAAGGAGGACCATGAGGAGCATTTAAGAACTGTACTGGAGACTTTGCGCAAGGAGAAGATCTATGCCAAGTACAACAAGTGTGAGTTCAGGTTGAAGGAGGTCTCATTCTTGGGCCATATCATCACAAGTAATGGGATATCTGTGGACCCCTCAAAAACAGATGCAATTGAGGGATAGCCGAGGCCAACATCGGTAACCGATATTCGTAGCTTCTTGGGGTTAGCTGGATATTATCGACGATTTGTGAGAAATTTCTCACGATTGTCCAACCCTCTTACCAAGCTAACTCGAAAGGGAGTAAAGTTTTCTTGGAGTGATGAATGCGAAGAAAGCTTCAAGGAGTTGAAAAGGAGGCTTATCACTGCACCCGTTCTCACTTTACCCACAAGTGGGGAGATTTTTGTGGTATTCAGTGATGCATCGAAGAAGGGCTTAGGATGTGTGCTGATGCAGAATGATAAAGTGATATCCTATGCCTCAAGGCAGTTGAAAATCCATGAGCGAAACTATCCAACGCATGATCTGGAGTTGGCGGCGGTGATCTTTGCCTTGAAAATCTGGCGGCATTATCTCTATGGAGAGAAATGTGAGATATATACTGACCACAAGAGTCTTTAATATATATTCACACAGAAAGAGCTTAATATGCGCCAGAGAAGATGGATAGATCTCATCAAGGATTGTGACTGTTCAATACATTACCACCCTGGGAAAGCAAACAAGGTGGCGGATGCCCTAAGTAGAAAGGATCCAGCTATTCTATCAATGATGAGAATTGAGAAGGATCCAATCTTCTTAGAATTGATGAAGATGGATGTGGGAATCATAAAGAAGGAAACATCATCAATCCTTTCACAAATGATTGCTTGACCATCTCTTTTAGAAAGGATAAAGGATGCTCAAAAGGATGATGCGGGAATCCAAGAAAAAGTGGAAGCTATCAAAAAGGGAAAATCCTCAGAGTTTAATGTTAATGAAGAAGGAATTGTGCGGTTTGGGAAAATACTATGTGTTCCATCAAGTTCAGAGCTGAAGAAGGAACTTTTGTATGATGCACGTAGTTCAAATTTCTCTATTCACCCAGGGAGAACAAAGATGTATCGAGATCTCCGAGAAAACTTTTGGTGGGATAATATGAAGAAGGAGATCGCTGAATATACATCAAAGTGCCTGGTGTGTCAGCAAGTGAAGGTAGAGAGTCAGAAGTCTAAGGGGACGATGCAACCATTGCCCATACCAGAATGGAAATGAGAGAACATCACCATGGACTTTGTCACCGGACATCCAAGGACATCCAAAGGCAACAATGCAATCTGGGTTGTTGTGGATCATCTTACAAAGAGTACACACTTCATTGCTATTCGAGAGGATTTCTCTTTGGATCAACTGGCATGGATATATATCAGGGATGTGGTACGGTTTCATGGAGTACCACTATCTATTGTTTCTGACCGAGATCCAAGATTTACCTCTAAGTTTTGGAAGAGTCTTCAACATGCTCTGAATACTGAACTGAACTTCAGTACGGCCTATCATCCTCACACTGATGGCCAATCCGAGTGGACTATCCAAACACTTGAGGATATGTTGAGAGCATGCTCAATGGACTTTAAAGGAGGATGGGATCAACATCTTCCTCTGGTTGAGTTCTCTTATAATAATAGTTTCCACTCAAGCATACAAATGGCACCATATGAAGCCCTGTATGGGAAAAGGTGTAGAACACCGGCATGTTGGGATGAGGTCGGTGAACGTAAGCTGCTTGGACCAAAAATGGTCGAAGAAATGGTGGAAAAGGTGAAAACCATTCAGCAGCATATCAAGGCAGCCCAAAGTCGACAGAAGAGTTATGCAGATAATCGTCGACGAGACCTTGAGTTTAAAGTCGGAGACATGGTGTTTTTACGAATATCTCCGTGGAAGAAGGTCATGAGGTTTGGAAAGAAAGGGAAGTTAAGTCCAAGGTACATCGGCCCCTTCGAGATTCTTGATCGTGTTGGGGCGGTGGCCTATCGACTAGCACTTCCACGTACTATGGCCAAGGTGCATGATGTCTTTCATGTATCACTCTTAAGGAAGTACATACCGGACCCTTCACATGTACTCTCTTCCAAGGTGGTACAATTGGAAGATGATCTTTCTTATGAGGAGCAACCAGTGAAGATCTTAGATCGTAGAGAAAAAGTTCTACGAAATAAGACAATGCCCCTCGTCAAGGTGTTGTGGAGAAACCACAAGATTGAAGAAGCAACTTGGGAGTCAGAGGATATGATGAAGCTGAGTTACCCACATTTGTTTTAGCGTGGGAAAAGGAAAATTTCGAGGGCGAAATTTCTTAAGGGGGGAATATTGTAACGACCCAAAGCTTCATTAATGGAAAATCCCTCTTGATCCAGTTAAATGTTTCATTATGAAAAATGTTTTTATAAGATGTAAACTTTTTTAGTTTTATGTTATGATTTGTGACCGTTAATTTTATAGTCGTTGAACAGTGATCATCTGAGTATTATAAATTTAAGGCTTTAACGAACCCATTTCTACTCAGACAAAGGAAGCGATGGCCTCATCCAGTAGAATTTCCCCTTACGAAGCCCATTTTTCAGAGCTCAGAAAAGAGGTGGCATCTTTGGGCTTTGTCCTTGACCAAGCCCAAGCTGAGCTTCATCAAGTCAAGCTCGAACGTGATCGTCTACGGGAAAAATGGATGTTTATTGAAATTACAACTCGAGCGATATTATCTGAGCCACCCCAAGAGTCTCTCACCATCGCACACCTTACCCTTAGGTCTTATGCGGCTATTATAAGGGGTTATGTAACAAATAAATAGCACCATGTTCATGTACATTATTTTTGTATATAATAATGAATATAATTTCTAGTCATTTTTGATACATGGTAATTATTTTTTAAAGTACAAATGGTGTTTTTACTTATTATTTAATTAAGAATTATATTTTATTAAATTAAAGGATTTTTGATTTAAATAATATTTTAATAAAATATAATTATTAATATTACATTAATTTTTATTAAATATAAATGATCTTATAATTTTATGAATGCAATTAAAATTTTTATTAAGGTTTGAAAGCCATTTCTGTCAAAACCTGTGAATTTTTTTTATAAATGTCGGTTTTTATTTTAAAAGTGAAAATTCACATATTTAGAAAATTATTTAGATAAAATAAAAATTATTTTTGGAATCAGGACGTCGAAATTATCCAATGGTGAATTTTTCATAATTTTCTGAGACAGTCAAATTTTTGGGTAAATATTAAATACCATTTAAATATATAATGTGTTTTATGACATCATAATGACCTAATGGTGATGTAATAAAATATCATAATCCTTATGTTCGGCCAATATGTGTTTTATCATTAAAATAATGAGGTTTTGGGTTTGTTTTACTTACTTTTCACAGCATTAATGGAGCCCTCAAGACTTATTCAACACTTTGCCTTTTTAAATTAATTTCCATGGGAGTGTGACTCACCTCCACATAAGCAACCCTAATTTTTTAATAATTTCGGACCTTGGCCTTGTAAAATATTGTTTTCCTCTTTCCTTTTCCAGAAACCATGGGCAAATACCATGGGATGTTTTGTGGTTTGGATTATTTTAAAATAAGGGGTCCCAAACCTAAATAATAAAGAATTCCCTCACCTTTCCTATATAAACCCACCCAAGCTCCCACTTTCTCCTCACTCAAAGCCCTTGGAGTTTGTCCAAATTCTGCCCTACTCTCTCTAGAATCCTCTCAAGGTTCCCCAAGCTCCCATGAAGCCTCTCACAAGCCTCTCTCTAGCCTTTGGAAGCACACTTCCAAGTAAGGGTTTTTTCTTCCTTTCTCATTTTTGTCAATTTTCTTTAAGTGGTATTTCCCTTTTAATTTCAATTATGAATGTTGGGGTATGGTTTCGCACCTCTCCCATACTTCCCTCTTATTGTTTTAATGATGGGAGACCCCTTTCTCTCTCATTAAATTCCTCCCATGTACACCCGTTACTATGCCGAAATTCCGAAAGGAACCTTTTTCTCCTCTATTATATTCAAGCAATACTTTTGTATCATGAATCTAAATTCCTTTTCAATTGTCGGGACATGTATCTATATGACCTCATTACTGTCCATTACATGTAAATATGATGAGGAACCACTTTCTCTCTCATCAACCATTTTTATGAATTCTTATGTCACGCCGTTACGCTGCCGAAATCACACCGATTTTCTAAGCCAATATCATTGTGTAGTGAATACCATGCCCACTTCTCCATCAAGGGTATTCACCTTTATGCACATTTAATTATTGATTATAAAGTTTCATGTATGAATTCCACATTCCTTTATCGTGGAATAAATGATTATGTTTTATGAATCCATGTTTTATGATCCATGTGGCACACTTATGCATGAAATGAAATGTATAAGAAGGGTGCACCCTTTATAGCGCTCCAATTCATTGGGTAAAGTATAGTATCATGATATGTCATGTGAAATGAGTGTTGACTCATGCTAATTCAAGTGAAACGAGGGTTTACTCGTGCTTCAAGTGCAATGAGGGTTTACTCATGCTCCATGTGCAATGAGCCTTGGCTCATGCTAATTCAATGTTAAGTGTTGTTGCCACATTTCCATGTTATGATTATCACGCTTTATCATGCCTTTATGTTCATGTTACTCTTATGCTCTATTTATGTTCCTATTGCCTAACATGTATTGTACTCCTCATGTTATTCATTATGTACTTCCTTACTGGGCTTTACAGCTCACCCTTTTCTTATGCATGTCCTCAGGTTATCCCATGCAATGCTAAGTACGAAGGAATTTAGTGGTCATGTAAAGGATGTTTTCAATAAAGATGGTGTATTTCAAGTTTAAAGTTTTTATTTAATGATCCAAATCCCCAAAGACACTAAAACTCTCGATCTTATTTGTTGTATCAAGTGATGTTATATGTAATAAAGCATGTTTAAGTTGTAATAAAAAGTAGAGTTGTCATAAATATGACCTCAGTTAAGGGAATTGCATAATAACTATGAAATGGAGGGATATTCCTATAGTGTATGTTGTGTTAAAAATATGAAAATTAAAGGGATACATAAGTTCTAATTGATGGAAGGGGGAAAGAGTAATTTATAGGCTCTTTAATGTGCTACATAGTATGGCCACATGGTTTACAAAACTGTTCACTGACCATGTTTTTACCTCTATATAGGCAGCCACACCTCTCATGAATAAGGAAAAAGGTTAGAAAAACTATGAATAGGATAGGTGTTCCTAAATTACCAAGTAACCACAAACCATTCATTCTTATATTGATCCCTTATCCTAGCTTGGTTATATAATCTATACTCCATTACAATTGGGACACATGGTTTGGGATGCATGATTTCCTCCAACTTTGTGAACTGAGTTTCCACTTTTGGAACTATGTCCATAAATCATGATGTATTCAAAAATCATTAGGAATGACAAAACACCTTATAGACATTAATCCCTATATATAAACAACGCTTCTAAGTATTGTAACACTCGATATTTTATTCCAATTCTCCTTAATATATTTGTACCATCCAAAAAATGAAAATTAAAAATTCCTTTAAAATTTTTAAACCAATTAAAAACACATGATCATTCAACCTCCAAAAATTATAAATTATCATCCCTATAAATCCTCATTAAATAAAGAAAATATCATATGACCTACTTGGGTCATGATTTTTTTCATAAAAGGTAATGTATCATATTGAAATTCCCATCACACCTATATGAATTATTTTATTCATACAACTCTTAACCCACTAAAATATTATTCAATTCTAATAAATAATAAAAATATTGGTACTTACATGATACATTATAAACTGATACACAATCGTCTCATTGTTTCAATTTTAAAAATAGTCTATGGTACTCCTTGGTATATATTCAATCTTCCAATAGATAATTCCTCAAAATTGTACTTCCACCCTTTGAATTTCCTACCATAACATGTCCATATAATTCAATATATTCTCCTAGAATAATTATTAAATCTCTGCTACTATTTATAAACAATGATGATGCACTGGTTCTCGATTTTATTGAAGCTTTTGAACTCCATTTGACGAAACTAGCCCAGTCACATTGGGATTTTCTAAAAAATCTCTAACAGAACTTTACACTATATCATCCTTATCCCAACAGTGTATCTTATGAATTTCCTTACCAAAAATATCCAAATGATCAAAAAAATCAGTTATAACTACCACTAAATAAATATTTTTGGAAAAATATTAACATTAATAATTAAAACAATGCTAAAACCAGATTTTGAAGCCTTCATCACATGATGTAACAAGATTCTTCCAAGCATTCTCAGCCAATATCATCCCCATATTCTGGGGAAATATCCCTGAAAAACCATCACTAGATCAATCACATTTCTATAACAAAATATAAAACCAGTTTATTAATTATCAACCACCATCAGATCGTCAAAAGTTAGTCTGGGCCTAATGCCTTCAATATGACTCAAATCGATTCCATGTAAAAATCTATAACTCAAATTTTATAAGACCAGAAAACAATTTTTCATTTATTATGTGTTATATGAAATTTAAAAATACCATCCAACAACTAGTTTCAATGTTACAAGACCTTTCTAAAAATAGGACCTCCAACTAGCAACCCACATCCCACTCCCACACAATAGGATCATCCTTATCATCGTACAAACAAAACATGTTATCAATTAAAACACCCCAGTCTCTGTCATTCCATAGACATACTGAACAGTATGGATATGAAACCACTAGTTCCATAACACCAATGAAAATTTCACGCATCACATTTTCCTGCTTCCTAATAATTGTTCAAATGGAGTTCATCAAGTTTAAAAATTACAATAAGGGAAACCTTCCTCAATAGGAAATGTTGTACTCACCAACCATAAGTATTACCTTAAATCCTATACTCATGTTATAACCCCAATGAGTATCTCCATCTAATTAGAATTGAAATTTAATATCTTGGAATATTTCAAACACATTCTCGGTGTAATGAGGATGATCTCAAGATATTTCATGGTCATCTCTTCACATGTAGTACACTGAGATCCCATCAATAGGTGAGTTTTACTCTACTAGACACATGGTCCCGTAAGCATGGATTAATTGAATTTAAAAAACTTTTTGCATCACATCTCCTAAAAATGTGTGTTAAGGTCCACCAATGGGTCAACTATCTCACAATATCCATTTTCATTCAAAATTATCACACATTATTGGTAACATCCTTTAGTTTACATTAAACTTCAAGTCACCCTTTAAAATAAGAATTATGTTTGAAACAATTAATACAATGCACATACTAAAAATTGCTAATATTGCCCTTCAAAATGATACCATTCACAACTAGAGCAAAATAATTGTTTAATACACAGAGGGTGTACATCCTGCACCACACGATTTAAGACATGGCTAATGCTCCCACGAGTAGTCCCTCAATAAGGAAAATCTTACCATGTTATGTGGAATGTCAATATTAACATTGAAATATTTCTATTTAAAATCCTCTTCATAATCAAGAACTTACCTATGCTATAATATATCAAAAAACCACCCACATCATATGATCGTTTCAGGAATTAATGTGACAATCACACCACTACTAGTCAAAAAAAAATCTATACACCCAAATAGTTCTTCTCATCCAATATTATCTTATTACCCAAATAATACCTTAACCCCTGAATCTTAGAGGTAGTACACAATTTCAATACATTGGAATGATTACAATGAATCAAATCATGGATTTTCGATCAGTTTAGCGGTCTCGGTAAATTTATTAGATTCATAAAACTTACATTAAAATTCAAAACATAAACTTCATCATAGATAATTCATTGATAAAACTATTATTCTCCAAGATTAACACTAAATATCAATCATAAAAAACTACTTTGAATCCTGGGAACACAAAACATAAGAAAGGGGTGAGATTATATACTAAATTAAGTCACACAATGCAGTGGAATATATCATAGATAAATATATAATTTTAATTCAAGGTATATAACAAAAATAAAATACATATATACATAATCATCGGTATAATATAGCAAGAATAAATCATATAATTCATTAATCTAAATAACCATACCATCAAGGCCTTGTTGCAAGACACCAGTTTGTCGCATGATACATACTGATGCATTTAGGGGATATATAGTTCACCACCCATCACTTACTATGTCTAATTAATTACTCTAATGAATGTGGTAAAATATAACAAAATAATTCTTATTAAAAATAACATATGAAATGTAAATAACTTAACCATAAACAATGAATGGTATCAAAATAGTACACCCACAGTAAAATATATCATAAACCCTTCAATACAATATCGATGATTGTATCAAAATAAATCAACCTCAATTAGGCATAAAATAATATAATATATCTTGACATAGATTAAAATAATCTAATCAATTAATTAAAAATATTTGGTAGAAATGTCGCTTTTTACATTGAAAAGTGTAAATGTTTCACAATTTATAAAAGAATAAATTTAAAAGTTATTTTTGAAATAATGTGTCCCATAGCACTTTGACACTTTTGTGAGGAATTAAGATATTAAAATATTCATTTCCATATAAATAATTTCATAAAACTATTTTGAAAACATGGACATTAATGAGAAATATTTAAAACAATTAATCATTAAAACATTTAAAATAATGTTTTAGTTAAAGAGTTTGTTTCATAAAACATTAAAATATTCCTTTTGGAAGCACTTTTATGAAACATGGACCTGTATGAAAAATATTTCCTAGTAAATACATATGCATAAACATTCTAAGATAACAATGAGATTGTGAAATTAACCCTTACCTTGTAATTTCATTTAGTCGAGGGTGTGTTAACCTCCTGTATAATTGTTAAATTATGTAATTAAATTAAACCATAACAGTATAAATATTTAGGATATCATATATAATCCTCTTATTTTATTTTGTTAATAATATTTCATTTCTACCATTGTTTCGGGTGTTAGCTGCTTCATTTTTTCATTCATGTTTTGTCATGTACGTCATGTTTTTTATGCATAAGATTTATTTTATTCATATCCAAAATGATATTAGGATTTTAATTATATTTTTTTCCTATATTATAAATTTTATAATAATTATTGAACGGTTAACGTGGAGAGTGAATCTCACCACGTCGCGGAGACAGTAGGTCGTATGTATGCCTAAGCGACAGTATCATTCCCTTGACGGTTAAATGGTATGGAATTGGATTGCATATGTATTATACATAAGTATTATCATGATTTATTCATTATTTATATCCTTTATACTCATATTTATATACATTAAATTAATTTAGTGTTTTATAAACAATTACATCATGATGTGGAGACGGTAAACCATATGTACGCATGAAATGTTATGTTTTTTATTCGTAGGATGGATGAAATGATGAATATGGTTGTCCCATAATTATAATAACATCTCAAAATGTGGAGGATAATTTATTTATTAGCTTGTAATGGGAACATCATTGGAAGAGAAACTAGAAGAAGAAATGAACCTTGAAAGAGTTGATAAAAAATTACATCTTTTGTGGGTATCTGCTTTGGATCTGTGCAAAACCACTCCATAAGATGGCTTTCGGACCAAATTAACGCTTCTAGAATTATTTGAGTGAATTTATGAGGAAAATTGATTAACTTTTTATGAGAAAAATGTTTTTAGATTTGTGTATAAAAGGGAAGGAGAGGTCCCCTTTTTAATAAGGGTAAATGGCACTTTAGTAAATTAAAAAATATTAATTTAATATAATTTAAATTTCATCTATAAATGTATAAAAAGTGAATTATTTATAATATAATTTGATGATGGGTCAATATTATCTCAATCAATAAAATTTAGACACGTTTTGGTTTTATTTTAAACATTATCATTTTTATTTATCCTTATATAATCTATTTAATTTTTATCGTTGTACTAATATTCTAAATATTAAATTCTTATAAATTTTTACATATACGATGTAAATTGATCATAAATTAAAAATTTATGATACATTATACAATATAATTATCACTATTTATGTTTAAATATTTTATGATTTTCTAAAATTTTAATGATATATTATTTTTATAAAATATCAAAACTATCAATTCGGACAATATTCATTATTTTGATTTTAAATAAATTCCCAAAAGAAATATCACTTTTGAACAAAACATTTAATACACTCCAAAAATTTCATATGCACCTAAAAAATTATTATATCCCTTAAATTATATCTAATTATATTTATTGAAATATTTTTCATATCCTTTATTAGTTATTTCTATCAATAAAACAAATACTTCATCACTATTGCGTCATCATTTAATTTAAATATTTAGTATCCAAAAATTATAAATAAATTACCATGATTTAGATAATTATTTTATATTTACATATATGAGTCATGATTTAATTTATCTCTAATTTATCCCTATATTAAAATTATTGATCTTATATGAAATTTGATTGTGATACATTGTCACATTTTTTAATTTTAATAATATCTATGTAATTATCCTAGAAAAGTTTCCATTAAATTATTAAAAATCTATAATTTTGATATCTTCAAAATTACCATATTAATTTGAAAAATTTATTGATTTTAATTAATTCTATATCATTTAATAAATTATTATTTATTTTAAAATCAAATTTACATCAATTTTGACACTATTTATTATTTGACTTTTTATAAAATAATGAAAACTTTATTTATTCTATAAATATAAATAAACCATACCTAGTATGTCAATATCATCCAAAAAATTCGTTTACACCCTATGATGATTCAAATTAAATTTATTTTAATATTATTTATATAATTTAGTTTATTATTCATTTAATAAATCAATTACTACATCAACTTTGTGTAGCCATTTAATTTATTTATTAAAATTAAAAAATACAAAACAATTATCATACATTAGATAAAATTATACTATTTTTTATGACTATATATATTCAACCATATCTTCCATATATCCTCACATTAAAATTATTTAACTTGTAAACCAATTATAACAAAAATGGATTTTCAATATATATAATATTATAAATATATTAAAGTCATCCAAATGGCTCCATGTGGTCCCAAAATCGTACCAAGGATTATTTTGGTCGAAACACTCTTATCCAATTAAATTAGGACATGTTTTAGCATAATTAAAATATTTTTTTACCTTTAATTAACTGGTTTACCCTTACATCTAACAAAAAATTATTAAAGTTCATATTAACAATTCTCAATAATAAAAAGACATTGTTTCAATAATTTGGACCCACTAATTCCAAATATGGAATAAATTTCTAAAAATTCAAAATACATAACTTTAAAAAATTAATTTGAAATTAATCTCATTGATGGAATGAAAAATAGGGTTTTTAATGATAAAAAATTGCAAAAGATAAAAATGTTTTACATAAAAATGCATGGTAAAATTAATTTCAATGACCAAAATTATATTATCTACTGAAAATATATTGTGTAATTACTTTAAAAATATTAAATAATATAATTTATCGTCATAAATTATATTTCAGAAAAATGTTTTTTTCAATTAAAAATTAATATATTGTTCCCATTAATCAAAACAAAAAACCTATCAGAAAAATATAAAAAATTCATCCAAAGTAAAAAATTTTATCCAAAATTAAAATAAGAAGTTTAGTTTGTTAAATAGAAAATATAAAAGTATCAAAATATATATATTTGAAATGGGTATCCTCACAAAAAAAGGAAAAACTACATTTTTTAAAAAAATATATCTTTTATCCGAAATATGGAAACATTTTTTATATCAAGTCTAAAAAATACATAAAATTAATGTTAAGAATATATTGAATATTTAAAATTAAAAATGTGGTTAATAGTATTCCTAACAACTAATTTAATATCTAGGTTATATAACATATTGATTAATAATATTTCAGTAATATATTGTTGTCCGGTAGAACTGGGCCATGCATGCAATGCAAGCCAAATCATTTTATTGTATAGAGTAAGCATAAGAAGGTGTTAAATAAAAATAAATAATAAAAAAATAAAAAAAATTATTTATAAATGAAAATATTTTAATGTATTGAGCTGTTATATTCTCCCATCCTTCAATAAATTTTGTCCTTGTAGTTTTTGAATTTGGGGTTGGTAACTAAAGTTTGTTTATTCAAAATTCATTTAAGGAAATCCCACATGGAAACAAGGGTTGATAAAATATCAACATTAAAATAAATAAAGGTATGTAATAAGGTTACCATATATAACACAAACTATGGTTCCATGTAGGAATACATATATATGAAATAAAAATCTAAACAACTTGTTATGATGGAGAGTGAAAGAGAATGTGATTAGGAGAAGGTGAACAGTGACAAAGCTAGAAGTTGGTGATGATCGAATGGACCATTTCTTCATTATAATAAGTACAAGGATTGAATTTTTGGATTTAATGTACATTCCTTTGAGTTGAATAATTAGTTTAATCCATATAATAAGAACATAAGGACGCATACATACATGGAAATTGGAGTTTAATACTTTAACTAATTCATACCACAATCTTATCTTTCTCATCAAAAGATAAAAGATAAAAAATAATTATTTATATTAATAGTATATTGTTTTTAAAATTAAAATATAATTATAATAATTTTATATTGACTAGGTACTTCTCGTAGGTTAGTGGTAGGTTATAAAACCATGTCGCACTTCATTTGAGGGTTCGATTCCCACAACCTTGTCTAACGCGACAGGGTGTCGTCCGAACTAAATGTTTTACTTTTAATAAAACAATAATTTAATAACATTCCAAAAATAATCTAAATAATTTGTTTTTTAACATTAAACAATAATATCCAATGTTCAACTTCATCCATTACAAACTTTAGACATATCCAATATACTTCTGTCCAAACACACAACACAAAAATTCATAAGGATGGTCACTAAATTTCTAAAATCTAAATAACACAATGTAGATATATTTTTTAGATACCAAACATTTGAATACCTTCATCATGTATTCTCTTAAAATATGGTAATAACCTAAATTACCATACAAACTAATTTAATACATTCATGCTTCCATATTCCTTACGTAAAACATATGATATTGGATATACTCCTTAAAATAGAAATTGTTGTAAACTCCAACAATTATGTAATAGATAAACCATTAATCATTTTCATGATAGTCAATAATATCAAATTTACATTATCAAAATCATCATTATCACTATATTTGAAATATATTTATGGTTATATTTCCCCCTACTATATGTTTTCCAAAAAAAATTAACTTGAAACTGTGTCACATTACATCATACCATACAATCTCAAATCTATAATTAAATTGTGTTATAGTACAATACTTATATGCTTCATTATTCATATAACCAGTACATTGCTAATCAAGAATTCAAATAAAATATTTTTTGGACTAGAATATTAATCATTCATCTTCATCTTTTGGAGTATCATAACATGATAATTATCCAATAACATCATTTGGGGTGTACTACTTTGATGATGGGGAAATTGATTCCCATAGTGTCACATTTCATTGCAGTTGAAGAATTGTACATTGGAAAACTTTTTCTTAATTTGGAAATCACGAACACGGAATCTTTTTTCTCAACACTAATAAAACAAATTTCTCCATTCATGAATTTACCAGGGTGATTCTTACCACAATTATCACATGTGGGAAAATTATTCCTTCCCTTCTTAACTTTATCCATATTTTTCTCTCTTTTCTACTTCTTCTCATACTTACCTTCAAAGACATATGAATTAGAGAATTATTTACATATCTTATTTACAGATGACTTTATTTCCTTATATGAATTCAATTAATGGTAGGATATCTACCTTTGAAATATTGGCCTAATACCATGACAGATATTATCATTCATACTCCTGGGATCATGATCATTGGTGGAGTTATCATTCCTTCTACTAGGATCCAATTATATTTGATGGAATATACTATACTAGCTTATAATGATATGAACGTTTTATAACTCTAAATATGGTACATAACATTAATTTATGTCTCCTAAATTCCATGATCATAAACATTGGTTACATTAGGGGAAACATTACTTTTAAATATCTCATAAGGGTAGGTAAATAAAATATGAATTATCCTAAGCATGTACCATGGGAGTTTCAGAATTGGTGTGCAATAAGGATCATTTTCGCGTACCAGGTTACTCTAAGTCAGGCCTAGAACACCTTTTCTGAGTTGTTACTCCTAGGTAAAACTGTTCTAGAACCACGCCAACTTGTACTATGCAAACATGGATTTATTTCATATAATACCCCCATAATCTCTATTTTACAAAAAATTTAGAATGTTCTTCTATAATTATCATCAAATTCTATGATAGGGTATTTTTCCATAATCAAATATTTTTAAAATCTAATTTCCATGGTTTATTGACAAACATCCTATGATTCCAAATTTAATGCCCCGACCCCAGAAGCTGGAGACAGTGCATTGTTTTAATTCATTGGCATGATTACAAGGAATCAATTCATGAATGACTGATCAGTTTACTAATAATGGAAATTAGATTACATTAACAAACCTTATATTCCATTTAAGAACATAAATTCCAAAATATATATTTATTTGAGAACATCATTATTCTTCTAGAATAACCCTACATATCAATCATTAAACACTTATTTCCATCCTGAGGAAATAAAAAATAAATAAACTGGTTAGCTCAGATTCCTATAAGGTTAAATAATATAGTGTAAGTTATCATCAATAATCATAAAATTTTTAGGAATGGTATAAAACATAAACACACTAATTTTAATCCTAGTTTTTAGGATAATATAGAAATAATATATCAAATAATTCCATGTAAAAATTCACATTGATATTCTACTACTCAAATAATCATATTGAATATCAATAACTAAAATCATAATTTGGGAATTCAAAATGTTGGACATCATAACCATACCATCAAGGCCTCATTACAATACCATAAACAATGATACCGTCATTGATATCTTGAAAGACAGTTGTTTGACTAATGAGACTTACCGATGAATTAAGGTTATATAGAGATCCCTGCCCATCAATTATTTAGTTTATTGAATTCCTCAAATTAAAGGGGTAAAATGTAACATAAACAATCATATTAAAACAACTATACAAAATATTAATACTTTAACCATAAACCATGAATGGTATCGAAATAGAACACCAACAGTCAAATATATCATAAAACCTTTTCAAAATATAAAATATTTTATCCTAATAATTCAATCACAATTAAGAAAAAATTACAACAAAATATGTCGACATAGATGAACCTTATCTAATAAATTCATTAAATATCTTTGATAAATATATCCCTTTTTTATTTGGAAACATTAAAATTTCTGAAATTTATAAAAGAATTCATTGAAAATATATTTTTCACTCAAATTCTCCAATACCACATTGAATCATTCAAATTTAATTAAAATTTAAAAACAATTATCCCTATATAAATAAATCCTTAAAACCGGTAATAAAAAGTGCACATTAATGAAAAAGATTTATAAGAATAAATATTTAAAAAATTTAAATTTATGTTTTAGATAAATATTATGTTTTATAAAACATTCCAACTATTCTTTTTGAAAACATTTCTATGAAACATGTGCATGGATGACAAATGTGTCCCGGTAAATACTTATTCATAAACAATCTCAGATAACAATGAGATTGTGAAATTAACCAATAAATTGTACGTTCCTTTAGTCAAGGGAGAGTTAACCTCATCTATAATGCTTACTGGATGTTTCTAAATTTTAAAAAAACCATATCGACATTTATGATATCATATATCATCCTCTAATATCATTTTGTTAACAATATTTTATTACAACCATTATTTCAAGTGTCAACTTGTTCGTTTTCCCATTCATGCTTCATCATGTAAAACATGTTTGTTATGAATACTATGTAATTAATTAATTCATATAATTATATTTGGTTCATTGTTATCATTTATAATCATCATATATATTTGATAATCAATATTAAATGGTTAATGTGGAGAATTAATCTCACCGCATCATTGGGACGATAGGTCTTATGTACGCACAAGCGATTGTATTATTCCCTTGACGATTTAATGGTATGGAAGAGGATGGTATGTTGATTATAAATAATAATTATCATTTTATATCCATTATTTATATCCATTATACTCCCCATTATATCTATCCAAATAAATTAGTGTTTAATAACAAATTACACCACAACGTGGAGACGGTAAGCCGTATGTACACACACATCATGTTGTTGTTATACGTAGGATTGATAAAAGGAGAAATATGACCGTACCATGACTATAAAAGCATATCATATTGTGGATTATATTTTATTAATTACTTTGGAATGGAATTAATCTAGGAATATGGAGTATAATATGGAAGGAAATTTGAACGGGTTGAAAAAAAATTACCTCTTTTTTGGGTATCACCTTTTGATTTGCAAAAAAGGCCTCCATAGGTTGGATTTTTGCCCAATTTAAGGCATCTAGGATTATTTTAGGGTACTTGGGGTGGGGGGAATATGGGTAGGTTTTTTCTGAGACAAAGGGTGTAACGACCCGACTCTTTGGAAAATGTATGGATCGTTAGTTTTTCTTTTTAACCTTTCCTTTAAGCTTGTTTAATGTGTGTGATGTTCTAAGGAAGGTCCAAGGTGTGTCTGAGGATTTTTCAGAGCCCGGGAATTTGAGAAATGGACTTGCAGACGGGGGCTCACTAACTTCTCATGGCTTGCGCATGGTCTAACAAACTATACGGCCTTGGATCTGGAAGCATGGAGGTGCGCACGGTTTGGGTAAATCGTGCACCTAACTCATGTGACACTTTTCTAGGAGGCAGTGATATGCGCACGGTTTGCACACGGTTTGGTAAACTATGTTCCTAAACTATGCGACCTTGTTCTGGGAGAAATTAAAATTTTGGTTTTAATTAAATTATAAGGCCTTTAGCCTTTCTTCTTCCTCATTCCAGCGGATAGAACACAGGGGAGCCCTCTCTTGAGCTCCAAACCCCTTCTCTCTCTCTCTTTTCCTTGTGGTTTCTTCCTTTGGTGTCCGAATCTTGATCCGTCGAAGGCATTCGATCACCCTTGGTAAGGGTTACCTCATGCACCCCTCTTTCCTAGGTGAATCATGCCTTTCGTTTCGTTATTTTGATGTAGGCTCATATGCCATATTTCCATGGAATTGGACTGGAACTCAGATATCTTCCTACCTATTGTGAATTGAAGGTCGATATTAAGTGAGCCTATTCCTACAGCTACAAGGTAGGTGGTCACGTATTTTCCATTTTGGGTTTTCGCCTTCTTGAGTTTTTATTGTCGTGTCGTGGTTTTTCTTTGTCCAAACCCCGTAATTATAATGAATGTATCATGTCTAAATGACCCATGTGGTATGAGAGTGATGAATCTATCTTTGTTAGGGTGTTTCGATTTGTTGTGGACTGGGAGTGGTCAACCATAGGTGATATGGCTTGAGATTTGGCCCTTTTTACCTTTTGACCTTCTTGATATTTCTTGAAGGGGCATTTGCCGTGTTAAGAAAATGAGATGACTTGGTTAGAGGTTGGCTAGGATGAGATAGCCTGAACCCCTTGAATGAATTGAAATGTATTGATTTCCTTATATAATGTGATATGATATAAGATGGATTTCCTTATATAATTTTTATATGATATAATATGGATTGCCTTATATTGTTTTGTGAATCGTTATTCCATGATGTGTTGTCATGCTTATGAATATTCGTGTGTGGGTGGGAAGCATTCTTACCCCGTTTCGTATAAATCCTCATGTGTGGGCGGGAACTATTCCTACCTCGTGCCGTATGATTCTCCGTGTATGGGTGGGAAGCAATCTTACCCCGTTCCAGTTGAATCCTTGTGTAATGGGATGAGAGGAATTTATACCTCATGCCCATATAACATTTACGGTGGGAGGCATTTCTACCCTACTCCAGCTACAGTGCTTGTGGACGAGATTCATTTAAACCTCGTTCCCATATAACCTTTACAGGTGGGAGGAATTTCTACCCCACACCAGCTATAGTGCTTGTGGATGAGAGGCATGTTTACCTCGTTCCAGTGATAACCTATATCTATGTACTTATACCTCTAGTGATTGTTCAGTTTACAAGAAATGTGCTGAAGCAAGTAGACCCACCAGGTGTCCTTCCAGAACATGATCAGGATGGATGTTTATTTACCTTTCTCTACATACTTGTAGTATATTACTCACTTTTCTTGCGAACACCTATTTGGATTACACGTAGACCTCATTGGTGGTGGCCTACAGAGACTTGTCTCACACCCTACCCAGGCGGCCTACTGGGCACCCGTGTAGACTTTACTGCTACAGGTACTAGTTGGGGAAAAGACCCAACTTCAGGTTGTTGATACATGTATGTTCTAGATGGAGATCTAGATCAGAGGATCATTCTTGGGATAGAGATGATCGTGGACTAATTTTGTTCTCTTTTTGTATTATTGTGTAGCATGCTTGTCTTCTATTTTCATTGTATCATCATTCCATGCATCCATTTTGTATCACACACTACATATGTGGCTTTTGTATATTTATCAGGGTTTCCTTTCTTCTGTTGTTTGGTTTTCATTTTTCCCCTTTTCTTTTGTTTATCCATTGGTTGTACTTACACTATTTTTATTACTTTTCTGTTATTCCACTGTGTACTCTGACATGGGGGTACAGTGTCCCCACTAACTTACCATTACACCCCTACTGCTAGTCGGCAGCCCCTGGCTTATGGGGAGATGAGTCAGGGGTCATGTGGACAACCGGCTCGGGGCTCGGGTTGAGGGGCAGCCAGGTTCGGGTTGTCACAAAGTGGTATTAGAGGTTTTCTTTATTTCTTTCTTTACTATTTGGTGATGATATACTTGGAGAATGGGAACTCTTAGGGACTTATCCATGAGCTGTTCTTGGGCATCTTGAACCCATGTACGGGGTGTGGACTAAGTTTCCTATTTCATGTTGTTATTGATTCTTCTATTTACTGTTGATACCATTTCACTGTTGGGTGCTTCACATGTTTTGTGATGTTATTGAGATTTGTAAGGTTGAAATTTTGATTTCATGGTTCAACCCAATTAAATGAGGGTTATGCATTAAAACATGCCTCACGATTGGCATAATATTATTAGGCCATACATTTTTCTGTGCCATGTTTAAATTTTCAGCGAGCATTTCCAGTTTATTATTTCTATGGCTTGTTGATATGTATGAAGTTGTGCTAACCTTTCCGACATGTTGTGAATTTAGAAATGATGCGGTTTTAGTGGGTGTCACTCTTTGGTTCATAAGGTGTATGGGTCCTTATGGATCGGAAAATGTCATTCCAACTAAACCAATCTTTTTCATTAAAGGAAATTCAATTTCACGATTAGTGCAAGTAAATGACGAATGACATCCAAGTGTGTGTTATATTTTTCAGTTCCTGAAGAGTATGGGCCATTATGGGCTGGGAAACGCCATATCACTGGATTAAGTTAAAATTGAGCAGTTGGGGGTTTTACTACGTTTTTCCTATGGGTGTGGTTAGGTGATCTTAGGGGAGGAAGGCTTAGTACCTGTCCTATCTTCTGGAGTTCAATATTTAATTTGTTGGCTTCTTCTCTTGAGACGTTCGTCTGGCATTGTAGAACTATGCCTTCGAGACGCCCTCATGTTACGTGTGCTGAAGGCGACGACGATCACATTCCTAAGGTGGTGGGCCCTGTGCTTCCAATTGATCATCCGTTCGAGCCACCCATCGCTCCTTTTTTTATTCTTGAGATGGGCGTCGATGCCCAGTTCAATGAGAGCTTCTTGCATTTGATGCAGAGTTTTCAAGGTGGAGTGCGACTTGCCCTGAGAATGGCAGAGTTGACTCGTGAGTTTCAGTCATAGCATCCTCCTACTTTTATAGGAGATGGAGGACCTCTTGCTACGGAGTCCTGGTTGGAAGCCATTCTGACCATCTTCGAGCACCTAGAGATGCCTCTAGAGCGGAGGGTCAAACTCGCAGCTTATATGATATGTGGTTCATCCCGGAGGTGGTGGGATGTCATCACCCAGACGGGACAACAGAGAGATATGATCTGGACTGATTTACGGACTGTCTTCTACGATCATTTCTTCCCCCAGACTTTGAGGGTTGACAGAGCTAGGGTGTTTATGAATCTGCAGTAATTGACCATGACATTCATGGAGTATTCATCCCGTTTCATTGAGTTACGAAATTTTGTTCCAACCCTAGAAGTTGATGATATCACGGCCGCTAGGTGTTTTGAGGATGGCCTATGTTACCCCATCCATTCATAGGTTAACGTGTTTTGGTTGATGAGCATTTCAGAGATTTTTAATCAAGCATTGATCATAGAGAGGAACTTGAGAGAATCGGACAGTTTAAACCAGGGCGGTTTGGCACCTAAGGGTTCTAGTGGATCTGCCTCTGAGAAGAATTAGTGTTTTGTGGAATCTTGTGGTGTTAGTGGTTGTCAGACCCTTTTCTCATGTGGTACTCCTATCTGTCACCAATGTGGGGTGCCAGGACAAATGAAGAGGCAGTGTACGTGAAATCCTGTGGAGTTCAGAGGTTGTGGTAGGTTGGGTCATCTCCACCGTTTCAGCAGGACGTTTCCCCCAGGGACTAGTGAGAATGGATCTATACCTACATCATGATCTGGTGCTAGATCAGCAGGATCACGTCAGTTAGGCAGTTGGAATACCGCCTGCCGATTAGGCCGTGGCGGCAGTCGAGGTAGAGGTAATCAGGTGAATGACTCTTAGTGCTAGTAGGGTGGGTCTGCTCAAGGTAGCCATGCTGTGACTCAGGGCCGTGGTACCGGCCAGTTTTATGTAGTCGAGCCTACGCCGCATGAGCAGTACATCAAACCATATATTGTACGAGGTATGATTCTAGTAGGCTCTACATTAGTATCTGCTTTGTCTGACACAAGAACTTCTCACTATTTTATATCGGAGGTGAGTGTTGGATGTTTTGGCCTCGACGTTGAGTCATATCATCAAATGATCACGTTAGATACCACTTTAGGTATCCGTTCAGAGGGCGTTCATCGTTTTCAGAATTTTCTCCTCGAGGTGGGAGGTTAACTTTTCATGTGGAACTTGTATGTTCTGGATATGACAGGTTTTGATGTAATAATCGGGATGGACTAGTTAGTTCTCTATAGAGCCCGAATTGACTTCTATCATCGGAGGGTGGTCTTTATATCATCATAGGGCGATACACATAGGCATAAGGGAGAATGGGATCTTAGTGCGACACGAGCAGGACCAGAAGACCAGAGCTTAGGTGGTGTCACAGAATAGGTTGCCAGCCGTTATCTCAATGACCAAGGGTTACTACCCTCTGTTTATCCTCTGGTGGTGGAGAACTTCTGTGATGTCTTTCTTGATGACTTCTCTGGTCTACCTCTAGTGCTAGAGGTGGAGTTTTCTATTGAGCTTATACCAGGAGTAGCACCAATGACCATTCCTCCTTGTATGATGGAACCTAAGGAACTTCTGGAGAATAAGAGTCAGTTGAAGGACTTGGAAGAAAAAGGATTATACATCCTCGTACTTCTCCATGGGGATCACTGGGTTTTTTTTTACCAAAAAGGAAGATGGTACCCTTTGTATTTGTGTGGATTATGGTATGTTAAATCAGCTGACTATTAATAATCGGTATCCTTTACCTCGAATTGACAACCTCTTCGATCAGCTCTGAGGAGAGAAGGTGTTTTCAAAGATAGATTTGAGGTCAGGCTATCACCAGGTGCATGTAAGGACTTCAGACATACCTCGCACAGTGTTCAGGAGCAGGTATGGTCAATATGAGTACATAGTCATGCTGTTTGGGCTTACGAATGCACCTGCAGTGTTTATGGCTCTTATGAATTGAATTTTTCACCCTTGTCTTGATTCTTTTTTGGTTGTATTTGTGGATGATATCTTAGTCTATTCAGGCTAGAGACATGACCATGCAAACCATATTGAGATCGTGTTGAATAAGCTAAGAGATAATCATCTTTTTGCTAAGCTCAGTAAATGGCACTTTTGGATAAATTAGGTTCATTTCCTGGGTCACATTATTTCTTAGTTGGGAGTTTCAGTTGACCTTGAGAAGGTGAGTGCTATAATTTTTTATGGGAAGCCCAATAACTTCATTGATATCAAGAGTTTCTTGGGGATTTCTGGATATTATAGGTGGTTCATTCAAGACTTTTCACACCTAGAAACACCGTTTACGACTTTGACCCAAAATGGGGTGAGATTCGATTGGTCAGAACCTTGTGAAGTAGCATTTCAGGAACTAAAGGGAAGACTAACATCAGCACCGATAATGATCTTGCTAGAGCCAGGAAAAGCGTATACGGTCTTTTGTGAGGCGTCAGGTATCGGACATGGAGCTGTCTATATGAAGGATGAGCGAGTCGTTGCGTATGGTTCTCATCAGTTAAAGCCTCATGGACAGAATTATCTGATGCATGACCATGATCTCGCAGCAGTTGTACATGCCTTATGTTGTTGGAGACACTACTTGTTTGGAGAGCGTTTTGTGGTATTCACTGACCACAAAAGCCGAAAATATATCTTCACTCAGTGGGATCTCAATCTCAAGAAACACAAGTGGGTTGAGTACCTATAATCCATTGATTTAGAACTATCCTACACTCATGGGAAAGGAAATTCAGTAGCCGATGAGCTATGTCGGAAAACGCATTCGTAAGTGGTTCGGGAAGCTAATGAGGAGTGGAAACTGATGGCCCTATTTTTAGAGATGGACGTTGAGGTTCAAGAGGGTCAGGGTCAGACTATTCTCTCAGCCTTAGCAGTGGCATCTACACTTTTGGAAAGGGTCAGGGCAAGATAGTTATCAGATCCGGAAGGCCTTGTTCTTCGAGTGAGTGTCGCTGATGATGCTTCTAGAGATTGGACCATGGATATGGGTGATAATTTACTATTCCGTGGGCGTGTATGGGTCCCAACAGACATCAGAGAGGATCTGATGAGGGATTTCCATGCCTCAGCATGGGCAGTTCACCAAGGCATCACCAAAATGTATCGTGATTTATGACGAAAGTAATGGTGGCCTAACATGAAGTGGGGGATAGTCGGTTTTATCACACGTTGTTCCCCCTGTTAGCATGTGAAGGCGGAACATCAACGTCTGGCAGGGCTTTTGGAGCCATTGTCCATTCCGAAGTGGAAATGGGACGATGTTTCTATGGACATTGTCACTGGATTACCCAGGTCACCTCGTGGCAATGATGTAGTATGGGATATTATCGACTGTCTGATGAAGGTCATGCATTTCTTACCTGTGCGAAAGTCTTTCACGGTTGATGGCTTGGGAAGACTGTATGTCAAGGAAATAGTGTGCCTTCATGGAGCACCTCATTCTTTTTTCTTGGACAGAGATCCTCATTTTTCATCTTGGTTCTGGCAGGGTTTACAAAAGGCCTTGGGTATGCAGCTACTTTTGAGCATGGCCTATCACCCGCAGACTGACGGACAGACCGAGCGAACTATACAGGTACTAGAGGATATGTTACATGCATGTGTTCTCTATTTTGGACGTTTATGGGAGAAACACATTCCTATTGTCGAGTTCAATTATAACAATAGCTTCTAGGATACCATTGAGATGCCTCCCTATGAAGCCTTGTATGGTAGGCCTTGCCGCTCACCTTTGTGTTGGATTGTAGCAGGAGAGGCATCTATTCTAGGACCACGTCTGGTATAGGAGGCTACAGAGCAGATACAACTTACTAGGAAGTGTATGAAGACATCTCTGTCTAGATAACAGTCATATGCTAACAATAACCAGCGACCTCATGAGTTCGAGGTTGGGGACTGGGTTTTCTTGAAGGTCTCACCCAGGTTGGGGAAAAGACATATATGGAAGCAGGGTATGCTTTCACCAAGGATCGTAGGACTCTTTGAGGTGATGAAGCGGATCAGGCCAGTAGCTTACCAGCGTGCACTTCCGCAGAGATATCAGACCATGAATGGTGTTTTTCATGTATCTCAGCTACGCCAGTACTTTTCATATCTGACTCAAGTTTTTCAGCCTGATGAGGTTGAACTGGATATGGATGCTTCCCTCAAGGAGTATCTGATGCGAATTGTTGATCAGAGCATGAAGACACTCTGTGGCAGTTATGTTCCTCTTTTATGGGTGATATGGCAGCATAGCCAGGAACAGGATTAAACCTGGGAGTGAGAGGCTGATATACGTTCTCAATGGCCAGATCTATTTGTTGATGACACCTCAGTACCCTCGGAAGGACAACTCAGGGACGAGTTTCTCTAAGGAGGGGAGGTTGTAACGACCCGACTCTTTGGAAAAGGTAAGAATCATTAGTTTTTCTTTCAAAGCTTTCCATTAAGCCTGTTTAATGTGTGTGACGTTCTATGGAAGGTCGAGGGAGTGTCCAGGTTTTGTTCAGAGCCCGGGAGTTTGGGAAATGGACATGCAGAGAGGGGCGCACGGCCTGCGCACGTCTTGCGCAGTGTTTGAAAAACCGTGTGGCCTTTGGTCTGGAAGTAGGGAGGTGCGCACGGTTTGTGCAGGGTTTGGGTAAACCGTGCGACTGACCTGTGCGGTCCTTTTCTAGGAGGTAGCGAGATGTGCAGGGTTTGCGCACAATTTTGGAAATCGTGCGCCTAAACCGTGAGACCCTGTTCTGGGCGAAATTACCATGTTCCCTTAATTAATTTATAAGGCCTTAAGCCTTTCTTCTTCCTCCTTCCAATGGAAAGAACATAGGGGAGCCCTCTCTTGAGCTCCAAATCCCTTCTCTCTCTCTTTTCTTTGTGGTTTCTTCCTCCGGAATCTGAATCTTAATCCGTCAAAGGCGTTGGATCACCCTGGGTAAGGCTTATCTCACGCAGCCCCCTTTCCTCAGCGAATCTTGCCTTTCATTTCGTTATTTTGATGCAGTCTCATATGTCCTATTTCCAGGGCATTGGAGTGGAACATAGATCTCTTCCAACCTATTATGGATCTGAGGTCGATATCATGCGAGCCTACACATACATATCTAAGGTAGGTTGTCACGTGTTTTCCATTTTGGGTTTTCTCCTTCTTGGGTTGTTATTGTCGTGTCATGGTTCGTCTTTATCAAAACCTTGTATTTATAATGACTGTTTCATGTCTAAATGACCCGTGTGGTATAAAATTGATGAATATAACCTTATTAGGGTGTTTAGATTTTTTTGTGGACCGGGAGTGGTCAACCATAGGATATATGACTTGAGATTTGTCCCTTTTACATTTGGACCATCATGATATGTCTTGAAAGGGAATTTTCCGTGTTAACTCTTACGAACAACAACAGGGGACGTTGAAGTATTAACCACCCGCACACCAGAAACTAACTCAGCCAAGAAAGCTTCCTCCACGAGCTTCTCGAAACAAGGGTCTTTAGAAGGGAGGAGTCGCTCCTTGATCTCTGGACGCAGACCCCCAGTGAAAAGAGAGGCCTTCATGAGTTCATGTGACGCTACATCTGGAGAAAAGGAAATCAGTTCCTTGAAATGGTCAACATATGCCTTCACCGTCCGTTGGCCTTGTTGAATATGCATAAGCTCTCCCTTTTTCTCCAGCTTCACTCCCTCAGGTACAAACCATTGGATGAAAACAGTTTTAAAGACATCTCACGTCATTTGACCTTGCGTTGACGGTGGGGTAACCATCTTCCACTAGTCCAGAGCTGGACCCTCGAACAACTCCATAATTGCACGGACCTTAACCTTATCGGGAGTTCCCAATATTCTAAAGACATGTTCCACTTCCTCGAGCCATTTCACTGCTTCAGTTGCAGGTTCCTTGTGTTCAGGTTTTCTATTGAAATGTATGGATTTCCTTATATAATGTTCTATGATATAAGATGGATTTCCTTATATAATTTTTATATGATATAAGATGGATTGTCTTATATTTTGATGTGAATGGTTATGCCATGCTATGATGACATGCTTATGAATCTTCATGTGTGGGCGCGAAGCATTCTTACCTCATGCCATATTAATCCTCGTGTGTGGGAGGGAAGCATTCTTACCACATGCCGTATAAATCTCCGTGTGTGGGCGAGAAGCATTATTATCTCGTGCCAGCTGAATCTTTGTGTAATGGGACAAGAAGAATTTATACCACGTGCCCATATAACCTTTACGGGTGGGAGGCATTTTTACCCCATGCCAGCTACAGCGCTTGTGGACGAGAGGCATTTATACCCCATGCCCATATAACCTTTACAGGTGGGGGTCATTTCTACCCCACGCTAGCTACAGTGCTTACGGATGAGAGGCATGTTTACCTCGTTCCAGTAAAAACCAATATCTACGTACTTATACCTTTGATGATTGTTCAGTTTACCTGCCATGAGATGAAGTAGGTAGACCCGTCAGGTTTCCTTCCAGAACCTGAGCAGGAGGGTTGTTTATTTAATTTTCTCTACTTACTTGAAGTCTATTACTCACTTTGCATGAGAACACCTATTTGTATTATATGTATACCTCGTTGGTGGTGGACCACTGAGACTTGTCTCACACCCTACCCGAGCGGCCTCCTGGGCACCCGTGTAGAATTTACTACTGCAGGTACTAGTAGTGTAACGCCCCAACCCCAGTTACCCAGAGTCAGTACATTATTACGTATCATTGGCATGATCACAAGGGATCAAATCCCAAAAGACCGATCAGTTTAGTGTCCTTGGAAACACTAGATATATTTATAAGTCTTACATTACATCATAAATTGAAAAACAACAACACATATTTTCTTCATATCCCCTCATACTATCCCTACAGGTCATTCATAAAATACTTCTTCACATCCTAGGAAAAAATAAAACATTGAAAAGGGTTAGCTCAGATGCTCAGTAAGGGTAACAATATAGTGTAAAAATTCACAAATAAACATAAATATTTAAGGCAATGTATAACTAAAAAAAAGCCTTTTAAACTTGAACTTCAGCATAATATGGAAAACATAGAATGAAATAATGCCATTTACTTATTCATATGGATATTCTACTAATCAAATAATCATATGCAATAGCAATAACAACTTTTATAATTATGGAATGCATAATGCCAGACTATCTTAACCACCTAGTCAAGGCCTTGTGCCAACACTACAAATAAGACTTTTTCAAGGCGTTGTGCCAAGACCCTAATTTTTCCCTTGAGACCTACCGATGCATCGAGGAGCTATAGCGGGCTCCACCCATCACTTACTAAGTCCAATGCATTCCTCATATAAATAGGTTTAAAAATAACATAAACATTCATATTAAAACTAACATAAGAAATGTTAATAATTTCTCCATAAACCATGAAAATAACACATCCACAGTCAAACATATCAGAAAACCATCAATACAATATGGAAGTTTTGTATCATAATAAATCTATTTCAAATAAGATTAAAATCCATCAAAGTACGTTGATTTAGATGAAAATGATTTGTAAAACTCTTTGAGAGAAATATACCTTTTTCATAAAAACATTTAAATGTCACACAATTTCTAAAGGAGTACATTTAAAGACATTTTTTTATCAAAGTGTCCAACACCACTTTGATTCTTTTGAAAGTAATTTACATTTGAAAAACATTCATGTTCATATAAATAAATCCTTAAAACCCATTTTCAAAACATGGAAATTAATGAGAATGATTTAGAAGAATAAATATTTGAAACATTTAAAATGATGTTTTAGTAAAATGGTACCTTAAAAAATCCCATTGAAAAATATTTTACGAAACATGGAGATGGATAATAAATATGTCCCAGTAGATACATACGTAAAAACAACCTCAGATAATAAAGAGATTGTGAAATTAACCCTTACCTTGTACTTTTCCTTGGATGAGGGTAGGTTAACCTCCTGTATAATGGTGAAATAGTTGTTATTAAATTATAAAAGAATCATATATATTAATATGATATCATATATGATCTTTTAATATTTCTTTGTTAATAATATCTTAGTATTATCGCTGTTTCGGGTGTTAACTGATTCGTTTTCCTTTATATGGTTTGTTATGTTATTTTTGTTTGTTATGGATATTTTGTATCTTATTCATATAAATAATGATATCAAGTCCGTAAACATTATTTTTAATCATCAAAGGATAATTATTCTTGAATGGATACGATGGGGAATGAATCTCATCGCGTTCGTGGAGACGGTATTCCCTACGTACCCATGTGCGATAATATCATTATTTTCATATTGAAATAATATATAATTGGATGGTATATCATATATACATAATCATAATCATGTTATATTTATTATTTAAATAAATTACACATCATTATCTTACCCATCCAAATAATAATGTTTTGAATTACAATTACACCATGACGTGGAGACGGTAAGTCATACGTACGCACGTATGGTGACATGTCATTCAAAGGATGGATAGAATAGTGAATATGGTTGTCCCATATTTATAATAACATCACAGTATATATTATATACTGGAGATATTATTTTATAATGGAAATAACAAATAAAGAAGAAGTGGATGAAGAAAAGAACTTGAAAGAGGGTGGTGAAATCATTACCTCTTCTTTGGGTTCTTCCTTTTGATTTGATCAAAAGGGATCCATAGGTTGGATTTATGATCAAACTAATGACTCTAGGTTGAAGTTAGGGAATTTTATAGAGTAATGGTGCATGGTTTGGTAGAACCAAATGGCTTTGACGGTGTGAAATTGAGAGAAGGGCGAGTTTTCTTTTATGAGAGGGGTGAGGGGCACCTAAGGAAAACCTAGAAATATTATTTTATAATAAATTCATATTCGGTTTCTAATGGCCCTAAAGTGACTTATTTCGAGGATAAGGTGGGGATGGGTCGAAAAAAGCTCAACCAATCGGTTTTATACAGGTTTGGGTCACTATATTTACCTTATCTTTAAATATTAACTCTTAGTTAATTAGTTTGACATTTACCATGTCTCTTTGTATATTTATATTATATGGTTAATATAAATACTATATACTTCCAAACGAACCCCAAGTGTTTCATTAATGATATAAATATCATTATATAAGTCTCTTGGCCTATAATTAGATTTTTTGGAATAGAATATCAATTAATAATATAAGATTTGTTTTAAAAACACTTTTAAGTCAATTTTGACACTATTTGGAAATTGATTTTTGTGGAAATCATAACAGAATCATTACTTCTAAATAAGTTAATTAAATAAATCCTAAAATGTCATATTAACCTATAAATTTATTGTAATTCATTACAAGTTCAAATTATATTTATTTGGGTATTTATAATATCAATTATGTTAATATTTCATTAAAAAGGTAATTACTGCATCACCGATGTGTCATAAATAAATTAAAATATTAAAAGTATAAAAATTATAAATAAAATATAATTATGTAGGAAATATTTTTATATTTCTAATGAATATTTATAATCGAAATTATCTTATGTATAACCCTATATTAAAAATGATTTAGTTATTAAACATTGATTTTTACTCTTTTAAATCTTCTTTGAATTAAATAATAATAAATGTCCTAATCTAATCCAATTGGACCAAATAGGTTCATATTTTATTAATAAGATTGTTTTTGGTCTAATTATTCTTAGAAAATAGAATTATGACATCTGTTAGGGTAAAAATAATGTTATTTTTACCTTTAATTACCCTATTTACTTTTAACCGTGGTAAATAAAAGTAAAAAGTTACTATTCACCAAAAATTATTTTAATCTCATTGAACAACATTTTACATACTGATATCAACCATGTCTATTGGATTTTTTAAATTCCACTCATAGAAGTGGTAAAATTATGTTTAGTGAAAATTTGCAAATCTCCTAGGAAGTGGGTAAAAGACTGTGAAAAGTCAATAAAATTTTTATATATCTAAAATTAATATAAACAGACTACTATGAATTAAATTGAACTTATATAGGTATTATTTATCTATTTTTACCTAAAATAAATTTAAATAAAATAAATATTTATTTAATCAAAATGTCGGTTTTAACTAATAACTCAGGGTTTTTCACTATTCATCATAAATTGAAAGTTTTCAGAAAAATACCAAAAATTCACCCTAGGCTAATTTCAATATTCCGAATCCAAAAATGAAGTCCATTTAAAAAAATTAAAAATTTTCAAAATGTGGGTATTACTATTCATAATGGCTAGTTTGATTGGTTTTGGTGTGGTTGGACTCGAAGTTGCATACAACACATGCTGTTGTATTATTCAAAGAGAAGCGTACCGTGGAAGCTTGGGGTGTTACATTCTCCCCTCCTTCAAATAATTACATCCTCACAATTTCTAGAATATTACTAAATAAAAATACTCGAGTGGTTCTTCATCATAAGTTCCTCGGGTTCCCACGTTGCCTCTTCCATCTTATAGTTTCTCTATAGAACTTTTACCAGATGAGTCGTCCGATTTCTCAACACTTGGTCTCGGGTATCAAGTGTCCCCACAGGCTCTTCGCAATAAGACAGATCTGGTTCCAGTTCTAATTCCTCATAGGTGAGTACATGCGTTGGGTCAGGCATGTATTTTCTCAACCATGATACGTGGAACACATCATGAACTTTGGAGAGACTTGGCGACATTTCCAAACGGTAAGCTACAGCCCCAATTCGTTCTAGAATTTCTAAAGGTCCGATGTACCTGGGACTCAAATAACATTTCTTACCAAAATGTATAACTCCCTTCAATGGAGATACCTTCAGGAAAACATGATCCCCGACATGAAATTCCAAATTCTTTCTTCGATTATCGGCATAACTCTTCTGCCTACTTTGAGCTTCTTTGATGTGGGTTTGGATTACCTTCACCTTTTTCCATCGTTTCCTCCAAAAGTTCTGGGCCTACGAGTTTTCCTTCACCAACATCATCCAAACTGGTTGGGGTGCGATATTTCATTCCATATCACGCTTCATATGGTGCCATAGGAATACTTCAATTGAAGATATTGTTATAGGAAAATTCTAACATATGTAAATATTGATCCCACATACCCTGAAATTCATGTGAGAAGGATCTAAACATGTATTCTAAGGATTGAATAGTTCGTTCTGATTGTCTATCTATTTGAGGGTGGTAGGAAGTGCTCAAATGATGTTCAGTATCCTTGGACTTCTGAACACTTTTCCAGAATCTTGATATAGAATGTGGATCATGATCAGATAAAATCTATAGGGGTACACCATGGAGTCTCACAACTTCATTAAAATATAGTCTTGCTATACTTTCAAGAGGTAGATCTTCTCTTATAGTAAGAAAATGTGCTGACTTGGTAAGACGATC
This sequence comes from Viscum album, assembly GCA_963277665.1. NCBI lineage: Eukaryota > Viridiplantae > Streptophyta > Magnoliopsida > Santalales > Viscaceae > Viscum > Viscum album. The sequence continues at coordinate 510,538,618 of OY728167.1, read as the reverse complement.
AACAATGACCCATATTGCATCATTTCTTCTAGGAGTCTTTGGTAATCCAGTGATAAATTCCATTGTAATATTATCCCATTTCCACTCAGGTATGGGAAGAGGTTGCATGACTCTTCCAGGCTGTTGCCTTCCAGCATTCAGTTGTTGATAAACCATACATCTTGACACATAATCATAAATCTACCTCTTCATGTTGTCTCACGAAAAATGTTCTTTCAAATCTCTATACATCTTAGTGCTACCTGGGTGTAGAGAAAAATTGGAGCTATGGGCATCATCCAAAAATTCCCTTTTTAGATCAGGTATATTGGGAACACAAATTCTCATCCCAAATTTCAAAATTCCATCTTAATACAAAAATTCACTCAATATCCCATCATTCATCGCATTAATCTTCTTTTGAAACTCTTCATCATCAGCCTGATAACCCTTTATCTTTTCGTGTAAAGATGGTTTGTCAACCATTTGAAAAAGAATCGATTTTTCACCTTCCATGGTTATTCCCATTTCCATCTTCACTAGATCCATGAAAATAGGATCCCTTTCAACTCTCATCATGTTCAAAACTCCATGATCATTTTTACTCAAATCATATTCCAGCTTATTTTCCTTCCCCTAGTGGTAGTTTATAGTGAAATCAAAATCCTTGAGTAGTTCAAGCCATCTCCTTTTCCTCATGTTGAGTTCTTTCTATGAGAAAATATACTTCAAACTCTTGTGATCGGTATATATCTCACATTTTTTACCATAGAGATAATGTCTCCATATCTTCAAATCATAGATTACATCTGCTAACTAAATATCATGAGTAGGATAGTTTTTCTTGTGAATTTTTAGCTGTCGTGATGCATAGGCAATAACCCTATCATTCTGCATAAGGACACAACCAATTTCATTTTTTGATGCATCACTATAAATAGCAAACTCATCATTCCCCGATGGTAGATTCATGATAGGATCTTTGACTAATCATCTCTTCAATTCATCAGAACATTCTTCACACTCTTTTTTGTAGACAAATTTAACCTCTTTACCTATGATCTTGGTTAATGGGTTTGCCAATCGGGCAAAATTCTGGACGAAGCGTTGATAATAACCTGCTAAAACAATAAAATTGTGTACCTCGTTTATACTCGTTGGTGCTGGAAATTCTTGGATTTCTCTTGTCTTAGAAGGATCAACAGAGATTCCATCCTTAGAGACAATATGGACAAGAAAAGAAATCTCCTGATTCCAGAATTCACACTTGCTAAACATCCCATATAATTCATTTCTTCTTAGAGTCTTTAGAATAATGCGTAAGTAATTTTCATGATCTTCGTAGCTTTTGTAGTATACCATGATATCATCAATAAATGCCACTAAAAAGTCATCTAGATATTTCCTGAAAGCTCTATTCATTAGATCCATGATGATAGAGGGTGAATAGTCTATCCAAAAGGCATTAATGTAAACTCGTAATGCACGTACGTGGTTCAAAATGTTGTTTTCGGAATGTCTTCCTTCTTCACACACAACTGATGATATCCATATCGAAGGTCAATTTTTTAAAAGTATTGAGCTCAATGAAGTTGGTCGAATAAATAATTAATGCGAGGTAGGGGATGCATTTTCTTTATTGTTATAGCATTGATCTCCCTGTAGTGAATGCACAACCTCATAGATCCATCTTTCTTCTTAACAAAAAGAACAGGGTCTCCCCATTGAGAAACACTAGGGAGAATAAATCCCTTATTACTTAATTCCACTAGTTGTTTCTTTAGTTCCACTAATTCCACAGTGGCCATTCTATAAGGGTTCTTCGATATGGGCCTTGAACCAGGATTTAGGTCAATGGAAAACCCAGTTTCTCCTTCTGGAGGATGTCTAGGTAAATCCACTGGAAAAACATCAACATATTCTTACATAATAGGTACATCCTATATTCGAACATTCCTTTCCACATCCACAGTAATTTAATTCTCTTACTCCCCAATAATTGATCTTAGTTGAGCTACTAGGGTTGGATCTAGCACTAGTGCAGAAAACGTTTTTTACGTCACTATTTTTTACGTCGGTTATATAAAACCGACGTAAAAACCTGTGTTCGGTACACCTTTAACGTAGGTTATTTTTATAACCGACGTGATTAATCGCGCGGATTTGTTTTTTAGGTCGGTTATTTTTATAACCGACGTAAAAAACGCGGTTTTCGAAGGCCTTTTTACTTCGGTTATAAAATAACCGACGTGAAAAAAGAATCCGCAGATGTTTTTGACGTCGGTTATGGAATAACCGACGTAAAAAAACGCGGATTTTGAGCCCTTTATAACGTCGGTTATAAAATAACCGACGTAAAAAAATAATCGGAGGAAGGTATTTACGTCGGTTATTGAAATAACCGACGTTATAAATGTTTTTAAAACAATTACCACGACGGTTATTGAATAACCGACGTGATAACTCATTTAAAAATTTACCCAGACCCATGGATTGTCATTCGCGAGTTTACCTTCGACAGTCGCGAATCGTCTCTCTCGCGCGTAAACCCGAATCGGCTCGTCCATTTCGTTGGTTTAGATTCGTTTTGCGATCATCGTTTCTCATATTTAATCTCCTCGGATCAATCATCTAAACTCGCAGCACTCAGGTAATCCTCCCACTCGTTCGTTTTTTTTCGCGGATAGTATATATATATGTGTTGTGATTTTTTTGTTGAAACTAGCTAAGATTCTTCGATTGCGAACCCTTTTAACTCGTTTTGGCACCATAATCTTATTTATCATCCCTAGATCTATTTGTTCGACTTGCAATATTGAGTAATTTTATGATTTCACTAATTTTTCATCGTTTTCTATAAATCCCCGAGAGGGTTGGGGCGTGTCCATTTGGATGGGTTGCCCTTTTACAGTTGTTACTACTTTATTCACACACAACCATGGCATAGGTGCATGGATTTGGGGTCGGGGGGTGTCCAGGGGGGGTTTACAAGGGGGTGGGTGGGTGTGGGGGGCTGTCCAAGGGTGTGGGTGGGTGTTGGGGGGTGTCCAGGGGGGTGTCCAAGGGGGTAGGGGGTGGGGGGTGGTGTTTAGGAGGGGTGGGGGGCTGTCCAGAGGGTTGGGGGGTGTGCAGGGGGGTGTCCAAGCAGGTCGGGGGTGGGGGGTTGTGTCCAGGAGGGGTGGGGGTGCTTTCTAGAGGGGTCGGGGGCTATCCAGAGGGGTCGGGGGGTGTCCAGGGTGGTGTCCAAGGGGATGGGTGGGTGTGGGGGGCTGTCCAAGGGGGTGGCGGCCTGTCCAGAGGGGTCGGTGGGGTGTCCAGGGGGGTGTCCAAGGGGGTGGATGGATGTGGGGGGCTATCCAAGTGGGTGGCGGCCTCTCCAGAGGGTATTTGGGGTTGTCCGGGTGGGTGGGGGGGCTGTCCAGGGGGTTGGGGGATGTCCAGGGGGGTGTCCAAGGGGGTAGGGGGTGGGGGTGGTGTCCAGGAGGGGCGGGGGGCTGTCCTGAGGGGTCGGGGGGTGTCCCGGGGGGTTTACAAGGGGGTGGGTGGGTGTGGGGGGTTGTCCAAGGGTGTGGGTGGGTGTTGGGGGGTGTCCAGGGGGGTGTCCAAGGGGGCAGGGGGTGGGTGGTGGTGTTTAGGAGGGGTGGGGGGTTGTCCAGAGGGTTGGGGGGTGTCCCGGGGGGTGTCCAAGCAGGTCGGGGGTGGGGGGTTGTGTCCAGGAGGGGTGGGGGTGCTTTCTAGAGGGGTCGGGGGCTGTCCAGAGGGGTCGGGGGGTGTCCAGGGTGGTGTCCAAGGGGATGGGTGGGTGTGGGGGGGCTGTCCAAGGGGGTGGCGGTCTGTCCAGAGGGGTCGGTGGGGTGTCCAGGGGGGTGTCCAAGGGGGTGGATGGGTGTGGGGGGCTGTCCAAGGGGGTGGATGGGTGTGGGGGGCTGTCCAAGTGGGTGGCGGCCTCTCCAGAGGGTATTTGGGGTTGTCCGGGTGGGTGGGGGGGCTGCCCAGAGGGTTGGGGGATGTCCAGGGGGGTGTCCAAGGGGGTAGGGGGTGGGGGGTGGTGTCCAGGAGGGGTGGGGGGCTGTCCAGAGGGGTCGGTGGGTGTCCAGGGGGGTTTACAAGGGGGTGGGTGGGTGTGGGGGGCTGTCCAAGGGTGTGGGTGGGTGTTGGGGGGTGTCCAGGGGGGTGTCCAAGGGGGTAGGGGGTGGGGGTGGTGTTTAGGAAGGGTGGGGGGGCTGTCCAGAGGGTTGGGGGTGTCCAGGGGGGTGTCCAAGCAGGTCGGGGGTGGGGGGTTGTGTCCAGGAGGGGTGGGGGGCTGTCCGGAGGGGTCGGGGGGTGTCCAGGGGGTTTTACACATCGATTTGTTTTATATTTCAAAATTGTTTACATTCAAATTATTATTTTTTTCATATAAACATATATTTGTCTTATCTAAAAAATATATATATATTTTCTATTTGTTATAGGTAATAATGAGTCGAAGTTGGATTACGGCACATCGAATGAGCAATGAATATGAGGAAGGTGTTGATGCCTTTTTGGAATTTGCTAAAAGCAATGTTCCAAGTAGTGACATTTTTTTCTGTCCATGCCTGAAATGTCTGAATATGAAGAAGTTGAAAAGTAGAGAGATAAAAGATCATCTGATTTGTCATGGTTTCAATCCGAGTTACAACCCTTGGATTTGGCATGGCGAAACTGGACAGAATGTCACTGAGGATAACGAATCGCAAGATGGTAACTCTGATGGAATTGAAGAAATGATTCGCGATATTGTAGCAGAACAAATTGTGATAGAACCGACAGTTCCACGTCTATATGGTGATGCCGAAAAACCATTATATCCTGGTTGTACAGATTTTACGGTTTTGTCGGCGGTGTTAAGATTGATTAACCTGAAGGGGTGGGGGGCTGTCGAAGGGGTGGGGGGCTGTCGAAGGGGTGGGGGGTGTCCAAGGGGAGGGGGTGTCCAAGGGATATGGGAGTGGTGTCCAAGGTGTCTGGGAGTTCTGTCCAAGGGGTCGGTTGGGTGTAAATGAGGGTGGGGGGGCTGTCCAAGGGGTGGGGGGTGTCCAAGGGGTGGGGGGTATCCAAGGGATATGGGAGGGGTGCCCAAGGGGTGTTTGGGGCTGTCCTAGTGTTCGGGGGGTGTAAATGAGGGTGGGGGGCTGTCGAAGGGGTGGGGGTGTCCAAGGGGTGGGGGTGTCCAAGGGATATGGGAGTGGTGTCCAAGGTGTCTGGGAGTTCTGTCCAAGGGGCCGGTTGGGTGTAAATGAGGGTGGGGGGGCTGTCCAAGGGGTGGGGGTGTCCAAGGGGTGGGGGGGTGTCCAAGGGATATGGGAGGGGTGTCCAAGGTGTGTTTGGGGCTGTCCTAGGGGTCGGGGGGTGTAAATGAGGGTGGGGGTGTCCAAGGGGTGGGGGGTGTCCAAGGTGTTTTTGGGGCTGTCCAAGGAGTCGGTTGGGTGTAAATGAGGGTGGGGGGGGGGGCTGTCCAAGGGGTGGGGTGGTGTCCAAGTGGTGGGGGGTGTCCAAGGGATATAGGAGGGGTGTCCAAGGGGTGTTTGGGGCTGTCCAAGGGGATGGGGGGGTTTCCAAGGGGTGGGGAGGGTTTCCAAGGGGTCGGGGGGTGTCCAGGGGGTGGGGGGCTGTCCAAGGGGTGGGGGGTGTCCAAGGGTTGTGGTGGGGCTCCAATGTGGTGGGGGAGGGCTGGCCAGGTTTTTAGGTGGGTATAGATGAGGGTGGGGTTCAGTTGGGGCTTGGGGGAGGGCTGGCATGGTTATTTTTGTTTGGTTTCTGGTTGCTTTTTGGTGAGAGCAGTGCAATTATTTTAATAAAAAAATATCGCTTTCACGTCGGTTATGTTATAACCGATGTGGTAAATAAATCGGTAGGGGTTTATCATGTCGATTTTTTCGAGAACCGACGTGATAAACCGTTCCCGGGCCTTTTATCACGTCGGTTCTTAATATAACCGACGTGCTAAAAGGCCTGGGAATTGATTTACCACGTCGGTTATTGGATAACCGACGTGCTAAAACATTTCCCAGGCCTTTTTATCACGTCGGTTATTTAAGAAACCGACGTGATAAACGATATCCCAGGAGTTTTATCACGTCGGTTTAGAAAATAACCGATGTGATAACCCCCCCCCCCCCCCCCCCCCCCGCGCATATTTATCACGTCGGTTAGTAATGAACCGACGTGATAAACACCGTGATGTTAGGGATGTTACGTCGGGTTTTAAATAACCGATGTAAAAAACGTTATTTATAACGTCGTCCATATTAACGTCGCCTAAAAACCGACGTAAATAATGAAAAATAACCGACGTAAAAAATGTTTTCTGCACTAGTGTAGATAAGAATTAGGTGGTGACATTTCTACTCTAAAGATAAGGTACTCTTTATCATCATCAAAAATTGTTACCTCATTCTTCTTACAATAAATTTTTGCATCATCGTCTGATATCCAATCCATTCTGAGGATTATATAAAATTAAATCATGGGTATAATGATGAGATCAGTAGATAAAGAACATTTATATGCTCTAATGGGAACTGATTCACAAAACATTGTTACAACGATACTTCCTTTATGAGTTTTTACTGACAACTCCCTTGATAAATCAAATTGGAAATATCTAATTTTCTTAGCAAACTGGGAAAATATGAAACAATGTGATGATCTGAAATCAAATAAATTATTGGATGAACTTGAGGAAACTATTAAAATACCTACCACTACGTCTTTAGGAGCTTCAACCCCAGCAATAGTGATAGAAAATTCTTGGCCTTGACCCCTTGGCCTATTTAGAGGTAAGTTTCACTGATGCTTATGACATTAATTTGCATAATGTCCCATCTCCCTACAATTGTAGCATTGAACATCGGAAGCTTCTTTCTTCCCCTTGTAATCACAAGTTTGGTGGACTTTTTCACCATACTTGTAACAGACTCTCATTCACTTCGAGCAAGTACTAGGGTGTTTCTTCGCACATTTACTGTAGGATTGATATTCAACTTATCCCTTCTTCCCTTTATTTCCATTTCTAGAGTGATCAGCATATCTATTTTTCTAATTCTTTGATTTAAAGTCATAAGACATAGAGAATTATTTTTCCATCTTGATAGCACTTGAGACAATGTATTCGTAAGTTAATAAAGATTATGATACTAATGGCTGGCGTATAAATGGTTTTAACCCATAAAAGAAACGATCAATCTTACTCCTCGGGTTACGTATATAATCTGTTGCATTCCTCGCTAACCTTTAAAGTTAGCCTCATACTTCGCGACATTATCATCCTTCTTTTTCCTTAAACATAGAAATTTACATTCCATATTCGCTCGATGATCATGAGGAAAGTATTTTTCTATGAAAATCTCTTTGAACTCGCTCCATTCCACACTTGATATTTCTTCATCTTCCTTTGTATTTTGAATCAATCCCCACCATTGATCAGCATCCCCAGTGTGCCAGTAAACTGCCATGACAACATTATCCCTTTCGCTACTCCCTAAGGCATAGAATATTTTCTCTAAGGAATTGATCCATTTCTCATCTACTAGTGGATTTTTACCCCCATTAAATGATTGTGGTTGTTGCCTCATGAAGCGATCTAACATTGATCCTCCATGCTGTGGATCAGGGTGCTCCATACGGGTAAGGTTATTATTCATAACCTGAGTGAGTTGTCCCAATATAGTGATAAGATGATCAGCACTAGTTGTATCACCACCTCCACTATAATTATCTTCAGTAGGAGGGAAATCCCTACATGGAGTCCATGCATTGATATGGTTTCCATTCCTTCCACTAGGCTTCATTTCTAAACAATGGCATAAACTAGATTAGTTTATGAATCGAAATACATAATTCCATACTTTTAAAACACTTAACATAAATTGAACAGTTTATAGATATAATCAGTAATCATAAATAGGTTTTCTTTGAGGAAGTATATACTCATAAACCTTTCGTAATGGTTTGTAAAGAAAATGAGAATTCTCCTAAGCATATCCCCCGAGTGTGTCGAAACCAAGAGTGCAGCAAGGCCCGTTGTCGTGCACCAATTCCTGATGGAGTCTAGCTCAAAGAGGTGTTTTCAGGTTTTACCACTAGGTACATCCATACTAGAGCCGCATCTACCATATTGTATCTAGATAGGGATGTATTGCTCGGAAAACTCACAAAATCTCTACAATACCAAAATTCAAGGATGTTATTCTGTACTAATCATCAAAGTCTATCTTAGGGCTACATTCTCTAATCAGAGTTTATCTAAATCTATCTTCCAAGGTTTATTACTAAACTTCCTCTCATACCAACTGTAATGCCCCGACCCCAGAAGCCTAGAGTCGGTGCATTATTACATATCATTGGCATGATCACAAAAGATCAAGTATCAAAAGATTGATTAGTTTAGTAGCCTTGGAAACACTAGGTATATTCATAAGTATTACATTATATCATAAATTGAGAAACTACAACACATATTTTCTTCATATCCCTTCATATTATCCCTACATGCCATTCATAAAATACATCTTCGCATCCTGGAAAAAATAAAACATTGAAAGGGGTGAGCTCAGATTCTCAGTAAGGATAAAAATATCACGGAAACATTAACAAATAAACATAAACATTTAAGGTAATGTATAACTGAAACAAAGTCCTTTTAAACATGAACTTAAGCATAATATGGCAAATATAAAATTATATAATTCCATTTACTCATTCACATGGATATTCTACTAATATAGCAATCAAATGAAATAAAAATAACCACTTTCATAATAAGGGAATGAATAATTCCAGACTATCATAACCACATAGTCAAGCCCTTGTTCCAATACTACAAATAAGATTTTGTCAAGGACTTGTGCTAAAGCACTAATATGACACATTAGACCTACCTATGCATCGAGGATCTATAGCGGGCTCCACCCATCACTTTCTAAGTCCAATGAATTCCTCATATGAACAGGTTCAAAAATAACATAAACATTCGTATTAAAACTAGCATACGAAATGTCAATAAATTCTCCATAAATCGTGAAAGTAACACATCAACTGTCAAAAGTATCACAAAACCATCAATACAATATGGAAGTTTTGTATCATAATAAATCAACATCAAATAAGCTTAAAATCCATCAAAGGATGTTGATATAGATGAAAATGATTTGTAAAACTCTTTGAGAGAAATATACCTTTTTCATAAAAACATTTAAAAGTCACACAATTTCAAAAGAAAGACATTTAAAGACATTTTTGAAACAAAGTGTCCCACACCACTTTGATACTTTTGAATGGAATTAACATTTTAAAAACATTTGTGTCCATATAAATAAATCCTTAAAAACCATTTTCAAAACATGGACATTAATGAGAATGATTTAGAAGAAAAATATTTAAAACATTTAATATGATGTTTTAGTAAAAAAGTACCTTAAATATAATCCTTTGAAAACCATTTTATGAAACATGTACATGGGTAATAAATTTGTCCCAGTAGATACTTACGTAAGAACAACCTCAGATAACAAAGAGATTGTGAAATTAACCCTTACCTTGTACTTTTCTTTTGACGAGGGTAGGTTAACCTCCTATATAATGGTGAAATAATTGTTATCAAAATATAAAATAATCATATAAATTAATATGATATCATATATGATCTTTTAACTTTGCTTTGTTAATAATATCTTAGTATTATCGTCATTTCAGGTGTTAACTGATTCATTTTCCTTTAAATTCGTTGTTATGTAAGTCATTTTTGTGGAGGATAGGTTGTACCTTATTTATATACAGAATGATATCATGTCCTTGAAAATTATTTTTAATCATCAAATGAAAATTATTCTTGAATGGATACGATGGGGAATGAATCTCATCGCGTTCGTGGAGACGGTATTCTGTACGTACGCACGAGAGACAATATCATTATTTTGATATAAAAATAATATCTAATTGTATGGTATATCATATATACATAATCATAATTATGTTAGATTTATTATTTACATCAATTACACATCATCATCATACCCATCCAAATAATAAAGTTTTTAATAACAATTACACCACGACGTGGAGACTGTAAGCCGTACGCACGCACGTATGGTGACATGTCATTCAAAGGATGGATAGAATAGTGAATATGGTGGTACCATATTTATAATAAAATCACAGTATATATAAGATACTGGTGTTATTATTTTACAATGTAAATAACAATGAATGAAGAAGTGGAAGAGGAAAAGAACTTGAAAGATGGTGGTGAAATCATTACCACTTCATTGGGTTCTTCTTTTTGATTTGATCAAAAGGGATCCATAGGATGTCTTTTTGATCAAACTATGGCCTCTAGGTTGATGTGGGGGAAGTTGAAAAAGTAATTGGTCAGGGTTTGGCCGAGACAAAAGGCTTTGATGGAGTGAAATTTAGAGAAGGATGAGTGACCTTTTATAAGAGGGGTGAGGGGCACCTTAGGAAATCCTAGAAATATTATTTTATAATAAATTCATATTCGGTTTTTAATGGCTCCAAAGTGACTTATTTCGAGGATAAGGTGAATATGGGTCTAAAAAAACTCAACCAATGGGTTTTAGACAGGTTTGGGTCACTATATTAACCTTATCTTTATGTTTTAACTATTAGTTAATTAGTTTGACATTTACCATGTCTCATTGTATTTTTATATTATATGGTTTATAAAATTACTATATATTTCCAAAAGAAACCCAATTGGTTCATTAATGATACAAATATCATTTTATAAGTCTCTTGGCCAAACTATATATTTTTTGGAATAGAAGATCAATTAATAATATATTATTTTTTTCAAAAACTCTTTAACGTCAATTTTGAGACTATTTGTAAATTGGTTTTTGTGAAAATCATAACAGAATGATTACTTCATGAAAAATTAATTATATCAATCCTAACATGTCATATTAACCTATAAAATTGTTTTAATTCATAAAAAGTATCAAATTATATTTATTTGGGTATTTATCATATCAATTATTTTAATATTTCATTAAAAATTTAATTACTGCATCACCATTGTGTCATAAATAAATTAACATATTTAATGTCTAAAAATTATAAATAAAATATAATTATTTATTAAATATTTCTATATTTATAATGAATATTTATTATAAAATTTATCTTATGTATAACCCTATATTAAATTTTTTTTATTTATTAAGCTTTTATTTTTACTCTTTTAACTCTTCTTTAAATTAAATAATAATAAATGTCCTAATCTAATCCATGTAGACCAAAGAGTTTCATATTTTATTCCTATGTTTGTTTTTGGTCCAATTATACTTTTCCAATAGAATTAGGACATGTGTTAGGGTAAAAATAATGTCCTTTTTACCTTTAATTACCCTATTTACTTTTAACCGTGGTAAATAAAAGTAAAAAGTTACAATTCACCAGAAATTATTTTCATCTCATTGAACAACATTTTACTTACTGATATCTACCGTATCTCTAGGATTTTTGAAATTTCACTAAAATATGTTGTAAAATTATGTTTTTTGAAAATTTTCAAAATCTCCTAGGAGGTGGGTAAAAGACGGTGAAAAGTAAATTTAATTTTTATATATCCAAAATTAATATAAATAGACTCCAATTAATTACATTGAACTTATATAGTTATTATGTATCTATTATTACCTAAAATAAATTTAAATAAAATAAATAATTATTTAAACAAAAAGTTGGCTTTAACTAATAACTCGGTGTTTTTCATTATTCATCAAAAATTGAAACTTTTCAGAAAAATACCAAAAATTAACCATAGGCAAACATCGATATTCCAAATCCAAAAATGAAGTCCATTTTAAAAAATAAAATTTATAAATTCTCAAAAAGTGGGTATTACTATTCATAACGGCTAGTTTGATTGGTTTTGGTGTGTTAGGACTCGAAGTTGCGTAAAACACACACTATTGTATTAATCAAAGAGAAGCGTACCGTGGATGCTTGGGGTGTTACAAGTAGTGGAAAAAGCCCTTCTTAAGGTTGTTGATACATGTATGTTCTAGCTGGAGATCCAGAGAAGAGGATCGTTCATGGGCTAGAGATGCTTGTGGACTACTTTTTTTCTCTTTTTGTATTATTTTATAGCATGCTTGTCTTCTATTTCCACTTTATCAGCATGCCATGCATCCATTTTTTTAGACACTGCCTATGTGGATTTTGTATATTTATCAGGGTTTTCCTTGCTTCTTTGGTTTGGTTTTCATGTTTCCCCTTTTCTCTTATTTATCCATTGGTTGTGCTTCCTCTATTTTTATTACTTTGCTGTTATTCCACTATGTACTCTGACATGGGGGTACAGTCTCCCCACTGACTTACCAATACACCCCCACCGCTAGTCGGCAGCCCCTGGCCTATGGGGAGACGAGCCAGGGGGGTCATCTGGCCAACCGGGCTCGGGGCTCGGGATGAGGGGAAGCCAGGTCCGGGACGTCACAATGGAATTTAGATTTGTGAATAAAAGAGAAGGAGAGGTTCCCTTTTATAATAGAGGTGAGGGGCACTTTAATAAATTATCAAAGTGTTAAATTAATATAAATAAATTTTCAACTCTAAGTGGATAAAAATTTAATTATTTCGAATTTAAGATGTGTATAGGTATATATTATCTAAAAAATTTAAATTTAGACTCGTTTTGATTTTATTTTATACCTTACCATTTGGTTTAAAATCATTTAATATATTTAATTTTAATTTTGGTAGTAATATTATAAATATTAAATTGTTATAAATATTTAATCATATGCTGTTAAATTTATGAAATATTATACATTATAATTACCACTATGTAATTTTTATGAATTTTAAATAATTTAATAAAATATAATATTTATAAAATATCAATAGTGTCAATATTGGCACTATTTGTTAGTTACATTTTAAACAAAATACAATCATAAAGATAACTTAAAAACAATTTAATACACTCCAAACATGTCATATTCACCTATAAAGTTATTGGATAACCTAAATTATGTCATATTATATTAATTTTAATATTTTAAGTATCCTTTATTTGATATTTAATTTAATAAAATAATTACTTCATCACTATTGTGTCCTTATTTATGGTTATTATTTAGTCTCAAAAAATTATAAATAAATTACTACGATGTAGATAATTTTTTCAGATTACAATATACTAATCATGATCGAATTTATCAGTAATCTATTGCAATATTAAAATTATTGTACTTATAAGAAATGAGTTTGTGAAACTTTGTCACAATCTTTAATATTAGTAATATCTATGTCATTTTCAGGGACAAGTTTACATTAAATGATTCAAAATATTTCATTATGATATCTTTAAAATTATCATTGTTATTTTTCAGAATTATAGATATTGATGAATTTTATATCATTCAATAAATTATTATTTATTTTATGATCTCAATTTTGTCAATTTTTCTACTATTTATTATTTTACTTTTTATAAAATCGTAAAAACCAGATTTCCAAGAATAAACTGCATTAAATCATCCAAAATATTTAAATTTCATCGAAAAAAATTCTCGGATGGATTAAAATCTTTCAAATTATATTTATTTTGATATTAATAATATCATTTAATTAATTGTTTATTTAATAAATCAGTAATTACATCATCAGTGTGTGACATTTTAATTTAATTAATATGTTTTTAAAATAATAAATAAATTACTATATTTTAGATACAATTTTTTAATTATAATTACTATTTATATTTGTCCATATCACTCATATAACCTCATAGTAAAAATATTTTATTTTTTAAAAAAAATTATAACAAAATTAGATTTTCACTAAATATAGTATTATAAAAATATTAAATTTATCTAAGTGGCTTCATGTGGTCCCAAAATCGTCCCAAAGATGATGTTGATCAAAAAACATTCTTAATGAAATTATGAAAAATGTTAGGGTAATTATAATATTATTTTTACCTTTAACTACATGATTCACCCTTAACGATGGAAATTTCCTAAAAATTACTAAAGTTACAATTCATAATGCCCAAATATAAAAAATGAATATTTAAAAAATTTAGAACCACTGATTCCAAATAATTAATCCATATTAAAAAAATAAAAATACATAATATTAAATAATTATTTTAATATTAATACAATTTTCTGAATGAAAAATGAGGATTTAAGAGTTAAAACCTTGTAAAATATCTAAATGATTTTATATCACAATTTGTGGTAAAAATAATTCCAATGAATAAAATTAAATTAACTGAAAGAAACATATTTTATTTTTACTTGTAAATAATTAAATAATATAATTTATTCACAGAAATTATTTTTATGAATAATGTTTTGTTTAATTAAAATTTAGTATATTTTTATATTTATCAAAATCTAAAACTTATCAGAAAAATTTAAAAAATTTATCCAAAGTAAATTTTTATATCACATTTCTAACGAAGAAGTTTATTGTGTTAATTATAATATATAATAGTTTCAAAAACTTTTTTTAAAAAGGTTTCACCATCAACAGATGGAAAATCACCATTTTTTGAAAAATACTTATTTTATCTAAAATATGAAATCTTTTCTTATATCATGTCCAGAAAATACATAAGATGGATGTTAAATATATAATTAATTTTTAAAAATTAATTTTTATAATAATATTCATAACCACTACTTTAACATCTAGGGTATATATAGAATTAAATATGAATATTTTATAGATATATTGTTGTTTGGTAGAACTAGGACTTGTGTGTAACGAAGGACACATAATCATTGTGTATAGAGTATACTTAACATGGTGTTGCATAATAATAAAAATAAATTAATAAAAAATTGAAATATGTTCAATTCTAATGGTGTTACAACCCATGCTATCTAGGTGTTTTCGTAGAATATGGAGGTATCACCATGCCTATGTTGCAAAACCTTAGGGTCATTCACGCATTAGTCTGGAAATGAACATGTAAGTATCTCACCACCAATAAATACATTCATAAATGCAGTGAATCCTATATTTTAGGTTACTCATGATCAAACCAATTATCATCTAATGAAGGTCTAAGTAAAGGATAATTGCCTCATGGACTCCCATCTAGCCTTACCATTCAGAAATAAAAATAGGGACACCAGGTCTGTCCACCTATCCCAAAGGTCTGTCACATGGGAACCACCTCTCAGGTAAGGGATTCTATTACCTAAAATATAACATAGATGATAACTCTCTCAAAATTGGTAAGGGTAAAAATATAACCAAATGGTCTTAAATACATCCCCATCTATGCATTGAACTATGAAGCCTTAATTCCCTCAAAGCATCTTCATAGTGGAGTTCTCTCAATAGGGTCAAAACACTAATATAAAATGGATAAAGACCTAAAACTCACTCGTTATCCACAAATAGTAATACCACATTGAGGTTTCACCTTCTTTAAAACCACATATTTACCCGAGGGAGTCGTTTCATAAACTAATAGGCATATCTCACTCAAATGGTCAAATGGACAACACTTATTATTCCAAGGAACTCGGTTCAAAATTATATCATCTGCTATTCTCCAATTGTGATACCAGAATGATATGAACCCTCATTAATGTAAAACATTTTCTTATAATGAAAGATTCACGAATAACAGGTGTCTAATATCATCTTACCAAACATTTGTTCCAATTTTACAAAAGGAGGACATTGTATCCTTTGGGATTTTTCTATGATCCCATTCATGGTAACTCAAAGAAATTATAAATCTAACCATTACATATGGGATGATTCTATGAACACTGCTAAAATATTTCATCTAATTCATTTAATAAAATCAAATTTTTTATATAAATTAAATAGGAATATATATATATAGAATTTCAAGTACTATTAATCGAGAAGACAGTATTATAAATTATAATTGGTACATTATTTAGCTAAAATATCAGAATATTTTTGGAATATTATCACTTAATTTCCATTAAAATTATTTCTTATTAAAAAATCTCACAAATTCACTAATTAAATAAAATTTCACTCTTACGATATAGGGTAAAACACTCTTTGGGTTATAACTAGAATCTCAATTATCTAACACCTCAATTAAAATAATTCTCAAAATTAGAAAAAATGTATTTTATAATTTTAATTGGGATTTGTCATGTAATATCACACTATAAATTTATAAAAGCATACTATGGGTGGCCTATGTCATTATAAATAAACATCCCATTTAAAATAAAATTACCCCTAGGTGTTACGTACTAAGGAATAAAAACAATATAATCGTCCTATATGGTTCAAGTCATGGAAACCTAGATAAAGTCATATGGGAAATCATTCCAAATTTATTTATTCAATTATATATAAATTAAAATTTGAATCCATGTTTATATGAAACCCAAAAAATTATGATCTATTAAAGTTTAATCCCACCATTATTGGATTTAGCGTAGAATAATACATTTATAAATCTCACACATAATAGTTGATTCACACAAACTCGGACTCAGTTAAATGGATAAGAATTCAAAAGTTAAAGAGGATGTATCTCTAAAAGTTATAATTGTAATACCATTTAACTAACATGGATATGAAATAACATTTATTAATTAAAATAAAACCAAATTATTGACATTTATAAAAATTAGTATGGCTAAATCAATAAATAAATTTAACCATTTTATCTCATTAAATAATTTTAGGTTAATTTAGTAGAATTATACCATCAATATATGCTTGAAAAGATCATTTACGTTGATTATGAGACTTTATTTAGCCAACTATAACTTTTAACTACAACAGGTAAAGCTATCAAAAATCAAATAATACTAGTGATCATGGTAATATTCTACATAAACATTGAATATAGCTGTGGTAGTCAATAAATCATAGAAGCATGGTTTAGAAATAAGAATGATAACATCACGTGAATCCTAGGTTCTATAAATGATGTATAAGAACACATCATCTCATTCCATTCCAGGAAATGTGTTAAATCTCATAAATTAGAATCCTGTGAAAATATATCAATCAACAATGGTTAAAAAAATAAATTTAAATATTGAACAACATGAACAAAATACCAATAAAATGAAACATGATCCTTAACTCATTCATGAGATGGTAATTCTTATACATGGTCTGTTTACCAAGTATCAAAACATTATTTTCACATTATCTACTTTCATTGAATATTAATACATGTAAAAAAGAAATATATGATACCATTTTTTATGTCTCTTCCTGATTCTCACCATACAATAACAAGAATTGTTGGTGACTTGGAATCAAGCATGCCACCCCATATTCCAGATATAATATACTAGTAGAAAGAGTATAGTGATGGTATGGTGGGGATAATAGACCCTCCATATTTACTTGAATAATAGGATATGAATATATATATATATGAATGGTTGTGTATGATCATAATTAAAAACTAGTGACAATAAATAGATATCTAGGCCACTGCAAAATAATCCATCTATTCAGGAACAAGATATGCCCAAAATTACACAGAAGTCTTCATAAAGTATATCTAAAAAAAATTCTATATATATATATATATTAAAGAAAAAATTAATAAATTACACAACCCTTGAGGATGTCCATGCACATGATCGACAACGTCATCGATGTGATATCAAGGCCCTAATATGTAAAATAAAACAATAGAAGCTTAGTCCTAATTAGTTTACATTATATTTTTCACGTAAAAAATGGTAAACAGTATAGGTTGTTAATAGAACCTAGTAGGCCACCACCAATAGTTTATAATATAATAAAACCTGTTAATATGAAATATAATAGACTTTAGGTAATATAAATTTTAAAATTTAATAAACAGTAACCAATCCGACTTAGGTTCCTTGTAAGAAACCCAATTGAATTAACATGTTTCATCCTAATATAGATGACCCTAAAGATATAATTGTGATTATTATCTACAATCTAGGGAGAAAAATATAGGTCATTGATGTTTTATAATCATATTGGACCCAAGGTGGGGAAAATGTGTCCTTGACCTCAGTATTATCAAAAAAATCATATGGATTATTAGGTTGTCGATCGATAAGGTTCTGAGTGTATAAAAATGGACAAATCAATAATAATTACACCATATGGAATTATAAAAAATGGGAGTATCATTTATAATTTAATATAGTGATAAAAATAATTGGATCCCATGGAGATGATTCATGGAATTATGCGTATAAAGAAATAAAGTCAGATCAAATTTGATAATCTAAGTGATGCACCCGATTTGTGTATACATTTTCATATATATAATTGAAAATAAAAACATGTTTTCATAAAATATATGTTTTTTCATGAACATATTCTTTGATTATGGTGATTCTATTTACTTTTAGGAGCTTTCTGGCTAAAATACATAAATCAAGGGAAGTTTTTGAAAATTTTGAAACAACACGGCGTGTACATTATATACACACCGTGCACATTCAGACAAGGACACCGACCGAAGGAGGGAGTACACGCCCATGACACCAGGCCGGAGATACACACCGTGTATGGCGGTGTTACACACCATGTACTACATTCTAGAAGCGGTTGTTTCCGAGAAGGTTCTACACACCCATGTGTCCGTTGATGGAGACACGACGTGTTCCATTTTGACACATCGTGTCTGCTATTCTAGAAGGGGTTTCTGACCAAAGTTTTATACTACACACCATGTAAGGTGGCGCTACACGCCGTGTACACTCAACCACCAGGCGACGCCATGTTCAAAAGTCGAAGACGGTGTGTTATGCCACCAACCGATGGAGAAATTGGTGCCAAAGCACGTTGACAAAAAGTACACGGCGTGTACTTTCTATACACACAGTGTAATTTATTTTTCTATAAAAAGAGGCCTTGGCCTTTGGATTTTGAGAGTTGGAAACCATTGGAAGGGAGAGAATCTCTTCTACTACCATTCCCAAAGCCACCTAGGTTCCATCATTCCATCATTCCACCATTCCACCTTCTGACACCTTACCTCAACGCTTTCACGATGAATCCATCAGGTATCACGTGTGTCATTTCTCTCCTACTTTATATGTCTAACTAAACCCCTCGTGTAGGGGCTGTGGATGAAAGGATTGTAACTTGTGTGTTGCTTTATATAGTTGTGTTTTCTCATTGTAAAGTCTTCTTACTCTTCTTAATTCACTGTCAAATATAACTGAGAATTCTGAGCCGAACCAAGGGAAGAATTCTCAGCAATACAAAAGATAAGTAACGGTAAAAACATTCATGACCATTGGAAATATTTCACCTATTCAAATAATGGACTAAACATAATAAATAATTAAGAACGTTGACTACCGGACCAAGGAGTCAACTTCTCTAATTCCAAACAAGAGAAACCGGACCAAGGAAATCTTGTAACAAAATGAAATCCATAATGATGAATTATCATGAACAACACAATCATTTAAGAAATCTACATAGAAACTCCTCGATCACCATAGCCCCGACACATCCTTACTTCCTGTTTTAAACTCTTTAAATTCACTCGTTTTTTTCTTTAAAACTGTTAAGAATTTATTCAATGTATACAATATAGTTTTAATCCAAAACCAAAACCAAACCAATCAACTCTAAATTCTGCATACTTCACTTAATTAAGTATTAACTCAATTGAATTCAAGCACGCCATTGTTATCTGTGTATCGAACCCGAATATATTCTATACTAAAGTTTTAAGAATGGGTAATTAATTTGGGGTGCATATAACTTCAGCCATAATGACAAGAGAGACCAAATTTTGGCGTCGTTGCCAGGGACTCTTTGGTTTTAGTGAAAAGATTTAAATTGTGATAATAATTTATTTAAGTGAAAAGAAAAATTAAAAATTATAAAAAATCTTCTTTCTAATCCCATTTCAAATTTTCTATTTTACTTTTCCCTTATTACGCCTGTTATTTGTGTTTTGATTGTGCAGAAGCTTAAAGTGCATGAATAGATGCCCAACATGGTCCAGGAACGCCGAGTCATCGGAACTACTTCCACTCGACCCGGATATCGAACAACCCATGCTTCGTTGTCGGCGTGCACTAATAGAAACTCACATCTAGCAACCCACTACCACGGTGAACACAGAAGAGGGAGCAGTAGACGTGGATGCTACGGCCGAGCAACTGTACCAGGATCAGCAGCCTCCCGCTGCTGCTCTACTGGAGCAGGCTCTTGGAGGCTTTGTGGAATTATTTCTGAGGTATTACCAACGGCCGCCGCATCAACCTTCTCCGACGTACGACCAACTAAAACAACCACAAAAAGTCTTCCAACGGCCCTATTTCTCCCCTCAGGAGTCGTAGTACTTGCAACCTCCACCCCCTTAGCAGCCACCTCCAAGACGTACTCTTATGGAGTACGGACATCCTTCAATCCACGGAGCCGATACGGGCATCGTCCGCCCTCTGGTTCAAGACCAGCACTTTGAGATCAAGGCTATAATCATGAAGCTAATCCAGAACACTGTCCAATTCTGAGGCCTGCACAATGAAGACCTGAATGCTCATCTATCTAACTTTATGGAGATCTGTGACACATTTCGTTACCATGGTGTGTCTGAGGATTCCATCTGTCTTCGACTATTTCCATTTTCTCTACGGGACATGGTGAAAGACTGGATCAAGGGGATGCCAAAAAGATCTATCCTCACCAGGGAGGAGCTAGCCCAGGAGTTCCTGTCTAAATACTTCCCACCATCGAAGATGGTGATGCTACGGAATGATATCCATAAAATCCAGCAGCATGACTCTGAGTCGTTATACGAGTCCTGGGAACGCTTCAAAGAGTTGTTACGAAAATTCCCCCACCACGGACTCCCACTCTAGATGCAAGTCCAGAACTTCTACGGATGAATTACAACAAATACCAAGTCTGTGGTGGACGCTGCTGCTAGAGGTAAGGTGATGCGGAAATCCCCTGAATAACTATTCGAACTACTGGAAGACATGTAAGCCAATAGCTTCCAGTGGAACTCCGAGCGGGGGACTCAAAAGCGATTTATGCACAATATTGACGCTACCACTATGTTAGCTGCTCAGTTGGACGTTGTGTACAAGAAAATCAACGCATTTAATCTCAAAGGATCATCTCAAGTTCATGCGGCGAACCATCCTGCATGCGGCGACTATGGTGATAATCACATCATGGGAGAATTCCCGGGTTCGACTGGAGGCCCTTCGACGAGCGAGGTGAGTTATGTTGCCCAAAATCGAGGGCCCAACCAATATCAGCAGTAACACAACCCGGCATGGAGAGATCAATAGAACACAGGCTGGGGCCAACAATAGCAGAATCCTCCGCCCAAGCGACCGCCTAGCTACAACCAACCTCCATACCAGAACCAATACCCATGGCCGGAACAACCCCAGCATGGTCTTTATCAACAACAAGGGTATCAGAACCCTCGCCCTCAGCAGACACCTCCTCCACCGGCTCAACAACCACCTTAGCAAGAGAACAACTCCCGGCTAGAGGATCTGATGACTAAATTTATATCAACTGCTCAAACGAAATTCCAAAACTAGGAGTCTTCCATTCGAAGCCTCGAGAATCAAATTGGCCAGAGAGAAAACTAGCTATCAGGGAGGCAGCCCAGTACATTACCAGGAAACACTGAGAAGAACCCACGGGAGGAGGCCAATGCTATCACCTTGCGTAGTAGAAAATCATTGCCACAGAAGGAACCAACCCACCAGTCAACTTCACCTCCATCCCCTATAGATAATGAAGGTCCAGTTTTAGATCCCTCTTCATCTGAAGATCCATCACCAGAGGCTCAAAAAGTCAAGGGAATAGAAGTTATCAATCCATTTTTACCTAGATTACCTTTCCCAGAAGGAATGAAGTAGGGAAAAATGGACCACCAATTTGGTAAATTTATGGAGGTTTTCAGAAAGCTCCACATCAACATCCTATTTGCGGAGGCCCTGACACAAATGCCTACCTGTGAAAAATTCATGAAGGACATCCTTTCCAATAAATGGAAGATGGAGGATCTGGGTTTTATTTCAATGAAAAGGGAGTTCTCTGTAGTTGTTCAACATTCCATTCCTCCAAAGCTCCAGGATCAATGTAGTTTTACTATTCCCTGTACAATTGGACCCTGTGAATTTGGAAAAGCTCTATGCGACTTGGGAGTAATTTTCAACCTCATTCCAATCGGAGTTTTCCAAAAGCTCGGACTCCGTTATTTGAAGCTGACCCGAGTAGCCCTCCAATTAGCTGATCAATCCATTAAGTATCCAAAGGGGCTACTGGAAGATGTAGTTGTTAAAGAGGGACGATTGATCCTCCCTACTAACTTCATTGTCCTGGACATGGAGGAGGACCCAGAGACACCACTTATATTGGGAAGGCCTTTCCTAGCCTCTGGGAAGTCACTCATCGATGTGCACCAGGGAGAGTTGATTTACCGGGTATGGGATGAAAGAGTCTCCTACAATGTTTCCAAGGCTGTCAAACATGCATTAGTATCCGAGCGTGAGGACTGCTACAAAGTGACTACCATGGATGAGCAACTGTGTAGACAAGAACATGATTTGGTATGCTCTTCCAATTCTAATGATAAGCATTTTCCAGACATAACTACTAATGGTGATCCAGAGGACCTCAAATTCATTAATGGCCAGGGCGGCCACTACTGGTAATGAGTATTCATTATTGAAATCTTAGAAAGGACAGAAGTAAAACCATTAGGGCCTTCAGTTCTAAAAGTTCCTGAACTCGAACTGAAGCCTCTTCCATCTTCTCTCAAGTATGGGTATTTAGGACCCAATCAAGCTGTTCCAGTTATAATTAACGCAGAACTGTCACAGGAGCAAGAAGATGAACTTCTGTAGGTTCTCAAATAGCGGAAGTATTCTATTGGGTGGACAATTGCAGATTTTAAGGTTATCAGCCCCACCATTTTCACCCATAAGGTGCTACTTGAAGAAGGTGCCAAGCAATCTCGGCAACCACAATAGCGCTTGAATCCTCCCATGATGGAAGTTTTAAAAAACAAAGTGATCAAATTATTAGATGTAGGCATCATATATCCCATCTCGGATAGTTCATGGGTGAGTCCCCTCCAAGTAGTACCCAAAAGGGGGTATCACTATGATTTCAAATGAAAAGAACGAGCTCATCCCTACACACACTATCACAGGCTGGCGAGTCTGTTTGGATTACCAAAAGATAAACTATGCCACAATAAAGGATTATTTTGCCTTGCCATTCATAGATAAAATGCTAGAGAGACTAGCAGGGCACAACTTCTATTGCTTCCTTGAAGGTTTTTCTGGCTACAACCAAATCTCCATTGCTCCAGAGCATCAGGAAAAGAGCACATTCACTTGCCCCTACGACACATTTTCTTATCGAAGGATGTATTTCGGCATGTGGAATTCCCCCGCCACCTTCTAGTGTTGTATGTTGGCCATCTTCCACGGCATGGCGGAACGAATCCTGGAGGTATTCATGGATGATTTTTCCGTTTACGGAAAATCATTCACCATTTGTTTACGGCACCTAGAGCTAGTTTCGGAACGATGTGAGCACAGTAACCAAGTCTTGAACTGGGAAAAGTGTTATTTCATGGTGCAAAGTGGTATAGTCCTTGGCCACAGAATTTCAACAGAGGGGATAGAGGTGGACCCAGCGAAGATCTAAGTCATTTCACGACTACCTTTACTGACTTCCGCCTGCGCCATCCGCAGCTTCCTGGGGCATGCAGGTTTTTACAGGCGGTTTGTCTGCGACTTCTCCAAAATATCCCAGCCCCTCACCAATCTTCTAACCATGGATTCCATATTTGAGTTCGATGAGTCATGTGCAAGATCTTTTGAGTGTCTAAAGTCGCACCTGGTGGAAGCTCCAGTTACGATTTCTACCAACTGGGAGGAACAATCTGAGGTGATGTGTGATGCAAGCGACTACGTAGTGGGAGCAGTCTTGGGCCAGCGACTTGACCAGATTTTCTAACCTATCTATTATGCTAGAAGGATGCTCAATGAGGCACAGATCAACTACACCACCACAGAAAAAGAGATGCTTTAAGTGGTTTTCTCATTTGATAGGTTTCGTTCTTACTTACTACTGTCGAAAGTTATTGTTTATACCGACCATGCAGCACTAAAGTACCTACTAAACAAGAAAGATGTGAAGCCCTGATTGATCCGCTGGTTACTCCTCCTACAATAATTTGATCATGATATCCGAGACAAGAAAGGGAGTGAGAAATTCATTTCTCACCATCTATCCCGCCTCGAGCTGCCTGATTTGGAAAAGGAAGATGATCAGGAGATCAGGGAGAATTTTCATGATGAGCACCTATTTTCAATCAACGAAACACCTAGACCATGGTATCCTGATATTGCTAATTTTTTGGTTATAGGTGTCGTTCACCCTGACCTATCCTTCCAGCAAAGGAAAAGATTTTTCTATGATGTGAAAAGGTACTTCTGGGAGGATCCTCTGCTATTCTGATCCCGTATAGATGGAGTGATCCACCGTTGCATCCTGGAGAATGTAGTTCACGGTGTCCTAGAGTTCTGTCACGCCTCACCAGTAGGATGAAATTAGGGGCCATACCGTACCGTAGGTAAGATCATGTAGTGTGGATTTTTCTATCCCACCATGCATAGAGATACTCGGGCCTTTGTTTCCTGTTACGATCGGTGCCAGCGGACCGGTAATGTGGGACGTAGAGCTGAGATTCCCCAGAATCCCATCCTGGAGGTCGATATTTTCGACGTCTGGGGCTTAGATTTCATGGGTCCCTTTCTCCCATATTTTGGGAACACTTACATCCTGGTCTACTTCGACTACGTCTCCAAGTGGGTGTAAGCCACTCTTACAGCACACGACACAGCCAAGGTAGTCATTAATTTCTTAAAGAAAAATATTTTTAGCAGGTTTGGGGTTCCATGAGTATAGATCAGAGATAGAGGGACCCACTTTGACAACACACTGATGAGAGGAATACTTTCCAAGTATGGTTTAAAGCATCATATGGGGACACCATATCATCCCCACTTCAGTGGACAGGTAGAGCTCTCCTACCGTGAGCTCAAGCAGATCCTGCAGAAAACAGTGAACACTTTGAGGAATGAGTGGTCCAAGAAGTTAGATAATGCCTTGTGGGCATATCAGACAGCTTTCAAAACACCACTAGGAATATCCCCATTCCACCTCATCTATGGAAAGCCCTTCCATCTTCCAGTGGAGTTGGAACACAAAGCCTATTGGGCCGTCAAAGCCCTAAATTTTGATATGATGGCATCTGAAGAGAAACGAAAGTTCCAACTGTCGGAACTAGATGAACTCAGATTAGAGGCGTACGAGAACGCCAAGCTGTACAAGGAGAAGACAAAAGCCATTCACGACTGGATGATTTCACGAAAATCATTCCAACCCGGTGATCAGGTACTTCTCTTTATTTCTCGTCTTCGCTTATTCCCAGGGAAGTTAAAGTCACGATGGTTGGGACCATTCCACGTTTTACGCGTATTCCATCATGGAGCGGTAGAAATTTCTGGAGAAGATGGTCAAACATTCAAGGTAAACTGGCAGCAGTTAAAAGCTTACCATCCTACAGACAACACAGTGGGAACGTTGTCCACCATACAGCTCAGGTAAGCAAGGTAAGAAGGTCGAGCCAACGACCTAAAACAAAGGCGCTTCCAGGGAGGCAACCTAGAGGTTACACGTCATGTCCCACTTTTATACACCGTGCGTACGTATCTTTTTAAATATTAATAATATAAATCTATAGAATAACAGATAAATAACTAGGAATGATGCCGGTGCTGATG
Organism: Viscum album; assembly: GCA_963277665.1. Taxonomy (NCBI): domain Eukaryota; kingdom Viridiplantae; phylum Streptophyta; class Magnoliopsida; order Santalales; family Viscaceae; genus Viscum; species Viscum album. The sequence goes on along the minus strand of OY728167.1, from coordinate 510,512,831 downwards.
GTAAAGTCACTGGCATTTATTCGAGCCGTCCCCGGTTCGAACCCTCCTGACCTACCTTCGGCACGGGGTTCCTTCTTTTTATTACACGGCCTGTGTGATATTTGTTTATATATATATATATAAATGTGTTTATAATGAAACCCATGATGGGGATGGACCGATTGGCTAGAATCATAATCTGGTTCCAAAAGATCCGGGTTCGAACCCAGACAACCGTCCCATTTCCATCATTTGTTCTTTTAATAAAACCACACGACTTGCATTTTGATATACGCCGTGTGTGACATAATTATTCAATATAAATTAAAAATGTTTCTAAAATAAGAAATTACATGCGGGTGAAGTTGATGGATTGGCAAAGTCTCGGTACCAGGTTCAAAAGACCTATTTTCGAATCACGCTAATCTCCCCACTTTATTCCCATCCTTTCATAAATAAAACCCACACGCCATGCTTTTCTTTCATCCCGTGTGTATAGGGCATATAAAATAAATATATATAGATGATAAATATGGGCAGTAGTACGACCTTTGCTCTAGTGGTTGATGGATTCTATTCGGAACGGACGATCATAGGTTTGAACCTCACCCCGACCACCGGACCAAAGGTTGTACTTCTCTTTTTCCAATTTTTAAACACACGACGTGTTTTTTCCCACTAGATTACGTTTATAATTTTATTTTCTTTTAATTATGTATATACATATATATACCTATTTTCCATTTTATTAATTAATATTAATTATTATTTAAAATATTTAATGTTAAAAAAATTGGGAATACACGGCGTGTAGTCCAACCGTACACGCCGTGTACCGCGCCTATATAGGCCGCGGGCCACCCGGCTTGAGCCCGTGTCGCGCGGCTCTCCATTTCTCCCCCTTCTTCCTGTTTCTTCTCCCGAACGACACCTGCACCCCCATCTATCAGATCTGTCGATTTGGTGCGTTTCATGCTCTGATTTCTTTCACATTGTGATCCTCGGTCAAGGTACGTCGTTCTACACCCTCTATTTCAAGTTTTTAGAATCGTTTAGGGTGATTTTTGGATCGGCCGACTGTTCGGATTCTGCCAGTACATGGCCACAAAATGAAGAACACACTCTGTGTACTTCTATACATTTCCACACAAAAAATAATTCTAAATTTTAATATACACAGTGTGTAAGTCTGGTACACACCATGTTCTTTTCATCGTGACCGAGTACACCCTTTGCACACGGTGACACACACAATTTTCACATACACAGCGTGTGTGTTTGGTATACGTCATGTATATGATTTCCTTCGTCCCCTCCGTGGGTAGCACCTAAAATGGCCTCTTACCCCATGTACCTATACACGACGTTTGTGTTCAATACACGACGTGTATACCATTTCTTTTGTTCGGCCCGTGTCTCACCCCATACACAGCCATGTACCTCGAGTCATAGACATGTCGTGTTGTTATACTACACGGCGTGTATTTGTTTCATTGAACTGATAAAAACATGTCCATGTCATTTCTAACACACGACCACCAACATTTTGAGTGAACACGACGTGTATGTTCGGTACACACCGTGTACTTTTACATGGTCTATTTTTCTCCCTTGGCGTGTCTATCCAGACAACACGAGATGCTCTACATTTTTTCACTACACGTCGTGTACACTGGAGTACATGCCGTGTACTTTTTTTTCCAGTTTTTTCTCATTTTCTTTGTTTTGTTTTCTTTATTTTTCTTTTGCTTTTGTTTTGTTTTTTTTCTTTCTATTTCAGGATATGGAAGATCCAGAGCCTTCTTGAGGGAAGCGGCCAACCTCCGCCACTGAGGACAATGGGTCCATCTTTCATTGGATCCGACTCTGACCACCGACACAGCCAGACCCAGATGCTCCGGTCTTCGAGCTTCCTCCTCTGGCCATTCTTCCGCCACTCACTCCCTCAGCAGAGGCCGGTTCTAATTCTGCGACACCAGCTGCCACTCTACCTACTCCATCCTCATCAGCAGCTGGTCCCTCATCGAGCCCTCCATCCACCGAGCCACCCTCTACTTCAGCAGATCCACCAACAGAGCCTGCCGCTGTTGCTGCACTTGCTCCTGGACCGGTACCTACAGGTGCTCCCTATCCCTGCACGGTATTCCCGGTCACTGACCTCGCATATTATAGGGTTCGACGCTTCTCTCGTCGGCTGATACCATTGAGTGGCCGATTCCTCGATAGTAGCATTCCGGAGCAGCTGGGTATTTGGGAGGAGTTGGAGGCGCTTCTCGTGCACACTTCACTCCTCGATATTTTCCAGGTCAGCACTCCTGTCTTTCGTGATTTATTTTTGGAGTTTGCGGCCTCATTTGAGTTTGATGGAGTAGAGTACCGGGAGACACCTGGCGATGTGGCACCCATAGTTCGATTCCGAATAGGTGGCCGATTTTTCTCTCTTTCCATGACAGAGTTTGGCTGAGGGTACGGCTTCTACACCTATCCTATCACCCCATCCCCCATTTCTACCATGACTCGGCCCGAGCACTCTGACCTCGTTGCCATGTGGCGGGATATCACTGGGCTTGACCACTGGTACTCCCCCACTTCCTAGAAGAGCACTCTTATAGCTGACCTCATCATCCGATTCGCCCACCGGTGCTTCAGTGCCATCCTTTTCCCCCACCATGATGATATGGGAGTCATGACCAGTCGTGACAAGGAGATACTTACCTATGTCATCAGGTACGACTACCCGGTCCTCCCCTATCTGGCCACCTCCTATTTCCACTCCATATTTACCGGCCGTCAGGGCAACCTGAACGGCGGGTTTTACGCCACCCGTATTGCCCACCACCTCGGGGTATTCGAGCTGTCTTTACCTCATGACTTGTAAGGTTCAACCTAGTGGATGGACTTTCTCATGTTCATTCGCATGGGATTGGTCCGGAAGTAGGGGGTGCCTACATCTTTGCTTAGGCTCGAGCCCAGCCACCCGCTGACCCCCCTGCTCCACCTTCCCCACCCCCTCCAGCTTCTCCACCTCACCCACCTCCTACTGAACCCACTTCTTCTGACCATCCTCCTTCTATCCCTTCACGCCTCCCACCTTCCCCCGCACCCTCGGTCGATTTTTCCCTTTCCCACCACCTAGCCGCGATGGGGCAGGTCTTGGGTCACTTCGACGGCCGACAGGATCAGATGGATCAGCGATTGGAACATATCATCAGTCACTAGGACACCCTAGCGCGGCATTTGATTTGCCTCGATAGCCTCCAGGACCACATGGAGCAGCTGTTTTTGCATATTGCTCAGCATCTCGGTTTTCCATTGCCACCGCCACCATCTTCTGCCTCCGCTGCTGTCCCTTCTGTTGCTGCTCCACCGCCCTCTCCAGCGCAGGCCACAGATTCTGTTCTGCTGTCTACGGTGAGCCTTGCTATTCCTACTACCTCCACCACTACTGCCATTCCAGGGCCTTCTGCTTAGCTTCCTTCTCCGAGTCTCACACCTACAGCTCCTACTTCTCTAGCTACCCTTCCCGGTGCCGCATCAGAGCCTCATGCTTCCACTATTGGTGCACCATCTCTGCCGGCTGGTTTTGTACAGGATGCTGCCTCCCCTGAGGTGACCCCTTGATAGTGAAATTTTTCTTTATCTTATATATCTATTTTGTCATTTTCTGTGCTATGATTTTATTCTTGTTTGAAGTTTTCTTTTTTCTTCGACAGTCACAGGTATCATGGAGTGCCTTGGGCATCACTTTTCACGAGGGGAGTATTTTTTCATTTCTATTTTCTTTCTTTTTGGATTTACTTCTTCCACTTCTTTCCCTCATTTTTCCCCCATATCTCACCCTTTCCCACCCTTTCCCTTAGTATTTCACTTGGTGGACCATGTGTCATATTATGTGTGGGGGAGAATATATCTCTTTCACCTTAGTCTTTGCCCTTGAACTAATCTAGGAGACATCATTATTAGATTATATATTTGTAAATGTAATGCAATTTTGGTTAATAATTCTTATAAATGGTAGAGTTATTTAGTAGGGACTTTTTGAGGGTTGCATGCTTATTCTGATTCGTAAGTATTTTAAAATGATTGTTGATATAGTTCCAATTGAAAATTTTAATCCTTGATTAATTACATTGATTAGGCTTATCATTTATATGCATTTCATGAACTGATTGTCCCTTTATTATTTTTCCAATCATGAGAGGTATTCTAAACCCCTTTTCGTATTTATCTTCTAATAACCTCTTTCTTGAGATATTCTTTGGATATGCATCACTACCATAATTTTCATGTTTTTCTTTTTAAAACATGAAGAATTTTTGAATTGCTTTAAAATGATTGAGGCATTAGATTGTTTGAACCCCTTTATCTTGAGACCTGCCCTACATTTAATCTTCGTTAAGCCCATAGAATCCATGAACATACTTTATAGGAATCCACGTTACAAGACTATTTCCCTTCCTACCCTATTTCCTTTTGAACTTGGCATGATCATTCATTTTTGGAGCTTTAAAGAGGGAGTTGGAAATACATGGCATATTATTGTGCACAGCCATGAAATAAAGTGTGGGGGAGTGACTCTTGACTATTTGGGGCATAATGGGTTCCAAATATCTACTCATTCTATTCATAAGTGTTTCCCATATGATTGTAAAAAAATTTAAAAAAAAAAGAAACAAACAGACAAAAAGGGGACCTTATGCTTATTTTCTCTTGAACCCTACTTGCCTAAGGAAGATGGTGACGATTACAAGAGAATTTGACTGTGCTTGTGAAGGAATAATTTTCATTGAGCTTTACTTTGAATATCATAAAATATTTTTTAAAGGAATAAGCCTTCCTTTTTCAATCCTCAGAATTTATTTTCACATATGAACCTACCAACCCTTAGCCAAAGAGACATCTGAACCTTATTGATAAAGCCCTCATGATTTTTGTAATTCAATTTTTCTGAAGTAGAGAACAAGATATCTTGAAAACCTATGGATAGAGTGTATATACCTTAGATTGAGCACAACTTTGTATAAAAACATCTTGAGTGTGGTGTGTGATTTTTACTGGTAAGGTAGATCATCAAGTGGCATGCTTATTTTTGAAAGGTGAGAAAATGTCTTGAAATAGGATGAGAGTAGTTAGTGAATTATATATGAGGCATGAATTTAAAATTTTATGAATTGAATTTTTTTGTGCCTTTTATGATTTTCCTCATTAAATTTATCATTTATACTTTTGATTAATTAAAAGATATTCCTTTTAAAAGTCTAGGCTCTCTTAATTAGATGTTGAGATTTGCTTGAGGACAAGAAAATAAGTAAGTGTGTGGGAATTTGATGCACCCAATCTGTGTATAAATTTTCATATATATAATTGAAAATAAAAACATGTTTTCAGCAAATATATGTTGTTTCATGAACATATTCTTTGATTTTGGTAATTCTGTTTACTTTCAGGAGCTTTTCGGCTAAAATACATAAATCAAAGGAAGTTTGTGAAAATTTCGAAACTACACGGCGTGTACATTATATACACGCCGTGTACATCCAGACAGGGACATGGACTGAAGGAGGGAGTACATGCCCATGTCACCAGGTAGGAGACCCATGTTGTGTATGGCGGTGTTACACGCCATGTACTACATTCAAGAAGTGGTTGTTTCCGAGAAGGTTCTACACGCCCATGTGGCCGTTGACGGAGACATGGCGTGTTCCCTTTATAAACGTCATGTCTGCTATTCTAGAAGGGGTTTCTGGCCAAATTTTTATACTACTTGCTATGTAAGGCGGCGCTACATGCCATGTACACTCAACCACCAAGCGGCGCCGCGTTCAAAAGTCAAAGATGGCGTGTTTGGCCTCCAACCCGTAGAGAAATTGGCGCCAAATCACGTTGATGAAAAGTACACGGCATGTACTTTCTATACATGCCGTGTACTTTATTTTTCCATAAAAACAGGCCTTGTACATTGGATTTTGAGAGATGGAAACCATTGGAAGGGAGAGAAGCTATGCTACTACGATTCCCAAAGACACTGAGGTGCTGTCATTCCGCCATTCTTCCATTCCACCTTCTGACCCCTTACCTCAATGCTTACATGATGAATCCATCAGGTATCACATGTATCGTTTCTCTCCTGCTTTCTTTGAGTAACTAAACCCCTCATTTGGGGTTGTTGATGATAGGATCGTAATTTGTATGTTTCTTTATATAGTTGTGTTTGTTCATTGTAAAATCTTCTTACTCTTCTTAATTCACTGTCAAATATAACTGATAATTCTTAGCCAGACCAAGGGAAGAATTCTCAACGATACAAAAGAGAAGTAATGGTTAAAACATCCATGACCATTTGAAAGATTTCACCGATTCAAATAATGGACTGAACATAATAAAAATTGAGAACGTTGACTACCAGACCAAGGAGTAAACATCTCTAATTCCAAATAAGAGGAATTGGACCAAGGAAATCTTGTAAAAAAATGAAATCAAGAATGATGAATTATCATGAACAACACAACCATTTAAGCAATCTTCATAAAAACACCTCAATCACCACAACCCTGACACATCCTTACATCCTATTTTAAACTCTTTAAATTCACTCATTGTTTTCTTTAAAACTGTTAAACATTTCTTCAAAGTAAACCATATAGTTTTAATCCAAAACCAAAATAAAACCAATCAACTAAAAATTCTGCATACTAAACCTAATTAAGTATTAACTCAATTGAATTCATGCATGCCATAGTTCCCTGTGGATCGACCCCGAACTTATGCTATAATAAAGTTTTATGAATGGGTAATTAATTTGGGATGCATATAACTTCATCCATAATGACAAGCGAGACCACTAAGTCATAATTATTTCTTGAGATAATGTTAGTAAATCATAGGCACTTTATCGAGTTATTCGGATATAAATAATACACGGACTGACATCCAATGTGGGTATCTCCATTGGAAACTGGATCAAATAACTATTATTGTGTCCTCTAAATTCTCATGGAATTCCCCCATAAATTCTTCGTTAACTCATGTAGGACCACACCTTTAAATGAAAAGCCACCAAAATCTATAAGTTCCATATATTTAGTAAATAATGAGAGTACATGGGAAGTACCCATTACATCCATAAAATATCATGATTCATTGCATTAATCCATTCATAAATCATTTCAATAAAAAGTTATTTTATAAATTACCAAAGTCCTAATAATGGTATACAACCATTTAACATATCTCTGTATTCTGTAATATTTTCAACAAACATGTGGGAAGATGATTAAACAATTTTTATTATATCTAGTTAACAATCCTTTTAAGAATTCCATAATCCATTATCGACTCTTCGTTATTAAGTAACAGTCTGAATATACCCCAAATATGGATTATTTAAAAATATAAGTTATAATATTATTAATTAAATTAATGAAGGATAGTATCCATTCTATATTACTCTTCATTAATTCATTATGTTCAGTCATCATATATTTGAAAAGCCAAATTTTCATTTTATGTGTTTTTTTTTCAATAAATAATAATAATTATAATATTTTAATCATCCTTACCTAATGTGGTAGTTCTGGTTGAGGTTTTCAACCACCAACCCTTTCGAATGGTCTAACAGAACATATTATATTTGACTAAGAAATTATTTTAATTTTTTAAAAAAATTATTAAGTACACATGTATATTCTAGCTTGTGGTATATCATCAATAACTCATAAAACCCCGAAATATAGGCAAAAGTAATATGTCACCTACCACATGACTAGAAATATTTACTCATCCATCATCGGTATTGGATTCGCTATAGAATGAGAGAAATCAAATAATCTAGAAAAATTACATGAAAAAATTCTTTAAGGTCTCACACAAAGTTAACACCAATGATGGAAATTGAAAATGAGATTAGAAGGATGTGGATTGAGTGACTAACTAAGGGTCATCCAACAAGATGAGCGGTGGCCAAATATGATCTCATATAAGGTGACCCTAAAAAATATTGGACTGAATTTAAGGAGAACCATAAAATTGTATTTTTGTGAAAAATGATGGAATGTAATGGTTTTGAAAGGTTTAAAGGATGGATGGTAGAAGTTTAAGTTCATTGTTTTTTAATGAGCCTTATAGTTTGGTTGAATATATTTCCAAACTATGTGTCAAATATGTGGTCTCCTATATATTTGAGGGCACACATCTCATGTATAAGGCACATGGATAGAGAAAATGTGCATTGGTCATCCATACCTACTATCCAAAGGTATCCCCATTGTACACATAGCTGGATTTCCTCGCACCGTTTGAAAAAATTGTGTGCTTTTGCAATTGGACCAAAAGGTTTGGGAAACACATTTAGAAATAACTATGTTCTAACAGTGTGACATGAGATAAAACATAAGACTAAAATTTCACATATCCTAATGCGTTCAAAACACATAAAGGCTCCTAATATGACTTCTGGGATTTAAACATTGTCGACAAACAACAGTTTTTAGTGTTTTAACTCTCAAATTTTCTTTTGGAACCTTGGTTTTATATTTTTTTATCCACTGAATTAAGATATTAAACTTATTTGTAATTACTTAGCCATTTATGAACACTGGATCTTGCAAAAATTTTATGAATAGAGGAAAAATTACCTATGTATAAACTAACTAACATGGTAATAATAAATCAGGGTTAAAAGGCTCCAACGTAGTGAAAAGGGATAAAACATATAAGAAGTATGTGTTTTAGTGATTTTATGAGGCGTTTTCTGGCCTTATAACCTCCCCAATCCATTATTTATCATCTTAAGAGAAATTTGTTTATGAACCAGTCTTCAAATACATTGAAATGACATCATTTTTATCAATATTAAGCATATTACAAAAAATTAATTCATGAGGAACATAATAGTTTAGTGTCATTGGATACTTAGAAAAATATTTTGTAACTTGGTGAAATATGTCAATGATTCCGACAAATATATACCTTTTAATATTTCTACTTATAACATTTCTTCATAACCTATGAAAAAGAAAACCTAATAAAGGGGTGAGATAGAATGCTCAGAAAGGGTAAACAAAATATATATATAAGAATTACTTGTGTATAACAATATGAGAAGATGACCATAATATTATAATTTCATACCATTCATATCAAAGTTCATAATCACAAGACACAAAAATAAAGATATTTTGTGTTAAAAAGACATGAATATTAAGGTAACAATGGACATAATCCATGGAAGAAAACATAGGAATATGACAGATAATTTTTGGCAGACAAATAAAAACATAAAATGATTTCAATTATTGTCATAGAATAACTGCCAAGGAAATAATAGTAGTATGTGTTCAATACTCGTACCATATTGGTATTAATTTTTCACTCTTATCTCCATATAAGTAGTATATGTTCAATTCCCATACCGTATTGGAAGTCATTGTTCACTCCCATGGTCATCTTATTATTCAAGGTTCACTCCCAAGACCATCTTAGTCTATCTCATGAGATATAATAATTATATAAATGAAATGGAGAAAGATATAAGTCTCACCCATATCTTTATTAGATCAAACATACACATTATAAATGGTAATAAACCATCATATACTACCCAGTGAAATATAATGGGTATCATAAATATGTAATAAAATATAACTTATTGAAAAGATATATATTTCATAACCATTTCATCAAAATCAAAACCAATGAAAATAATCCAGTTGATTAAACATCCTAACATTAAAACATAAACCATTAATATAAACAATTGTAATGTTTTTCTTCAACTATAGAAAATTATGTCATCTTATATGAGAAATGTTTTTGATAAATGGATTTTCCAGAAAAATCACATTTTAAGACATAAAATGTTTTCAAAACCCTTTTATTTGAAAACAAATGGAAAACATATTAAGGAATCATGGAAAATAATTTAAAGCATTTATTGAGGAAAATTTCATTCATTCGTTGAATATTATTTTTGAAACCAAAAACCTTTTATAACCACTTTTATTTGAAAATTAACATGAAAACTTATAATGTAATTTTAGAAACATTTCGAAAACCATTATCCTCAAAAAATATGAAGGAATATTAAAAGAAATTAAATAATTTAAATTGAATATATATTTGAAAAAATATTATATAATTCATCAAAAAAAGAATATAACATAGATCATTTCATTAAAATTATTTTTGTTGAAAATTAGTTTAAGAGATATTTTAAAAAAAAATCTCTGGGAAAATAACTTTTAATCATTTCAATGCGTCCCATTACAATTTGAAACATTTGAATCATAATCCCCATGGACAAATAACATCACAATAAGCATAAAATATAATGAAAATATGGTTATAAATTGTATTACTTGTCAAGTTTTATTTTATACACTACGTAAAATAATATTGGTTCATTACAAAACATGTGTCTCAAAGATGGAAAATTCAAACAAAACTACCTTACTGATTTGGAAACTTTTGAACCATAAAACCCACATGATATAAGGTTCATAAAATGGATTGGTAATTAACCATAACATAATATATAAAAATCATATAATACATTCATGGGTAGTATGTACACCATAAAACAATGAGTGGTGAATAATGATTGGATCCCACAAAAATAAAACGTGAGATTAAACACCATGACCACATTGTAATAAGTTATATCGTATAATTAATGATAAAAAATATGCAGATATTTAATTACCATAAAATTCAGCATAAGAATCAGAAATTATATTAATGGACATTATATGCTCCAAATATAATAAATTGGTGGTGATCATGCCTTTCATCTCACGAAAAATAAAAGTGAGATAGAAATCCCATACATGATGTCTTTACTCTCTTCATACTAAAAAAACACCTTTATAATACCTATAATTTTATTATAAATCTTTCACATAACAGTATTATGTTATACCATACCATATATGATTCAATTATGTTCTTTTTTTACCCTCATCTTAATTCTTCCATGTTAAAGTTAGATTTTTTTTAATAACAACCTTGTTAACTTTACCAAACCTGGATTCTTATTCTATATTTTAATTATTATATAATTATTTACTTACATAATGAATAAAAATATATATAATTATATCATATATATTGATTATATCAGTATTTAAAAACAATCTTTAATGAAAAAAGTACATTGTTCAAGGAGACGGTAGGTCATGTGTACATATGAATGATATTCTTATTTTATTATAAAATATAATGAAGTAAATGAAATGTCTATAGACCTATATAATATCATTGAAGTATAATTATTATTTAATATATATCATTTATTTGAAAAAACAATCCCAAAAACATTCCATGTGATTTGTGTACGAATCACATCTCTTTGAGGAGGTGATAGTCCTCTCATTTAGAAACAATGTTCTCATATACCCACAATATGGAAATCACGAAGGAATGTAAAATATAAAATTTTCAGAATATTAAATACAATAATAAAATATTATATAATTTTAAAAATTAATATGTCCATCAAAATTACCACACATGAGAAGTGGAAAATGTAGAATGAGCATCTTCGTTTCGTGAGGTTGTGATACTCCGTACACAAGAATTGTATTTTCATTACCAATTAGATGGTGGTATGTTAAATTTTATGTTGGACCCTTAGTATCAAAATATATCATTATATTGAGGATATTGAGACTATTATATAAACACTAAATAAAAATAAATAATTAGGTTTAAGGGAATAAAATAAAACAAAAATGTTCTTTGATGAACGTTACCTCTTCTTTTGGTATCTCTCTTTTATTTTCACAAAAGGACTTCATTGGTTGGATTTATTCCATAAAAAATACTCCTAGGATTATGTTAATGAATTTTGGTGGAGGTTCGGGATAGTGGTTTCCAATGAAAAAGGATTTAGTGGTGTAAAGATTAGATATGGACAGGTGCGCTATTATATGAGAGGGGAGGGGTACTCATTGGAAGCTATTAAAATTTTAAATTAATATAAATTGATTTCCAATTTAAAATAGTTCCAAAGAGATTTATTTGGAATATAATATTATTATTGGGCTAAATCCTCTCAAACAATATTTTTAGACATGTTTCGTTTTAATTTTAAACTTAATAATTTTGATTTACCCTTAATTTATCTATTTTAATTTTTATTCTGGTAATAACATTTTAAATATTAAGTTGTTATTAATTATTACTTATATTGGTTCAATTAACCAAAAAATTAATGTTTACGACATTATAAACCTTATATTAACGACATATTATTTTTAAATATTTTAATGATTTGTAAATAATTTAATAAATTATTAGTTTTATAAAATATCAATAGTGTCAATTTATGACATTATTAAAAACTTTTTCTTTAAATAAAATAAAAATAGTATGATGATTTCAAGAAAACCCATTTAATACACTCCTTATATGTCATTGTAAAATATTAATTTCTTGGATCATCTTAATTAATTTAAATTATAATAATATTAACATTTCTAATATAATTTAATTGATCGAGTAGTTACTCCATTATTATTGAATAATTTCTTATGATAATTAATCCTTAATAAAATTAAAAATAAAATTAATGATATAGATAAATAGTTAATATTTTATAATAATACATATATTTGGTAAAATTTTATATTTAACACTGTAATAAAAATATTATAATTATTAAAATTCAGATTGTGACATTGTGTCACTTTCATTGATTTTACTAAATTCTTCATATTTTTCACTGAAATGTGCCTGTTGAATTTTTAAATTCCTATACTTATGTGTTATGGGTACATATATCTTCATATAGTTGGGTTTTAGAATGTATAGGGTCATTTCATAGTCATTATCATTTTATTTTGGACTTTAATTAACCAATTTTCTTTTTACCAAGGCAATAAAAATTACAATGTTACTATTCAAATTGGCCAGAAATAAAGGGATCATAATTTTTAAACCTAGAAAATCTGATTATAAATATGAAATACATTTTTTAAAATATAAAAAACACATAATTTTCATAAATTAGTTAATATTTAATCTCTTTGATGAAATGAGAAAGTGTGTTTTAAAAGTAAAAACACTCAAAAGATTAACTTATTTTTATATCCAAATTCAATGTGATATTCATTACAATGTAACTAATTAGATTAATTGATAAAAAAATGACATATGTAAACATTTAAATAATACAAATAAATAATTTATCATTATAAATATGTTTGATGGAAACGTAGTTCTCAATTAAAATGTAGTATACTCACTATTCATCCAAACATGAAATTTACCAGAAAAAGACCAAAACATTAACATATGTCAATTTTTATATTCACCTGTCAATGAAGAACATTATTTTGTTAGAAATAACTTATAAAATTATGAAAAACGTTATTTTAAATAGGTATTCCATAAAAAGGTGGTTATACTACCTTTTGATAAAAATGTTCATTTTATCTGTAAAATTAAATTTTTCCTCATATCATGTTTGGAAAACATTTAATACAACTTTTAAAAAATATATATTATGTTAAATATATATATTATTAAAATTCATTCAAAAATTTATTTAATAAAAAAATTTCCTTTATATTCAATTGGTTTATATTATTGTTTCTAAATAATTTTTATTCAAGGAATAAACCATATATTTTCATAAGTTACCTAATATTATTCATAACTTCCATTTTAACAACTAGGTTATTATCTTACTTAATTAAAAATAAAAATGAATGGTTCATATAAACATAGTGTTTTTTGTAACACAATCTCAGTCGGTGTTGTGTGTTGTGTGTATAGTAAGATTAACATGGTGTTCTGTATAATGTAATCTAATATTTGTGCATTTATATAATAAAAAATATATATTAATTGTTGAGTTATTTGAAAAAAAAAGAAAAAGTAATAAATTAATTAGAAAAAAATAATTCATAAAATCTCAAGGTGTTCTACAATACCCCCTTTTATGGAATTTCAGCCTCTAAATTCATCGGAGTTATCAAATGTTTAATGCATGAATTTTTCATTCATTGAATCTCTTGAATGTTCTTGGCTAATATAATTATATCACTGATAGGGAGAGGGGTGAATAAGTGATAAATTGTTTCTTTTAATTTTCTTCCTTAAGAATCATACTTTGCATCCTATTAGCTATTTATTTCCTCACTGAAATCAAATAAAACACACATCTATTAGAACACAAGTATTTTTAAGGTTCACTATTAAACAAGAATAAATGCATCCTTGGTAGGGAATTTAAATAATCTAATACCACACAATACACATGAAAACAATCCATTGATTTGGATTACAATGAGTAGGTTATGACATGTCACTCATGTAGAAATATAAAAACCATCCAATAATTTTTGTTATCTCTCTAGAACAAATTATGTGATAGAATATTTTTAAGACAACACATTTTACAAATTCATCTTTTTCAACTTCCAAAAATGTATTTATTTGAATTTAAAATCTTCACTTTCTTACCAAGAAGCTGGAAATAACATTGAAGACTGACATGAAACACAGTCTGGTTACTCTATTTGATTCTACCAATCCAATTTCATATTAGGATTCTGTAGTCTAATCACTGAATGAGAAAATATAACTTGGTCTATATACGATTGAGACAATTCTAAATTCCTTCTTCCTCGATCAATAAATCCCAAATACCGAAATCTTGTTCCAATTATTTATCATGATATAATGACTATATGAATTTGATGACAATAAGAATATAATAATTGGATATATATGATGATCCAATGAATACGATGACCATATGAATATGTTTCAATCTTATCTATTCTCATCTGACTTATGTCCAATGAAAGTTTATAATTTAATCCTTATATGCAAACATGTTCTCTCTATAGAATTAGGAGCTTCTATTTATTCCGCATGGATCATTACATAAGTCCTAAGGTACGTATGACGTACATCTCTCATTTTATAGGTGATACCTGAGTGGTTTTAGAAAAATCCTCAATGAATTCTTGATAAACTAAATTATCCAAAATATTGATTTCCATTTAATTTTGGGTGTATTTATGACTACCTTAATTCTTCATAACTCTTCTCAAATATTTTCAAACATTTACCAATCCTTAAAATTTATTTTCAAAAACCAGCCCGATTCTTATTTCCCATTCTTATTCATTCACTCTGATTTCTTCAATATGATTCCCTATACAATAAAAATATATGTATGAAGAAATATACATATCCCATTCTCTTCGAAACCTCCACTCATATTAATCAAATTACAATGCTATGTATCAATTGATTTATAAAAAAACATTTTCTCAAAACTCTATTCGAATTCATCATCCTAATTTCTAATTCAATTCTATCAATGCATTTCTCTTTACCAGAGGAAACCTACTTTTAATTCATTGAAATTAATGCCCTCCATTTGGAAATATATTCAAACATCTCCTTCATATTTCTCCTAGTCTTATTAAATGATAAAAAATTTAATTCAACAATTTATACTTCTTCTTCACTTCAGAAGGACGAATCAACATCAACTCGAATATGATAGATCTTTACCGGATATAAAAATAAAAACTTTTGAAAAAAAATTATATTTCATCTTTCTATTCTAATACCCATCCTCTTCAATCATCAAGGAATTGTATATTTTATCATTTGGTCTAACTTAATACTAGTACCTTAGATTTTTGACAATTTCCAAAAACATTCGGAGTCTTTAATCATATATGAATATGAGGATCCCGTTATGATGATCTTGAAATTGGAAAACATAATGTTCTCCAATTTTCTTCTTCCAAAAATGTCAACTTGAATCATGACTCCCTTCGTGACTTTTATTACACTGAAGACCAAATTTACCATCATTAGACATCCAATTGAAATTATTGTGACTTCCAAACCATTCCAGAAAAAAAAATTCATTCCATGTCAGTCTGAAAAGGATTTTCTAGAATGCACATTACATGAATACAATTAGACTGATTATGATTGAAATCAGTAATACTAGGAAAAATACGATCTCCAACACCTTCCATTCATTTCCACTAAGATACGGTTAATCTGAGTATTATTAAGAACACCTCTTCTCTCCTGTTACGTAATCAAACATTCATCATTTTTTTCACAACATTATTTTTATTTATGATAAATCTATGATATAAAAGTTTCATATTATTTGAATTTTATTCAAATAGATTTTGATCCTCTAATATTATGATCAAACTATTCGTACGAAACATAGTATAAATCATATGACCATTTACATCCTGCAATATTCTCCCTCAATGCGCTTGAAAATTTAATTCCAAATATTGTTTCATTAATTATGGATTCATTGTGAATATAATAATCCTCTTCTTCCAGCCAGCCTATCTTGAATATAATAGACCCTTTTCAATCATTTTCATTCTCAATCTCTGAATAAAATTTTTGATTAAGATCACCATGTTTTACAATGTAATCTAATTCCTTCCATTTGAAATTTATTTGAAAACAAATCAAAACATAAATCTTCAAACATCCAAAAAAATTATTTACCAGATTCTTCATTTTTATCAACATATGAATTTTATTCACCGTATTGACTCATGCGGATGTGCTAGATATGATTCTCAGATAGATAGCCTGGATCTGATTCCCATATGAATCTGACTGAAAACATTCTTCAATATGAATTTATATACATAATCTTCTCAACAAAATTTCATCATTTAACTTGATCACTAAATATTTCTATTGACCTAAAATACAACCAAACCAAAACTTGGGCCTAATAATATCCCCCTTTTTGTTTTTTGTTAATACCCACCTCAGCCACATCAACAATAAAAAAAAATATAGTATTTTTTTATTTTCTATAATTTTATTCTCTCCATTATTTTCTTGATCCCCTTATATCTCTTGTATCCTCTATATCAGAACACCCCCCTTATTGACAATCATATTCAAAGGGTACATCAAAACAATATTCACCCTTATTGGTAAAAGTTATCATTTATTTTGTTTGGAATTTTTCATCTTGGGATTTTGAAAAATTACTTCCACATAGGTATCACATGATTTTCTTATAAAAAACATTTAACTAAAAAAATCTATGTCTATTTTGGTGAACCTGATGTAGAAAACAAAAGTGTATAATCAAGGTGATCAATGTTCTCTATAACATAACTTTCATATAATACATTTTTCAATTTTATTTCAACATTATCTTGATTGGGAAAATCATTGAAATTTTTTTTAAGATAAAATTAACATTCACCCATCTGAACAAAAATATCAGAACATTCTCGTGTATAAAAACACAAATTTTCAAAAAAAAATCATAACCTCATTGAATTATTTTTTAAGTATAGTAAGAGAATAAAAAATTATAGCTTCCATATTTCCACTCCTTCAATTCCATGTATCTTGGTAAATGTATACAATGATTTTTGGAATATGGAGGAACCAAAATTATTTCATAGAAGCAACAATCAGATTGAGTGTCCTCTCTCATTATTCCCTTCTTCTTCTTTTTTGTGGATTCTTCATTTGATGTACTTTATTTCTTTTATTCATCCTTCTCTTGTTTCTTAACAACATTCTTCTAATATATGGAATCTTTTGAGGTGGATGTCAAATTTCATTCTCTTTTAGTAACATATTTTTTGCAATAATTTTGCTACATGTTTTCCATTCATGTCATTTTTTATGGAATTATTATTGAGAAACTTTTGATTTCAGGACTCCTATATTCAAATCCGTAGTCTATTGATACATTTTTCTCAAATTTTATTATATCATTAGACGACTATTTATTCCCATATTATTTTGATGATTTTTTCTTCCTCTAACTTCTTATCTAAGGCAATGTGTTATATCCAGATAACTAAGAATGCTTTATTTTTTTGACTCAGTAGATCTATTTTTCCTATCATCCTAAACATCCATATTTTGAAAGTTGTTAATAATTTTTTTCATTCCAATAAATAATTGAAATTTTTTTGCAAGGGTTATAGGTTTCTTACCCACATTAAAAATAGTTTCTATTGGTTGAAACCAATTTTCAATTCTTAATCTGACTTTGTCAGGTTTCTTTGAAACAACCTTCTCAGTCATCTTCATTTGAGGAGATTAACTCCCCCGAAAATGTTTCCTTCCATAACTTATGCAATAATAGTAATGTTTTTGGTTGAACCAACCCATATTTTTCATAATTCGGAATCCACCACAATACGAGTAGTATCCATATAAAGAATATTTTTCTTTAAAATTTCCATGCTAACCAGAACTATGATAATAATTCTTCACTATATTCTTTTTTTCTAATATTAACCAACAAAATTTTTATTACCAATTGGAATATTAATTTTTTTTCATAATTATTGGAACATTAATAAACATTTATGTAACCATAATTTTCAGAATTAGGGTTCATTGTAACTTCTTAATTCACGACATTTTTTGTCTTGGACACATAAATAACTTTACAATATTTCTTCTTTTTAGAAAAAAAATTCTATATTTTTTCTAAACCTCTAAAGGTATCTTTTGATGATGCATATAATTTTTCTCATTTCAAAAAAAATCACCAACATGAGAGATAATTTTTTTGGAGCCTATTCCTTTCTGTTCACCATTAGAATGTTTTTGTTGGACAAGTTCTAACTCTTCTTCTATTTTCCTTCATCTTTTCTTCTAGATGTTAATTGCAATTCATTTCTTCCTAGAAAAATTTCTTCAAATCATCAATTTCATCAATAATTTGGACATTTTAATTAGGAATAAATTATATATATTTTGTTGATAATTTTTGACTTTTCAACTAAATTTTCTTCTTTTTATATCTCCCAATTTTCCTAAAAAATTCTGCCATTTCATATTTCTGATGATGTTCTAATTGAGTATCATCTTCTTCATTACAAATTCATTAAGATTATTCATTGTTAATTGTTGCAATAAAATTATTCCCACCATCATGATTAATATTTTTTTTGATTTATCTTCACCTTACTTTTATCCATTTGGTCAGCTTCATGCACTTCTAGAGAAAATTTTCATATTCACTATTTAAATAAACGAATACTCTTTATAACCATTATTAACCTCTTCAAAATCATAATTAGTATGAAAAAATATTCTTCTTTTTTATTTAGAGAAAATTGTATCTTCTTTATTGGAATATAATTTTTCTTTATATACCATTTTATTCCAAGATCTTATTGGCCTTCTTTATTCATGTTCATTATCTTCTTCACCAATTTCTTCTTCATCGCCTATTCAATGAAAATTGGATACAAAATGATTAATGGATACAAAAAAAAATAATAGATGTTTCCCTCTTCACCTGCCTATACCTATATTCATCTTTTTTTTAAAATAAGGATAAAATTTGATCATGATTTCCACATACCTCATTTTTGGAGTTAGACTCAGCAACTTCTTCTTCGTTAAAAAACTTCTTAACTCATTATTTCTTTGATGATTTGATATACATTTATCATTAAAATCTACCGCATTTTGAATTTATCCCATATCATCACATATTTGATGAGAGTATTATGTAAATAATTTAGAAATAATATATTTTTTTATATATTTTCCAACTAAGAAACTTAGGCATCAAACATTTCAAAATGAATTTTATAGTTCTTTTAAATAGTATTAGAATCTTATCAATTTTCACCAAGACCTATACTAGCTCTAACAATGCCTTTGACCATGTTAAATAATTCACCAATATATTCAGACTCACCCATATTCAAATCCTCATACTTTAGTCTATATATTTATAACATTACCATTTTTAGTTTATTATATCCTTAAAAAATGTTTTCCTACTTCTACCAGATACATTTGGTTGTGAAAACTCCTCTTACAATCTGAATATCACTTTCAAAACGTAATGAGAGTAAATAATTCTTATTACTTCCATCATTCTCAAGTTTTTCCTTATCAGAATTTTTGAGAGGATTATTCTCAATACTATGAGGAAAAATAAATCTATTGCATCTATTGAAACATCATGGTCATGAAACACAATATATGGAATAATTATTCCTTTTCAGATATGTTAATTCTTACCATTTATGATTGGAATCTCCTTACTATTCGAATAACCCAGATTACCCATTAGAACTCCATATTCAAAACATCAGCAAAGAATAAATGAAGGTATCATTTGGCCCTATTACCAATTGATATTTCCCATTAATTATAGTTATATCACTGAGAGGGAGAGGGGTAAATTAGTGGTTCCAATTTTATGTTTCTTCCGTATTAAAGAACCTTTTCCTCCTGTTAAATATTTCATTCCTGGATAAAAACAAAAAAATCACACATTTATAGGAATACAACTATTTATAAGGTTTAGTAATGAACAAGAATAGCTACATCAATGGAATGGTTTGTGAATAATCCAAAAACAAACAATACACTGGAAAAAAATGCTTTTATTTGGAATACAATGAGTATGATATCCCTTTCACATGTGTAGAATTATGAAGAAAATATAATAGGGCATGTTTTCTCTCTAGAAAAAAGATTTAATAATAATTTTTTTTTAAAATAGATTTTACATGTTATTATTTATAACCTTCCACAAATTTATTCCTTTGAAAAAAAATTTCACATTATAACCCAGAAGATGGTAAGAACATTGATGAAAATGATATGAAAATTACTCTGACTTCCTAGTCCAATTATCACAATCCTATTACCCAATAGGATTCTACAGTCTGATCACCCAATAAAAAATATAACCCTTTTTGGAAATGATGGAGACAATTATGAATTCTTTCTTCCTCAGTTTGAAAATCTAAATATTGATATCTCATTCCAATTATCTTGTCGGATAAGTTGACCAGACAAATAAAATGATATGAAGACTACACTAATGAGTTTAATACAATGATCCACTGAATATAATGATCAGATAAATATGTTATAATATTATCTCTTATGATTTAACTTATATCCAATAAAACATCATCGAAAAAGATATAAATGGATAATTCTTCTCTCATGAAAATTTGTATATTCTCTATCTTCCTCTCAGCATACTAATTGTGTAATCAAAGAAAATGATGTAATTTTCTCCTTTTATAGGTGAACCATGAGTTTTTTTGGTGGGAATCCTCAAAACATTCCCGCTCAAAAAATTACCCACAATCTCTATTTCCCTTGAATTTTATGTTCATTTTTTACTCCTTAAATGATTTCTAACTCTTATAAAATTGTTTTGAATCTTCATCTCTAGTTAGAAATTCATTTCAAATTCTATTTTGATTTTGATTTACAGTTATGAATCGTTCACTCTAATATCTTCTATATGATACTTTGTTCCAATTAAATATATTTATGAATTAATTGAAACCTATAATTATCATTGAAACCATTATTCTGATTCTTCCCATTATACTTCTCTATATCATTCGATCAATCAAGACATCTTATTCAAAAAACTCCATTCTGATTCATCATCACAATTTCTAATATGATTTCTCAATACATTACACTCCACCAGATGAAACCCATATTTAATTTTTCTAATTTCATGTACCCCCTTTGGAAATACATTCAACCATGTCTTTAATTGTATCTCTTGATCCATCTAAATAATAAAACATTTAATTAAACCTATTAGACATTTTATTCACTTCATAATGATGAATCAAAATCAACTCTAATATGATGTCTCTTCACCCAATTGAAATAATACATTTGAAAACAAATCATATTACAAATTTATCTTCTGATACCAATCTTTTTCAAACATCAAGGAATTATATTTTTTTTGGATTTTTCTATGATTGAAAACCAGTAAAATCAATTTATAACATATTCCACAATAATTCTCATCCTTTAATCAAATATGAATATGATTATTCCATTACAGTTATCTTCATACTAGAAATATTCGACATTACTGATTTTCATCTTGCACAAAATTCATCTTATATTATGACTCCTTTATTTACATTTATTACATTAATGATCAACTTTATAATTTTCTAACTTCTAAAGGAATTTATTTTGACTTCCCCTTATTTCTAGCAACAATATATTTTTCTAACTCATCCTGAATACAATTTTCCTGAATTAACTTGAGATAAATATGATCAAACTTATTATGGTTATAATAATTATTCTCATGATGAATATGATCTCCAATAACTTTTCTTCCTTTCTTCTCTAATACGATTAATATGAGTACGATTGGGAACACCTCTTATCCACATTTCTTTCATCATTCTTGCATCAAAAGTTTCACAAAATGTGATTTATGATAACACCAAGATAAGAAAAGCATCGTAAAATTTTAATCAGTATCATAGATAATCTGATTCTCCACCATTACAATCAAACCATTCATATAGAACATAGGATGAATTTTATGACCATTTTTATCCACCACGATTTCACCTCAATAAAATTGAACCATTCATTATGGAATCTGTTTCTTTCATTCTATATTTTTTGTGAATCAGATGAACCTTTTCTTCTAGAAAAAACCTCCTGAATATGATGGACCCTTTTCAAGAATTTTGATTTTGAATATCTAAATACAATTTTTATGTCAGATCACCATGTTTATAATGTGGGGTTATTTCTTTCCATTGACATTCTGTTGACAAAAAAGGAAACATTCATCTTTAAAAATCCATAATTCTTTTCCATAAAATTCTACATTTTTATTAACATAATTATATGATTCATCATATTTACTCAGGTCAATGTGTGGGATCCAATTTTCATGAAGATAATTTTGATCTGGCTCTCATCTATATCTAATTAAAACCGTTATTCAATATTAGTTTCCATCCATCATCTTCTCAACACACTATCTTTTATTAACATAACCAGCATACTAATATACTGATGATAAATACAACCAAAACCCAACTTGGACCTAAAAACCCATATCAGAAAAAATAATACAAAAACATCCTTTTAAAAGGGAAAGATAGAATTGTAACTATTACCTAAAGTAACTCATAATTAGGCTTCCATATTGGAGAACATAGTTGGAATGTGAAAACATGGATATGGGAGAGAAATCTAACAATCATTATGATGAATAATTATAGAGAATATGGTTAGGGGAAAACCAACAGTCATAAAGCCATCAATATATGATGGTCTAAGAGAACATTTAATTCCTTGAAAAATAAGGTACTTGTATCATATTTTTTTGTTTTGAAGGTATTTTCCCTAGAGTTGATGAATTTTAGGAGATGATATACTTACATTATTTTAGGGAAATATCACCCTTTGTTGTGCCCTGATCAATTTACCATTATACCCTTATTCGAAGATATAATGTTGAATTGTTCATTCATAAAGCATTAATAGATCATGAGATCTATGAATAGAATTGTATCTCTTTCTAAAACAAAAACATTAGCACATGTTATCCAATATGAATAAATATTCATATACCAAGGTAATATTTTAATCTCTAAAACCTCATCTAAATTTAACATAAATCAGTTCATAAAAGGTTTACCTTTTTACTGATCTGAATAATGAATTTTTGAAACATTATAAATAACGTCACTAAATATTTTAAAAACATCTTAGCATTGATCCCTTGTTTATCGTAATGTAGTCATTATTTTTCACATACCAAACATGTCAATACCTTCATCAATTATTCTCTTGAAACATGATAATAACCTAAATTACCATACATCCTTATTGAAAACATCCACATTTACTTATTCCAAATATTATTCGATATATAACTTAATTCCCAAATTTTTTAAACTTTATCAATTATAGCACAACCCACATGTCGATAATTCCTTATTACATCCCAAGGTAATCAGTACCATCCAATTTACATATTTATATCCCTTAAAACACTAACCAAACATCATTTTCTCTACATATCAAGGGTTATCTTTCCTTATTCAAAATTTCACTCTTCCATTAAATCATTTTTCTAGTCCATCTGAACAATTCAATATACGCTTCAAAATCCTCATAGAAAAAACAAAAAATTAAATAAATCTGAATATATTACAACAATCATAATCTTTGAATCCAAATATATATACACTTCTAATTTTATATATCATCCTTATGACAATAATAAATATAACTCATCTTATTACCTAATACCTCCTTCCTTTCACATTTAATCTTAGTCTCATTAATATTAACAATGTAAACAATACTCTTGGCTCTATGATTATTCATTATAGTATCTTTCCATTTGGGTCATCAGTTAACGTAATGGGAATTAATTCAAAACATAAAACATTCAACTATTTATAATACCTTAGGGTGGCCAATATTTCAATCCATTACATCAAATAATATTTTAATTTTCCAATTTTAGTTACTTTCCTTGTTTCATTCTTTTACAATGTAAAAAATATCAATAATTCATTGATACATTCACTTGGTTATTTCATCCCACATTCATGACATGAAGAAAATTGTATCTTGTTTCCTTGATGGCCTCCATTACCCTAACACTCAACGAACTCCTTAATTGTCTCCTTTAGTGAGTCCAAGAGTTGGTTAAGGTACACATTGTTAATAATGTTCCATGAAAATTTATTAGTGATGATCACAACTTCCATAACTCTATTGATCATCCAATTTGACAGTTCATCACCTAATTGATGATCACATAATGTGTTAACCTAGTTACTTTTGGGTCCATCCATTTACTTAAACTATATTTCATACCATGAGAAATAATTTTCATTGCAGAAAACCACATTATCATTGAAACATGCATATATAATGTCTAAATTATGACACCATCCTTAATCTATGAAACCAGAGGTTTATCCTAGGTTATTCATAGAAAAAATATATTTAAATTTTTCATGGTGGTTAATGATGTGTTTTCTAATTTCCAATGAATATCCCTCGGGGGTTTTAAACCTTGTGTGCATCATGGATCATTTCCAGGTTCTAAGTTATGATAAAGTCATTATTGAAGAACGTTTTAAATGTTTTTACCCCTAGGTATATCAATTCCAGAGAAAATAAACTTATAGTATCCAAATAGTGATGTATTTCTACGAAACCACATAATATAACATTTACCAAAATTCAACATCATTTTCCTATTAATTTCCTCATCCATAGAACTATCATTTGAAATATCCGAATACATATCCATAAAAATATCCTTAGGGATCACCTAATTTTTTCTCATCCAAGTTTCCAAATGTTAACTAAACCTTTCCTTATATAACAAATCTAATTACCCATGATTTCCATATATGGATATTTCATATTTTTTCTAAATATTCAGCTTATTAAAATAATATATTCCTGATGACTTTAATTGTTTAGGGTCTTTGGAAACATGTAAAAATATATTCTAACATGGTGAACAATCATAGAAATTTCCCAAAAATATCTCCCCCTTGATAAGTTCAATTTATAATCTTTCTTCCTAACATGGGGAATGAATACATAAGAAGGGGGTGAGGTAAAATTCTCAGTAAGGATAATAAAATAGATATATAATAATAACATCAGTATAAAGATATGAGAAGAAGATCATAACAATAAAATATCATGAACATCATTTCAAAGATCATAATAATGAGACATATTATAAAGATATTGGATGTTCATAAGACATGAATACTATGGAAACAAAGCACATATTCCATGAAATCACAACATAGAAATATGAAATAGAATGCGTGGTAGATAGAAAATCACATAAAATGTTTTCAATAGTAGTCAAGGCATCACTTCCAAGGACATCATAAAAGTATTGGTTCACTCCCTATACCATCTTTGTAGCCATAGTTCACTCTCATGTCCATCTTAGTTGTATAGGTTCAATACCGATATCATCTTGGTTGACATGGCTCACTCTCATGGACATATTAGTAGTCAAGGTTCGCTCCTAAGACCATATTAGTTTATCTCATGAAATATAAATCCTTAAACAATGGATTGGAGGGAGATATATTTAACACTAATATCATAATGAAATAATACATTAATTTTCCACAATACCATAAACAATCATACCATAAAAAATGAAATTGATTCGGTATTAAAAACCTATAATCATATAACAACTTGTTGAAATGATACAGGATTCATAACCACTTCATCAAAATAATAACTCCTGAAAAGAATAATGATTCATAAAAATCATTCTATTAAATCATAAAACATTTAGATAATGAATAAGTAAGGTATTTTTTAACAATAACAAATTATTTCTTATTGGATGGGGATGGATTTTGAATGATCACTCGGAACATGAATTTTCCATGAAAATTTCTTCTTAAATCATAAAAAAAATTTCAAAACCCTTTTCTTTGAGAACATTTTTAAAATATATCAAGGAATCATGAAAAATAATTTATAACATTTCATGTAAAAAATTTACTATCTTCATTGAAAAATTATTTTTTAAACATAAATCCTTTTTGAAACAACTTTCACTGAAATTAATTATAGATACAAATAATGTAATCTTAGAAGCATTTCCAAAACAGTTTTCTAAGAAAACGTATAAATAAAACATAAAAATATGAATCAATTTTACGTGAATCTATATTTGAAAAAATATAAATGATTCCCTGGAAATAAAAATTAAAACATAAAACATTTATTTAAAATCTTTTTCCTGGAAAATGGTTTTAAGAGGACTTTTAAAAATATCTCTTGATGAAAATAAATTTTAATCATTTCAAAGTGTCACATAAAACATTGAAACATCTGAATCATAATACCCATGGACTAATAATATTACATGAAAAAGAAAATTCCATTAAATTAAGTAAATAAATTCTATTACATGTCAAATGGAAATATATACAACTCAAAAAATAACATAGGTTAATAACAAAAATTGAGTCTCAAATAAAGAAAAATTTAGACAAAAATAACATACTGATTTGGTATATTTTGAAATAAAACCCAAATAAAATAATAATAATTAAATTATTATGTAAATAGACTTAGATAAATATATGGAGATCATATAATAAATTCATCAGTAGTATGTACACCACAAAAAATAAATTACTAGTGAATAAGTCCTGTATCCCACGGAAATAAAATGTTAGATGAAACTCCCTTAACACTTTGTAATAAGTTGAATCATATTCTACATGTGATAAATAAAATTATATAGATAACTAAATACAATAAAAAATGTATATGAATCATCATTGAAATTAATGGAAAACCTATACACCACACATATGAAATTGGTGTAGAACATGTCTTGCATCTCACGAAAAATAAAAGTGAGTAGGAAATCTCGTACCTGATGTCCCAACTCTTATTTTAATAAAAAAATACATTATAATAAGAATAATATTATTAGAAATGTATATAATTACAATATTAAATCATACCTCACTTTATATGATTCTATTTTCATTTTTAAGACCCACATACTGATTCCTCCATGTTAAATTTACGTTTCGGGCAACAATCACCTTGTTTAATAAACATGATCTGGCTTGTTATTATTGGTTTAATTTATTATATATTGATTTAATTATTTAAAATATATTTATGTATATTATATATGTAGCATAAATTTATTTATAATATTCATTAAAGATAAAAATACACTGTTCATGGGGATGGTAGGCCGTACATATGCATGAACGCTAATTTCATTTTCTTGATGTTTTAAAAGAATAAATAAAATGTACATTGATATATATAATTCCATTTATGTAGAATTATTATTTCAGGTATATAATATATTTTTACCAAAATAATCCTTAATACATTTCATGTGATATGTGAACAAATCACATAGCTTTGAGGAGGCGGTAGTCCACAAATCAAAAAATGAAGTTATCATATATCCACAATATGTTAATCATCAAGTTATATTTTATATAAATTTTATATAAGTATAAATACATTATAAATAACATAAATAATTAAAAAAAAATAGAGTTTTGATCATATTGAACCCACATTTGAGGTGGTAAATTAAGAAAGAACAACTTCATTTTGTTAGACGGTAATTCACCGTATAGAAGAATGATATTTTAATTATCCATTAGATGGAGGTGTGTGTAGGAGTAGGTATAACCCTAAATAAAAAATCATATTTGTATATATAGAATATTTATTTTATTATAGAAAAATTAAATAAAAATAATTGAATGGGTTTAAGGATGAAATAAAAAAAATTCATTGATGATCCTTAAATATTTGTTTGGTATCTCCATTTGATTTTAGAAAAACAAATTCATTGGTTAGATTATGAAAAAATAAAGACATATAGTATTAAGGGATGGATTTTGGTAGTATTGTTGGGCATATGTTTTATAACGCAAATGTATTTATTTGAGAAAATAGTAGAGAAGGATAGGTTCCCGTTTATAAGAAAGGGGATGATCACTCTTGGGAACTCATTAAATATTAAATTAATATAAATTGATTTCAGATTATAAATAGTTTAAAATTTATTAATTTCATAGATAATTATACTATTGAGTTAAATCCTATAAACCAATAAATTTTATACAATTTTTTATTTAATTTTAAAACTAATCGTTTTGATTTAACATTAATTTGACTATTATTAATTTAATTGTGTTAAGAAAATTTTATATAATAAGATGTTATTAAATATTACATATTGGGGTAATTTGTATATAAATTGAAAAGTTATTATGTTACAGACCAGATAATTATAATTTTTTTAAAATTTTTTTATAATTTTTAAATTATTTAATGAACTATTATTTGTATAGAATATCAACAGTGTCAATTTTGACATTATTCACAACGTTATCATTAACTAAAATATAAAACTATAGGATAATTTCACACCAAACCATTTAATTCAATCTTGATATGTCATATAATATTATAAATTTTTATTATAACCTTAGTTATTACAATTTATATTTCATTTAATATTTCAAATATCATTTAATTGATTTTTTCATTAATTGAGTATTATTGCATCATTACTGTGTAATTATTTATGATAAATATTTCTATAAAAAATTTAAATTAAATTTATATTATGTATATAAATAGTTTATATCTCAAAATAATGCACAGTTTTTATCATATATATTATTTAACAATATAATAAAAATGTTATACTTATTAAAAGTAAGAGTGTGATATTTTTTATCTTTCATTGATTATAATAAAATAAATTTATTTTTCATGTAAAATTGTCCATTAAATTATTAAAATCAGATAAATATTTGTTAAGGTTCCAAATAAATTCATCTGATAATTTTTATAACGTTTTAGGGTAATTTTATTATTCCTATAATGTATTTTTTGACATAAATTACATGATTTTTATTTTACCAAGTTAATAAAAATTATTAATGTTACTGTTGATTTTGGATAAAATTAAAATGATCCTATTTACTATATTTTTATATATTTATTAAAATTATTTAATCTATTTTTTAAAATTCCTAACACAGAAATTGCTGAAATTAATTAAAAATTATTCTCATTGACGGAATGAGAAAATGAATTTTTAAAGTAAAAAAGTTAAAAACATTTGCATGTTTTTATATCTAAATTCAATGTGAAATTTATTCCAATATACCAAACTATATTAAATGATAAAAAATTATCTAATTATAATTTAAAATCATTCTAAAATATAATTTAACACTATATATAGATTTTGTGAAAAAGTAGTTTCCAATTTAAATGCAGTTTTTTTCATATATTCATCAAAACATTAGACTTATCAGAAAAAGACCAAAACATAAAACTATGTAAAAAATTATTCCTATTTAAAATAATAATTTCTTTTAAAAAAATATTTATAAAATATTCTAAAAATAGATTTCATATTGGTGTGGCATCAAAAGGAAACATAAAAGTTTTTTAATAAAATACTCATTCTTTCTGTAATATTTAATTTTTTCTCATATCACATCTAAAAACATATAAGATAGATTTTAAACATTATATTCAAAATATTATATATTTATATATATTAATTAAATCATTCACATATTAATTTGAAAAAAATATTTCATTTATATTCAATTGGTTTATATTTTCATTTCTAATTAGTTGGTATCCAATCAATATACTATATTTGTTCATAAGTTAGTTATTAATATTTATAACCACAAATTTAATGGGTATTTTATTATAATATTTAATTAAAAATTAAATTATGTTTCATAGAAATGTAGTGGATCGTGTAACATAATTGATGTCGGTGTGGTATGTAGTGCCACCTTAACTTGATGTTTCATATTATATAATCAAATAATTGTGCACTTATATATCAATTAAAATATATATTAATTGATTTATTTAGTGAAAAATATCAATAATATTACTGTAATTTTAAAAATATTTGGGTTTTACATTCTACCGCCCTTTAAAATGAATTTCTCCCTCGATATTCATTTGGGTTATCAATGGTTTAATACATGAAAGTTTCTTTCATAAAAACAAAAATTGTAAAAATGAATACTAAAACATCCTTTAAAAAAGTAAATTCATAAATTTATTTTTTACCCAATGTAACTCATAACGAGGTTTCCACATAGGATAAAATAGGTGGAATGTAAAAATATGGTTATAGAAGATAAATCTAACTATTATATTATAATGGGGAGTGATATAGAATACGAACAGGATACTATTATTAGTCATAATGACATGAATATTTTATGATCTAGGGGCATTTGATTCATAAAAAATGAATGTACTAGGTTATCATTTTTTTTGGTTTCAACGTCCTTTCCCAAGATTTGAGGAATTTTATAAGAACATATAATTAAATTATTTCTTTAAAACCACACACTTTGTTGTATCTTGATCTATTTACACTTTATCTATTATTCTCAGAAATGATATTTATTTTTTCATACTTAAAGCATTAGTATATCATGAGATCCATAAATATATTCATATCCCCTTTAAAAAAGATTATCACAACTTATCAAATATCCATAAATCCTCATATGCGATGATAATATATTAATCTCTAAAATCTCATCTAATGTCTAACATAAACCATTCCATAAATTTTTATCCATATAAACCATCTAAAATATGACTATCAGAAACATTAGAAATAAGGTCACTAAATTTCTCAAAAACATCTTACAATTGACCCCATGTGTATCATAAAGTATTTTTTATTTACCACATACCAAAATGTGAATACCTTCATATTGAATTCTCTTGAAACATGTTAACAACCTAAATTAACATATATCCTTGTTAAAAGAATGCATGTTTCATTATTCCAAATCATATTTGGTGTATTCTTTAAGTCCAATTATTTTTAGGCTTCATCGATTTTACATATTCCACATGTCAAAAAATATTTATTTAGTCCCAAGTTAGTCAATACCATCCCAATCACTTATTTATATCCAACATATCTCTAACCAAATATAATTTTTTCAACATATTCAGGGTCATCTTACCTTATTAATCTTTTTTCTATTTTATTAAATCACATTTCTAGTCAATGAAAACCATTCAATATATTCTTGTAAATCCTCAAATAAAAAAATAAAAAATGAAACCTTATATATTTAAACATTCATAATCATTAAATTCAAAGTCATATACACTTCAATTATTCTACTTCATGCTTATGACCATAATAAGGCAACCACATTCTATTAAATAATACCACATTCCTTTTAAATTTCATCTATAGAAGTATCATCATCAACATTATAACCATTACTTATATAACCTTGATGATTCTATTTGGGATTTTTCCTCATAGGACATTAGTTCACATAATACCAATTCAATCCACACCAAAAACACTAATCTATTTACAATACCTTATGAAGGAAAATATTTCCATACATTACATCAAATGAACTTTTTCAATTTACCTTTTGATGTTACATTCCTTGTGTCCTTGTTTTCCACATTCAAACATCTTCATGTTCCTTTAAGACATTCAATTGTGTGTTTCTTCCCAAATTCATGGAATATTCAAAACTGAATATTCTTTTCATGATTATCCCCATTACATGGACACTCACTAAACTCATTCAATATCTTCTTTGGTGAGCCCAAGCATTGGATAAGGTACACAAGGTTAATAATGTTTTTTGAAAACTAATTAGGCTTGATCACAATGTACTTCACTGCGATGATAATTTAATTTAAGTGCTCATCAGAAAAGTTGTCATCACATTCAATGTTAATGTAGTATCATCTAGTTCCTTCCATTGAATAAAACTATATTTCATATCATGATGATAACTTATCATAGGATAAAACCACATAATCTGGAAAAATTACTTTTTATATGACTAAATTGTTGACTCCTTATTTAATGATGATGGATGGGGAGGACTCTCTCTCTAGAGGTAGATTAGGGTTTAATGGAATATTCAGCTAATTTTTGTCACGACCCGCCCCTGGGGCCTGTGTCGTAACAACCCCAATCCCGCCTTCCATAGGCCAGGGGCTGGCGACTTGCACCGAAGGCTTAAAACCCTATAACTAGGAAGACATTGATTTTATAAAACAAAAACTCACACATACAGAGATAAAGTGGAATAAAACACTAAGTATGCAGTATAACAAAAGTTATGAAAGTACAAAGGGGCCAGAAATACAATCCCAACAGAACAGCACAGCTACAAATGAAATAAAAGTACAACTAAAAAGACAACAACTGAAAGGTGAAGTAGCTCCGGGTTCTTCCTCCGGGTTCCTACCTGAAGGGAAGGTACAGATGTCCTCCTCAGCACTCCACGTCCGACCGTCTCCACCGAGTACCGTCTCGTCATGAAGTCCACTTCTGGGTACCGTCTCATCATGAAGTCCACATCCAGGTACCGTCTCGTCGTGAAGTCCACCTCCAGGTACCATCCAACTCTACATGCCTTAACCATGATCAGTGTTTTCCGTCGTCTACATCCAACACAACGAGGTGCGGGCATAGCCCGAGCAGGGGTGAGTATAACGATACTCAGTAGGGACCCTGAGACCCTCAAGGTCTCACTAATCCAGCAAGAATAAACCACAAATAATGATCTCAACAGATAACCTTTACTTAGGAATATTCCCATACATATACCTACGTTATCCAGTAACCAATCTCAATCATGAGATAAACACAAATGTCATTGACTCCGCTCAAATCAGGAATTTCATTATCAAAACCAAAACTTCTAGAGAACTCCTCCTCTGTCGAGAACAGTGGCCCTATCACGATTCTGAGGCACTACGCACTAACCTTAGACTGCTGAGGTACTCCTCCTATCGAGTACCATGGGTTTGCTGTCAACTACCGCGCGCTCCGTCTGCTAAGGGTCTGCAGCAAAATATCGGGCGCTCTCCCTAATAGCCTACAGAGGTACTCCTCCTATCAAGTACCTAGGGTCTGCTGCCAACTACCAGGTGCTCCATCTGCCGTGGGTCTACCGCCAAATACCGAGCGCTCTGTCCACTGGGATAACTGAATCACTACGAGTCGAATAAGTCTAGCCGTCGTCAGGTCTACAGCTACTCAGTCTCCGAACTCAGTACGCTCATCTCTGGGAGGGTCCTCTCCATGAGCTACTAGTTTTTACTTCCAAGTGTCACAAAGTCTCACATAGAAGTACCAAAAAGGATGGCCTTGTCAAAGGGGTCTCAACGCAATAGACGGCGCGTCAATCAGACGCACGGTCTGTGAGTTATTATCCTTTTTGTCTCGAGTGCCCGATTGGTTTTGTGTACGAACCAACCCGGCCGTATCTCAACTGTACCTCGAACTCCCATGGGTTATATTTAAAAGAATCGTTTCTCAAAGTGATTACCAATTCCGCTGACAGTTCGTAAAACAGACATTCGGTCTGAGAGTTATTAGTATTTTCGTTCCAGGGGCCCTGTTGGATTTCAGGTACAATCCAACTCGGCCATACTCCAACTGTTTCCAAACCTCAGGTGAAGTATACCAAAAGAACCTTATCATCAAGAGGAAACCCACAAAGTCGACGGAACATCAATCAGACGTCAGGAGCTCAATTTATAACCATTTCCGCTCCGAGGGCCTGGTTGGTTTTGGGTTCGAACCAACCCGATCATACCCAAAATTCACCAAAACCTTGAGTTTAATATACCGAAACGGCCGTCTCGATCCAAGGAATCCTACACAACTGACAGTGTGTCGATCAAAGGTAATTAGCTCATGATATGTCTGTTTAACAAAAAACGGTTCGAAAATTGGGTATCTGGGCCCGGACCGACCCGGCCCAACACCTCCTGGGTCGGCCCGAACCAGGTCGACCCGAATCGGGTCCAGGTCCAGCCCGATTGGGCGCGGCCCGGCCTGGCTGGCGTGCCCCGGCCCGACGCTGGCGGCCCCGCCCGGCACTGGCGGCCCCGCCCGGTGCTGGCGGCTCGGCCGGCGCGGCCGAGTGTTGCGCGGAGCGGGGGCTTACACCCCCCCCCCCCCCATTTTTACGAAACGGTCGACCATGATGGTCGGCCCTTGGGGAATAGTGGGCCCCCCTCGGGTCCCACCTCTTGATGGCACTGGCGGCCGGCACAGCTAGCCGCCCTTCCAGATCTGTCGCGGCCCTCCCCAGCCGCGGCCCGACTCTACTCCGCGCGGCTTGTTGGTGTCACGCCTTTGTGGTGACCCAGCAATCAAGCATTGATGATCCGCTCGTGGTCGGCCCAATGCCGGCCGGTTCTTCACAGTCTGTCTCCATCGTCCACAATCAACAAACGAGTGGGGAAGGTTTGGACCATGTTCGTGTGGTCCAATCCCTTCCTCATCATTATGGTATCATGAGGCCCAATGAAACTCAAGAATTGAAGAATGATGAACGGTATTAAAACATGAACATAACAACCCCTTCCATGATAATGACATTGCACGTCGTCGAGCTGCGGAAAGAGAATGAAGTTGACGTCAATCATTACGTCCACCTCACACTTCATATCAAAGCTTCAGCATCGGAGACTCGTCAAAACCTGACCACCTTTGATGGATTGTTCTTCGTCGAAGATCTTATAAGGCCCGTCATTGGAGAACCATTCTTCGTCAGAGTTTTAAAGGTCTCTCTAAATTTGTCCAGAGGTTTCCTGAAAGGTTCTCCAAAATATTTTCCATCCATTATTAAAAAGAGTCTTCCCCTATTAATAAACATTCCATGCCATTTCAAATTCAAAACTCCTAATGGCATATTAATTAGGGAGAAAGGGAGGTTAAAGGTTGATCAATTAATGGGGAAGTTGAAGAGAGTTAAAAATTAAAGAAGGGGGTTTAAAAGGAGTTTAGGTAATGTGAAATGATGGGGATCCTGTGGGCCCCACCTCACATATATAATCACATGGGTAGTTAGGTGCTTGTGGGTCCCACCCCAACTCCCCCATGTAGGATATAACCACCTCAGATATAAAATAAAATTGTTTTAAATTTTTATTCACTTCTTATTTAATCCACAAATTTTAACTTATCCTCCCACACAAATGCAACTGCGGTAAAGGACCCCTTAAGAAATTACCAGCTTTGCGAGTTCATCGGTGCCCTCGAATTTCAATTCTGAGCATCGGTTTAAAAGATAGAAAAACTCGCTATTTCGTTCACTAAACGTACCCGAGCTAAACTTCGGTAATTGATTCCGTGCACACTGGGCCTCAGAATCAAGTGCTGTCAGAAGACACATAATTGTAAAATTCAAAGGTATTTAAGAAAAAAATTTCCTTGATATTTTCAGTTCTTTACATTACTCCCACCTCAGGGGTTTACATCCCCATAAAGCTTCAACACACACTAGGGAAAACAAAAGAGGTAATGAGCACGCATCTGAGCCTCCCGTTCCTATGTGCTCTTCTGGAGGTTCTCGTGCTGCTAGTGTAAGCGCACAAGATGAATCGACCGTCCTCGTATGACCCGCGCTTGTTGATCCTCAACCTCTACTGGAACCCCGTGAATTTCTCACCATCATCGATGCCTAGCTCTCTGTGGTCTATGATGAAGTTTAGTTCATGCACACATCTCCTCAGCTAAGATACATGGATGACATCATGCACCAGGTGAAATTGCGGTGGAAAGGTAAAGCGGTAAGCCACCTCGCCTACCCTAATGAGGACCTAGAATGGTCCAATGTACCTCGGAGATAACTTGTCGCCTCGGGCACATCTCCATAAACCTCTTCGAGGTAAGAACCGTAAGAAAATGTGGTCGCCATTCTCAAACTCCAGTGGTCTCTGTCTCTTTTCAACATAGGATTTCTGCCTGCTCTGTGCAGTCTTCATCAACTCCTGGA
Organism: Viscum album; assembly: GCA_963277665.1. Classification (NCBI taxonomy): domain Eukaryota; kingdom Viridiplantae; phylum Streptophyta; class Magnoliopsida; order Santalales; family Viscaceae; genus Viscum; species Viscum album. Next base: position 510,476,688 of record OY728167.1, on the reverse strand, counting down.
TGATTTGAACCTTCTCTAGTAGCCTCATAATAGGCGCACTGCTCAACCTCTGCCTCAGCTCCATAAAAGCTCTGCTGGCATATCCCTGACCACACGAATGGTTTTCCACTTCTTCATCAATGTTAAAAGCGGTGCAACAAATCTGGAGAAGTCTGGTCGACTCATTAGTGATCGATCACACCCACTTATGAATGATTCCATCCTGTGCTACCTGGGTTTCCCTTTTCGCTGACCAGGGGAAAACTCCATCCCAACATTGTAGATAAACCACAACCATTTTGCCTAATACAGTAAATCTGTGTATGAAATGTGGTTGCCCAGTCCATATCCAAACTAACGTCGAAAGGCCTCAACGCTGCCACCAAGAGGTTGCAACCAAAACTCTTGCCTCAAGGGTCAGATCACACCATCGGCGTAAGTGTGATTATCGAGTCATCTCTTAAAGGTATCTCCAGAAGTGAGGGTCAAGTCAATGGATTAACCAGAAACTCTAGGTATGGGACAAGATTCGTGGAATGAAGGAATGATTCGTATCAAAATCTGTTGTTATGGAAGCTAGTAGCAGACACAGACTGTACCTAGAATCATCCCTAGAGCTATTTGGTGGCATTCCTTGACTGCATGCAGCTACTCTCTTCCCTTTCCCTCCAACTCTCTGAGCATGGAGGGGAATTCAAATGCGGGTGGTTGTATCATATCGAAATGTACACCACCAAATGATGCTCTCCTAACTCTACTTCCACATCTACTGTTCTAAAGATTAATTTTTCCTTAACACTTATTCTTATTGAAACATTTTACACGCCTAAGTCTCTGAGACTGGTGCCAGTTTACTGTTTCTTACTACTTACATCCACTAGCTGTATTCATTCGGCCAAAGAACATTCAACCCCAAAGGTTCCCTCTAGCACCCTAGAATAAGTAGGAATGCATAGAGGAAGAAGTGATGGATTGGATGTCCTTTAAACACACCTCGCTCAGAAGTTCGAGCCCTAAACCACTGATTGCATCGTATTCATTGAGTACCAGGAATGGTCGGTACGCCCCGATGAATACTCAGCTACCGACATGTCGTCCTGTCAAAGATGTATGAACTCTAGAAAACACTCATCCACCTCCTCAATCCAGTCCTCATCCACCTGTAAGTCGAGCTCACCTCGAAACCTGAAGGGTATCTGATGCTGAAATACTTGTAAGGAAATGAACCTACATGTGTCATCTACCGGTATCGCCAGTTGTAACTGCTGACCAATAGGTAGTGATATAGCTTTCACACCACCTGAAGGTACTATCTCAGGCATCGGTCCATGTACCGAGGCCTCATCACTATGCGGACCAACCTCATGGACACTCACTGGGAAAAACTAGTAGCTAATATCTCTATCTACTCTACTAGTGTCTAAACTAGGTGTATTACTCTAGAAATCGCCTCCATCATGTCCACTGCTTCCTGGGAAACTGTCTCGCCTCGTAACCTCAGAGGCCTCTCCTATTGGAACTCGTGAAATGCGCTCTGTCAGCGTGCACCGTTAACTAGTAGAGCTGGTGGCATCTGTAGCCTAACGGGTGGTGGTGCTGCTGGTACACCACCCGAAGGTGCCAACATAGAAAGAAGGCCTTGCACCTGAGTCTCATCGCTCGGTGGGCCATCATCAAGTACCCTCTTGGAACTCCAACTGACTGTCTGCATGGAAACATCCTGAACAGATGCGACACGGTCAAACAATTTATGCATGGTGAGATGACCTAGTTTGAGATGACTTAAAGAAACTTTTGGAAACACAAACGCAATCTGTGTTTTTTTGCACTGGGTCGGAAATAAGTAGTCAGGGTCCTAGGGTATAGATACGTCTGCCGCCACACCAACACTGGAATCTCTGAACTGAAGACCACACTCGGTACCCTTAACAGTATTTCTTCACAGAAAAGAATTTTCAGAGTCCTGAGTTCTGCGGTAGAACCGACTCCTCTGATACCAATTTTTCACAACCCGTCCCTCGAGGCATGTGTCGTAACTACCCTAAGCCTTCCTTCCAATGGCCAGGGGCTAGTGACTAGCACCAAAGGCGTAAATCCCAATAACCGGGAAGGAATTTCATTTATAAAACAAAAACTCACACATCCAGAGATCAAGTGGAATCAAACACTAAGTAAGAATTATAACAAAAGTGTTGAAAGTACAAAGGGGACATAAATACAAGCCCAACAGAATGGTACAGCTACAACTAAAAGAAAAGTACAACTGGAAAGACAACAACTAAAAGGTTAAGCAGTTACTGGTTCATCCTCCGGGTTCCTACCTGAAGGGAAGGTATAGATGTCCTCCTAAGCACTCCACGTCTGTCCGTCTCCACCGGGTACCGTCTCGTCGTGAAGTCCACCTCCGGGTACCATATCTTCATGAAGTCCACCTCCGGGTACCGTCCAGCTCTACATGCATCAAACACGATTAGTGTTGTCCATCGTCTACATCCAACACAATGAGGAGCAGGCATAGCCCGTGCAGGGGTGAGTATAACGATACTGAGTAGGGACCTCGAGACCCTCATGGTCTCACTAATCCAATAGGGATAAACCACAAAGAAAGATCTCAATAGATATCCTTTACTTAGGTATATGCCCATACATATACCTATGTTATCAAGTAATCCATCTCAATCATGAGTTAACACAAATGTAATTCACAATGGACCTCCTCGTCATAGGGGTCCCAACGCAACAGACGGTGCGTCAATCGAATGTCCGGTCTGTGAGTTATTAGCCTTTTTGTCCCGGGGGCCAGGTTGGTTTCGTGTACGAACCAACCCGACCATATCTCAACTGTCCCCCAAACTCCCATGGGGTATACTCAAAAAAATCGTTTCTAAACTTGATTACCAATGTTGATGACGGTTCGTCAAATGGACTTCCGGTCTAAGAGTTATTAGTATTTCCATTCCAGGGTCCCGGTTGGATTTCTGGTACAATCCAACCCAGCCATACTACAACTGCGTCCAAACCTCGGGTGAAGTATACCAAAAGAAACTTCTCATCAAGAGGGAACCAACAAAGTCGACGGCACGTCAATCGGACGTCCGGAGCTCAAGTTATAAGCGTTTTCGCTCCGAGGGCCCGGTTGGTTTCGGGTTCGAACCAACCTGAACGTACCCAAACTTCACCGAAAACTTAAGTTTAATATAACTAAATGGCTATCTCGATCCAAGGAATCCTATGAAACTAACGGTGCATCGATCGGAGGTCCATAGCTCATGATATGTCTGTTTAACCAAAAACTGTCTGAACATAGGTTGTCTGGGCCCGGACCGACCCGGCCCAACACCCCCTAGGTTGGCCTGAACTGGTTCGACCCGAATCGGGTCCGTGTCTGGCCCGATTGGGCGTGCCCCGGCCCGGCGCTAGCGGCCCTGCCTGACACTGGCAGCTCAGCCCGGTGCTGGAAGCTCGGCCAGCACGACCGAGTGTTGCACGGAGTGGGGAGTTACACCCCCCCTCGTTTTTAAGAAATGTCCGTCCATGATGGACGACCCTTTTGGAACCACGGGACCCCCATCATGTCCCACCATTTGATGGCACCGGCGGCCGGCACAGCCGGCCGCCCTTCCAGATCCACCGCGGCCCGCCCCAGCCGCGGCTCCTTGAAGCTCTGGCGCGGCGCGACAACTCCACGCCCCTCTGTCCCGGCCCGCCCCAGTCACGGCTCTTGTAGATACGACGCGGGTCGACGACACCGCACCCCTCTGTCGCGGCCCATCCCGGCCGCGACCTGGCTCTACTCCGCGTGGCATATTGGTGTCGCGCCTTTGCGGCGACCTGACAATCAAGCGTTGATGATCCGCTCATGGTCGGACCGACGATGGACATTGCTTCGCAGTCCGTCTCCACCATCCATAATAAACAAATGAGAGGGGAAGGGTCGGGCCATGTTCGTGTGGTCAGATCCATTCCTCGTCAAGATGGTATCATGCGGCCCAATGAAACTCAAGAATTGAAGAATGATGAACAGTATTAAAACTTGACGATAACAACCCCTACCTTGATTATGACATTTCATGTCGTCAAGCCGCAAAAACAGATAGAAGTTGACGTCAATAATTGCATCCGCCTTACTCTTCATATCAGAGCTTCAGCGTCGGAGACTCGTCAGAATACGACCTCCGTTGAAGGATTGTTCTTAGTCAAAGATCGTGGAAGTCCCGTCGTTGGAGAACCATTCTTCGTCGGAGTTTTAAAGTTCTCTCTAAATTTCTCCAGAGGTTTCCCACATGGTTTTCCAAAATATTTTCCAACAAATATTAAAAATAGGTTACCCCTATTAATAAAAATGCCATTCCATTTCAAATTCAAAACTCTTAATGGCATGTTAATTAGGGAGAAAGGGAGGTGAAATGTTGCTCAATTAAAGAGGAATTTAAAGAGAGTTAAAAATTAAAGAATGGGGTTTTAAAGGAGTATAGGGAATGTGAAAGGTTGGGGCTCGTGTGTTCCCCACCTCACATATATCCTCACATGGGTAGTTAGGTGCTTGTGGGTCCCACCCCAACTCCCCCATGTAGGATATAACCACCTTAGATATAAAATAAAATTGTTCCAAAATTTTGTTCACTTCTTATTTAATCCACAAATTTTAACTTCTCCTCCTGCACAAACACAACTGCAGTAAAGGTCACCTTATGATATTACTGGTGTTGCGAGTTCATCAGTTCCCTCAGATTTCAATTCTGAGCACCGGTTCAAAAGATAGAAAAACCCGCTTGTTCGTTCACTGAACGTACCCGAGCTAAACTTAGGAAATTGATTTCAGGCACCCCGGGGCTCAGAATCAAGTGCCGTCAGAAGCCACATACTCGTAAAATTCCAAGGTATTTAAGAAAATATTTTCCATGAAAATTATGTGTCTTTAAAATTTTCCACAGTGGAGATTCTATAACTATCTATATGGTAAAATGTGAAGACCCATGGTGGAGAAAGATGTTTTGGTCATGGAGGGAGCTATTGAAGTCAGTGTGACTGGTGAAACGGTTGGTGGGGGAACATTTGTGAACAGATTTGTAGAATTGGTTGATGCGATCATAATGGCGATGAATGGACTTGTGGCTATGACTAGTTTGATAATTTCAATGAATAGATCTATGAACATAGTGATCAGTGCGAGTGATTCAGAGAATAGATCTGTGGTTGGTGCAATGATGGCAGTCGGTGAGCACAGATCTATAGATCCACTACCGGTTTCAGGTGAGGTTGCATTTACGGTGGTTGTGACCGGTCTGCGTACTGCAGGGGATGAAAATATGTAAGACAATGCATGAACATGGATTGTGATTTGTGATCATAATTTTGTAGCTATGGCTGGTGTGACTTCAGTGATGCTAGTCGTCCTAGGTGTTGGGGTTCCCAAATATACTATAGTGTATGATCGACGACACAGTGAAAAACTACATAATTTGGCTATAACAGATAGAGAAACCAATATGCCTCGTCTATTTAATGAAGTTGTTAATGGAGATTTAAAGGCTAAAGGTATTAATTTCAATATAAGGAATTTTGGGCATGTCAAGGAAGTTATTATGTAGTGAACAATGAAGAAAGGATACACTTCTCATTTGAATACTAACAAAGAAGAAATTCCTGACAGGTTTAAAATCTGTGAATACTACATAATTTCTAGGATTTTTCTTCCCGATGGAGGGAAGACATGTAATGTTGATGACTTGATTTGGAAGTTGAATTTTTTATGTAGTTTTGTTTGATGGAGATGTATTCCCCTATGATAGGGTTTCATTCATATTGTTTTTTCATCAGATTCTCTAAGGCGGAGGGCATGGGGAATCAGTTCAATCAACTTGGAGCCAGGTATGATATGATTCCAAGAGTGGGATTTTTTTATTAATCCATTTTCCATAAAAAATACTCTAGAAAAATTCTAGATTAAAATTATTATCTTCCATTAGATTTTGTGGCATCCAAAAAATTTATTTGATATTGATTCTGAAATGGGAAATCCTTTTATAATGGATATGAAAACCGAGATTGACAAATTTTTTCACATTGCAAGGGTACTGGCGAAGGTTGATCTATTCTATTTCCTGATTCATAAAGTTTTTTTCCAGCACTAGATGATGATATTCCCTTTAAAGTGAAATATTAAATACATATTCTCTTTTAATCAAAGTTTCATGTTATTTTTCATGGTAAGGCGAAATATCCTTGGAATTTGGTTTCTCTTGTTGTTATCCAAAAGGGAACCATGAATCTTCCTATAGGAAGAAAGAAAGGAAACATATTTAAAATAATATTATACAAAAACTCACTCCTGAAAAAGTTAATCTGCATTTCAAAGATGGTTCATCACAATCGGTTAAGGATTTGACACCAGAGGCTTATGATCTAGTGAATATGGCACTGATGGTAGTGAATGGACCCAATGAGAGGTCCCAAGAAGATGAGGGAAGCCTTATGAAGTGGAAACAAAATTCGATTTTTGCGGTTAATATTTCAATGATCCAAGAATAAATTAATTAATTAATGGAATCACAAGGAACTCATGGATGATTGGATGATATCGAGAATGAATCCCAAAAAAGTCATCGTATTGTTATGTTTTATCTAAAGGGAAAAAATTCATTGAGGACGATTAAGGTTTTCAATCTATTCATCCCAGGAAATCTAGATGCAGGAAGGATTATTCCTACATGAAGAAAAATATGGTCACCTTGTCTCATAGTCATGCAGATTTTGATTTTGACTAGTATGGTGATTATGATGATTCATATGAGATTGAATATGATTATGGATCTATTTAGGGTATTATTTTCATGAGGACATGATGCTTTTATGACCCCATCTTTTTCCCTTTCTGTATTGTCTTTTCCATTTTTAAAAAATGGGCTCCGCCCGATCTTCTGACTATGACACCTCCGGTAATCAATGACCCATTAGGATTAACCTAGGTTATTCAATGAAAATTTCTATTTATATTCATCATGAAGGATCATTAATAGTGTATGAATTTCCCAAGAATATCCCCTGGTAGTTTCAACCCAGTTGTGTAGCAAGGTTTGTTGTCGCGGACAATTTTACGATCGAGTCAGGCCAGATGTACCATGTCATAGTTCTCACCCCCAGGTACAATTGTGCCAGAAAAAATTAATTTGTAGTATCCATAATTGTATTTATTTATAGGAATCCTCTTATAGTATCCTTTACCAAAAATCCAGGACATTTTCCTTTACTTGTCCTTAGAATTATCCTTAGAGACATCCCTATCCACATCCTTAGAAACATACCGAGGGATATCACTACTTTTTCTTCATCACAAGTTTCAATGGTTGATGAAACATTACATTTCATACCAACTCCAATATCCTAGTCTAAAAATACATGCATATTACATAATTTTTTATCAATATTCAGCATATTACAAAAATACATTCTAGATGACCATAATAGTTTCATGTAGACCGAAACAAAGAACCATGTATTCTATAATATAAAAAATCGTCAATGTTTCCCTATAAGATCTACCCCATTAGTATTTCTACTTAAAACCTTTCTCCATTACTTAGGGAATTGAAACATAAGAAAGGGGTGATATCAAATGTTCATTACGGGTAAAAAAAGACACATAAGTATACCATGAGTATAAGTGTGTTAAAAGATTATTATTACAATAGAAGATCATACCCTTCATATCAAAGATCATAATAAAGAGACATGGAATAATGATATTGGCAGTTCATAATACAAGAATCATAATGAAACAGATAACATAATCCTTGAATGTACAATATAGGAGTATTACATAGAATTTTTGGAATATACATAAGCACATAAATAGATTTCCAAAGTAGATAAGGAATCACTGCCAAAGCCAGCTTAATAATATAGGTTTTCTACCCATACCATCTTGATAGACATGTTTCACACCCATGGACATATTAGTAGTATATGTTTCCTTAACACACCATCCTGGTAGTCATGGTTCGCTAAAATGGCCATAATCGTAGCCAAGGATCACCCCCATTACCATCTTAGTCTATCTGATGAGATATAAATATTTACCCAATGCATTAGAGTAATACATAGGTATCACCTTTCTAATAATGAAATCATTCATATATATTCTTCAAGATAATGAAAAATCTTATAAAAAAATTAAATGGAATGGGTTTCATCAACATGTAATCATATCACAACATGTGGAAAAGATAAATGTTTCATGATACCTTCATCAAAAGAATTACCCCTCAAAATAAGAAAGATTCATAAAAAATATTATAGTAAAATAGAAACCATTTAGATAAAGAATATGAATACTCTTCTAGAACTATAATAAATCAGTTCATCATATATGGGGATTTATTTTGAAAGATCACTTTGCACACGAAATTTCCTTAAAAAACACTTTTTAAAACACAAAAAAATTTCAAAACCTATTTCATTTAATCTATGTTTAACAAATTTCAAGTAATTATGAAATATAATTTAAATATTTTAATAAGAAAAAATAAGTTATTAATTGTATTTTTTTTAAAACATTAAAACTTTTTAAAACAATTTACATTGAAAATAGACATGAAAACATATAATAAAAACATGGAATCATTTTGAAAAACATTTCCCTTGAATCATATAAAGGACTATTTAAAACCCATTTTAAATCATTTTTATTTGATGATATATTTGGAAACATATAAATTAAGTCTCTAAAAATAATCTAAAATATAAAACATTTCCCTAAAATAATTTTTCTTGAAAATAACCTTAAGATATATTTGAAAAACATTTCTTGATTGAAATAATCTTTAAACATTTCAATGCGTCCCATACCACTTTGAAGCATTTGAATCATTATAACATCGAGTAATAACATCACCCAAAGAATAAAATATCATTAAATAAGGATATAAATGCTATAAAATTTCAAAGTGTAGTATATACAACTCTTTAAATTACAAATATTAATAACAAAAAAGGAGTCTCAAAGAAAGAAACTTTAGACATAACTACCTTACGAATTAGGTATCATTGGAACAATAAAACCCCATTAAATAAGGGTCATAAAATGGATATATAAATACCAATAAATTAATGTATAAAAATCATATCATACATTCATGGGATGTATGTACACAACACAACTAAAATTAATGGTGAAACAATGCATGTATACCACAGAAATAAAATGTGAGATGAACTCCCTTACACTTTATAATCAGTCATATCATATGACTTGTGAGGTAAATAAAATTATATGGTTATTTATAGAAATTAACTATTTAGGATAAGAATCATAAAAGAAATTATTGGATTTTATATACACCACATATAAGAAACATGTGGTAAAATGGATTGCATCTCAGGAAAAATAAAATTGATACGAAAATCACTTATCATATGTCTTGAATATCTTCGTACTCGAAAATAACTCATGTATAAAAATTATATGTTTATTAAAATTATATAAATTACCATATTAAATTATATCATAACATATATGATTCTATTATGTTCTTTTATTAAACCCTTATTAATTCATCTATGTTAGTGTTACTTTTTGGGTGGCAACCGCTTTGTTTAATATACATGATTTGTCTTGTTATTGTTTATTTTATTACCTTGATATTGATTTAATTATTTAAATAATTTAAAACATGGTATATATATTGAATATACTCATTATATTTTTTTTATATGAATGTATAAAGATAAACGAAATACACCGTTCATGGAGATGGTAGGTCGTACGTACGCATCCATGCTATTTTTGTTTTTTTGTCATGTTGAAAGAAGAAAATAAAATGTATTTAGATACATATAATATCAATTAATAAGATTTTTTTATTTTATTTACATCATATATGTTTATAAAAACAATCCTCAATACATTCCATGTGATGTGTAAATGGATCACATAGCTTTGAAGAGGTTGTCGTCCAAGCATCCACAAAAGAATTTATCATATATCCACAATATGGATTGAATGGTGATATATTTAACATAAAATTACCAGAAGAATAAAGTTATTATAATTATAATATATAATTTAGAAAAATGGTATGTCATCATATTTACCACACGTGATATGTGGTAATGAAGGAACAAACAACTTCGTTTTTTAGGCTATAGTTCACCATACATAAGAACAACAAGTTAATTACCATTTAGAAGGATGTGTGTGTAGGTGTAGGGAGAAACAAAATATAACAAAATATAAGTATATTTAGGATACCAATGTTTTTATATAAACATTAAATAAAAATAAAATTTTGGGATTAAGGAATAAATAATATAAAAATGATATTTGATGAATGTTCCCTCTTCTTTTGGTATCCCCTTTAGATATAAAGAAAACGACTTATTTTTTAGGATTTATTCCCAATGAACACGTTCTAGTATTAATTGATGGATTTTGGGAGAAGAATTGTGATGTGTTTGTCAAATAAAAATTTCTTTAGTGCTGTTAAGAGTAGAGAAGGAGAGGTTCCCTTTTATATGAGAGGGGATGGTCACTCCTTGAAACTCATAAAATATCAAATTAATACAAATTTATTTAGATTTAAAATATCTCCAATGTGATTTATTTATAAGATAATATTATTATTCATCGATATAAAATCAAAGAATTATTTTTACATAGTTTATGGTTTTATTTTTAATCCAAAAATATATATTAACCCTAAATTAATCTATTTTAATTTTAATTGTTGTATATAAATTTTACAAATTAAATGGTTATTATTTATTACTTATATGCAGTAAATTCTACATAAATGGACACTTTGTGAAATTATATAGCTTATATTAATAATTTTTTGTTTTTTAAATATCTTTTTGGTTTTTAATTAATTTAATAAAACAATAATTTTATAAAATACCAATAGTGTTAATTTTTACATTTTTCAAAACATTTTCTTTAACTAAAATACGAACAATATGATAATTTTGATCCAAACCATTTAAGACACTGTCCACATGATATAGTCCTCTATAAAATTCATGGATCACTTTAATTACGTAAACTTATATTTCTTTTAATATTTCTAATATCATTTAATTGATTGTTTCATTAATTGAGTAATTAATGTACAATTACTCTGTAATTAATTTGGATGATTATTTCCTTAATAAAATAAAAAATAAATTTCTATGATGTAGATAAATAGTTTATTTTTTATAAAAATACATATAGTCAATCATGTCTTCTATTTAGCACCATAATAAAAATATTATACATATTAGGAATAAGATTGTTCATTTTGTAACTTTCATTGATTTTAATAAAATCCATTTATTTTATTAGGAAATGATTCCATTAAATTATTCAATTTATATCATTATGTGTTGTGGGTAAACATAACATTATCCAATATGGATTTATAATGTGTTAGGGAAAATTTATGTTCCTTATAAATTTATTTTTGACTTAAATTACCCGATTTTTCTTTACCAAGGCAACAAAATTTTCCAAATTTTCTATTCATATTGGATAAAAATTAACAGGGCCAATTTAATAAATTTTGAACATCTTATTACCAATATGGAATCCATTTTTCAATATTTAAAACACATACATTTCAGAAATTATTTTTAAAATTAATATTTTTGACAGAAGGAGAAAAATATATTTAAAAGTAAAAACATTCAAAATATTTATAAGTTTTTTCCATATTCATTTTTAAATTAATTAAAATGCCCCACAATAAATTAAATAATAAAATATGATATAATTAAACTTAAAAAAATTAAAAAATTATTAATATAAATAATTTTTTTGGAAAATTAGTTTCAATTAAAATGCAATATTTTTCAATATTCATCAAAACATGAAACTTATCAGAAAAAGACCAAAACATCAACCTAAGTAAATTATTATTTTCTTCCTTCAATATAAATTTTATTTTTAAAAAAATAATTACTAAACTGTATAAAACAACATTTAAAATATGTGTGGCATTAAATTATGGAAAACATCATTTTTTAGAAAAATAATCCTTTTTTCTCTAAAATTTTATTTTTTTCTCATTTATGGTATAGAAAAGAAATAATATTAATTGCAGTCATTATATTGAATATATGACATATTTTTTTTAAAAAAATCACTATTCGATTTAATAAAAATATTTTTCCAATATTAAATTTCTTTATATTTTTGTTTCTAAATAATTGGTATCCAATAAATAAAACATATATATTCATACGTTGTTTAATAAAATTCATAATAAAAAATTTAATGAAAAGGTTGTTATCTTATTTAAATAAAAATTAAAATTATCTTTCATATAAACTTACTTTTTCATGTAACACAATACATGTCTGTGTTGCGTGTCATGAAAGCATAACAGGGTGTTGGGTATAACATAATCTGATCATAGTGCTTTTATATAATATCAAAAAAAATCAATGATATGGGAAAATTATCAAAAATGATAAATTAATTTAAAAATATATATATATCACGAAATATCATATTGTTATAATGTTTTTGGGAGTTTCTTCCCATTGTTAAATAGTTCCGGGTAATTAAAATAACTCCATTATTCCACACATATAAAAGGGATCAGTCATCACCCAATAAATAAAACTCCTAAAATTTAAATACATCATGTAAAACTATGATTTTTTAGATCCCCTTGAATCACTTATTTCATTCATTATATTTTGTTCATAAAATATAATCATAAGTCATATATTATAAAGGGATCCTATAAAGAAATTTCAATGTGCTCAACACAAGTAATCTTTTTTCTGAACAATATTCCATCATATATTACCTTTAAAATTATAATTTTATCATCCATATATATTATCATCGGTATTTTTTATATAATTAATTTCATTTTTTATGATAATAATTAGTAAAAACATTTCCCCACTTCCCATAATAAAAAACATTACATGATTCATTTGTTTTTTTAGAATACAACCTCCATAATGAAACATGTTCATTTTCAACCACTTCCTATCATGGATGGTATAAAAATGATATTATGTATATAATTTTTTATTTATAACACATTTAGGAATCTTATTTGATAGTATATATTCTCCCTATCCCAGATTATTGAAATTGAAATCATCATCCATGTGTACCCACAAACTACCACAAATATGGAATGAGGCATTCTTTTTCATTAATGCATTTCATGGTTGGACCAAAGAAATTAAATTTATAAATAACATTTTTATGATATCATTATTTTTTTAGAATTTAAATTATTTCAACCTATTAATGATATTATCAACAAATTATCATCATTAATTCAATTGATTAAAACAAGTGTACTATGAGGAAAATATTATTATTCATATTATTTTATATTTTCATATCAAAAAGTTCTTCAACTACTTCCTTCCAATTCTGATTTATCACATTATTAAATAATAAATAATATCATTATGAATCTTTTATAGTGATATCATGACTAAAAAAACATAATCATCCATTAATCATCGTATGTTTTTGTTTTCTTTGGGTTGACCACATAAAGGATAAATTATGTGAATTTATTTCAATGGTGACTATAGGAACATAATTACTCATATAATATGATATGAATCAAAGAATAATGATTTTTTATTACAATATTTCAAAATTATAATTAAACAAATTAATCAATAAATAACCTTTTGTTCATTAAGAATCACTAAAACATGACCATCTCTAGTTTTAATTTCATTTTTTATAACAAAAATTACAAGGGAATGAAATTATACCTCTATAAATATCATGTAAAATATATTAAAATAAAATTAATGATATTATAATGATGATGATTATATCAATAATTAATAACATTACTATTTTTTGAAACTATTCCAAAATGATCTAGATTACTTATAACTGATATTGACAATATTATATAACTAACTAAAATTAATATAAATAATGATTATAAATAAGTTTAATAAATGAATGTTTATATGAGTAATGTTATGAATTCAGATATTAATATATTTATTTTTTGATATAAAATTTTTAATACATGTTCATAGAGAATTAGTAGTAGGGTAAGTATTTTCTTGTTCCAATTAAAATTCATTGATACAAAACACATTTTTTGAAAACATGTTTCCCTTATATGTTTTATTTACTACCGAATGGAAATATTTTAATCAAACCATTGTTTATTTCCTTGAAAAAACCACAATAAAGCATACCCAATTCTTCAAATGGATATTGATAATGTTATTACCTATATAGTAACGTTTTTGGTAACTCAACATTCATTCATTGAGTTAGGATCATTCTCTTTAAATTCTCTATTAAAATATGGCTACATTATACCACTGATAGTATTATTTTGTATTATCTCATTTTTTTATTTGGATTTACACTCCTACCTCATAAATATTTTCATATTTTTTTTTCTTATAGAGAATGTTTCCTATAAGGGATATTGATTTAAAAAATATAATTTCATTAACTTATAAATTTATATCCCCAAAATATTCATTTTATGAATATTTTATTAAACAATAATATTTTATAAATTGGTAATTTCTAATCCAATTTTGAGAAATTTGTTTTTTAATAAAAAAAGGTTTACTATGTGTGTTTTCAAAAAATGTGTTTTCAATGTATGAAACACGGTCGTTTATTTTAATTTTCTATAATTATATATGGATATAAACTTCTTGTAGAAAAGATTATTCCATTTTCAATGATCTATTAATAGAGATTATTTTTAAGATTAAACATTTTCATAGTCTTTAACTTTAACCTTTTGAATGTTTCTTTTAAAAGCAATATGTATGTTTTCATTTTATATATATGTTAAAAATATTTTCAAAAAGTTATGTTTCTAAATATACTTTCCTTTTCATATTAAAAAGGATTTACATGCACAAGATTTATGTTATATTATTTATTCATTGATATATTTATATATTCATAATATTGCTAATTGATCTTATAGTATCAAATAATTTCATTCTTGGTCACATCTTATCCTATACCATTCAAGGAATTAATTTTTAATTATGTTTTCATCTATCTCAACATCCTTTTTAGTTTCCATTATTTCTCTAGGGATATGTTCTTTTGAAACCAGAAACCTTTTTCCCTTATATGGATTATATTATTTTCATTTCTATACATTTTATAAAATATCACTATATTTGTCTAGGCTATACATCCATTATGTATAGGGATAATTATTCATCCAAACTAATTCCATTATAAATACCATGTTTTACATTCATTGGATCGAAGGATGTATATCATGATTTCATATGTTGATTTATTGGAGAAATTATAAACATAAACATATACCATTGGCATATAAAATAATATATTAATGTATGCTTATACAAGAAATAAGTTCATTTTTTTAATTTGCGATCTACTAAAAATGTGTATATATTTTCTTGTAATTTTTTATATATCCCTTTGGGAAGGTGAGTATATATTGTTCAATAATCCATATACCTTATCTATATTTATTATTGTAATTTAATCCCTTCTATAGAAATGTGGAAAAATATTGGCATTCTCTATGTTGTTCTTCCAATATAAATGAATACTGGAAAAGTTGATTTTCTATTACTTACTCATTGTCTCAAATGATGACTGTACGAGATGAAAATAATTTATGTTTGGGGAATGAAATTTTATTTCCCCTTGATGTATTAGTAGGTCTCATGAGAAAAAACATGTTTATGTTTTTAGTGTATGCCTACCTAATATAGTAACTTGTCTTTACCATAGACTTGATTGAATGAATGATTTCATGGTTTTGGCCTTGATGTTATTTTCTTGTTGTCTATAATTATACATTGCATCACCACATATTATTTTATTTTTATTTTTGCAATCTAATTTTTGTCATTGCTTTCCATGTAAATATTATTCTCAAAGATTAAGTTAAGTAAGGAATTATAATGATTACTTATTCCTGATACAATATTTATAACATATTCATTCCATGAATATATCTGGTGTATATTTTCCATTTAAAATAATTTTGATCACAACCATTCTTATATTTCCATTTCCCTAGGTTATGAAGAAATGTGTTACACATTATATAACTGGAACATTAGAATGTGTTGGTATATTTAAGAGATGATGACAAACTACTATGTATTTTGTAGTTTCTATTATGGTGTAAAAAAATTTCATTAGTTGAGAAGGAGATGATATTTATTAGCTTTTTATTTATCCAGACTATTTAAATAGATAAACCTAAATGGTCATGGACTTTTATGTTAAGTTATATTGTCTTTAATTCCTGTAAATTTCAGATAAATACGCTCGGGAATCAATACTTGGTATCAATTTCTTAGTGTAAAGTAAGTATTTATGGAATTAGATCCAAGAATGTGCGATATGATTACTACACATGTTTTTTTGATGATGTGTTTTTTGGATTATATCATGTTGTTCATGGATATATTTTTTCTAGGGGGTTGTTGATAGATCTTATCACATGGTCATCTTTGTATCATATTTGTAGTGATCATATTTTGAGATTTATTTCTTGATATATGAATAGTTTCTACTGGTTTGTGGAAATATATCATTACATTGATTTTTTTCATAAATGTGATTTTTTTTGTGTTATTTTTTTCCTGTGGATGTAATCCTTTTGGTGATCAGTTATTTAATAGTTTTTCATTCCTCTATTTCATATTTTTTGATGAATTATAAAGGGATGGGAGTCATGTGGTAAGTCTATGTTTCTAACTGGTCGTTTACCTTTTGAGTGTAAACAGGTTATGATTGGGGGCATCCAGTGATATAGTGTTGTGATCCCACTATTTTCAAGGATTTATTTTATTTTGGTGGTTCCTTTTTAAGGATATATCTAATTTATTCCCTACCCACACATGTACTTTCATAAGTTTCACGATGCCTTTCCATTATATTTATTCATACCAATGACAATTTTGGGGGGTGGAAGTTAACGGTTGGGGAGAATTTTGAAACCCCCATGTCCCTTTTGTTGGTTATCATATGTAATAGGGTAATATTTCGATTTTTTGTTTGATCTCAATCCCTTATGAGTGTTTTGGGAAGTTTTAGAGAGTTGCAAGCTAGGTCTCAATGTAAGCCCCGACCCCAGTTACCCAGAGTGGGTGCATTGTTATGTATCATTGGCATGATCACAAAAGATCAAGTCTCGAAAGATCGATCAGTTTCGTAGCCTTGGAAACACTAGATAGATTCATAAGTCTTACATTACATCATAAATTGAAAAACTAAAACAACATCTTTTCTTCATATCCCCTCATACTATCCCTGCAGGTCATTCATAAAATACTTCTTCAAATCCTGGGAAAAATTCAACATATAAAGGGGTGATCTCAGATGCTTATTAAGGATAAAATTATCACGAAAACATTCATAAATAAGCATATAATTTTAAGGCAACGTATAACTAAAACAAAAGCCTTTTAAACTTGAACTTCAGCATAATATGGAAAAGATAAAATGTAATAATTCCATTTAACATTTAACAAGGTTATTCTACTAATCGAATAGTCACATACAATATCAATAACCACTTAAATAATAAGTGAATTCATAATGCCAAACTTTAATTTCTGTGTCAAGGCCTCGTGCTAGGACCTAAGGGCTAATTGTAACAAGACCCCTAACCGAAGAGCCTCTGTAACCGACTCCAACTCGGAGAGCCACTATAACTGGACTCAAACCCGAAGTGCCTCTGTAACCGGACTCCAACCCAGAGATCCTCTATAACCGAACTCCAACCAGGAGGGTCTACTATAACCGGACCCGAACCCGGAGGGCTTACTTTTACCGGTCCCCAACAAAGAACATACTAGTCCAACACATTCATCTTTAGAAGAGGATGAAATATGACATAAACATTCATATTAAAACTAGCATACAAAATGTCAATATTTTAACCATAAGCCATGAATGGAATAAAAATAAATCATCCACCGTGAAACATATCACAGAACCATAAACACTATATGGATGTTTTGTATCATAATAAAACAACTTCAAATAAGCTAAAAATCCATCAAAGGATGTTGACATAGATGAAATCAAAACTGTTTGAGAGAAATATCTCCAATTTGAAATCATTTAAACATCACATAATTATTAAATAAATCCTTTATTTTGAAAATATTATTATAATCTTGTATGGGAAGCTTCAACGATTTTATAACAGAGGAAAATAGCCACACCCGCAGTATAACTTAAAAAAACTTTCTTGCCATAAAGTTGTCGAAAAGGATAAAAAGGTCTTTTTTGGAAAACGACAGTAATATTCATCTCAAAAAAGTATAAGGTCAAATAATGGTATAAATGATATTAAAACATTTCCAATTAAATAGTAAAAATGTTTTGAATGTCATTTTAAATAAACATGGATGTGGATGATAACGATGTCCCAATAGATAAGTACGTATAAACAACCTTAGATAATAAAGAGATTGTGAAATTAACCCTTACCTTGTACTTTTCCTTAGTCAATGATATGTTAACCTCCTCTATAGTAGTTAAAACATTGTTTTTAAATTATACAAGAACCATATACATATTTATGATATCATATATGACCTTTTAATATTGCTTGTTAATAATATTTTAGTATTATCGTCATTTCGGGTGTTACCTTACTCATTTTCTATTATATGTTTTGTTACATAATCCATTTTTTATAGGGATAGGTTGTATATTGTTAATATCCAGAATGATATTATGTTTTTAAAAATTATTTTTAACCATCAAACGAAAATTATTCTTGAATGGATACGATGGGGATTGAATCTCATCGCGTTCGTGGAGACGGCATTCTGTACGTACGCACGAGCGACAATATCATTCTTTTGTTATTAAAATTGTATATAATTGGATGGTATATCATATATACAGAATCATTATCATGTTATGTTTATTATTTACATAAGTTATAATCTTTATTATACCCATCCAAATAATAATGTATTGAATAACAATTACACCACGACGTGGAGACGGTAAGCCGTACGTATGCACGTATGGTGACATGTCATTAAAAGGATGTATAGAATACTGAATATGGTTGTACATATTTATAATAACATAATAGTATATATAAGATACTAGATTTATTATTTTAGAATGGATATAACAAAGAAAGATGAATTGGAAGAAGAAAGGAACTTGAAAGAGGGTGGTGAAAACATTACCTCTTCTTCGGGTTCTTCCTTTTTATTTGATCAAGAGAGCTCCATAGGTTGGCTTTCTGATCAAAATAAGTTCTCTAGGTTTAAGGGAATATAGTTGAAAGAGTATTTGGGCAGGTTTTGTCTGAGCCAAATGGCTCTGAAGGTGTCATTTAAAGAGGAGGGGGAGTTCCCTTTTATAAGAGGGGTGAGCGGCACCTTAGGAAAAGAGTGAAATATTCTGTTATAATAAACTAATTTTTAAGTTCTAATTGCGTAAAAGTGGATTCATTCAAGTATAAGGTGTTTATGGGTCGAAATATACCCAATAAATAGGTTTTAGATAGGTTTGGATCATTATATTAACCTTATCTCTTAGATTTAATTCTTAGTTAAATAGCTTGAAATTTACCATGTCTCTTTGTATTTTTATATTATATGTTCAATAAATATACTATAAAATTAAAAGATAACCCCAAGTGTCTAATTAATGATACTCCTATCATTATATAATTCTATTTGATGATCCTTATATTTTTAGGAATAGAATATCAATTATTATTATAATATTTGTTTTAAAAACTCTTTTATGTCAATTTTGACACTTTTTTGTATTTTGTTTTCATAAGTCATAAAAGCATGATTTCTTCAATCTAAATTCATTAAATCAATCCTAACATGTCATATTAACCTCTTAGAATCTTTTATGGGTTCAAAACATTCAAATTATATTTATTTTAACATTTATAATACCACTTATTTTATTCTTTCATTAATAAGGAAAATACTGCATCATCATTGTGTCATAAATATATTAAATTATTAAATGTATAAAAATTATAAATAAAATACCATCATTTAGGAAGTATTTATATATTTATAATTAATATTTATAGTCTAAAATATAACTTATGTAATACCATGTAAAAATTATATTACTAAAAGATATATGTTTATGTCATTTTTGCCTTTACTTTAAATTAATTAATATAAAGTGACATTATCACTCTCATGTGGATCCAAGTGGTCCCAAAATCGACCCAAGGATGCCCATGGTCGGACATGTATCATAAAATAGGGTTATAGCATGTGTTATGGTAATTTTATATTATTATAATATTTTTTTGTTACCCTTATTTACCTGATTTACCCTTCAACCACGGTAAATAAAATATTTACCAAAGTAATTATTCATAATGACTAAAAATAAAAGTGAACTATTTAAACAATTTGGAAATCCTGATTCCAAATATGGAATCCATTTTTCTAAATTCAAAACACCGAATTGGATGAAATTAATTTAAAATTATTTCACATTGTCAAAACAAAAAGTGTGTTTTTATGAAATAATAACTATCAAAAGATTGACACATGTTTATGTCCAGTTTAAATGTGAAATTATGTCCAATGGCCAAAATTTTATTAAATTATAAGAATATATTATAATTATTCTTTAAAACAACTCAATTTTATAATTTAGCACCATAAATTATTTAGATTAAAAAATTTGTTTTTAATTAATGTTTAGTATTTTTCACTATTCATCAAAAATTGGAAGTTCTCTAAAAAATACCAAAATTTAACCCTAAGATAATTATGATATTTTGAATCCAAAAATAAAATCAAATTTGAATAATAAAATTTATAAAATTTCAAAAAGTGGGTATTACTATTCATAACGGCTACTTTGATTGGTCGCGGTGTTTTTGAATCTCGAAGTTGCGTACAATGGAATCTATTGCATTATTGAAAGGGAAACCTAACATGGAAGATTGGGGTGTTTCATTCTCCCCTCCTTAAAATAATTTTTTCCTCTCAATTTTAATTTTTTTTTCAAAAATAAAAGGTTGAAAATAGAAAATACCTTTGTGGAAAACCCACATCGGAAATAGGGTTAATAAAATTTAGTTTTAATAATAGGGAATGGGAAATGAAAATGTCAACACTAAATTAGAGTGTCGAATAGGACAACATTGGTGGAAATTATTTACACGTAATTAGAGGGAAAACATAAATATTTATAGGGATTGATTTTGGTCATCAATCTCAAACATGTGTAAAATTGAAGGCCTTGAAGCCATCAATCTATGATGATTTAAAATATCATCAGTTCAAAACAACATAAGGTATTAGGATAACACATTTTTGGTCTTAGGTTCCCTTCCCAAATGTGAAATGATTAATTTTCTTCATATAATTAGAGAAAAAATATACTTGACAAGTAGAGTTACATCCTTTAACAAATTTCTACTATAAACTCATCTTTCACTCTAAAAGATAATAGAACATAAAAATATTCTACTTATCCTATGTGTATAGGGTTCTGAAAAAAAATTATAATTAATCTATCATAACTTTAAAGAAACTACATTATACAATCCAGGGGATTCACGTAGTTCAGTGGTAGGTGATAAATCCCAATCGCACTATGGTTTTGGGTTCGATTCCCACAGCTTTGTCTGACGTGATGGGTTGTCACGCGGTTTTTGTGTTGTCCTTTTTATAAATATCCAAAAATAACATTAACAATAGTATTCAATTTCAAATATAATACATTCCAACATTTAGAATTATCCAAAATAATTCAGTCCAAACTCTCTGTCCAAAGTTTAAATGGAAGGTAAACATAATGTAAATCCTTTTTTCTATGTAATCACATGTCAATACCTTTATCATGTATTCTTTTAAAACACGAAAACACCCTGAATTACCATAAAACATTATTGATTACATTCATTATCCCTTATTAATTATAGAATACTAGATATATTCCTTATATCCAAAAACATTGAATACTCCAACAATGATAAAATAAACAAACCATTAATCAGTTCCAAGGTAGTCAGGAATATCCAATATAATTTATCCAAATCAAACATGTATTATTCCAAAATAACTACCTCAGTATCAGAACCTTAATAAGGATTACCCTTCCTTAATCAATGTATTTTCAAGAAAAACTTTTAACTTTCTATTGAGTCACTTTTCATAGTACCATATAATCTCAAATCCTCAATGAAATAGTACTACAGTACAATCCTTTTTTATTTCCATAAGTCATGTAACTGGTACATCATCTATACAACACTGAAATGACATAATTCTTTAATAACAAAATAATAACACTAATCATTCCTATTCATCTGTGGTAGTATCATAACATGATTATAATCCAATAGCATCATTCTCAGTATACTCTGATGACTGGGACATTGATTTATGTAGTGTCCCAACTCCTTACAGATGAAACATTGTACATTTGAAACCTTTTTCTTACCCTTGCAATCAGGTACTTGGTGTCCTTTTTCTCCACACTTATAAAAAACTCCAATTCCCTTAATGCATTTTTCAAGGTGATTCTCTCCACAGTTATCACATATTGGAAAATCCTTCATTACCTTCTTCCCTTTATCTTTCCTTCTCTCTACCATCCTTTTCTTCTCTGGATTCCCATCAAATACATATGAATCCGATAATTATTTACATATCTTATCAACACACGATAATATTTCTTCATATGATGATAATACATGGGAGACTATTTCACTTCTAAATTATGTCTTAAGACCATGAAATCAGCAATCCTTTTTACTCTTTGGATCATGAGTATTACTAGAGTTCTCATTCCTTCCACTAGGAACCATTTATAAACAATTGCATAAACTAGATTAGTTTATGAATCTAAACACATAATTCCATACTTTTAAAACACTCAACATAAATTGAAGAGTTTATGGATATAATCCATAATCATAAAAATGTTTTCCTTGAGTAAGTATGTATACTCCTAGACCCTTCATAATGGTTTGTAATGAAAATTAGAATTATCCTAAGCATATACCTCGGGAGTTTCGTAACTAAGAATACAGCAAGACCCGTTGTCATGCAGTAGTTCCAGTTCGAGTCTAGCTCGGAGCGGTGTTTTCGGGTTTTACCGCTAGATACATCTGGTCTAGAGCCGCCTCTACCTGCTCTTATCCAAACAGGGATGTATTTCTTGGAATACTCACAAAATATTTACAATACCAAAATTCTAGGAAGTTCCTATATACTAATCCTCAAAGTCTATCTTAGGGCTATGTGTTCTAATCAGAGTTTATCTAAATCTAGCTTTCAAGGTTTATTACTAAACTTCCTCTGATAAAAACTATAACACCCTGTAACACCCCAGTTAAATAAAGAATATGACATTTTCAAATTTATCCATATTTTTGAATAAAATATTAATATTACTTTAAAGGGGACGCTATGCACGATGGCGTACCCAATACGCAACAACAAGTTTCTTGGGAATCTTACGTTGCACTCTAATAATAAAATAATATTATTTTAAATTTTAGTTAACGCCTAGCCATTTTAATGGTGTGAATAAACAGAACTAACTAAAAAATGATTATATATGTTTGTCAAATATTTTTACTTTTTATAATAAATGTTAGAGGATTAAAAATGCGAATGAATCCAATTTCAAGCGTAAACATTCTAATATTCTTTAAAAGTTCGATTAACCGCCTTTTGATGACGAACCTATTCTAAATCAACTTTTTGAAAATTTTATGTGTTATATTTGAAAAAATAAAATTCTTCTTTAGAATCGGGACATCAAAATTTACTTTGTGTAAATTTTTGGTATTTTTCCGATAAAGGTCATTTTTTAATGAATAGTGAAAAATGTTGTATTTTAATTCAAAACCTCTTTTTAATATAATTTATTTATATGAATATATTATCTTTTTAATTGGTTTTAAAGTGAAATTAGAAAATATATTTACCATTTAATCCAATAGCGGTCGTTGGAATTAATTTCATCTTGAAATTGGACTTAAACTAGTGTTAATCTTTTGATACTTATAGTTTCATAAAAACACGCTATTTCCTCTAACAGTGGGAATTAATTATTAAATTAATTAATGTAACTTTACTGTTTTTAATTTTTTAAAATAGTCATCATTTTTGAATTCGTAATATCAAATATATCTTAGGGTGAATTTTTGGTATTTTTCTGAAAAACATCAATTTTTGATGAATAGTGAAACCACTAAGTGGTAGTTTAAAAACAGATTTTTCATTTAAATGAAACTTTACCAATTATGTGATTTGAATTTCAAAAATCCGACATACATGGCTGTCATTAGGATGTAAAATGTGCTTCAATGGGATTAAAATAATTTTTTGGTGAATACTAACTTTTAGGTTTTTAATCGCGATTAGAGTTAATTAGTGTAGTTTAAGGTAAAAATAATGTTTTAATAATATTAAATGACCTAGAAAAATTTTCTACCCTCATTTGATGAGTCATGGCCTGCCAAGATAATCCATGGGTCAACTTGGGGACCCCATGGAGCCACTTTGGTTTGAAAATGACATAAATACCTTTTTATTTAAAGTTAAAATTAAAATGTCACAAACATGAGTTGTTTTACTAAAAAAAATTTAAATGGGGTTATACAAGTCATATTTTTTACTATAAATATTCATTAGAAAGATAAAACGATTTTGTACATCATGATATTTTTTTATAATTTTTAGACATTAAATAAATTAAATTATTTATGACATCATGATGATGCAGCGATTACCTCGTTAATAAATAATTTAAATAAAATGAAAAGATAGTGTTAAAACTACAACTTAGACTTGTCAAATACCTATTTTATGAGTATATTTAAAACCCTTACCACCTTATACTAGAAATACAACAACGTGGGACCTTTAAAATCCGAAACACATTTGAAAATAACGTAACATTTTGTAACTTTCCACGAGTGCCCCTCCTCTCCTCTTATAAAAGGCCCCCACCTCTACCACCTTACCCACACCTCTCATGCCTTTGGCTCGGCCAAACCCTTCTCATTTTGTCTCTCCGCATCCCTTTCGTACTCCTAGAAGCCTCACTTTGGGCAGAAGTCTTCCCAAGGAAGCCTTTGAGTTCAAATCAAAGAGAGATACCCGATTTTAAGTTAATGTCTTCACTTGTGTTCTTTTGATTAATTTTTCTTCTCCAACCCCATAAACTCTTTTTATTCATTTATTTTGTAACAACTACAGTATCTTAAATATACTAGGATGTTGTTATAATAAGGATTCGAGCTACACTTACACACAACTACATCTAATGGTTAAAGAACATACTGTTTCTGTGGATGGTGAATTTCTGCCTCACGAAACTATGATTGTTCAATATTCTTTTAACACCCTCAAAGGTGGCCATTAAGATGTCACTATATTTATATATGATATATTATATGTTTATGTTTTACTTAATCTTCTGTATTTTCCATTTATGGCATACCTTTATGGTTTCCATTATGGTTAAACGTGATATCTTCATTTTAGGAAGTGCGGACTACCGCCCCCTCAAAGTGATTTGATTCATTAATGCCATATGTGGGACATATAAAGGAAGGAATTAATGGTATAACATATGATATCGTACTTTAATTATAATATACCTTTATATAATTATTATTTAATTCCATTTAATACAAAAAAATGAAAGTAGCGTTCATGCATACGTACGGCTTACCGTCTCCATGAACGGTACATTTCATTTCTTATCTCCAAATGTTATGTACTATTATAAGTACATACATATAATGGATATATATGTAAGATATTACATATAAATTATGGATATAATTCTGAAATTATAATATATACGTCTCTCATTTTTTTTAATTCCTTTAATATGACAAAAAATGAAAGTAGCGTTCATGCGTACGTACGACCTACCGTCTCCATGAACGGTGCTTTTAATTTTTTATCTCCAAATGATATGGAAGAGTATAAAATAAAAATACACTATATATATATGATATTTAAAACATCAATACTATTCTGGATATGATTTACCCATAACTACATGGAAAATTCTTTTCCAACAAGTTCGATTTTTACTCATGTACCGAACATCGACAAAAACATTTGATATGAACTCACTTTATTAACCAATTATTATAACATTATAATATTTGATATTAACTGAATAATAATCTTTAAATTAGATCCTTGCAAAATTATAAATTGACCAAATTTTATTATCCAGGAGATTAAAGAACTATCGAGTCATGTCGGACACGAGATAAGGGATCTTACTCCTCCCTTTCTTTTTAAGTACTCTCCTTTATGTCACTTCTTTTAAGCACATTTTTGTTATGTTGGGTGTATTTATATTTGTCACACATAATTTTGAGATTTATTTATCCTTAATTTTAGGATACCTTTTTTATAAGGGATTTCATCACATTTTACATTTCTGTTGAGACTTCATTGTTGTTATGCACCAATTCACTCTTATATGGTATATATACTGTCCTTTTGAATATTATATCATGAATCCATTTATTCTCATGATATTTTAAAGTTCTGACTAAATGTTACTTCTCAATTATTGTATTCAAGTGTCTCTAATTTTGGTAAAAAACCATTTAACCAAAATATCGCTTTAAATGTTTTAATGATTTGTTCTTATTAATATCCATGTTTTCAAAATGGTTTTAAGGATTTATTTATATGGATATTAATGGTTTAAAATTTTAAAATCTTCAAGGTGGTATGTGACACTTTGATTCAAAAATCTCTTTATTAAATGTTTTAAATGGTTTTGAAAATGTTTTTTTAATGGATTCATTAATTCAATATCCTAAAATGTTATATTGTGATTGAAATGTAGAAATGTTATGTTTCCTTTATGCATGTTTTATGTGATACGTTTATGTTATGGTTCTTGGGAATTTTTATGAAAACGGGTGGTTCCGTGATAAATTAAGTGTGGGTGAGCCCAATATAGATCTCTTATTCATTTGGTAATGCGAAGGGGTTAAACATAAAGGTTTCTCCGAAGAGATTTAGGGAATATACTGTGATGGGTATTCCAAACGTAACCAAGAGGGTTACTCCCTACGTAAGAATGTTATGAATGCCTAAAGTTTCCTTTATGCCTTATGATTTCTATGTTTTATTCATGATTTGACGAGGTATGTTAAAGTGCTTATGTTTTATGTGTAAAGTATGATTTCATTGATTCTTATGTATACTTGTACTCATGTTTCCTTTCCATATTTTTATATCCCTTACTGAGCTTTTTATGCTCATCCCAAGGTTTTGAAATGTTTTGCATAGGACATAAATATGAATACGGTCAAGGATGGGATCAAGGAAAGACAAGCTATCTAAAACATGGAACTAGACATGTTTTTTAAGAGTTTTTTTATGGAAACATAGTAGAAGTGTCTACTTTTTAATCTTTTGAGATGTAATAGTTATGTTCTAATTCTCTAAAACTCTAAACTTGAAAAGATCCTCAATGTGAATTATTCATTTAATTAAATATTACGTAAGGTTTAAGGCTGGGGCCTTATAGTTGGTATCAGAGGTCGGTTTAGATAACTTTAAAGGTTAGTGTATTCTCTAAGAATAAGTGACATTACCAAAATGGCTAGGATTTCAAAAAGAGTCCTAGTTTTAAATAAAGTGAATGAGTAAGTATATCTTAGTGTTTATCTTCCTCATTAGTACATGATGGTTTTTTTGATATACTCACAATTACATTTCTGTTTTTATTAAATGGATGGATCTAGCAGGCACCAAAGTGACAATGGGTTTGAAGGAAACTAGGGTGGTTCTCTGATTAAGAGACTGGATGAAATGGGGGATTCAATGAGGAATCTCATGGTTGTTCTAAACCAACTATCAAGGAGTCATGATCAACCACTTGAACCTTGGTATGTTATGTAATGCATCATGTACGAGATGACCAATCGATGTGGAAGTTCAGGTAATAATTATAAAGGTAACCATTTGGGTTTATATGATCCTTACTTTTTAGGAAATTATGGGTTACTCTATGATATGAAGGAAAGTAAAAGGCATGACAAAAATTGAGGTTAAATTATGTTATGGTTATTTTTTATGATTTTATCTCTTTTTGGGGAATGATTTTAGAATTATATAGTTTGGAAAAAGGACAACACACAAACCGTGTGACAACCTATTGCGTCAGAGAAAGCTGCAGGAATCGAACCCACAACCAAAGTGCGACTGGTATTTATTTCCTACCACCATAATACATGAAGTCCCTGGTTAGTATGACTTATTCTTTTTAGTTAGATGATTTTATGAATTAAGAGTAAGTTGATTTTGGGTTATCTATGGGAATTATTAACCTATCATAGAGGATATGTGATTAGGTTAATTACTTTTCAATATAAGACTTTAAGATCGACTGATGTTATTTAGAGATAAATGTTAATTTGTACCTTGGAAGACTATGTGATTAACTCCTTAAAATATTTGGGTTTCAATCTTAGTTTGGTTTACTTTGAAGAATTTTATGGACAAATTGTTTATTGAATGGTCTTCGTTGAACTTTGGGTTTTGTTTGACAAATTTTGGAGATTAAGAATCGATTTTCTTTTTTATAAAGGATTATCAATTTGTGGATTATCTGATCTTGTACTAACCATTTTGGTTTTGGTTTTGGTTAAAGTTTAAAGACATGGGAAATATATAGTTCTATTTTGTGAATTAGGTGATTCTATAGAATTTGATTATAGCTCTCTTAATATTATCAAGTCATCCAAAATACCCGTCTTTTGGAGAAAATATGAGTTTGTCTAAGAAATCTAGTAGGAGATGAGAGTCTACCCGACAAGTAAGTATGTTTCCTTAAGATCAAAAATAAATTTTTCAATGAAAAGTAACTTAAAACAAAAATGTTTTCTATTAACTTTTCCTACTGGGGAATCGAATACCGTTTAACCCACCACAAGTTTGTGATTTTATTATGGATAACTTTCTCCTAGACATGTTTACTATCACTCTCCATCATAACATGACCCTTTGTTTTCTTCCTCCATGTCCATATTTTCATACTTGGAATCCTAGTATGGGTTATCTCGGATGACCTTTGTACTTCTCTTTCTTTATTTTAAAGTGATGGTTTTACTGACTCTTGTTCCGATGTGGTATTTTCAATGAAGTTTCCAAGCCCAATTTTAAAATTGGGAGGACGCAATTCCCAAAAGGGGGGAAGGATGTAACACCCAAGGTAAATAAAGAATATGACATTTTCACATTTATCCATACTTGTGAATAAAATATTAATATTTCTTTAAAGGGGACGCTATTCTCGATGGTGTACACAATACGCAACAACGAGTTTCTTGGGAATCTTATGTTCCAATCTAATAATAAAATAATATTATTTTAAATTGTAGTTAACACCTAGCCGTTGTAATGGAGGGAATGAACATAACTAACTACAAAATGATTATATATGTTTGTCAAATATTTTTACTTTTACAATAAATGTTAGTGGATTAAAAATGTGAATTAATCCAATTTTAAGCGTAAGCCTTCTAATATTCTTCAAAAGGTCGATTAACCGACTTTTGATGAAGAACCTCTTTTAAATACACTTTTTGAAAATTTTATGTGTTATATTTGACAAAATGAAGTTCTTATTTAGAATCAGAACATCAAAATTTACTTTGTGTAAATTTTTGGTATTTTTCCGATAATGTTGATTTTTTAATGAATAGTGAAAAATGTTGTATTTTAATTCAAAACCACTTTTTAATCTAATTTATTTATATGATAAGATTTTCTTTTGAATTGGTTTTAAATTAAAATTAGAATATATTTTTACCACTTAATCCAATAGTTGTCGTTGGAATTAATTTCATCTTGAAATTGGACTTAAACTAGTGTCAATATTTTGATACTTATTGTTTCATAAAAACACGCTATTTGCTCTGACAACGAGAATTAATTATTAAATTAATTAATGTAACTTATATGTTTTGAATTTTTTAAAATAGACATCATTTTCGAAATTGGAATATCATATATAGCTTACGGTGAATTTTTGGTATTTTTCTGAAAAACTTCAATTTTTGATGAATAGTGAAACCACTAAGTGGTAGTTTAAAAACTGATTTTTTGTTTAAATAAAACTTTACCACTTCTGTTATTTGAATTTCAAAAATCCTACATACATGGTTGTCATTAGGGTGTAAAATTTGGTTCAATGGGATTAAAATAATTTTTTGGTGAATAGTAACTTTTAAGTTTGTAATCGCGATTAGAGGTAATTAGTGTAGTTTAAGGTAAAAATAATGTTTTAATAATATGAAATGACATAGAAACATGTCCTACCCTCATTGGATGAGTCATGGCCGACCATGAAAATCCATGGGTCAACTTGGGGACCCCATGGAGCCACTTTGGTTGGAAAATGACATAAATACCTTTTTATTTAAAGTTAAAATTAAAATGTCACAAACATGTGTTGTTTTACTAAAACAATTTTAAAATGGGGTTATACACGTCATATTTTTTACTATAAATATTAACTAGAAATATAAAAATATTTCCTACATCATGATATTTTTTTATAATTTTTAGACATTAAATAAATTAAATTATTTATGACATCATGTTGATGCAGCGATTACCTCATTAATAAAGATTTTAAATAAAATGAAAAGATAATGTTAAAACTATAACATAAACTTGTAAAATACCTATTGTATGAGTATATATAGAACCCTTACCACCTTATCCTCGAAATACATCAATGTGGGACCTTTAAAATCCGAAACTCATTTGAAAATAAAGTAACGTTTTGTAACTTTCCATGAGTGCCCCTCCTCTCCTCTTATAAAAGGCCCCCACCTATACCACCTTAACCACACCTCTCAAGCCTTTGTCTCGGCCAACCCCTGTTCATTTTGTCTCTCCACATCCCTCTCTTACTCCTAGAAGCCTCACTTTGGGCAGAAGTCTTCCCAAGTAAGCCTTTGAGCTCAAATCAAATAGAGATACCAGATTTTAAGGTAATGTCTTCACTTGTGTTCTTATGTTTAATTTTGATTCTCAAACCCCCTAAACTCTTTTTATTCATTTCTTTTGTAACAAATCCAGTATCTTAAATATACTATGATGTTTTTATAAGAAGGATTCGAGCTACACTTACACACAACTACATCTAATGGTTAAAGAACATACTGTTTCTGTGGATGGTGAATTTCTGCCTCACGAAACCATGATTGTTCAATATGCTTTTAACACCCTCAAAGGTGGCCATTAATATGTCGAAATATTTATATGTGATATATTATATGTTTATGTTTTACTTAAGCTTATTTATTTTTCATTTATGGAAGACCTTTACAGTTTCCATTATGGTTAAACGCGATATCTTCATTTTAGGAAGTGCGGACTACCGCCCCGTCAAAGTGATTTGATTCGTTAATGCCATATGTGGGACGTATAAAGGATGGAATTAATGGTATAACATATTATATCCTACTGGAATTATAATATACCTTTATATCATTATTATTTAATTCCATTGAATACAAAAAAAATGAAAGTAGCGTTCATGCGTACGTAGGGCTTACCGTCTCCATGAACGGTACATTTCATTTCTTATCTCCAAATGTTGTGTACTATTATAAGTACATATATATAATGAATATATCTGTAATATATTACATCTAAATTATGGATATCATTCTGTAATTATAATATATATATCTCTCATTTTGTTTTAATTCCATTAATATGACAAAAAATGAAAGTAGCGTTCATGCGTACTTACGGCATACCGTCTCGAGGAACGGTGCTTTTAATTTTTTATCTCAAAATGATATGGAATAGTATAAAATGAATATATACTGGATATATATGATATTTAAAACATCAATACTATTTTGGATATGATGTACCTATAACTACATGGAAAACTCTTTTCCAACAAGTTCGATTTTTACTCATGTACCGAACATCGACAAAAACGTCTGATATGAACTAACTTTATTAACCAATTATTATAACATTATAATATTTGTTATTAACTGAATAATAATCTTTAAAGCAGGTCCTTAAGAAATTATAAATTGACCAAATGTTATTATTCAGCAGATTAAAGAACGATCGAGTCATGTCGGACACGAGGTAAGGGATCTTACCCCTCCCTTTCTTTTTAAGTACTCTCCTTTATGTCACTTCTTTTAAGAACCTCTTTGTTATGTTGGGTGTATTTATATTTTTCACACATAATTTTTAGATTTATTTATCCTTAATTTAAGGATACCTTCATTACAAGGGATTTCATCACATTTTACATTTCTATTGAGACTTCATTGTTGTTATGCACCAATTAACTCTTATATGGTGTATATACTGTCCTTTTGAGTATTATATCATGAATCCATTTATTCTCATGATATTATAAAGTTCTGACTAAATGTTATTCCTTAATTATTTAATCAAGTGTCTCTAATTTTGACAAAAACCGTGTAACCAAAATATCGCTTTAAATTTTTTAATGATTTGTTCTTATTAATATCCATGTTTTCAAAATGGTTGTAAGGATTTATTTATATGGATATTAATGGTTTAAAATTTTAAAATCTTCAAGGTGGTATGGGACACTTTGATTCAAAAATCTCTTTATTAAATGTTTTAAATGGTTTTGAAAATGGTTTTTTAATGGATTCATTATTTCTATATCCTAAAATGTTATATTGTGATTGAAATGTGCAAAGGTTATGTTTCCTTTATGCATGTTTTATGTGATACGTTTATGTTATGGTTCTTGGGAATTGTTATGAAAACGGGTGGTTCCGTGATAAACTAATGGTGGGTGAGCCCGATATAGCTCTCCAATGCATTGGGTAACACGAAGGGGTTAAAAGTTAAGGTTTCTCCAAAGAGATTTAGGGAATATACTGTGATGGGTATTCCAAACGTAACCAAGAGGGTTACTCCCTATGTAAGAATGTTATGAATGCCTCAAGTTACCTTTATGCCTTATTATTTCTATGTTTTATTCATGATTTGATGAGGTATGTTAAAGTTCTTATGTTTTATGAGTAAAGTATGATTTCATTGATTCTTATGTATACATGTTCTCATGTTTTCTTTCCATATTTTTATTTCCCTTACTGAGATTTTTATGCTCATCCCATGTTTTTGAAATGTTTTACACATGACTTAAAGATGAATAGGGTCAAGGATGGGATCAAGGAAAGACATGCTATCTAAAACATGGAACTAGACATGTTTCTTTTAAGAGTTTTTTTATGTAAACTTAGTAGAAGTGTCTACTTTGTAATCTTTTGAGATGTAATAGTTATTTCCTAATTCTCTAAAACTCTAAACCTGAAAAGATCCTCAATGTGAATTATTCATTTAATTAAATATTAAGTAAGGTTTAAGGCTGGGGCCTTATACGCCCCAACCCCAGTTACCCAGAGTCGGTGCATTATTACGTATCATTGGCATGATCACAAAAGATCATGTCTCGAAAGATCGATCAGTTTAGTAGCCTTCGAAACAGTAGATATTTTCATAAGTCTTACATTACATCATAAATTGAAAAACTAAAACAACATATTTTCTTCATATCCCCTCATACTATCCCTACAGGTCATTCATAAAATACTTCATCACATCCTTGGAAAAATAAAACATAGAAAGGGGTGAGATCAGACGCTCAGTAAGGATAACAATATAGAGGAAACTTTCATAAATAAGCATAAAATTTTAAGGCAATGTATAACTAAAACAAAAATATTTTAAACATGAACTTCAGCATAATATGGAAAAGAGAAAATGAAATAATGCCTTTTACCTTCTCACGTGGATATTCTACTAATCTAATAATCACTTTCAATATCAATAACCACTTTTATAATAAGGGAATGCATAATTCCAAATATTAATTTCTATTTCAAGGCCTTGTGCCAAGACCTAAGGGATAACTGTAACCAGACCCCAACCCGAAGAGCCCCTGTAACCGGACTCCAACTCGAAGAGCCTCTATAACCCAACTCCAACCCAGAGAGCCTCTATAACCAGACTCCAACCTGGAGAGCCTCTGTAACTGGACTCCAACCCGGATGGTCTTCTATAACCGGACCCCATCCCAGAGGGATTACTTTTTCTGATCCCTAACCCATAACATACTATTCCAACACATTCATCTTAAGAAGATGTTGAAATATGACATAAACATTCATATTAAAACTAGCATACAAAATGTCAATACTTTAACCATAAGTCATGAATGGAAAAAAAATAACTCATCCACTGTCAAAAATATCACAAAACCTTAAATACTATATGGAAGTTTTGTATCATAAAAAATAAACATCAAATAAGCTAAAAATCCATCAAAGGATGTTGACATAGATGAAATCAAAACTATTTGAGAGAAATATCTCCTTTTTGAAATCCTTTAAACATCACAAAATTATTAAATAAATACTTTATTTTTAAAATATTCTTATAAGCTTGTAAGGGATGCTTCGACGACTTTATAACGGTGGAAAATAGCCACACCCACCGTATAACTTAGAAAACATTCTTACCTTAAATTTGTCGAAAAGGTCAAAAGGTAC
Source organism: Viscum album (assembly GCA_963277665.1). NCBI lineage: Eukaryota > Viridiplantae > Streptophyta > Magnoliopsida > Santalales > Viscaceae > Viscum > Viscum album. The sequence continues at coordinate 510,442,156 of OY728167.1, read as the reverse complement.
CTTGTTTGGAAAATGACGGAAAGATTCATTTCCAAAACGTATAAGGTCAAATAAGGGTATAAATGACATAAACCCATTGTCTATTAAAGAGTAAAAATGTTTTGAAAGAAATTTTAAAAAACATGTATGTGGATGATAAAGATGTCCCAATAGATAATTACGTATAATCAACCTCGGATAATAAATAGAATGTGAAATTAACCCTTACCTTGTACATTTGTTTAGTAAATGGTATGTTAACCACCATTATATTAGTTAAAAAATTGTTATTAAATTATACAAGATCCATATACATAATTATGATATCATATATGATCTTTTAATATTGCTTGTTAATAATATTTTAGTATTATCGTCATTTCGTGTGTTAACTTACTCGTTTTCAGTTATATGTTTTGTTACATAAGCCATTTTTGTTATGGATAGGTTGTATCTTATTCATATACAGAATGATTTTATGTCTTTAAGCATTATTTTTAACCATCAGATGAAAATTATTCTCGAATGGATATGATGGGGAATGAATCTCATCGCGTTCATGAAGAAGGTATTCCATACGTACGCACGAGTGACAATATCATTCTTTTGATATTAAAATATTATATAATTGGATGTTATATCATATATAAATAATCATTATCATGTTATATTTATTATTTACATAAGTTATACTCATTATTATACCAATCCAAAAAATAATATATTGAATAACAATTACACCACGACGTGGAGATGGTAGGCCGTACATATGCACATATGGTGACATGTCATTCAAAGGATGGATTGAATACTGAATATGGTTGTACAATATTTATAATAACATCACAGTATATAAAAGGTATTGGATTTAATATTTTATAATGTAAATAACAAATAAAGAAGAAGTGGAAGAAGAAATGAACTTGAAAGATAACGCGGAAAACATTACCTCTTCTTCGGGTTCTTCCTTTTTATTTGATCAAAAGGGATCCATAGGTTGGATTTATGATAAAAATAAGGCCTCTAGGTTTAAGGTAGGATATTTTAGATAGTATTTGGGAAGGTTTGGTCTGATCCAAATGGCTTTTTAGGTGTGAAGTAAAGTGAAGGGGGGGTGTCCTTTTATAAAAGGAGTGAGGGGAACCTTAGGAAAAGAGTGAAATATTATTTTATAATATACTCATTTTCGGTTTCTAATGGCTCCAAAGTAGATTAATTCGAGTATAATGTGTGGATGGGTCTAAATATACTCAACCAATAGATTTTAGACAGGTTTGGGTCATTATATTAATCATATCTCTTAGATTTAACTCTTAGTTAATTAGTTTGACATTTACCATGTCTCTTTGTATTTTTATATTATATGGTTAATCAACATACTATAAACATTCAATATAATACCAAGTGGTTCATTAATGATACACCTATCATTATATATGTCTCTTGGCTGAACCATATATTTTTAAGAATAGAATATCAATTAATAATATAATATTTGTTTTAGAAACTCTTTTATGTCAATTTTGACAATATTTGTGTATTTTGTTTTTTAAAGACATAACGGTATGATTAATTCGAAATAAATTCATTTAATCGAACTTAACATGTCATATTATCCTATAAAAGTATTTTATGGCCTCAAAAATTTCAAATTATATTTAGTTTAACATTTATAAAACCATTTATTTTATTATTTCCATAATATGGAAAATACTACATCATCATTGTGTTATAAAGAAATTCAATTATTAAGTGTCTACAAATTATAAATAAAATACCATTATGTAGAAGAATTATTATATTTCTAATAAATATTTATTGTTATAAATATAACTTATATTACACCATGTAAAAATTACATTACTTAAAGATATATGTTTATGTCATTTTTGCCGTTACTTTAAATTAATTAATATAATGTGTCATTATCACCCTCATGTGGATCAATGTGGTCCCAAAATCGACCCAAGGATTCCCAGGATCAGTCATGTAACATCCAATAGGTTTAGGACATGTGTTATGGTAATTTTAAATTATTAAAATATTATTTTGTTTCCCTTATTTACCTGATTTACCCTTTAACCACAATAAATAAAATATCTACCGAAGTAATTATTCTTAATGTATAAAAATAAAAGTTAACTATTTACACAATTTGTAAATTTTGATTCCAAAAATGGAATCCATTTTTCTAAATTCAAAACATATAAGTGGCAGAAATTAATTTAAAATTAATACCCACTGTCAAAACAAAAAGCGTGTTTTTATGAAATAATAACTATCAAAAGATTGACACTTTTTTATGTCCAGTTTAAATGTGAAATTTTGTCCAATGACCAACATTGTATTAAATGGTTAGAAAATATTATAATTATACTTTAAAACCACTCAATAGTATAATTTAGCGCTACTAATAATTTTTATTAAAAAAGATGTTTTTAATTAAAGTTTAGTATTTTTCAATATTCATCAAAAATTGGAAGTTCTCAGAAAAATACAAAAATCTCACCCTAAGCTAATTTTGATATTCCAAATCAAAATATGAAGTCCAATATAAATAATAAAATTTATAATATTTCAGAAAGTGGGTATTACAATTCATAACAGCTACTTTGATTGGTCGCGGTGTTTTAGAATCTCGAAGTTGCGTACAATGGAAGCTATTGAATTATTCAGAGGGAAACATACGGTGGATGCTTGGGGTGTTACACTCAAGCAAGACACACCATGAGTATTGGTGACCACATTATAGATATTGTTCAGGAATGTTATCTATTCCATGGTTCTATGCAGTATATAATGGTAGTTATGGCATGGGATTTTGGTTTCTACCAAAGGGAGGTGCACTGTGGTGAGATAAAAAGGATTCCATATAAAGGTTGGGGTATGGTAATTAAACCTATTATATTTTTAGGTCCTTAAACCATTGTTTAGAGATAGAAATTATAGGGAATCTATGAGGGTTTCTCCATAGTGTGTTACATGGGGCCATGTCATGCAATGTTTTTCCCCATTTTTTTAATTTTTTTAGTGTCTATTTTCACCAAAATGATTTTAATATGGCTTGTGAATTTTACCATCCCACTAATTTATTAAATTCATAAGGAAAATAGTGGGATATTTTCATCATCATCCAAGATTCTATAGTTTCTCATCATTTATTTCTTGAGGAAATTTGAGTTAAATCCCGCTTTATTCATTATTTATCTAGCCCTTTTCTACCTTCTTCCATTTCCAATTATCTTTATTTATCCTTCAAACCCAAATCAATATATAGAAATTATTTTGGGTTCGAGGTGGGTATAATCAAGGGAATATTTTTTGATAGCGTGTGTGTATGTCAATCTCATTCTTAGATGGGAATTCATTATTATGGGGGAATTAAATCTTTTTCATTCTTCAATTAAAGTTTTTTTGAATTCTATTTAATCAGAATTTTATTTTTTGTTTCATGTTTTCAAAATTTTATTTTATCAAATAACACAAATAGGTTTTAATTTTGGTGTATTTCTATGTATTTTACCCTCTAATTACACATGGTTAAATAGTGTTTTAATAGTTTTCTAATTTTCAAGGTTATTTATATGTTTTAGGTGACATTTAAAACGACTATAGGAATTTTTGTGTAACAAATTTATATATTATAGGAAATTAAAATTATTTTTGTCTTGAAATAGAATTTTTTTTATGTCTTATAAAAACATTGAATATTAATATGATATAGTATATTTTAAAATGATTTAAATGAAATGGTAATTTTTTTCATAATCGATTGAAAATGTGGTTTTAGATTGATTTTTTTGAAAACAATGAGGTGCCTAGATTTATAAATTTTTTAAAAATGAATGTGGTTTGGTTTATAAGTCAATTTATGGGAGTATTTTTATAAATAATACTAAATATAGTTTTAAATAATGATTTCATAATACTATAAAATGCCTTTATAGGCCAAGACAATTTTGATGGAATGAAATTTTTGACACCATTATGGAGGTTTTCATAAAAATATTGTGGACCATATTTTATCCCTTACATTTGGGTGTCCATATACATAAATATGTTTTAGTTTATTAAGGGGATGTTGTATATATTTTGTATTTGAAATGATAGGGAAATGCATCTACTTTATAGGATGTAATTAGAGGTGATATGGTGCATATATAATATGTTTCAAATCAATTTATCTAGTGATAATATGCCTTGAGTTTTTCTCAAATCCATTAACTTTTATGAAGGGATCCTAGGTATATACATAGAATATATGGATGAGTGTTTCCCTATTGTATAATTTTGGTTATCATAGAATTATTACCTGTTAGAGTAAGACAAATAATTTGAAGGATTTTTAACCTTGTGGAATTGTGAAAGATCATGGAACTATTATGATAATGTATTCTAACTATTATTTTGATAGTACAGCCACATTATAATTCATAAATGAACCTAGTGAGTTTCCCATGATTTTTAGATTCCTTAAAAGATTCCATCAGGGATCCCCTCTTATGACTTACTTTAACCCCAACCTCTTGACTTGATTATGTGGAACCATTACTCCATTTGATTTCAAATTCTATATGTACACAACTAGATATCTTGGTTCCCATTAAGGGTGTAATATTTCATGTTATCATTTTTTATTATATTTACAGTGAATTGAAAAATCATTTGGGAGTTATATTTTAAAAGAAAAGTCACAGAGTTTGGTTAAAATATAAGTTTTTCAGTAATGTTTTGGAATTGTAGAATACTAATTTATTTTTTTCATTAATTTAAAAATTGTTCTTACTTTTTTTTAATGTGTTTTCTTGATATTTTAATTTTAGATACTATATAAATATCGATATGTAATATTAATTTATTATCTTATTCTTAATTAGGAGAAACCCTTTTTTATACTTATACTTCTATATATTATTTATTGGCTATCATTTATATTAATTAAACACACTTTTGTAAAAACCAAATGGGAATGGTTTTTCTCACACCCTACATACACAAATCGGTATATGATGTTTTGATGTTTTATTTTATGTTCCTAGTATATCATACCATTCAATATAAATGTTTCAGTTGGACTAATGGTGGATGATAGTCATTCTATTGTGTGTTAATGGGTCAGACAAAATAGATTTTCAATAGTTAATGTTTTTTACATTTTTTTTATTCGTGAATTGTTTTTTACATCAAGGACCTTATTTTGGTCTTATTTGGTTTATGGGATGTTACTATGATTGTTTTGTATTTTTTATGAAGTGTTATATGATAAATTATTATTGATATAGCTACATTATACCCTATTTGGATGTTTAATTTTTATTGAATTTTTTATTTTTTTGCATGATATTTTTATTTAAAAATGGTTCATACATGATTGATAGGTAGAATCTATGATGTAGTTGTTAAAATTAAATTGTAAAAATCATTCCCAGGGGTTAAATTTTGATAACATGGATAATTTCTCCATCACATGGCAATATGAAATGAGCATGGATCCTTGTTTAGGTATAGGTTGGGTACATGTGTGGTGGAAGCCAAGCATAGTTTTTTACACAAATTCAACAAGTTCTCTGTCAGAATGTGTTTTAACCATGTTTTGTATGACCTTGATAAAATAGATGGCTCTTAAAAAAAGGGATGATGGTACCAGAGAATAGGTAGTCTATTCACTTTTCATTTATTATCTTAATTAAAAATTTTGGTCTTTTTGTTGGATAATAGAGTGAGTATTATAGGGATATCCTTGGTAAATCACACAGTAGATCCCCGCTATATTACTTTCGTTGTTGGTATATCATGGAATACTTTGACAACACATATTTTTTTTCTATATTTATTTTATATATTTACTCATTTTTATATATTTTAGGGATTTATTAGAGGTATTATGTAAATGAAAATTATTTTTTTGTTTATTAACGTGTATACTAGGTAAATATTGAATTATATTCACAATATAAAATTCTTACATTGGGTTATATTGGTCTGATATCATTAAGGGTATTGAAAAAAAATATAACATGGCCTTATATCAGATATTACACATATGTTTAAATCTCATAGTTGTAAAATAATATCCCTTGTGTGAATCAATTATCCCTCAGTATTTATTCCCACAATGGGTGATTGGGACGTGCACCTAAGGTTATGTGGTTGTTCGAATTGTGTCCACCATGTTTTCATGTTCAAGTCATTAAAAAATGGTTTTAGATAATCATAAGGTTACACGGGTGTGTTGTTGATAGTATTCAAGAGATATTATTACCATGTAATAGGATGGAATCTATATATTTTTGTATCCATCATAATTATATTGGATCCTGGAGCTATTGGGAGTTGTCTGAATTTCATTATGAACTTTTTTCGACTAATGTAATTTTTATGAGTTTTATTCATCTTGAGTATATTTTCATAAGTATAAAAAGATAGTATGAAATGAAATATCATGTTCCATACTATTTATGATTCAATGTTTTTTAATAACATGAATGTTTATTTTAATAGAAAGTAATATTATAAATTAATAGTTTCTTATTTATTAGAGACAAGTATCTTATTAAAAAAATTATGTTGTTCAATAACTTTGAAAACACTTTTTATGATATTTACTTTTATACCATTAATGTGTGATTTTTAACCCTTATATTTAATATTTTTTAGATATGATATTATTAATAAAGATAAATATTTATGGGAGATATTATGGATATAGGATTTTTAGTGTTCTATTTTTCATAAAGTTAAAATTATGATTTCTTGGATGGGAATATGATGTGATTTTGTTCCATAATATTGAACATGAAACAACATTATCTTGTAGTTAATTTTGTAAAGGGTGATAATGAACATGATAAACCCTGAAGGACTCACATTGACTGTCAGGTTCATGTGGGAAAAGCATAACTACTTTATGTTCTTTGATAGGAAACAATATGCGAAAACGTTTCACCTTCTAATGTTTTGTGGTATTACCAATTATGTCACCCTCCAACATTCCATGGAAAAATTTATACTCTAGAAGAATAAGAGTTGGTTGATCATATCCACTAATGTATTTAGAGTACTATGACACTAAATAAGAACTATTTTCAACTATAAAATTATATATTATAATGTGTTGAATGTTAATAGTGGTAAATAATGGTCTAGGGAAAATTTTGAAGGGCTTCACAACAATGGTTTTAAGGACCATTTTCGGAGAAATAATATATCTTAAAACACTTTTATCAATGAATTATTGAAAAATTATAGAGAATACATAGGGATGGATTTATGTGATGGAGTAGATATATCAATTAAAATACCAACTCCACATCAACCCATTTATGATCATGGATGAGGATTCAAAGGCCCAATAGGTTGATATGGGTTTACATAAACCATTAATGTCCTAGGAGGTGATGTTTGACATCTTAACCTTCTCTAAGGTGGTGAAGAATATAATAATATATAAAAATGACTCCCACATGTACATATGAGCTACTGGTTCTGGAAATAATTACAAGAATCACTAAGAAGTGGATTTTAATTGTGGATCTCAATAGGGAAGTAAGGGTTAAATTTATCTTCCACTAATTATGAAGGAGAAAAAATTCAATTCATTAACAATGTTCATCTAGGAAATGATTGGCCTAGAGGTCCTCTTGATCTGAAGATGTTCAAGTAGTGTGGTTTTTATGGTAATATCAAGAGGTTGTGTATGCATAAACAATCATAGATTATAAACTGGTAACTCCAGTAGAGTCAGACCTTACTTGTTCAAGATTGTAGGAATGCTACTACATGATCTCAATCTCATTCTCATAGTTTTATATAGGGTTAGAGGTAATAATTTTAAAGCCAATAGTTAGTGACCCCATCACTAGGGGAGTGATTATAAGAACATGTTCATATTGATATCTGTAATAGGGAATTAATAGTATTGAAAAAAATGTATTACATATAAAAATATCATTTAATGGTGGGTGGAATAATTCTGGACTCTTCCACTACAATGTCCCAATCTAGGGGCCACACACCAGTGTCCCAAGCTAGTCAGTCACATGACCTTAGGTGCACCTCATCATACTTTAGAGCTATCTACTAGCAGCTAGGTTCTAATATCAATCAATGGTAGATTATACACACTTTATCAAAGTATCACTCTAATAGATGTAAATAAAAAATCCAAATTATTAGAAAAACTGAATTCCATACATAAAAAATACCAATGTCCAATGCTGAACCAAAATAATAGTACAATATTCAAACCAAACAGTAGACATATCATGTCAAAATAGGTTTCATGTTTCTAATTAAATAAATAAAGGCACTGAGAAATCCATGCATTTCCTGGAACCATATCTTATTCTCTCATCCATAATGCATCCAAACTCATCCCTCTAACATATGGATCTTTCCCTCATCCTATCATAAAAAAATGATGTATATTCGGTTATCGATCAGGAGGTCCATGTATGGTGTGAGTAAATCAAAGTAGTCTACCATAAATGGTGTCTAAAAAAATATCCATTCAATAATATTTTATATATTTTTATAACGATATAATTAAAATTAATAAAATAAATAGTTATCACATATCTTTATTCATTAATAAACCACAGAAATCCCCTGGGTTCTCGAGGAAGCCCATACAGTCAATACCTTCTTCATTGCATTCTAGAGTCTGAACCATATCACAATACTATGGTTATCATTTATCATTTAATTTAATCTCATATTATGGGAAACTGGATCCATAGACTAATGCTAAACTCATTAGTGTAGAATGTCATGTCTAACACCCAGGGGGTATTTGGAGCCTCTATCCCCATCCAACAACTCAATGTCGCATGGGTATTTGGGGTATGGGTCCATGTACAACACCTCAATGTAAAATGGGTAATTAGAGCCTTATTCCCTTTCCCCTAATCATTATCTCTTATGGGTATTTGGATCCTCATTCATTATCCCACACATCTTTTATCACATTTGGGTATTTAGAGCATTAGTCTATGTTCCCCACTCATTTATCACATACATGTATTACGAAAATCCATGTGGGTCACAAATTCATATTTTAGGCAATCACATATATATATATATATACCCAAAATATCACATATATCACACCATCCAAGGTTAATCACCATTAACCTGTTTAATCAACATTTCACATCATGGTATACCATTACAATTTATCACCACAAACATGGTTATTTAATAAATCACATGGAATAATATGTAAAAATTCACTATTAAACCATTTTGCATCATTTAACCATATAACCCCTTAACAATTATGGTCTGGTTAATCATATCATAATTCTAATTTTCAATTAAGTAATAAACACATTAATTTGACAATTAAACAATCCAAATTTCCCTCAATCCCACAATAAAAATGTTACATTAATTAATTAACCAATTAACTATTCCAATATAGCAATTCAATTTCCCCAATAATTCACCCAATTTATTACCAAATTGAAATTATATTAAATTAATTGTATCTTAAATTAAATTGAACAATTACACAATCCCATCAACTAACTGATTTCATATACTCATTAATCAATCAATTCCATTTTTCAATAACTAATTCATTAAATAAATTATTTAATTTATTTCAAGAATAAATTTCTAATAATGAAATATAAAATATAAAGTTACATAAACATAGTTGAAAACATTAACTTTTAATTTAATATTAGGATACCTCCCTCAAGACCATTAACATACTCTCATCGATAGAAATCCTCAGATGAATGTGATCAATCATGATCATGATGAAGAATGAGATAATAAATTAAAACCTATATCTAAGATAAAAATAATAATTATCCATAAAAACAAGATCCAAACCCATCAACCAATGTTGAAAAGCATTCCCTTTTATATAATGAATGAGTGACACAAGAGAGAGAGTTGTAATCGAGAAGAAATCACATACCGGGAGAGGTGTTAATCCATCAACATCACTTCAATTTATCATTAACGAAGTATGTAAAGCCTTGTAACTCATCTGAGGGCCAATCAAATTCATAGGAATAAATTTAGGTGTGAGTGGGTGTGATCAGGGGTTCATACTAGGGGGTTGGGATTCTATATTAATTTTCCAGGGGATTAATTATCCACAAGAATGGTTTCCTATACAGGGCACACAATATACCATAACGATGAGCCCTAACAATCAATAAAAAATATTTCACTTTTTCTAATGGGGACATATCTGTTGGTAAAAGTCATTCTCTATTGGTAAATAATTTTACCAACATATACGTCTTTATCACTAAACTATTGGTAAAAAATCAATGGCTAATTTTTTTTCGACAGAGAAAATATCTCTATTGCAATTATGATTAAACCAAAAGATAATATATATGTTGGTTAATGTGTTTAACAACTGTTATGGTAAAAAACATTCTGTTGGAAACAATATTACCAACTTATAATATATTTTTTTATAAATTATATTTGAATAAAAAATATAAATTTTTATTCTAGTAAAATTTTATATTATATTTATTATTTCATTATATATATTACGTGGGATTTGATTGTCAAACCGAATACGATTTTAACACATGTTCAATAATAGAAAAAAATTAACTACATTAATAATGAAATATTTTACACAAAATGCTTGATCCCCAAATCTCCCTAACAATGTTATATCCCCCCTAGGATACCCATCTGTGCTAGTGACCCATCCATGTAATCCATTCATATCCATTTCCGGAGCCGCAACTATACCAGCACACCATCCAAGACATCTAGTAACATCCATCTCCAATGACCAGCTCTAGATAGAAGCTAGTTTAACTTTGACTCGAAATAGAGGATTTTTTTGTATAGTCTCATGCACATCCTGATCCACCACCATGCTAAAAGGCCCAATATTCTGTTCATACTCCTCTAGAATCCATACATTTTCTTCCAACATCAACCTAATACAGTAATAATTCTGCAGAAAATCATTACTTCACCCTCATATAAAAAACATAGAAACAAAACACAATCAATAAATCATGATGTACTTTGGAAACAGAAAATCAACCTGTTAAAAAAATAGAAACTAATGGAATAACTCATACTCCTCTAGCATCCATCCCTAACCTTTCAACATCCTTTGTCACTGTAGTGATTTTTATTGGAAATATATTTCTCTCATGCTCCCAGCAATGTTACATTCAAACATTTTGACCATAGACATTAATATACCAATTGTATATCAACATTCAATCAAAATCCAATTTCATTTAATTTAAATTGTATGAAAAAACAATTTTATTTAATTTAAATTTTTAGTGATTGTGAAAAAGAATAACTTACATTTTGGTAAGTGTTTCAATACCAACAACAACAACTGACTCTTCAAGGAGAGAGTGAATCATTATATTTTCAATTATTTTTATCAAAGAAAAATATATTAAAATATAGGTGACAGATGAAAAAGATAGGCCAGATTTAAATAATACAACACTAACCAAGATGAGTGCAGTAAACTATAGCTTGCAACATTTTAATTTTGAGACATCATAACAATGTGAGAAAATAACTCAACCCCCCCCCCCCTCAAAAAATAACAACATTCTGAAACTCCAGTATCTTCCTTCCATCCATATCATCACAATGCTATAAAAAACTCCACCATTTTTCTGCATAGATTTATATCTAAAATAAAATACAAAAACATCGAGATAAAAAATTACAAAAATATAATTAACATTCTCGTAAACTCACCTAACACCCCTCTTAACAGTTCAAAACTGAGACCACAAACACCCATGATGATAATATTTTACTTAGAGTCAGTAATATTCAAATTTATTTGATCAAAGAAACAAGATAACATAAATTTGAATCCTACAAACCATGATGACTTTACCTAGGAATGTAATATAAGGAAAAATACCACAAGAACACGAGAGTAATGGGTTCAATGGTGCATCTAAAAGATATCATGTCCCAAAAAAACAATCCCTCCACTTAGTGACCCAATGCCTAGAAAAATGAAATATCCAATTTAGGATTCTCTTCTGAAGCGATGATTAAACACACACATCCCTGAGGAAAAACATATTACTCACTCTTTCTATTCCCATGTCATCAAATGGATTGAAAATTCAAGCCACTAGTTTACAAAATTCACCAAAAAAACGAAAAAAAACATTAATGAACACTTAAATTAATAGTCATATTTATAACACCTCCCTTTCTTGAATAATGACTATGAATTCGGGGTCGGAGACCTTCCATGAACACTGCAACACACCACTAAAATCATTCCATTAAATCCAATATAAAATTGAATAACATTGAAATGAAACATCAATGGAGAAATTGAAATATAAAATAAATGCAAAAAAATCCTTTCCAATACCATAAAAGACATACACCTGATTGGTGAATCATTAACAGTTTATCAAAGAGAATTTCTACTATTATTCATAAAAATCTGTAAATTGAATGAACACTACAAACCACCAATTTTTTCCCAAACTAAAACAATCAAAAGAAAATATCATATGGTGACTGATAAATCCTTCAACCTATATATGATGAGTGGCCATGAATAAAAAAATTCATCATGAACCATAAAACAAGAAAAACATTCTCCACAAATAGAGCGGAAATCAAAAAATAATAAATAAATATTCCAACCTAATCAGACATTGTTAATCTATTGAAGTCATCACTCAATGACCAAGGGAAACTGATTTTTGAATTGATTATATAAATCCCAAAAATATGGAAATTATAAATTATTTATTAATATCATTTCCAATATCAGAAAATAAATAATTATTAAAAAAATATTAGAACATATTTCATTCTAGATAAGCTAAAAGATAACAATAAAATACAAGGAAAAAATATAATTTATTTGTAGTATAAAATAAAAAAACTTTCAAGATATATTCATAATATCAAAACCAAAATTGAACACATAATTTTTAATTCATAACAATATTCACTATAGTATAAAAATAGTTAGGATTAAATACCCAAAACAAAATGATTTATATAATGTTGCAGTTTTCCAAACAAAATAGTTTTTGGCATAAAATTGAATCAAAATTATCAAAATTACTATTCTAAAACATGATCTATATCATAACCAGTTAAAGAAAAATGAAATAGAAGATATCATAATTAGTGACTAACTATGAAAAATATCAAGGTGAGATTTCTTGAAAAATATAAGGAACACAGTTATGCCAATATTGAGATTTGAATATACAGACCGACCTTATACTGACTCAATCACACGGATATAGATATATAAACCCACAAAAAATTTAAATAATTGAATGATCTAGTATCTGTAATGTAATAACATCCTCTTACAAGTGGGAATTGAACTGGAAATGATCACATGATCGATAGAGCACTTCACTACTAATTATTCAACACATATAAATTCTAGGGAGGGTAGTAAATAGATATTGATATACTCTCAAGATACATGATTTTATAAAAAAAAATTAATATTTGAGGCTAAATTTTTATTGAGCTTGAGCTTGAGCTACTCGAGAAATTATTTATTTTGAACATAAACGATTGAGAAAGTTTGGAACATAAAGGATGATTTGATAGTTTAAGATATAAATTAATAGTAATACATACATATTAGTTGGAATCCTTTTAAAGTCACTATATAATTGTTTCTAGGTATTTACAAATTTTTATAGGTTTTTATATATTAATTACAGAATCAAGCTTCATTAAGTGAGCTTGAAAAACTCAATTTAATATTTTAGTACAGTTAAATATTAAAATCCATCATTCAATCTAGTTTTAGATGAGATTCGTGATTGGGTTAAAGAAGTATCATCTTTTTACATGACTCGTCTCAATTTTATAACACCCTATAATTGGGATGTTGAACTCAATTTGAGAGGTCAATATATATTCCCACTTTATATAATTAACTATATATAACCATGCATGCTTATATGTTCTTTTTTTATAACTAAACTAATAATTACATTACTAACATTTGGAGAAGAAATTATCCATGTAGATCCATCTAAGAGGTGAGATAGAAGGATAAAGATATCTAAAGATGCATTTTTTTTCACATTTATGTAACCAAAAATGAAAAATAAAGTGATTTAGGGTTAACTTTGGTTGAAAGAAATTTAGTAACATGATTTTTGTGAAGTGATTTGATGAACCAAAATCTTTCATTTATGATGACAGAGTAAAAGGATATCACAAAAAACCTAAAACCATTAAAAAATTACGCGGAATAATTGATTCTTTTCTGAGGTATTTTTTCAAAAAAATAATACAAATGACCATTTAAAAAACAACAAATAATTACCACAACTATTGTTCTCAAAAATCATTTTTCCAAATATATAAAAAATCAGATGAATACCAACTAATGTTTTTTTTTATTGTAAAAAGATCTATGGAACACTAAAAAAGTTTAATCCACTACCATGAAATTAGGATTACAAGTACCCTATAAAATCTTAAAATGGATCAAAAAATAATGTTGTTAATGAGTGAGAATGATTGTCACCCTCCAAGTAAGTCAACTTGAACACATATATAGTGAATAAAACTAATCCTACAATTTTTTCATCAGAAATGTTCACATCAATGGCACTAGAAAATCTGATAGTTGAGTAAAAACTGATTAGTGATAAAGAGTGTAATATTTCTTTATAATTAATAAAAATTCATAAATAAAAATTTACAAAGAAACTAATTCAATTTGAGTATAACATGAGGTTTTTTCTATGTGATAAGTATTCTGAAGTTTCTCAAAAATTAATAAAAAGTAAACATTGAATATTAACAAAGAATTAAACATTAAAATAATACATTTGATAATTCATTTTCAATACTGAAATAATGTATTATTCATTAATAGGAAGCACCACTAGTTTAGAATCACAGAAAAATATAATTGTGGCATTCAAACTATTAATAAAATTCAATATATATTTCAAATATTATGTATATTTAAAAAAATCTATGAACTTATGTAAAACGTTGTAAAGACTCAAATAATTATAAACTGTCAATATAAAATTCAATATTACACCAAATGAATAATGTAATAAAATGAATATAATGAATTTACTTGTCACATTTAATGGTATTCAAACATTAACGGTGAAAAAATGCAACATCGAGGCATTTCAAACACTAAATCAATAAAAATGAATTATTACCAAAAAAATGGACTATCATTATTCACATAATTAATAAAGAATCCTTTTCTAGTACGATGATTGATGGTGCATTCTTATGTAAAACATTCAATCACCACATATTGAAAGTGTAAAACATCTAGGTGGATTTCATGTTTTCCTATGATGTACAGAATGAAAACATTTTATTTCATTTAAAATAGAATTTATACATAGAATGAGTCTTACAAAGGAGTCTGGTAAAATCATGATTTTAAAATATGTACCCATTCATCATCGTGGGCCCCTAACACCAGTTCAAAATCAAATAAAGTGTGCAATATGTATTTTTCATGATTAAAAAGGTGATTATCTCTTCATTGTGACCAATGTATTAGAATTATATAGAACAAAATCACTCTTTAATAGGAACTACATATAAGGGGTTTAAAATTTTTATGATGAAAATATTGTTTCATTTATCTATAAGTGATGAAAAGTAAAATACCAGCATTAACATAACATTCACAACCAACAATTGATAAATCATGATAGAAATTTCTCAAATTGATCATAGAAATAATGAATTACCACACACATGTGATGTCCTTGTAGTTTATGGAAGGCGATGCAACTAGAGACTAACAGTGTGATGACAAACCGAATGGGGTTGAACAGTTAACAGATTTGTGGGGAGGCAAAGGGGTGAATGCCTATCAGATTTGGGGGATGAATAGAAGGGGTAATCTGAATGGGGTAAATGTGTGGAGATGAACTGAAAGGGGATTAATGGTCTAGAGAAGACTTTATGGTGGGTAAATGGGGTGGGGACAAGGCGATGGCTGATTTAGGGTTTTTGAATCCCTATTGGCGCCCCATATTGAAAAATTTTTCTATGTAGCAGGTGGAACAGAGTAACCCTCATGGTGGGGGTCAGATGGTGAGAATTTTCCTAATGTTGTAGGTACGGGATATACCTTTTCGAGGAAGAAAGGGGCACAACATTAAGGTCATTGTTGGAGTTAGTGTGTCGACAATGAACCGACATTGTCTGATTGGGCGATAGGGGTTGGACCGGCAGTAACAGGTGTGGGACATCGCTTAGAAGGTATGTCAATGGCCGTAAGGGAACAACTGGTGGTAGAGCATCGATGATAAATCTACATAGGCCAATTATTAGTAAAATATTTGTTGATATTGAATAATTTGTTCCATCATATATTTGTAATGGTATGAAATTGGTTGATTATACTAATTAATAAATATATATTAATATTTTGACATATTAATTGTTATTATTTGATTGATAAAGAGACATATTTAATTATTAATAAAGGATCTGTTGGTATTGGACATTTAATATTAACATATATAAATGATGGACAAAAATAATTTTTCTTTCCTATAATGAATACAGATAAAATCTAATATCAGTTTTAATTAATTATTCTTACCAAAAGATATATTATTTGATGTAAAATTTCTATTCGTATAATTTATTTTTCATGTAGTGAGTACACCTCACCTTGGGGTGTCACATGGATACTACCAAAAGGGACGATGGTTTGAAATATCATGCACTAGCAATGTGAATCCCTATGTTTGGGTACATGCACTTTTCTAGACTTGGCACACGGTTTGGGAAAACCATGTTTAAACCATATACTTCACCACTTGCTTCAAAATTCTCTAATTTTACCCAAACACTCCCAAAGGTGAAACCTATCTAATATATCATCAAAAAATGAAAAAGAGTACCTATAAATGAGTTTGATACTTCCCTATAAACGCTCAGGATCTAAAAATATTTTCCATATAAGAGATCATCCTTATCTATTCTCCCAAGAGTCTCTATGATTCAATTGAAAAATGATCGGCCACTGAACCCAAATATCATCTAATCTATCCCTTGTTTCCTTCAAAAAAATTCCATCTCTCCATTAAACAGGAACTATCATCATCATCTTTCTCTATAACCCATTCTAAATATAATACAACACATGTATCATATTCTTATCAAAGGATGAATTGGTGTCAAGCTCAACATCATCCACATAGATCACATGATAAGGTTCAGTGTGATACTGTCAAAGTTTTGAATCATGAAAAACATCATGCAATGAACTATACCTTTTTTGAGGAGCCAATCGTTATGTTATTGGATCAATTCTCTCCACACCTCAAATGGTCGAACAATCCTAGGATCCAACTTCCCCTGCCTATGAATCCCACAATGAACTAGTCAAGGAAACACCAAAAAGAATACATGATCACTCATAGTAATCTCAATGGGTCATAAAAATATATCATAAAATGAATTATATATACTCTAAATAATATCCATATAAATCCTTATCTGTTTCACATGCTCTGAAGACTCTTGTGTGAGACTCAATCCCAACATCTCTAACTCACCAACCTCCAACCAACAAATAGGTGATATTCATGGCCTACCCTAAAGACCCTCATATGGTTCCATATGAATAGTTTCCTAATAACTATTGTTATATGATAATTAAACCAATTATAGGTACTTCTCACATGACCCTCCAATGTCTTGTAAACACACCCTAAGCATATCCTAAAGCACATGTATAATACATTCTAACTTCTCATGTGTCTATGGGTTGAATGTCTTGCTCAGAAAAAACAATGTACCAAGATCCTTTGAAAATCCCATATATTAGTTTGAAATAAAATGTGAGTTATGGTCATGAAAAATAATCCCTACCACCTCTTGCATACAGACTGTCTCTTGAACATACAAGTATCACAACTTTAAAATGAAAAAGTCTCAGGTTGACAAAATAATTATACATCATTAAATAGTCTGTCATAAATTATGAAAAAAGCATAATTCTTATGAGGCGTCATTGGGAGGAAAACCAAAAATTCCATTGTATCATCATCTTATATCCATTCCATAATGGGATACGGTAGTAGTAAACCACATGGTTGATGATGCTCCAACTTCAACTCTTGACAAGTGTGAAATCTTGTCATGAACCCTACTGCCTATTTTTCATGGCCGACCAACAATACCATCAAAATAGGTTATGATATATTTTATTAAAATCCATATGAACCACCAACATTAAGGGATGAAATTCATTCATATTTTCCTTTTGCATAATAATTGAAAAACAACCATATTTTTGACCTATATGATCCCATATACTTATATAGTTCAATCTGATGGTGATTCCAAACCTTCATGAAATTCCCTAAATGATAAACATTTTGGTTCCTGATAAATTATTTCCCTTATATTACTAAAAAGTATGTACTCCACTAAAATTGATATGGAATTCATCTTCTCATTACCCTCCTGAACCACAACATGCATCTCATCCTGCAAATTAATCATATTATACTCAACAGTAGACTTCTGAACTTCTTAAGTCGTATTTTTCATTTTTAATTTCTTAAAAACATTATTTTCCTTCTTAGGTGTATACGCAAGACCAATATCGAATGACTACACATACACAACTCATCTCTGTTGTTTTAGATTGAAGTATCTCTATGAGAAGATATACTTTAAGATATTTTGTTTAGTATAAATATTAAACTTATCTCCCAATGTATAGTTCTTTCAACACTTCAAGTGATATTCAACAACTACCTACTTGAGGTCATTCTGAGGTTAGTTTCACTCCATTTCCCTCAACTACATATTCCCATAATCCAAAAATAGATCTCTCTACATCAACACACATCAATGAAAAATCGCAAAATAATCATAAAACACCATATACTCTTCACCTGGATTAGTTACGATCTATGTTGGTTTCATTTTCAAGTTCTTATTCCAATACTAAAATGTATCCTAAAATTATCCTAACTATTCAAACATTATCCCATTCTTGGTCAATAACGAAAATAATGAGTTGATGTAGGAATGTCCTGGATGAAACACCGATATTGACCCACAAACCCTAGAATTCTAAAAACTTCAGATTGAATCTTTGGTTTCTATCAAGAGAATAGAACCTGAACATTATATGGGTCCACTTACAAGAATTCCATTGAAATTATGAATCCCATGAAGTGTACCAGATCAATCCAAAACTGAAACATAAATAGATTTATGTATAGATAATTCTCTCTCATTGTACTCAAGAAGATGTCAAGATATTGGGCACCGTCATCATGAGTCTTGGATTACACCAAGATGTAATCCAAAAACACTACCACATAATGATCCAATTATGGGTGGTTGATTCTATTAATCATAACCATAGACATAGAAAGTGCATTTGTTAACTATAATGTTATCACTGTATATTCATAAAGGTCATACCTGCTTATGAAGGTATTCCTCAGTGTATTATATGGTCGAACTCTCAACTGATGATACAAAAATCATAACTAGATCACGGAGAAGACATAATATCATATCAACAAGTCAAATTGGTCATTGATATGTAGAAGAGGATAACAGTTATTCACTTTCTACCATTTATAATTCTAGTATTCAATAAGAAACCACAGTGCCCAATCAACCTTCTTAGCAAAAAACACAAGGGAACCCAATTGTGACATAATATGATCGATAAAAACCTTACCAATCACCATATATTGTTGATTTTTAATCTCTTAAAGATCTTCTTGTTCCATTATATATGGAATAATTGAAACTGGTTCATCCCCTAGATTGAGATCAATAGTAAATTCCAGATCTACCTAAGGTGGAATGTATGCTATGTCTTTGGAAAACACATAATGAAACATATCTACTATGAGTGGAATGATATCCTTCTTCACACCCTTATCATACAATAATAGACTAACCTGGGATGAGATATCCCTTAGTTACTAATGAACTGGCCCTGCATTTCTCTCATTGACATCCCACTCTCCATGGTGATTATAGTTGTCACCCTTGGGTGATATAGAAGTCATGCTCTTGTGGTAACAATTTATGTGTAGAAGGTATACTACTAACCATTCGATACCCATAATTATGTCGATGTATGATATATAAAAAATATATATATCTCTCAAATAAAAGGATACTCCATTTCTCGAGAGAATACCCTTTACACGAATAGATGTATTCTGATCATTCTCCCAATGGTGTATCTATTATTATTAACCCACTCAAAAACTCCACCACTATAATCAACTCATTCACATGTTTCAAAGATAAAAAATAATGATAGGAACAAATATAATCTAAGGAAATAGATATCATAGAATAAATAATAAAAGCACCTATAACTATTTATGGTCCAACCTTGATATCCAAAAGATTAGTATAAACTGAATACAACTATCCCGACCCTCTATCCTATGATATAGTCTGAGTCCCCTAATCTTCACCACTTTACTAATACCAGCACCCATTCCCTGAATCACCTCTTCCACAACCTCTACCACAAAGGCATATGGAACTCGAACTACCATCCCAATATAATGTAGAAGAACCCCATTCCAAACCATGGTTCTTTCTATATTCTACATCACTACACATCTTTCATGGGTTCATATAGAACATATGTATATTTATCATCCTTAAAAAAACATGGAACTCCACTGGTGGTGGGGAAAAATGTTTGTGATAGTGGACTAGACTAACTAACTTGTGGAAAAGAACATGGTTAAGATCTAGAGTAACTGATCCTTCCCCCTTCACACTTTTCATTCCACCGGTTTTGTCAAAACAATCATAGATATGCTTCATACCCTCAAAACACATACATCTGAATTGTCATGTAGAAACCACATGTCATCTAATGGAATCCTCGTTCAGTTTTCACATACATTTGAGAGACATATCTGCCACTTCAATAATATTATTTAGAAAAATAAATTAAACTGATACGTAATCTCACACTTAGGTTCATCCTGGAAATGTGTTTCTTTAGCTATTTCATTTACTACCTATTATAGAGGTTATCACTCCATGTTTCTAAAGTTACCACCGTAGTCCATCACAAAGACACACCACTAATTCAACACCAAGAACTCAACTACCCATCTTATTTCGTTTTATCTATATAAAATTTCTCCAAGAACTTCTCCAAAAATTCTGTACATACCATACAATATCCCCCCCCCCATTCCGAAATTGAAAATCCCACTACTGTTTTTTTCATCCTCATAACATACAAGCATCCAAGATGAAACTGGTATCTATAACAGTCTCTAAATTTTCAATTATAGTCTGGATGGACTCAATCTAGAACTAAGATACCTCAAGTACATTGTATTTAGTGAAAGATGAAGGGTGTTGTAACTATAACTCCCATTTCAGATTGGACATAATCTTCACCACCCAATCACGATCTCTCTCCATAAAATTAGTCAAGTAGGAAATTTTCCATCATAACTACTCTCTGATACCCTCACCCGACACAACTAATGGAATAGGTTCCATTATTGGAGGATCTTCTCTAGACATAACCTCTGATCAACCTATCATCAAGAATAATCATCGACCCATATCTCTACAATTCTAAAAACATGTCTCTAAACACATTAACAAACATTAAGACATTTAACAATAGGTATTTACATTAATCCATAATTTTTCATCCCCACCACCATTTCTCTATGAAATGGTCAAAAATGAGGAACAATCACCACTCTTAACCATCATACATCTAGGTTAAGGTTAGCAATGGTAAACATATTCTCATTATTCAATATTATCATTAGACACCCCATTTCCATTTCATTTTATCAAAACCTGCATCATTTATAATTTTTTATCCATGTTAAGAAACTTTTTCAGTTCAAATATACATATTTTAGGAAAATAATTTTCATTTAACATCATACATAAATCCTTCTTTTCCTAATGTATTCCTAAAAGGATTCATGTCAAATAATAATCCTGAGTTCTTATAATGATGCATAAATACAAAACTTTCAATTCATATTGAACCATGAGTAAAATATTAGAAAATGTAAGAATGTAATAACATTAGACAACATGTGGATCACGCTGAAATGTCTCATCTCGGATGCCACACACCAATACACCAAGTTGGTCAATCACATGACTTCAGACACACATCCTCATACGCAAGAGGCTTCTGAATGATAGCGAGTGACTAATATCGATCATGGGGAGACTATACCATATTTATCAGTGTATGAGAATAGTAGAATATATAAAAAAAATAGTACTGAATAACCAAAATGAATTATATAACTGAAAAAGACTTTTGTGAAATGATGAGGCAAAAACAAGGGTTGAATATGAAACTGAAATTTTTGATATGTCATGCCATAATATGTGTCATGTGTCTGATGAAAAATAGGAAATAATGACACTAATAACAGCAAGAGTGTCCCGAAACTATGTCTGGTTCCCTTATCCATGTTCCATCCCATAATTTCCCTCTAACATAGTACTCCTTCCATTATGATGTCCTACAAATATGAATTATATTTGGGTAATGATCAAGAAATTAATGTTCTCTATCTCAAAAAAGGTAACATGTTTAGAAATAGTGACCTTCTTTTCTGAGGCATTGTGTAGTTTTTATCATTATTTTATTAGGATACCCTATAAAGATACAATTCTTGGCCTGGGGTTCTATTTTGATACCTGATGAGTCATTAACAAACTCCTCACAACCCCATAAACAAGTATCCAACAAAGTGGGTTTCATTCCACTCAATAACTCAATGGAAATACCATTTTTTTCATTATTTGGTACTCAGTTTAATGTGTATGATTATTTTTTTAATTCATATCCCAAAAAGTAGAAGGGATGATCTGCATGACTCCTTATCGACCTTACCATATCTAATAAGGTAATGTTCTTCCTTTCACTGACACTATAACACTATGGTTTATATTATGCAGTGAGTTGAGAATTAAACCAAAATGCTCATAAGAATTAGATAATATTTTGGTTGATATATTCACCACGTTGATCCAACTAATGATTTTTAACTTATTTCAAAGTTGATTCTCAACATCATTCATGAATTAGTTGAATTTCTAAAAGTATTCGGACTTATACCACATAAATTAGACAAATCCATATAAACTAATGTAATTAGTAAATATTTAGAAGTAAAAATTAAAACCTCATGATTCTACTCAAAACTGTCCACACATATTAGTGTGTACTGACCCAAGAAGCTCTTTGTCCCTATCTCTGTGTCCACCAAATGGAGTATTATTAATTTTTACTTGTAAACAAGAATGACATATTTCATGTAGTCTTGTCTCTGAAAATTCTAAGTAACCATATTAAAAAAACTTTTTCAAATTCGTCTCATTTTCATAACCACGATTCTGAATCCCTAGTTGGGTTTTATGTGAGTCATGTGAATTTGATTCTCTATCAATTTCCAAAAAATTGTTTTCATAATTTAATACATAAAGACCATTATTCAAATTTCCAATACCATAATATATATTGTCCTTATAAAACAAATAAATTTTTTTCAAACATGAATGTAAACCAATTTTCATCTATTCATTATATAGAACTTAGGTTCTTGGTAAGAGTCGGTACATAATAACAATATTTTAAAACTGAAATCATACATGTTAAAAATGAATGGTGGTAGTCACCAATAGACATAGCATCCATCCTCACACAATTATAATTACTAATATCCACCTCTACTATATAAATATTCTGGAATCTACATGGTTCCTGCATTTGGATACATATATGAGCTCCACAAATAGTATCTAATACCCAATGTGTAGATATTTAAATATTACTCTTGATAATGAATTCAACATTAGCTTCCTATTTTTTATGGGTTTAGTTCCTTTTATAGTGGTGTGTAATTCCACATGAAAAATATATTTCCTCATTTTCTGACGTACCTATGGATCATATTATTCATGGAAGGGAGTTACTCATGAGATTTAGACTTACATTGAATCCTGGCCATGTATCCTCATTATTTAATTACTTATTCACCATAAAGACCATGTTTTTATCACACCCAATGTATTTATTCACTTTTAGAATCATTTTAATATGTTCTAAAAAACTCTTCTCATTATTGTTCATATTTCAATTTACTAAAATATTGAGAAGTTCTTAGGTAGAGATGAATGTTTGGGGTTTGTACACAACTCATATAGGAAGTTAATCCCTAATATATCTAATAGTTCAATGTAGCATATAGTCTTGACTACATGATGTCCAACTGGCATAGAATATCCAATATTACTTGAAAAAAGAATTGGAGACCTCATATCTCTATTGTATCAAATTATCTTGATAGAGATCCCAAAAGTCATACATCGTGCTACATGCATCCATGTTCTCATGTAATATAAAAATTACATTTATCATGGACAATATCATTAAATACCTATCACCAATAGAATAATTAAAATATCTATCATAGATATAAAACTCTCTGTCACTATCCTTATTTCATGTCATATTAGGAATTGGTTCTTCCATTACATATACTTTTCTTTTCATGGTGAAGGATAATGCGTAATCTCATTCACCACTTTTAAACAAAATACTGTTGAGAAGGTAATCCTTCTAAAATAAGGATCAAATTGATAATTTTGAATTCATTTTATGGTTGATAATAATTTTAGTTCATTATATAATATATTTTCCATATAAATAAATATTATATATATTAATCTACCAAATTATTATTTAAAATCAATATCCATCACCATTGGATTTGGAATATCGTGTTTATTAGACATTCGTCGGTAAATGATCCGTATTTCCATTCTCATTACCCAAACATTTTTTGGTCAATAAAAATGAATGGTTTTAGTCAGGCATTCCAAATGACAACTAAATTAACTAACCATTCATTAATCTACGAAGTGGACTCCCCAATCCTAAAATTCATAAATATTATCACCTCAATTATTTCCTCTTAGTTACACCAATTCCTACTCTGGTAGTCAACCCTTATTGCAAACTAAGTTAATTCAACCCAAAAAATCAAGTTATAATTTCCCAATTAGTTAATGCACCAAAATTTTGGTTGGTCAAGCAATTTGAACTATGGATAGGTTTTTGCTGAGGTTGAGGAAGGCTACACTGAAAAAATATATATTATTGAGGGATTTTATCCTTTTATCAGTAAATTTACAATTATTATATTTATCACATTTTTTTAATATTAATTGTATTTATTTAATTTATTAACCATGTATTAGAAAAATTTAAGCATGAGAAAATTTATTTTAGTTCTATTTTTCATGCTCATTAATTTAATTAATTCTTGTGGTCAAGAAAAATAATCCATAATGAAGTAAATATGATAATTGATGGAAATTAAATAATATAGTCATATGATCATGAGTTTTTCTAATGGTTAGTTTTTCTAGAGAATGGAAAACCAATATTAGTCCAAGGGGGAAAAAACCTCGAACATATTAAAGTTTTTGTTATAGAATTCCACATTTCCACCTATGTATCTCTCTTCGATTGGTTTTTTTTCTCAATAAATGAACCCCCTAGACTGTATTGGGATCTCTATCAATTAAATATGATTTTACTCATGCAAAGATGATGTAAATATGTGGTTTATATAAAAGAAACCGTAGGAACGTGGACCTGTAAAAAATGAGATGAGATATGACACGTAGGACACACATTTAATTTAATAATAAATTAAATGTAACAAATCACATATTGAGGACTGGTCTATGCTCCTAATTATTTACATGCATTAAAATAATTAATCTTTTAATAAAATTTTAATTCAATTCGTAATCATTCTTATTTAAGATAAATTTCACTCGAATATAATAATTATCATATTTAATTAATTAATATTTTATCATAATTCTTATCCAAATTACCTTGATATTCACATCCATCATATATTTTTTAAATAAATATATTTATATAAAATTAACTTTGTACAGAAATGTACTTTGGAGGAAACATGGTGGACACATATCTGAATCTACCCAATATTTATTATAATCGTATATAGTTTACTATTGTGACATATACATTACACGAATTTTCATGTAACTTAATGACATATACAATCATCATAATGATTACACAAATTTCATGATTTATCTATAATGTGTTATGCTTCATAGCACGTATAGTGATATTTTTCATATAAAGCATGCGTGATATGAAGATATGAAAATTATGAAAAAATTAATTATACAAACACACACAAAAATATATATGTATATATATATTTCAAAAACCACCCCATGACAATTCCTATCAACTTAATTACCACACTAAAGCACAAGTCAAGAAGGTTTACATATTATAATAAATCTATTTTAATTATTTTTAACATGGTATAAGTACATGGTGTGTACAAGTGATCTAAATGAAAAGTATGTCTCTCACCATCAATTTGATAAATAGTCATAGGAACTCATCATGTCAACTGTTCCTTTTAGAAAATGGAGTACACAACATGTGGTCTGTAAGTTAGATGGTCACCCATTAGGTCTGTAATGTATGTAAATACATGGCCCATTTGTGACATAAATAACTACACTCCCTACATGTGGGCTATATGGTCTGTGCTATAGCTGAATGGGTTCCAGGATATCTCGGTCAAAATGTAGTGTATTAAATTAAATGAAACACATCTAATCAATTCATATTGATTGAATTAATTACACATTAATACTTATTGTATTGAAAAATACTACACTGTGTGTAACTATCGTTACACAATGTGTACTCTTGTGTTATCTTGCTAGAATCCTCGGCACCCATAGATGACGTCTTTTGTTTGATTTTGTTCATAAAATTCATAGTTTTGATTAGATCTATGATAATAAAAGGAGGAATAAGTAGATCCCACAATTTAAACTAAAATATTCATTACCCATGAATTGAAAAGTAATTGAAAAAATGCACAAATCAATCAATGATATATAATTAATTATAAGTAATTTTTTGATAGCTCTAATAACACTTTTTGGTTCTAGACGAAGAAAATGTCTGTGATAGGGTGTGAAAAACTTTTCCTTTTGTTATGATTGATGATGAATTCGAGATCTATATGAAAATAAACGTCGTGATCAATATAATTCAGCCGATGAAATTATAAAACCAATAAAAAACCAGAACCATATGGTGGATCATAACACATTATTTATAATTAATTTAATTAATTTAATAATTACCTTTTTGTAATTATTTCATCATTGATGGATTTGAAAATAGATATGTATTTTTTTCATTGTGTTGTGTGAATAAACAGAAGATTCCCCATAGATGTGATCCAAATGTGTTCCAAAAATCCCTAAAGGTCATCGTAGAAATCTCAGGGTGCTATCTTGGATGATCATATCACATGCGTCATTCAACATTGATCTCCAGGAGAATTTTTCCAAAGTATTGTTCTTGATCTCTCTATAATTGATCGTGTGAGGTGGAGGACGTTATCTCCTCATTCCTGTGAGAATTATTGGTGAAGGGAGATCTCTAGGGATTGAGTTGATTTTATAACATCGTTTTACAAAACCCAAAAAAAATAATTGGGTTACATTGAATATAATATAATTAAGTTTATATTTCACTAGGGTTAGAAATAAATAATTTCACACATGTCCCATATTTTGTAATTTATCCATTTAAGTACCCCATGTCTATAATAATAAATATATTACAATCTCACTACATGATCTTAACATGTGAATTAAAATTAATTATTACTTATTCAAATAATATTCAATATATATTATTTCTCAATTGACCATTACAATCGGTCTACCATTCCTCCAAAAGATTTATCAGCACATCAGTAATGATTATTTATTTATTTAAAAAATATCACTATAGTATTCACCAATAAATTAATAATTATTATATTCAATAATTAAAAATTAAAAAATAATTAAACATTCAGCTCACAGTATATTATCTTGAATAACTGATGGTGAAAAATATGATGTCATTAAATAAGGAATAATTATTATACATAGTGTATTAATAATATTTATTCAACTTGTTACAACGTAAATAATTATATAACAAAAAACTAGAGATTCTAGATACACTTAGTGTGTGACCCTCTATGATTCTTTCTAAGTGGAATTTAGTGAAGCATCCTAAAGTCTGAGGCTAGCATCTAGGAACCTAGAAATTCACCAATAGAGAAAGAAGTTAATGCCTCAATGGAATAATACCTCATATGGAATCTTATAATCTAATATAATCCATTTATCATTATATCAATAATTAAGAAGGTTCCAGGCTAATGCCTTCAACCTATCCGCTTGATGTCTCTTTCATTGAATTTCTGGTAATCTAACTTTCCTATATGACAATGTGTCCATGGATTTATGTAAGATATATAATCTCCATTAAAGGCTCTAAGAAATCAACATTTTCTATAGAATAAAAGGTAAAATCTTTTCTCGCATAAGTAATTAATGAAATAATATTCATGACATACCCAACATCTCCAACCTCTCTACAAAAATCAATTTCCATAATTTTCAAGAATACATCAAGGTACATGAATTATAATATACATCAATAATAAACTAAAATTATACAAAACAGTGAACATGTCAGAAGATAAGAACGTCTAATTAAACATATAAATGTGGATTTCTTACTAGTGGGTCTCGTTCTCCAAATATCATACATTGGATATTACCAATGGAGTACATCATGGGAAGGTTCCCCAATTTCCAACTAGTCTTCACCCTAGATGATTTTTATCATTTGTTTCCCTCCAATGATATCATCCAGTTATATTATATATATTTAAAAATATTTTCAAAAAGCCACCAGTTTATTGGAATAACGGAGAACTGCTATGAACTATTACTATGAGAACTACTCTTAGGAAATTATCACATACTATGTTACATATAATAACTATCATGATGTGATAAGAAGTTTATTAATATTAAAAACAACGAATACTGGTTATCGTAAGGTACATAGAAGTTAGTTCGAGGGAACCAAGTCCTAAATATGTCACTACCTCAAAAGGTTCTATCTCTAGTTCCCCTCTTTATTTTCACTAATCATAAAATGATAAAAAAAATCAAAAAAAATCTATTACAAGGGTTGAATAATATCACTATTATAACACCATAATTAGATATGTTCCCCTAGAAATATTTCTATTACTCTTTCATCACATAAAATGTTTAAATATCACTAAGATAATATCTTCACTATTCTATTGATATATCATCAATATATTTTAATATAATAACTCATTCATCTCCTTTTAAAGTGTCTATAATGAGTAAAAATACTAAATTATATAATTTTCCTCTATACATGTATTTTTCTTCTATTACCCTTTTTTACAGACACAATCATCATTAATTATATATATAGATACCATCATTGTAACTTCAGAATTTACATGATCTAATCCAAGTTAAAATCTACATGTTATCCTTGTTTAAATAGTTCCTTTATTCTCTTATTTTAGTGGTAAATGTTTTTATTCTCATTATTCTTAAAATATGTGTAAAAATTTAATTTTAAAATTAATATTTTTCTCCTAAAAATTTTAAAGTTCAAATAATATTAAAAATATCTGATTACCATCTTCACAACATGACCATATAAATCATATCTCAATACAAATTACCACTTAAAATCATGGATAATACTTGAATATTTTTATTGTAATCTATTTTTAAAAATATATATTAAAATATTTTTTTAAATTGAGTCTATTTCATAATGAATTCATTTCCTCAATCCTAGATAAACTGAATTTTCCTGTTCTCCACTATTATGGAGAAAAATACATACTCAATGTGAAACCCACACCATTACAACATAATTTATACATTTTATATAAACCAATTTCATCTTATGTATTTAATATAGTTCAATCCTCTAGATTCACAATGAAAGATATCATAATTACCTAAAAAATCCAAATATAAAATATCATGGGACAATTACATATATATTATGGAATTATTTCACTAAAATTTACTGAAACAAATTCATTATTTTTTGTTGTGCACCATTACCTCGTGAATTTATTTCTCTCAGATATAGCCCACCCAAATATTACCAACATCATGTATCATAAATTACACATTTCTTTGTGCACTATTACATGATCAGTATACATCCCACATGAGTTGATTTGGGACTTTCATGAATAAAATCCTTTTCCAGTAATACACGAAATAACTCTTACTACTGAATCTCAAAATTAATTATTATTCCATTATTTGAAATTTATAACACCATATAGTATAAAATCTAACATGAGAATCATCTAAAACATAATAAATGATTGAAAAAATCATTTTGGTTAACATCAAATACAAAATTATATACCATAAATTAATAATTAATTTCTAAAACATTTCCATTTTGGATTTTTGGAATACACATATCATCAATCCAATACAATTCCACACCATGATGATTCTAATAATAACCTTAAATTCATGATATATTATTCTACCACATTGAAATCATATTTGAATAAATGTATACTCACAAACCAAGAATGTGATTATTGAAAAAAAAAATTACCTTATGAGACAATGGTTTCCCCATTTTTCTTTCATTATCCTGCTTCCTTCTTGATGAAACTCTATATAAATATTTAAATAGTTCTTTAAAAACTATTCTAATATAGGGGATATAAATTATATCATTTTTTGATATTAAAAATAAAAAACGAGCACTTATTAATCCATTAATTTCTTTGAATTTATAATAGTAACATTTTCATGAAGGTATTCCACATTGGATATTAATTCCAATTTCTAACTTTTAATATCTTATTATTGTTGTGAATTGTTACTGATTAAAATCAACATTTTTCATAGATAAATTATGAAATCACATTAGAGTAATGTTTCATAACTCTTGTAGGAAAAAAAGATAATATTTCAATAGTTTTAAAACTATCCCTTTGAATCAATTAAATAATCTCAAATAAAATAGATAAAAAATTGATCTTATACTAAGGAGAATCCCATATATTCTCAACCCCACGTTCAAAATAATTTTATTGATTAACCATGAAACAATAAGTATGTAAGTGATACATTTTCCCTTCATAGAATATATCGTGACAAAAATTTATTAAAAATGGATTCTCTTTAGATATAATTACATTTATTTGAGGTGTAAAATCTTCAAAAAATTTGAATAGAACATAATATTGCATCTAGATCCAAATATTTGTGGGAGTCTTTATTGTTCCTCAACGATTAATGTAGCTATAATTTATTCGGAAGATATATTTTCCCCCAGTATTATAAAAAAATATTCTCCTAAATTTTTAAAACACACCCCACTCAATTATAAAATCAATTATTCATATAATTTTTTATCTTATGAACATATAGTACAATTGATAGAAATTTTTATTTCCATAATAGTATTTTTATAGTCACATTCTACAAACTACATATTCAATTCATCTACATAAATGTTTTCCCCAATTATAAAGTATTTAAATTAGACCTAGAACACATTAAAAATGGTTAAAGTATTTAAATACTTGGGGATAGGGGATAATCAAATGTAATCTATTTGAGAAATATGGTGATTCACTATGGGCCACCACATATCTTTCATCCCTAATTATTAATCCCATATTATGATATAAAATATTATTAATAGACTATAGTTTTATTTATATCATTGGGGTACATATTTTATTCAAATATCAATCCATATTGGTTTTCTCCTTTGGTTTTATATCCCTAAGTTATTTCTCTAATTAAAAATGAATTTATCTCTTACTTTTTAAACAATATTGTGGAATTTATTATTCATATAAGTCGTATTATTATTTTAATCAATGAAATTATATTAATTGTTGGTTTTTGTTAGAATAATTTAAACCACATATAATTTTATAAATCATTTTTCATATATCAATAAAGGAATTTTATCAGTGGTGAATTTAAAAATATTCCTTATACCACTTCTAATATTATAACATTCATTAACAATATCATTAAATATATGTCTTAAAATAATATATTTTCTATTATATAATGGTTTTTTTAATTACTCATTAATATTGAATATCTCATGTGGTCCCTCTCAAATAAATGCATGGTTATTTTGGATGAAATATTTTTTATACCTATATTAATGAAATAGGTAACCCTATTTATAAAAATTTTCATCAAAGATAACAAAATAAATATATTCCAATGATTTAGAAAAAATAATTAATATAACCATTAAAAATATAATAAAACAACAAGTCAATATACCCTTTAAATATGAAGCTAAATAATTTATTATTTTCTACTATTAGTAACTTCCAGATTTTTTATTACATTTACAATTTTACAATTGT
Organism: Viscum album; assembly: GCA_963277665.1. Classification (NCBI taxonomy): domain Eukaryota; kingdom Viridiplantae; phylum Streptophyta; class Magnoliopsida; order Santalales; family Viscaceae; genus Viscum; species Viscum album. Next base: position 510,409,823 of record OY728167.1, on the reverse strand, counting down.
GATATTGAAAACCTTGTTTAATTTTTCGTAGAAATAATGATGTACATTTTCTTCTCAAGATTTAGTAAGGTTATTTCATAATAAATGATATTATTTCATATGGAATATGGTCTTTAAACTATTTCAAAATTTTCAAGTTTTTCTTAAAATTTAGTGTAATTTTATTTTATCATATTCTCAACTTTTTAGGGATTATCAAATAATAAATGTAAGTTATCATTTAAATTATTCTTTCCCCTAACATTTCGTTTCCCCACATTCAACATAACCATGATCATTTCTTCTTTGATTTTCTGATATTCTCTCACTTCATATAACCTTTTTTTGTTTTATTATATCATATTTATCTTATATACTTCATTTTACCTCTCATGTTACGGTTCATTCCATATGTCACATTATTATTTCAAATCTCTATTCATTCAAGCAGTGTAAATATTCTAAATTAGTTTCTCTTATTTAATCTTTTTATTTTCCTTCACCAATTATAAAATATGTGTTGAAAATTTATCTATATAATCATCCAATTTTTAAATTGTTTTCAGATGAGTAGTTTATATATAAAATGAACCTTGAGTTTATTTATCTTTGATGATGGTTACTCAACTTTCTCATCTACAATATCCTTCTTTTCCCTAAGATCAATATAATCCTCAACCGATGCTCTTTTGTGATTTTAAAATTTTATACCACGGTCTTTATCCCTATGAATTTAAATATAAAAAAAATATCCTTCTTTAGCCTCATAATTTCCCCTTTTAAAATTTAATCTATCTCCTCAGATTAGTGGAAATATTCCACCTTTGGTATATTAATTTTCTAATCAACATCATTAAATCCATAACCATTTTCCCCTTGGGGGATACTGAAATTATATATCTAATATAAATTTTTTCATGATCATTTCCATCATATGGAATCTCATTGGAGGATATAAATTTGTTAAAATTATTTCCATTTAGCATGTTAGATAATGGTAATTGGGGGATAACATAAATAGATGAAATCTAAACTCTATAAATCGATTGGATAAAAATTAATCTAAATATGTTAGACTTAGGTTCTAATAAGAATTTTTATTTCCATAAGGGGGAGGGGTGAATGAGGGTTTGAGACTCATTCAAAATTAAACCCAAAATATTCTTAACTACCACTACCCTAAAATATTTTTGTGTCATGATTAGTATGTTTATGTTTATTATATAATTAACAAGACGGTCTAATTGAAATTCTTATTATCATTTCCTTTATCCAATAAATTCATTGACTACTTACCCACACATAATTTTATATCATATTGTAAATATTTAAGGCATGCACATAAGGAATAATATTTTAATTGGTGAACCAACATTGTTCTATATCAATGTAAAATAAAATGATAGTATGAAAATGTACCAAAATGCACATAATCAATTTCCATGGTGGGTTTAGGAAAGTTCACTCTAATCCAACGCCCACTAACATTATACTAGTTTAGGGTTGGAGCACTACCTCCCACAGGCCCCCTCTAGTTCACTAGTATGTTTAATTATTAATTATGTAAAAATGAATATGAAAACAACCCAAATAATGTATAGAAGAATGTCACCATTTCTATCAATGAACAATGTACATAGTGTGATATGTTATTTCTTTACACTACTCCTCCATAATAAAAAATAGTGTTGATCTCACAATGATATTATCTTTGGTCTTTCATGATTGTATCATCAACATGTCTCTATATAATTAATACTTTTCCTTTTTAATGATATTAAATGATGGATAATACTCTCTTTTATCATTTTTATCCTCTCATAGTGCCATATTGTTTTTAATCCCCCATTTCAAAACAAAAATATTATATATTTATAGAGAAAGTAATAATATAAAAATTTTCACAATTTCCTTTCATTCATCAATGATAAATTCTCTAAGTTTATTTTATATAATGTATTAAATTATTCTCAAAATTCATGGGAAATTTTTTCCATTATAACTGTTCAAATATGATTAATAAAATTCTAATTTGATAGTTATAATAACTAAATAAATAATTTTTTGATCCATAGGTGATTTTCTATTTGGAAAATTGTCTGCATCACCATTATTATATTTTGGTTTTATTTTTATTTGGGGAGAATTATATCAAATATGAAGTATATATTTTAATAAAACATTAGTAATTCACTAAAATTAAATGAAATCCAAATATAAAATACTGAAATAACATAAATATATCATTAAACGATGATTACTTTGTCTTAAGTAACTAAGGAACAATAATAGAAGAAGACGGAGATCATTTGAAATTAACTATGAAATGTAAGTAAGTTATAAAGAGTTTTAAATTTTCCTAAATTGTATTACAACTTCAAAAAACCCTACTTGAATGATCCGAATAAATCATGGTTTTTGCACAAATTACAAATCCTTGCATGAGTAACCATTCACCTTATAGTTATTCCCATTTTTTCTTAAAATATATAGAGTTATATAATAAACCATATAAATTCATCAATAATAATAATAATAAAATATATTATGATATATATATATATATCTCAAATTATATTGTAAAAAAATTTAAAATCATAAATACTTAACATGAATGACCATATAACCTGATATATGATCATAAATAATAGTTATCCAAACAATATTTATACCCCCCCTCCTGTTCTGATGATATTATATCTAAAAAAACATTAAACCCAATTTATTAGAGTGTTCTAATATAAATTTACAATGAATTTTCCTATGTTAAACTTGAAAATCACCTAACCTAATCTTTCACATGGCCTAAGGAATGTTCTTGATCACCACAGGTTAAAAAAATGTCGAGGGTTTCAAATGTAATCTATTTGTTATGTTTTCATAATATAAAACCATTAAATAAAATGTAAAATTCTTATTAAGAATCGTATATTAAGATTGTATTTTTGAAAAAATAAATGAAATCGAATAAATAATTTTCAAATGATTATCTTTCAAAATAAGGGATAATAAATAGTGGTCAATGTAAACATCTAAGCATTGATCAATCAATAAAATCATAAGAATGTAAAAAAATGTAATAATAAAAAAATTAATGCACATGAAAATAGATCATTGATATAGAAAATGCATGAGGCCTCAAAAAGTAATAAAAGAGTTACAAAATAATATATAAACCACATACATGTTACCCTTGGTCACAACATGAGCTCCACTATCCGCAAAACATGAAGAGGGCATATAAGGAACATTGAAAAAGGGGAATGATTTTTTTTGAAGTTACCTATAGGTTATACAATCATGTGTACTCACAAACATGAGAGTGTGTATATTGGGTGTTTGATAATTCATAATAGAGTTCCACTGAGAATAAATTTATTTCATTTTTCATGGTCAAATCAAAATTGTAGTTCTAAATTTAACTAGAAAATATATTTGTTTTCATTACATCATATGGAAATTCAATCCAATATAATTTTATTTTGGAAAAGAATATCATTTATAAAATGTGACCAAGTATGATCTAGGTAACCAAGAATCCAAAGGATTATTTTATATATTTATGTTAATTTTATATAAATAACATTCTAATTTAAACATAAAATAATGTAGTGCACAACATGATATAATAAACCTGATTCTACAGAAAAAAATATGGCCTAACTATATGGAACCATCTACTAGCCTATGATACTATCATATTAAAACAACCACACAATTTACCTCATTGTAATTTCCATGTGAAAATCACTTATTTAGGTCATGAAACAAATTTGGGGGACATTATCCAGAGCATAACAATATCCAGTTCAACACACTTCCTTGATTTCCCCCTAAAATACATATGATGACCATATAAACCGAATCATTCTCAAAAATAAATATATAATTCAAGTGATTAAGAAAATAAACTATCATGTCACATCCTATGTACCCTATATAAAAACCCATTTATTTTTACTATAACATAATTATAAATAGATCAAATTCAACATTTTAAAAAAACCCCAAAGAGGTATATAATTAATTGAGTAATGGAAATAAATAATAATAGGTAAAACTCCAATCATTATGTAAAAATTCATAAAATAATAAAAAAATGAATATTATTTTATAAAAATAATACATAATTATAAACACCATTTTTAAATGACTTTAAATGAGAACAAGTATCAATTACACTATAACAAACATGTTTTTTTTTCATGAAATGACGTTTTAAAAATTCAAAACATTAATACCATTGAAATTCCATTTATATGAATTATAAATGAAATAAAATAATGTAAAATATTTTTAATATCTTTAATAACAATTTATGAACGTAGTAATTTTATAAGTAAAATACTAAAAAACCACAAAAACATTGATTATATAAATAAAAGTTAATACATAGAAAACCTTAACATGATTCCCTTTCAATTGATTAATCTTCTATGAATAATGAATGATTATGAAAATAAAGAGGCCTAAAATCCCCAGAAACAAAAAAAATGATTTATAGATACTATATAAATGGATTTAGCCACCATGGTTGAATGTTTAAAAAGAAATAAAAAATGAGAGAATAAAATAAGTGTGATAGTCAAATAGAAGTTAAAATTAGATTTACCATGAAAAAATTACCTGATATTTGAAGGAGGATAACTGAGAATATGAGTATATAAAAGTGGTATCTATTATAAAACCCTTATATTTATCCATAACAATGAAAAAATTATAATATAAAAATTATGAATAATATGAGATAGATAATATAAAATTTTAAAAATATGGGCAGAATGAATAGTTTGGTAAACCATGCTGCAACTATGATTTCTTTCCTAGAAATTAAAATGTACCATCTTAAAAATTATTGTTCAGAACAACTCATAATCCAATTATAATTTTACATCAAAAACTATCTTATAGATTTTATAAATATTAATTTCCCACACCGAAAAATTCAATAAATAAATACAAAATAAAATAAATATGTAATCTTGAAATTGTCGTTGTCATATTTGAATATACATTCCCCATTTGAGATAAATTAACCACTTACCTTCCTTTATTATTATTGGGATAATGATTATCTTTTACCTTGAAATATATCCCTTTATTTTAAAAACTTGATGATCATTCTGGTCTCACTTTCATCTCACTTGAGACTGAGGTACATATAAAAATATCATGTGAAATGTTCACCAAATTCCTTTCCTAAATCACTGATACCAATGGATTATATACTTGTGAACAAATTCTATGAATTTTATTTTCAATAATCATAACCATAATTTTTTTTAAAAGTTGACAAATGCATCATAAAACAATAGTGTTATAATTGATATAACTATCACTGTTTTCATTAGGGTACATATCCAAATACTGTTTATAACTTTTATAATCACCCCAATAACATTTTGTATCATTTACAAATATTGGTGTAATAGTCCCATATTACTTTTTTAGATATTCAACACATTATCATCAAGTGATCTAATTTAAGAGTTATTAAGATAAGGTATTCAGTACCTTTAAATTTTCATTTAGAATATTCATTTATATTTCATTCGATTGAGTCTCATTTGGATTACTTAATTTTCTGATATATAAAGAATTATTAAAAACATTATCAAGAAAAATCACAAATTTTTATATCTTTTGGTTCATTAAAAATGATTATTAGAGCCCTTATACAGTTAAACTCCCCATTAATTAATAGATACTCCATTTTAATAAAATAGTTTTTTTATATTTTATTTATATGATAATCGTTTGGATTGTTATCACATTTTGTAACTTCAATTCCTCAAATACCTTTAGATGGGGGAGGTGTAATAAGTGTGATTTAAATTAATTTTTCATATAGGTCATGTTCTTCTGTTATAATGAACAAATGAGATTATTCACTGAATTCATTTAATACCTACATCTAAATATGTATTAAAAATTGAAAATATTAATGTATTTTCACTTGGATCACGTGAATGTGATATTTATATGTAGAATACACAGAATGTGTTCTAATTTTCTAATAAATCAATATATCACCATTGTGGTCACAAGGATTATGATTAACTTGATATCAATTCTAAGTCCCATTATTCAATCTCGCCCCTCTAATAATTTCACTATGATAAGGTGATATTTAAAATTACTTATATGTCATTTTTATTGAATGTTTAAAATAATATTCAATACATTCATTTAGATTTAGAGTCTCTATTTAACTTTTTCATATAGAATATGCATTGATCTTTCATATTGGTAAATTCTTTAGAAATAAAAATTTTAATCACATACAATTCAAGATGACACATTTTCCGCCTAATTAATTTGGACTCTCCACCGAGTTGATAAATTTATTCCATTTAATATCATCAAATGCATTTTTTAAAAATCTCTATTATCATATGATACATGTCAAAAATTATTGAATTTTAAAAACTATTTATAGTTAAGTCAATTTCCCAATAAATGGAAATAAAATTCTATAATTTAAATTCAAACGAAGTCAATATGTATGTATAAATTAGAGAAAAACATTTTGTGGAATCATTAACCATGACGTGGTTTCTTTTCCAAAACATTGACCCTAAAAACCTTGGGTTTTATACCCTAATCCACTAGAAAATATGATCATTTCATTATTTGGAAAGTTGTATCTACATGAACCCATTATGAGGTGTTCTCCTCTTTCATTATTTTGTGATGTTGAATCAAGATTCATTCAATAATTCTATTCATTAAATTATTCTTCCCTAATACCATCACAGAAACCATGTTTTTAATTTTTTTACAATAATCCCGTGAATAAATACCAAAAAATCCTCCACACAAAATTTTCGATTGGGATGATATAAAATATTAAATTGAACCATGAGATGAATTAAAATGTTTCTTTATAAATTTTACCAATTTATAATCATCCCCATGAATCTTGATTGATAAATATAAAGTAATGTGATCCTATAAAATATAACATAATTTCAGAAAAAAGCATCATTACCTTACTAAAGAACATGAGAAATTTCATTATTTTTATAATTTTATGATGAAAACCAAAATATAATTTTTAATTTTGTATTTTATAGAGATACAATTAAACATTCTAATTTAAAATTTACTTGAACCATGATTGATGATTTAAAATCATGATGTAATTCATTAAACCATTATATCAAACATTCTTGTGGAATCCAGTAGCTCCTACTTTTTTCCATCATCAAATTTCTAATACCATGACATGTACTATAACATATGATATTTTTTTTGTTTGTCATAATTTATTTAAATCTTCTCAAAACATCACAAAACCATACATAAAATTATTTTATCATTAAACCATGTAAAATTCCATCAATTAACTCTAATTCCAAAAAACACTAAAACTTTTGATCACAATTCAATATCTTATTATTTTTTTACAACCTAGTCTCAAGAAATTATAAACTAGTTACTTTTACACCACATTATACAAATCAAAAAAAATTCTATTTTTACAGTTATTTAGACATTAATACATTATATATAAATATATCGTTTATAAATAATACATTGTATTTAAATATTAAACATTCAAATATTCATATATTTTTCAACATATTGTAACACGTAGAGATTTTTGTGACGTCCCAGACCCGGCTGCCCCTCATCCCGAGCCCCGAGCCCGGTTGGCCACATGGCCCCTGGCTCGTCTCCCCATAAGCCAAGGGTTGCCGACTAGTAGCGTGGGTGTAGTGGTAAGTCAGTGGGAATACTTTACCCCCATGTCAGAGTATACAACGGTTTAGCAGCAAGTGATTAAATAGCGGAAACACAGCCAATGGATAAATAGGAGAAAAGGGGAAACATACAAACCAAACAACAGAAGTAAGGAAAACACTGATAAATATACAAAATCCACATAGGCAGTGTCTGATACAAAATGGATGCATGGAATTCTGATACAATGGATGTAGATGGAAAACATGCTATATATTAATACAAAAAGGAACAAGAACAAAAGTAGTACACGAGCATCTCATGCCAAGCTCGGTCCTCTGCTCTGGATCTCCAGTTAGAACATATATGTATCAACAACTTGAAGCATGTCATTTTCCCCTACTAGTACCTGCAACAGTAAAGTCTACATGAGTGCCAAAGAGGTTGCCTGAGTAGGGTGTGATACAAGTCTTAGTAGGCCACCACCAACGGGGTCTATGTGTAATCCAAAATACATTCCGTAAGGTAAACAGTGTGTTGTAAACTGTAAGTAAACCAAAGTAATAAACGACCCTCCCAATCAGGTTCCAGAAGGACACCTAGCAGATCTACCTACTTCAGCTCATGGCTGGTAATCTAAACGAACACCAGAGGTATAAGTACATAGGTAAAGGTTATCGCTGGCACGAGTTAAACATGTCTATTGTCCATGCTTCTCAAATATGTATCATTATCACTAGCATGAGGTATGAATGCCTCTCTCCCACAAGCATTGTAGCTGGTGTGGGGTAGAAATGCCTCCCACCCAAAAAAGGTTATTTGGGAACGAGGTATAAATGCCTCTAGTTGTATTACATAGAGGTCCATATGGCATGGGATAGAAATTCCTCCCTCCCACACATGGGGATTCATCTTGCACAGAGTAAGAATGCCTCCCTCCCACACATGGATATTCATCTTGCATGAGGTAAGAAATCCTCCTTCCCACACATGGATATTTATCTGGCACAGGGTAAGAATGCCTCCCGCCCACACATGGATTATCACAAGCCTGTCAACACAACAATGCATAACCATTCACATCACAGTATATAATTCATTACATCTTATATAATTTTATATTAACAAAGAATGGCATTTTCATCTTATAATATCTCAAAATCATATTATACGGCAAACATACATATCAAATCATTTAAGGGGTTCTGGATATCTCATCCGAGCCAACCTCTAACCATGTCATCTCATTCGCCTAACATGGAAAATGCCTTTTAAGACATATCGTTAAGGTCCAAGGGTGAAAAAGGGTCAAATCTCAAGTAATATCACCTATGGTTGACCACTCCCGTTCCACACCTCATCTAAACACCCTTTCAAGGTTAGATTCATTAATCTCATACCACATGGGTCATTTAGACATAAAGCGGTCAATATAAATAAGGGGTTTGGCGAAATAAAAACCACGAAAAGACGATATAAACTCAAAATGACGGAAACCCAAAATAGAAACCACGTGACCACATACCTTAGAGCTATAGGCCTAGGCTCACTTGAAATCGACCTCATATTTTCTGAAGGTTGGAAAAAATCTCCATTCCAGTCCAATACCATGAAAATAGGGTATATAATCCTATGACAAAATAACACAAAAGATACACAGATTCACTGAGGAAAGAAGCACACACGGGGTAAGTCTTACCGAGGGTGATCCAACGCCTTTGAAGGATCGAAGATTGGATTTCAGATGAAGAATCCACCAAGAAAAGAGAGTGAGAGAGAATTTGGAGCTCAAAGTAGGGCTCCCCAGACCCTAGAATCCAAGAGTCGGTGCATTATTACGTATCATTGGCATGATCACGAAAGATCAAGTCTCGAAAGATCGATTCATTTGGTAGGCTTGGAAAAACTAGATATATTCATAAGTCTTACATTACATCATAAATTGAAAAACTACAACACATCTTTTCTTCATATCCCCACATACTATCATTACAGGTCATTCATAAAATACTTCTTCACATCCTGGGAAAAAAAACATTGAAAGGGGTGAGCTCAGATGCTCAATAAGGATATCAATATAGTGGAAACTTTCATAAATAAACATAAACATTTAAGTCAATGTATAACTAAAACAAAAGCCTTTTAAACATGAACTTCATCATAATATGGTAAAGAAAAAATGAAATAATTCCATTTACTCATTCACATGTATATTCTACTAATCTAATAATCACATGAAAAAACAATAACCCCTTTCATAATAAGGGCATGCATAATGCCAGACTATCATAACCACATAGGCAAGGCCTTGTCCCAAGACTACAAATAAGATTTTTTCAAGTCCTTGTGCCAAGACACTAGTTTGTCTCATGAGACCTACCGATGCATCAAGGAGCTATAGCAGACTCCACCTGTCACTTACTAAGTCCAATGCATTACTTATAAGAAAAGGATTAAACATAACATAAACATTCATATTGAAACTAGCATATGAAATATCAAAAATTTATCCATAAACCATGAATGGTATAAAAATAACACATCCACAGTCAAATATATCACAAAACCTTCAATACAATATGGAATGTTTGTATCATAATAAATCAACTTCAAATAATATTAAAATCCATCAAAGGATGCTGACATGGATGAAATCAAAACTATTTGAGAGAAATATCTCCTTTTCGAAATAATTTAAAAGTCATATAATTATTAAATAAATCCTTTACTTTGAAAATATTCTTATAAGCATGTAATGGAAGCTTCGACGTTCTTATAATGGCGGAAAATAGCAGCACCCGCCGTATAAGTTAAAAAAACATTCTTACCTTAATTTTGTCGAAAATGTTAAAAGGACCTTGTTTGGAAAACAACGAAAAGATTCCTTTCAACAATTTATAAGGTCAAATAAGGGTATAAATGACTTTAAACCATTTTATATTAAATAGTAAAAATGTTTTGAAAAGTCATTTTTAAGAAACATGGATGTGGATGATAAAGAGGTCACAGTAGATACTTACGTAAAAACAACCACGGATAATAAAGAGATTGTGAAATTAACCCTTACCTTGTAGTTTTCCTTAGTCGATGGTAGGTTAAACTCCTGTATAATGGTGAAATAATTTTTATTAAATTATACATGAATCATATACATTAATATGATATCATATATGTTCTTTTAATATTGCTTTGTTAATAATATCTTAGTATTATTGTTGTTTTGGGTGTTAACAGGTTTGTTTTCCTTCATATGCTTTGTTATGTAAGCCATGTTTGTTATGGATTGGTTGTATATTATTCATATACATAATTATATCAAGTCCTTAAATATTATTTTTAATCATCAAATGAAAATTATTCTCGAATGGATACGATGGGGAATTAATCTCATCGCGTTCGTGGAGACGGTATTCCGTACATACACAAGAGTGACAATATCATTATTTTGATACTAAAATCGTATATAATTGTATGTTATATCATATATATAGAATAATTATAATGTTATATTTATTATTTACTTCAATTATGCATCATTATCATGCCCATCCAAATAATAATGTTTGGAATAACAATTACACCATGACGTGGTGACGGCAAGCCGTACGTACGCACATATGGTGAACTTTCATTCAAAGGATGGACTGAAGAGTGAATATGGTTTTATAATATTTATAATAACATCAATTTATATATAAGATACTGGAGTTATTATTTTATAAAGGAAATAACAATGAAAGAATAAGTGGAACAGGAAAAGAACTTGAAAGAGGGTGGTGAAATCATTACCTCTTCTTCAGGTTCTTCCTTTTGATTTGATCAAAAGGGATCCATAGGATGGATTTATGAACAAAATAAGGAATTTAAGATGAAGGTATTATAGTTTATAGAGTATTTGTGCAGGTTTTGGCCAATCCAAAAGGCTTATAAGGTGTGAAATAAAGAGAAGGGGGAGTTCCCTTTTATAAGAGGGGTGAGGGGCACCTTTGGAAAAGCTAGAAATATTATTTTACAATAAACTCCTTTTCAGTTTATCATTGCTCCAAACTGATTAATTTAGACTCTAATGTGGGGATGGGTCGAAAAAACTTAACCAATAGGTTTTAGACTGGTTTGGGTCACTATATTAACCTTATCATTAAGTTTTAAATCTTAGTTTATAAGTTTGACATTTACCATGTGTCTCTGTATTTTAATATTATATGGTTACAAAACATACTATATACTTTTTATATAACCCCAAGTGGTTAATTGATGATAAACCTATCATTATATAAGGCTCTCTGTTGATCCATAGATTTTTAGGAATATAATATCAATTAATAATATAATTTTTGTTTTAAAAACTCTTTTTTGTCAATTTTGACACTATTTGGAAAATTGTTTTTTGTGAAAATCATAACAGAATGATTACTTCTAAAAAAGTTAATTAAATTAATCCTAACATGTCATATTAACCTATAAAATTAGTGGAATTTATAAATATCTCAAATTATATTTATTTGGGTATTTATAATATTAATTATTTTAATATTTCATTAAAAAGGTAATTACTGCATCACCATTGTGTCATACATAAATTAAATTATCTAATGTCTAAAAATTATAAATAAAATCTCATTATTTAGGAAATAATTTTAGCTTTCTAATTAGTATTTTTTGTCAAATTTATCTTATGTATAACCCTATATTAAATTTTTTTTAGTTATTAGATTTTGATTTTAACTCTTTTAACCCTTCTTTGAATTAAATAATAATAAATGTCCTAATATAATCCAACTAGACCAAAGAGGATTATATTTTATTCCTATGGTTTTTTTGGTCGAATTATACTTATTCAATAGAATTAGGACAAGTTTTAGGGTAAAAATAATATCGTTTTTACCTTTAAGTACCCTATTTACTTTTAAAAGTGGTAAATAAAAGTAAAAAGTTACTATTCACCAAAAATTATTTCCATCTCATTGAACCACATTTTACTTAATTATATCAATTGTGTGTCTTGGATGTTTGGAATTCCACTCACAGAAGCGGTAAAATTATGTTTTGGGAAAAATTTGCAAAATCACCTAGGAGGTGGGTAAAAAACAATAAAAAGTCAAATAAAATTTTATATATCCATACATAATATAAATTGACTCCAATTATTTACATTTAACATATATAGGTATTATGTATCTAATTTAACCTAAAATAAATTTAAATAAAATAAATAATTATTTACATAAAAAGTCATTTTTAACCAATAACTCAGTGTTTTTCACGATTCATCAAAAATTGATAGTTTTCAGAAAAATACCAAAAATTCACCCAAGGCTAATTTCGATATTAAGAATCCAAAAATGGAGTCCATTTTGAAAAATAAATATTTATAAAATTTCAAAAAGTGGGTATTCCAATTCATAACGGCTAGTTTGATTGGTTTTTCTGTGTTAGAAATTGAAGTTGCGTACAACACACGCTATTGTATTATTCAAATGGAAGCATACCATGGAAACTTGGGGTGTTAGATTCTCCTCTATTTCAAATAATTTCTTCCTAGAAATTTCTAGATTATTAATACATAAAAATACTTGGGTGTTTCTACATCATATGTTCCTCGGGTTCCCACGTTGCCTCTTCCATCTTATGGTTTCTCCATAAAACTTTTACCAGACGAGTCATTCTGTTTCTCAACACTTGTTCTCGGGTATCAAGAATCCTGATGGGCTCTTCACAATAAGTCAAATCAGGTTCTAGTTCTAATTCCTCATAGGTGAGTACATGTGTTGGGTCAGGCATGTATTTTCTCAATAGTGATATGTGGAACACATCATTAACTTTGGAGAGACATGGAAGCATTTCCAAACGGTAAGCTACAACCCCAATTCATTCTCGAATTTCGAAAGGTCCAATGTACCTGGGACTCAATTAACCCTTCTTACCGAAAGGTATAACACCCTTCCATGGATATACCTTTAGGAAAACACGATCACTGACTTGAAATTCCAAATCCTTCCTTCAATTATCGGCATATCTCTTCTGCCTACTTTGAGCTACTTTGATGTGGGTTTGGGTTACTTTCAACTTTTCCATCGTTTCTTCCACAAGTTTTAGTCCTACGATTTTTCTTTCACCAACATCATCTCAACCAGTTGGTGTGCGACATGTCTTTCTGTATAACGCTTCGTATGAGGCCATCTAAATACTTGAATGGAAGCTATTGTTATAAGAAAATTCTACCAGAGGTAAATATTGATCCCACATACCCTGAAAGTCAAGTGAGAAGGATCTCAACATGTCTTCTAGGGTTTGAATAGTTCGTTCTGATTGTCCATCAGTTTGAGGGTGGTAGGCAGTGCTCCAATGAAGTTCAGTATCCAGGGCTTTCTGAATACTTTTCTAGAATTTTGATGTGAAACGGGGATCACGATTAGAAACAATCAATAGGGTTACACCATGGAGTCTCACAACTTCATTAATATATATTCTTTCTAGACATTCAAGTGGTAGATATTCTCTTATAGAAAAAAAGGTGTTGACTTGGTTAGAAGACCAAGAATGACCCGTAGTTAATCATTCCTTCTAGGAGTATTTGGTAGTACCATGAAAAATTCAATCGTAATATTATCCCATTTCCACTCAGGTATGGGAAGAGGTTGCATGAATCCTCTAGTCTGTTGCCTTCCAGCATTCACTTGTTGAAAAACCATACATCTTGACACAAAATTATAAATCTCCCGCTTCATGTTGTCCCACCAAAAATGTTCCTTAAAATCATTATACATCTTGGTGCTACCATGGTGTATGTAGAAATTGGATCTATGGGAATTATCTAAAAATACCCTTTTTAGATCAGGTATATTGGGAACACAAATTCGCTTCCCAAATTTCAAAATTCCATCTTCATACACAAAGTCACTCAATCTCTCGTCATTCACAGCTTTAATCTTCTTTTGAAACTCTTCTTCATCGGCCTGATAACCCTTTAACATTTTGAGTAAAGATGGTTTGGCAACCATTTGAAAAAGCATTGATGTTTCACCTTCCATGGTTATTCTGATATCAATCTTTACTATATCCATGAAAATAGGATCCCTTTCAACTCTCATCTTGTTCAAAACACCATGATCCTTTCTACACAAAGCATCTTCCACATTATTTGCCTTCCCCGAGTGGTAGTGTATAGTGCAATCATAATCCTTGAGTAACTCGAGCCATCATTGTTGCCTCTTTTTGAGTTCCTTCTATGATAAAATATACTTCAAACTCTTTTGATCGGTTTATATCTCACATTTCTCACCATAGAGATAGTGTATCCAAATATTCAAAGCAATGATTACAGCTGGTAACTCCAGATCATGAGTAGGATAGTTTTTCTCATGAATTTTTAGCTGTCGTGATGCATAGGCAATAACCCAATCATCATGCCTAAGGACACAACCAAGTCCTTTCTTTTATGCATCACTATAAATAAAAAATCCATAATTTTCCAATGGTATATTCAAGATAGGATCATTGAATAATCTTCTCTTCAGTTCTTCGAAACATTCTTCACACTATTTTTTTCAAACAAATTTAACCCCTCTACGTGTGAGCTTCCTTAATGGGTTAGCCAATCGGGAAACATTCTGGACGAAATGTCGATAATAACCTGCTTAAACAATATAACTGTGTACTTCATTTATACTCGTTGGTGCTGGCAACTAGTGGGTTTCTCTTGTCTTAGAAGGATCAATAGAGATTCCATCCTTAGAGAAAATATAGCCAAAAAAATAAATCTCCTGAAGCCAGAATTCACACTTTCTAAACATCCCGTATAATTCATTTCATCTAAGGGTTTTCAGAATGATGCACAAGTGATTTTCATGACCTTAGTTGATTTTGGAGTATACCAAGATATCATCAATAAATACCACTACAAAGTCATCAAGATATTCCTTGAAAACTCTGTTCATTAGATCCATAAAGACAGAGGGTGCATTAGTCAATCCAAAAGGCATTACTGTAAACTCGTAATGCCCGTACCTGGTTCAAAATGTTGTTTTTGGAATGTCTCCCTTCTTCACACACAACTGATGATATCCAGATCGAAGTTCAATCCTTGAGAAGTATTGAGCACCATGAATTTGGTCGAATAAATCATCAATGTGATGAAGGGGATACTTGTTCTTTATTGTTATAGCATTGATCTCCCTGTAGTCATTGTACAACCTCATAGATCCATCTTTCATATTAACAACAAAAACAGGGGCTCCCCATGGAGAAACACTAGGGAGAATAAATCCCTTATTACTCAATTCCTCAAGTTGTTTCTTCAGTTCCACTAATTCCACAGTGGCCATTCTATAAGGGTCTTCGATATGGTCCTTGAACTAGGAATTAGGTCGATGGAAAACTCAATTTCTTGTTCTGGAGGATGTCCAGGTAAATCCTTTGGAAAAAACATCAACATATTCTTTCACAATAGGAAGATCCTCTATTCGAACATTCATTTCCTTATCCACGGTAATTTCATTATCTTCCTCCCCAATAATTGAATTTAGTTGAGCTATTGGGGGTGGATCTAGATAAGAATTATGTGGTGACATTTCTGCTCAAAAGATATGATACTCCTTATCATCATAAAAAAATTTTACCTCCTTCTTATAATAAATTTTCAAGTCATGGTCCAAAAGACAATCCATAGTGAGGATTATTTCAAATTAAATAATGGGTATAACGATGAGATCAGTAGATAAATAAAAATTATATGCACTAATGGGAACTGATTCACAAAACTTTTTTGCGACGATACTTACTTTATAAGTTTTTACTGAAAACTCCCTTATTAAATCAAATTGGAAATATCTAATTTTCGTAGCAAACCAGAAAGATATGAAATAATGCGATGATCCATAATCCAATAAATTATTGGATAAACTTGAGGAAACAATTAAATTACTTTCCACTACGTCTTTAGGAGCTTCAACCTCAGTAGGAGTGATAGCATAATCTTGGCCTTGATCTCGTGGCATCTTCTAAGGTATGTTTCCCTGACGGTTAAGACATTTATTTGCATAATGTCCCATATCCCTACAATTATATCATTGAACATCTATAGCTTCTTTCTTCCCCTTGAAATCACGATCTTGGTGGCCTTTTTAACCACACATATAACAGACTCTCATTCCCTTCAAGCAAGTACCTGGGTGTTTATTCCCAAATTTACTGAAATATGGATATTCAACTTTTCCCTTCTTCCCTTAATTTCCATTTCCATAGTGATCAGCAGATCTCTTCTTCTCTTACTTTGCTTTAAAGTCATAAGACATAGAGAATTCCTTTTCTGTATTGATATCACATGAGACAATGTCTTCATACGTTGAGAAAGATTGTGATACTAATGCTTGATGTAGAAATGGTTTTATCCCATAAAAGAAATGATCAATCTTACTCCTCGGGTTACATATATAATCTGCTGCATGGCTCGCTAACCTTGTAAAGATAGCTTCATACATCGCAACATTATCATCCTCCTTTTTCCTTAGACTTAGAAATTGCCATTCCATATCCGCTCGATTATCATGAGGAAAGTATTTTTCTATGAAAATCTCTTTGAAATCTCTCCATTCCATACTTGATACTTATTCATCTTCCTTTGTATTTTTAATCAATGCCCACTATTGATCAGCATCTCCAGTGAGGTGGTAAACTGAAATGAAATTTTTTTCCCTTTCGCTACTCCCCAAGGTGTGGAATATTTTCTATAAGGAATTGATCCATTGCTGAGCTGGGAGTGGATTTGTACCCCCATTAAACATTGGTGTTTGTTGCCTCATGAAGTGATCTAACATTGATCCTCGACGCTGCAGATCTGGGTGCTCCATATGAGTAAGGGTATTATTCATAACCTGAGTGAGATGTCCATGTATAGTGATAAGATGATTAGCACCAGTTGTACCACCACCTCCACTATAATTATCTTGAGCAGGAGGGCAATTCTTACATGGATTCCGTGCATTGATATATTTTTCATTCCTTCCACTAGGCACCATTTCTAAACAATGGAATAAAATAGATTAGTTTATGAATCGAAATACATAATTCCATACTTGTAAAACACTTAACATAAATTGAACAGTTTATGGATATAATCCATAATCATAAAAAAAATTCTTTAAGGAATTATAAACTCATAAAGAATTCATAATTTTTTGTAAAAAATGATAATTATCCTAATCATATCCCCCCGAGAGTTTCGTAACCAAGAGGGAAGCAAGGCTCATTATCGTGCACCAGTTCTCGTTCGAGTATAGCTCAAAGCGGTGTTTTCATGTTTTACCCCTAGGTACATATATGCCAGATCCGCCTCTACCTGCTCGTATCCAGATAGGGATGTATTTCTCTTAAAACACACAAAATCTCTACAATACGAAAATTCAAGGAAGTTGTTATATACTAATCCTCAAAGTCTATCTTAGGGATACGTGCTCTAATCAGAGTTTATCTAAATCTAGCTTCCATGGTTTATAAATAAACTTCCTCTGATACTAACTATAATGCCCCGGCCCCAGAAGCCCAGAGTCGGTGCATTATTATGTATCATTGGCAAGATCACAAAATATCAAATCTAGAAAGATTGATTAGTTTAGTATCCTTGGAAACACTAGATATATTCATAAGTCTTACATTACATCATAAATTGAAAAACAAAAACATATATTTTATTCATATACACTCATACAATCCCAGCAGGTCATTCATAAAATATTTATTCAAATTCTGTGAAAAATAAAACATCGAATGGTGTGAGCTGAAATGCTCAGTAAGGATAACAATATAGCGGAATCTTTCATAAATAAAAATAAACATTTAAGAAAATTCGTAACTAAAACAAAAGCCTTTTAAACTTGAACTTCATTATAATATGGAAGAGATAAAATGAAATAATATCATTTACTCATTCACATGGATATTCTACTAATCGAATAATCACGTGAAATAACAATAACCACTTTCATAATAAGGGAATGCATAATGCCAGACTTTCATAACCACATAGTCAAGACCTTGTTCCAAGACTACAAATAAGATTTTTTCAAAGCCTTGTGTCAAGACACTAGTTTGTCTCATGAGACCTACTGATGCATCGAGAAGCTATAGCGAGCTCCACCTGTCACTTACTAAGTCCAATGCATTCCACATATGAAAAGTTTTAAACATAACAAAAACATTCGTATTGAAACTAGCATAAAAAATGTCAAAAATTTATCCATAAACCATTAATGGTATAAAAAAACACATCCACCATCAAATATATCACAAAACCTTCAATACAATATGGAATTTTGGTATCATAATAAATCAAATTCAAATAAGATTAAAATCCATCAAAGGATGTTGACATGGATGAAATCAAAACTATTTGAGAGAAAGATATCCTTTTTGAAGTCATTTAAAAGTCACATAATTATTAAAGAAAACCTTTACTTTGAAAATATTATTATAAGCTTGTACGGAAAGCTTTAATGATATTGTAACGGTGGAAAATAGCCACACCCGCCATATAAGTTAAAAAACATTCTTACCATAATTTTGTCGAAAAAGTTAAAATGACCTTGTTTGGAAAACAATGGAAAGATTCCTTTAAACAACGTATAAGTTCAAATAAGGGTATAAATGACTTTAACCCATTGTATATGAAATAGTAAAAATGTTTTGAAATACATTTTTAAGAAACATGGATGTGGATGACAAAGAGGTCCCAGTAGATACTTACGTAAAAACAACCTTGGATAATATAGGGATTGTAAAATTAACCCTTAACTTGTAATTTACCTTAGTAGATGGCAGGTTAACCTCTTTTATAATGCTGAAATAAATGTTATTATTTTATACAAGAATCATATACATTAATATGATATCATATATGATCTTTTACCATTGCTTTGTTAATAATATCTTAGTATTATTGTTGTTTTGGGTGTTGACTGATTCATTTTCCTTTATATGATTTGTTATTTAAGCCGTGTTTGTTATGGATAGGTTGTATATTATTCATATACATAATGATATCGAGTCCTTAAACATTATTTTTAATCATCAAATAAAATTATTCTCGAATGGATACGATGGGGAATGAATCTTATCGCATTCGTGGAGACGGTATTCTGTACGTACGCACGAGTGACAATATCATTCTTTTGATACTAAAATCATATATAATTGGATGTTATATCATATATGCAAAATCATTATAATGTTATATTTATTATTTACTTCAATTAAACTTCATTATCATACCCATCCAAATAATAATGTTTTGAATGACAATTACCCCACGACGTGGAGACGGTAAGCCGTACGTACGCACGTATGGTGACATATCATTCAAAGGATGGATAGAACAGTGAATATGGTTGTACCATATTTATAATAACATAACAGTATATAGAAGATACTGGATTTATTATTTCAGAATGGAAATAACAAATAAATAATACGTGGAAGAAGAAAAGAACTTGAAAGAGGGTTGTGAAATCATTACCTCTTCTTCGGGTTCTTTCTTTTGATTTGATCAAAATGGCTCTGTAGGTTGGCTTTATGATCAAAATAAAGACTCTATGATGAAGGGAGGATAGTTGAGAGAGTATTTTTTCTGGTTTTGTCCAAGAAAAAAATTATTTTAAGTTATGAAATAAAGAGAAGGGAGAGTTCCCTTTTATAATAGGGGTGAGAGGCACCATAGGAAAAGCTAGAAATATTATTTTATAATAAAATATTTTTCGGTTTCTAATGGCTAAAATCTGATTTATTTCTAGTATAAGGTGTTTATGGTTCGAAAAAAACTCATCCAATAGGTTTTAGATAGGTTTGGGTCACTATATTAAACTTATCGTTATGTTTTAACTCTTAGTTAATTAGATTGACATTTACCATGTCTCTTTGTATTTTTATATTATATGGTTAATAAACTTACTATATAATTCAAATCGAACCCCAAGTGGTTCATTAATGACACAAATATCATTATATAAGTCTCTTGTCCGAACATTATATTTTTAGGAATAGAATATCAATTAATAATATAATATATTTTTAAAAAAACTCTTTTATTTAAATTTTGACACTATTTTGAAAATTGATTTTTTTGAAAATTATAAGAGAATGATTAGTTGAAAAATAGTTAATTAAATCACTCCTAAAATGTCATATTAACCTACAAAATTAGTTAAATTTATAAAAAGTCTCAAATTATATTAATTTGGGTATTTATAATATCAATACGTTTAATATTTCATTAAAAAGGTATTACTGCATCACCATTGTGTAATAAATTAATTAAATTATTTAACGTCTAAAAATTATAAATAAAATATCATTATGTAGGAAATATTTTTATATTTCTAATGAATATTTATAATCTAATTTATCTTATGTATAACCCTATATTAAAAATGTTTTAGTTATTACACTTTGATTTTAACTCTTTTAACTCTTCTTTGATTTTTAATAATAATAAATGTCCTAATCTAATACAAGTGGACCAAAGAGATTCATCTTTTATTAATAAGGTTGTTTTTGGTCGAATTATACTTATCCAGTAGAATTATGGCATGTGTTAGGGTAAAACTAATATCATTTTTACCTTTAATTACCCTATTTACTTTAAACTGTGGTAAATAATAGTAAAAAGTTACTATTGACCAAAAATTGTTTTCATCTCATTGAACCATATTTTACTTGATGATATCAACTGTGTCTCTTGGATTTTTGAAATTCCACTCACAGAAGCGGTAAAATTATGTTTTGTGAAAATTTTCAAAATCTCCTATGAGGTGGGTAAAAGAGAATAAAAATTCAAAAAAAAATTTATATATCTAAACATAATATAAATTTACTCCAATGAATTACATTGAACATATATTGGTATTATTTAACTATTTTGACCTAAAATATATTTAATTAAAATAAATAATTATCTAAATTAAAAGTCGGTTTTAACCAATAAGTTAGTGTTTTTCACTATTCATAAAAAATTGAATTTTTTTAGAAAAATACAAAAAATTCACTCAAGGCTAATTTAGATATTCCGAATCCAAAAATGAAGTCCATTTTGAAATATAAAATTTATAAAATTTCAAAAGTGGGTATTACAATTCATAACGACTAGTTTGATTGGTTTTGGTGTGTTAGAACTCGAAGTTGCGTACAACACACGCTATTGTATTATTCAAAGGGATGTGTAATGTGGAAGCATGGGGTGTTACACCCTGTGTTCTGTCCGCTGGATGGAGGAAGAAGAAATGCTTAAGGACTTAAAAGATATTTAAGAGAAAATGGTAATTTCACCCAGAACAGGGTCACACGGTTTACCAAACCATGCGAAAATCGTGCGCATCTCACTGCCTCCAGACCAAAGGCAGCAAGGTCGTGCGGCCTGGGCCGCATGGTCATGCACCCCTGTCTGCAGCCCCACGGTTTATCCCAAATGGTGTGATGACCATGCGCAGGCCATGCGCCACTTCCTGTAAGCCCATTTTTTAAACTCCCGGGCTCCGAACGAACCCCAGACACTCCCCGGACCTTCCTTAGGATGTTACATGAATTAAAAAAGCTTAAAGGAAAGATTTGAAAAAAACTAATGATCCGTACCTTTTCCAAATATTCAGGTCGTTACAACCTCCCCTCCTTAAAGCAACTCGCCCCCCAAGTTGGCCCTCCAAGGGTACAGAGTTGTCATCAATGAAAAGCTCCTATCATTGACAATGTATATTATCCTCCCGCTTGTAAGTCTCGTCATGTACCAGGTCATGCTGCCCTAGAACCCGTACAAGAGAAAAAGACCTGCCACTGAGTGTCTTCATGCTCCAGAGAACAATTCGCATCAGATACTCATCAAAGGAAGCATCCACATCCAGTTCAACCTAATCAGGCTGAAAAACATGGGTTGGATCTGAAAATTACCAGCGTAGCTGAGATATATGAAAAACATCATGCATGGCCTGATATCTCTGTGGAAGTGCAAGCCGGTAAGCTACTGGTCTGATCTGCTTCGTCACCTAAAAGGGTACTACGAACCTCGGTGAAATCTTACCATACTTTAGTATATGTCTTTTCCCCAACCTGTGTGAGACCATCAAGAAAACCTGGTCCCCAAACTAGAACTCAAGAGGTCTTCGGTGCTTGTTAGAATAGAACTGCTGTCTAGACTAAGTTGTCCTCATATGCTTCCTAGTAAGTTGTATCTGCTCTGTAGTCTCCTACACCGCACATGGTCCTAGAACAACTGCATCCCCTACTTCAAGCCAACAAAAATGCGAGCGACAAGGCCTACTATATAAGGCTTCATAGAGAGTCATCTCAATGGTAGCCTGGAAGATATTGTTGTAACTAAACTCAACAAGTGGAATGTGTATCTCCCAAGAACCTACAAAATTGATAACATAGTCACATAACATATCCTCTAGTACCTGTATAGTCCGCTCGGTCTGTCTGTCAGTCTGCGGGTGATAGGCCCTGCTCAAATGTACCTGCATACCCAAGGCCTACTGTAGACCCTTCCAAAACCGAGATGTAAAATGAGGATCTTTATCTGAAACAATAGAACGAGGTTCTCCATGAAGGCACACTATTTCATTGGCATACATTCTTCCCAAGTCATCTACCGTGAAGGTCTCCCACATAGGTAAGAAATGTGTGACCTTCATCAGATGGTCGACGATAACCCATACTGCATCATTGCCACGAGGTGACCAGGGTAAACAGGTTATGAAGTCCATAGATACATCATCCCATTTCCACTTCGGAATGGACAATGGCTGCAAAAGCCCTGCCGGACGATGATGTTCTGCCTTCACCTACTAGCAGGTGTAACAACGCATGAGAAAACCGTTTATCACCCACTTCATGTTAGGCCACCAGTGCTGTCGTCTCAAATCATGATACATTTTGGGGATTCTTGGGTGAACTGCCCATGCTAAGGCGTGTAAATCCCTCATCATCTCCTCTCTGATGTTTTCTAGGACCCATACATGCCCATGGAACAATAAAGTATCGCCCTCATCCACGGTCGTATCTGTAGAGGAATCATCAGCGACACTTTCTCATAGAACAAGCCCTTTAGGATCTGATAACTGTCTTGCCCTGATCCGTTCCAAAAGTGTACATGTAACCGCTAGGACTAAGAGAACAGTTTGACCCCGACCCTCCTGAACCTCAACATGCATCTCTGAAAATAGGGTCATCATCATTCACTCCTCATTAGATTCCCGAAACACTTGCGACTGAGTTTTCTGACATAGCACATCGGCCACTGAATTTTCATTCCCAGGAGTGTAGGATAGTTCAAAATCAAAGGATTTCAGGTACTCGACCCACCTGCGTTGCCTGAGATTTAGATCCTGCTGAGTGAAGATATATTTGAGGCTTTTGTGGTCAGTTAATACCACAAAATTATATCCCAACAAATAGTGTCTCCAACAGCGTAAGGCATGTACAACAGTTGCGATCTCGAGTTCATTCGTCAGATAATTCCGTTCATGTGGCTTTAACTGATGATAACCATACGCAACGAATCGCACGTCCTGCATCAAGACAGCTCCATGACCAATGCCTGACGCATCACAATTGACCATATAAGCTATTCTTGGCTCTGCAAGATCAGTATCAGTGCTGAAGTTAGTCTGCCCTTCAGTTTCAGAAAAGATACTTTAAAAGGTTCTGACCAATCAAATATCACCCCATTTTTTGTCAAAGATGTAAGCGGTGCTGCTAGGCATGAAAATTCCTGAATCAATCTCCTGTAATATCTAGCAAGCCCTAAGAAACTCCTGATATCAAAGACGTTCTTGGGCTGCTCTCAAGAAATTACAGCACTCACCTTCACAGGGTCAACTGAAACTCCAGACTCAGAAATAATATGACCCAGGAAGTGAACCTTATTTTCCAAAAGTGGCATTTTCTAAGATTAGCATAAAGGTGATTCTCTCTTAGTGTATTCAGCACGATATCTAGATGGGTTACATTGTCGTGTCTTGAGTGTGAATAGACTAAGATATCATCCAAAAATACAACCACAAAAGAATCAAGGTAAGGGTGAAAACCCAGATTCATAAGAGCCATAAACACTACAGGTGCATTCGTAACCCCAAACGACATGACTAAGTACTCATAGAGACCATACATGCTCCTGAACGCCATGAGAGGTATGTCTGAAGTCCTAACATGCACCTGGTGATAGCCCAACCTCAAATCTATCATTGAAAACACCATCGCTCCTCGGAGCTGGTCGAAGAGGTCGTCAATGCGAGACAAGGGATACCGATTCCTAATAGTCACCTGATTTAACTTACGATAATCCATGCAAAGATGAAGCGTACAATCTTCCATGACTTCCGCGATGGCCTGATCGGCCGGTGGTATTCCAGCTGCCTAACTGATGTGATCCTACCAGTCCAGCACCAGATCATGGAGTAGGTACAAATCCCTACCCACTAGGCCCTGGGAAAAAGTCCTGCAGAAACGGTGGAGATGACCCAACCTACCACAACCTCTGCACTCCACTGGATTTCACGTACACTGCCTCTTCATATGTCCTGTAACCCCACAATGGTGACAAATAGGAGTACCACTTGAGAAAAGAGTCTGACCACTACTAACACCATGAGAGTCCTCAAAATTCCACTTCTTCCCAGAAGTAGATCCAATAGAACCCTTAGGTGCCGAACTCCCCTAGTTCACACTGTCTGATTCTATAAAATTATTCTCTATTATCAAAGCCTAATTGGAAGTCTCCGAAATGGTCGTCTACCTCAACACATTAACCTGCGACCGGATTGTGTAACACAGCCCATCCTCAAAATGCCTAGCAGTCGTGAGATCATCAGCAACTAGTTTAGGATAAAAACACTGTAACTCAATGAAACGGGATGAATATTCCATGACTGTCATGGTCCCTTGCTGTAAATTTATAAACTCCCACTCTCTGTCATCCCTCAAAGTCTGGGAAAAGAAATAATTGTAGAATATGGTCTTGAAATTAGTACAGATCGTATATTTCTTATATCTGGACTGGGTGATGACATCCCACCACCTCCTGGATGAACCACGTAGCATATAAGCTATGAGCATGACCCTCCACTCTATAGGCATCTCAAGGTGCTCGAAGATGGTCAGGATAGCTTCCAACCAAGACTCTGCAGCAAGTGGTCTGCCACCTCCTATAAATGTAGGAGGATGCTGGGACTGAAACTCGCGGGTCAACTCTACCATACTCGGGGCAGGTCGCACTCCACCTTGCATAGTCTACATCATACGCAAGAAACCCTCATGGAACTGGGCATCGACGCCCATTTCAAGAAAACCAAGAGGAGCCATAGGTGGATCGACAGGAAGATCAACTGGCGGCTCAAGGCCCACCACCTAAGGATGTGATCATCACCGCATTCAGCATGCGCGACTCGATGATGTCTCGAAGGCATAGTGCTACAATTCCAAACAAACATATCAAAATAAGAAACCAACAAATTAAAGGTCGAAAACTAAAAGCTAGGATAGGTACTAAGCCTTCCAAAATCTAAGATCACCTATCCACACCCATAATAATTCTTAGTAAAACCTCAAACTGGTCAAATTTAACTTAATCCAGTGATATGGCATTTCCCAGCCCATAAGGGCCCATACTCCTCATGAACTGAATGATGACACACACTTGGATGTCATTTCCCATTTACTATCACTAATCAAGCATTTGAATTTACTTTAAAGAAAATGATTGGTTTAGTTGTAATGTCATTTTCTGATCCATAAGGGCCCACACACTTTATGATCCAAAGAGTGACACCCACTAAAACCACATCATTCCTCAATTCACAACCTGCAAGAAGAGTTTGTACAGTTGCAAACATATCAACATGGTATAGAAATAATCAATAGGCAATGCTCGCTGAAAAATTAAATGTGGCATGGCAACATGCATGACCTAATCATATTGTGCCTATCGTGATGCATGATCTAATGAATAACCCTTATTTCATAGGGTCGAACCATGAAATACAAATTCCAACATTTAAAATCTCAATAACATCACAAAACATGGGAATCACCCAACGGTGAAATGGTATCAACAGTAAATAGCAGAATTAATAATAACATAAAATATGATAGTTGGATTATACCCCGTACATGGGTTCGCGATGCCCAAGAACGGCTCAAGGCTAAGTCCCTAAGCGTTCCTAGTCTCCAAGTCTATCGTCTCCAAATAGTAAATCAAGAAAGAAAGAAATCCTCTGATACCACTTTGTGACGTCCCGGACCTGGCTTCCCCTCAACCCGAGCCCCGAGCCCAGTTGGCCACATGACCCTTGGCTCGTCTCCCCTTAGACCAGGGGCTACTGACTAGTAGCGGGGGTGTAATGGTAAGCCAGTGGGGAGAATGTACCCCCATGTCAGAGTACACAGTGTTGTAACAGCAAGTAATTAAATAGCAGAAACACAAACAATGGATAAATATGAGAAAAGGGGAAACATACAAACCAAACAACAAAATCAAGGAAAACCCTGATAAATATACAAAGCCACATAGGCAGTGTGTGATACAAAATGGATGCACGATATGCTGATACAATAGAAGTAGATGGAAAACATTCTATACAGTAATACAAAAAGGAACAAGAACAAAAGTAGTCCACGATCATCTCTAGACAAGATCGGTCCTCTACTCTTGAACTCCAGCTGGAACATATATGTATCATCAACATGAAGTAGGGCCTTTGCCCCTACTAGTACCTGCAGCAGTAAAGTCTACATGGGTACCAAAGAGGCCGCCTGGGTAGGGTGTGAGACTTGTCTCAGTAAGACACCACCAACGGGGTCTACGTGTAATCCAAAATAGGTTCTACAAGGTAAACAATGTGTAGTAAACTTCAAGTAAGTAAAGCAAAGTAATAAACGACCCCCCCGCTCAGGTTATGGAAGGACACATAGCGGGTCTACCTACTTCCTCTCATGGCTGGTAATCTGAATGAACACCAGAGGTATAAGTACATAGATATAGGTTATTACTGGCACGAAGTAAACATGCCTCTCGTCCATGCTTCTCACATATGTATTATCATCACTGGCACGAGGTATGAATGCCTCTCGTCCACAAGCAATGTAGCTATCATGGGGTAGAAATGAATCCAACCCAAAAAGGTTATTTGGGCATGAGGTATAAATATGTCTCATCCAATTTCACGGAGGTTCTTCTGGCACGGGGTAAGACTGGCTCCCACCCACACACGGAGATTCATCTGGAACGAGGTAAGAATGCCTCCCACCCACACACGGAGATTTATCTCGCACGGGGTAAGAATGCCTCCCACCCACACACGGAGATTTATCCGGAACGTGGTAAGAATGCCTCCCGCCCACACATGGATTATCAGAAGCATGTAAACACAGCAAGGCATAACCCTTCACATCACAGTATATAAGGCATTACATCTTATAACATTTCACATTATCAAAGAATGGAATTTTCATCTTTTAATATATCGCAATCATATTATAAGGCAAACATACATATCAAATTATTTAAGGGTTTCATTCTATCTCATCCTATCCAACCTCTAACCAAGTCATCTCATTCGCCTAACATTGAAAATTCCTTTCAAGACATATCGTTAAGGTCCATGGGTGAAGAAGGACCAAATCTCAAGGCATATCACCTATGGTTGACCAATCCTGATCCAAACCTCATCTAAACACCCTAGAAAGGTTAGATTAATCAATCTCATACCACACAGGTAATTCAGACATAAAGCGGTCAATTTAAATAAGGGGTTTGTAGAAATCCAAACCATGTCACGATGATATAAACTCAAAACGACGGAAACCCAAAATGGAAACCACGTGACCACCTTCCTTAGAGGTGTAGGTATAGGCTCACTTGATATTGACCTCATATTCGTGGAAGTTTTGAAGAAATCTATGTTCCAGTCCAATGCCCTGAAAATAGGGAATATGAGCATGCGGAAAAATAACACAACAGATACCAAGATTCACCGAGGAAAGAAGCACACATGGGGTATTCCTTACTGAGGGTGATCCAATACCTTCGACGGATCGAAGATCGGATTCTAGATGAAGAATGAAAAGAGAGGGAGAGAGAATTTGGAGCTCAAAGGAGGGCTCCGCTGTGTTACGCCCGCTGGAAGGAGGAAGAAGAAAGGCATAAGGCCTTAAAAGATATTTAAGGGTAAAATGGTAATTTCATCCCGAACAGGGTCGCACGGTTTAGGCGCACGGTTTACCAAACCATTCCCAAACCCTGTGCATCTCACTACCTCTAGACCAAAGGCTGCATGGCCGTATGGCCTTGTCCGCATGGTCGTGCACCCTTGTAGGTTCCCCTATCTACAGCCGCACGATTTATCTCCAACCGTGCGTTGACCGTGCATAGGCCGTGCCCCACTTCATGTAAGTCCATTTCTCAAAACTCCCGGGCTCCGAAACAATGTCGGTCACTCCCCAGACCTTCTTTAAGATGTTACACACATTAAACAAGCTTAAATGAAAGATTTGAAAGAAATACTAACGATCTGAAACTTTTCCAAAGAGTCAGTTCGTTACAATTTTAGAATGTATTCTTTCTTAAAATTGAGTTCAATACCTTGTTTCACACAAAATACCACACTAAAAGGAACCCAAATAAAGATTATTGAGAGAAAATATTTCAATTATAGATAAACACTAATAAATTATTAATAAAATATATGAATCTTCATTAAAATTATAAAAAGTGGAATAAAAACACAAGTAAATAAAAATCCCGCAAAAATAAAATCTATATCAATATAAATTTATATAACGATCATAACATTTATTGAAACTAAAAAATAAGGTAAGGAATTAAAAATATAATATACATTTTCAGAGATAAGTAAATGAGCAGGTTGAATAATTTTATTTATTTATGTATGGAAATATATATGAATTAAATATGGCCATTATGTATATGATCATTGGAAATATGTTCATTAGATATTTGTTCATTGGATATATGGTTGTTTGGCATGAATGAATTCAATAGGTATAATTTATTTGTGTATTATTTAGTAAAAAAGTTAAAATAATATAAATCACAATAAATATATAAATATGATATCAAATAAAGAGATACTATTTTATTAAAATGTGTTAGTATAAATACATAATTTTATGAATTACACATCATTATTATAATTATTATTATTATTAAGTAATTATTTGATATATTTATATAATAAAAATTTTATTTTGAATCCAATCTATTGATATGTTTATAATATAAATAAGTAATTTTATGGTGATGTGATTAAAACCATTTAATGTCAAAAATGTAATATTTTTAAAACAACTATTTTTAAAATATTATTCAATTTTTTATTAATAATTGTAATTTATAATTTTTAAATTAAGAATCCAATTTGATGTTTAAATGTATAAACAAATATTTTAAAAATTATTAAATTTTTAATAGATATGAAATAAGGTTAATATCACTTAATATTTAAATAGTCTAAATTCTATAGAAAATGTTATATATATATATATATATTATGTTTTCAATTAAATTATTATATTATGATATTAAAAAATTGAATTAGATTAGATGTCATTAAAATATTTAATTATAACAACAAAATTGGTTAAGATTGTCATTTTCATATTTTAGAATAAAAATGTTAACGTGGTTTGTAACACCGCACGATTTTATGAGATAGATTTTTTTTAATTTTATTGATGTATTATGTTGTATGATAAACCAATACTATCTTTCTCTATACGTAACACCATATTATCATGCAGTATATGCAACACTATATTTGGCTTGTGTTACACACAATTTCACATTCCTTTGATAGAATTCATTTCACCAAACACTAAGTATATATTTTATTCAATGTATAAAAGAACAATTTTTTTTATTATGCTATATGAAATACCAAAGGAGTATTGTTCTAATATCAACACTTACTTTTCTTGCATTATCTGAAAAAACGATCTTCCCTGATAGCTTGTGTTGTACGCAATACCGAGTTTCACTATACAACAATATATTTATAAAATATTATTATTTAATTGGATATAAACTATCCTTTATTTTTATTATTAAACAAAATTTTAATTTTACATAACTTTATAATTCGTCTTATGTACTTTCAGGACATTATTTAAGAAAAAACTCATTTTTCGGATAAAAGAAGTATTTTTCAAAAACTTTACTTTTTCCGCCTTTTGATGGAACACAAATTTTCAATCTAGATTGTATCAATTTATATATTCTATTTGATAAAATAAATAAAATAATTGGAATAGTTACTTCATAATTTACAATGGTTGAATTTTTTGTATTTTTCTCATAAAATTGATATTGTAATGAATATTGAAAAATATTGCATTTTAATTTAAAAATTATTTTTCAGGTAATTTATTTATATTGTTAGATTATATTTATAATTAGTTTCAATGTTCAATTTGATTAATTTGTTATCATTTAATCCAATGCTGGTCATTGAATTAATTTCATGTCGAAATTGGACATAAACACGTGACGATCTTTTGATAGTTTTTACATCGTAATAACCCGCATTATGGTTATGAAAATGGGAATTAATTTTATATTAATTAAATAATATTATGTGTTTTGAATTTTGAAAAATGGATTCCATATTTTTAATCAGTGAGTCCAAATTATTTCAATATGTTACTTTTATTTTTTTGGATATTATGAATAGTATCTACAATAATTTTTATTTACAACAATTAAAGGTTAATCAGGTAAATTAGGTTAACAAAAAACATGATAATGAAAATAAAATTACTCTAAAACCAAAAATTATCCTATTTGATAAATTAAGGTCGACCAATATCACATATGGGTTTGAATTTATTGATTTAATGGACTTTATTCCATGAATGTTGTGTAACTATAATTAAAATAAAAGAAAGTGACAACATGTTACTCTCTTATCTCTTATAAGTACAAAAATTATAATAGAGTGATAAACATGATAAATCATCAAACATAAATAGTATCCATAAATTTTATGAAATTATATTCATGAATTTAATTCAATTATAATTTTTAGATATTAAATAGTTACCATTAATGATGACGTAATAGTGACGTTGAAATTATTTTACTGATAGAAATATCAAATAAATGGTTCAAAAAATATTTAATAAATATCATATGAACTAATTAATGTGATAATGAATAATCTAGGTGAATGTGTAATTTTAGGAGTGTATTAGATATTTTTTTCTAATTTATGTTTTTTGTGGATTTTACTTATAATCAAATAAATGAATAGTGAAAAAATAACACTATTGATATTTCATAAAAAAATATATTATTAAATTATTTAAATATCACAAAAATATTTAAAAATTAAAAATTTAATTTTATATGGTCTAAAATTTTATAAACTATCCACTTATGGAAAAATGACAATGAATACATAAATATTCATAACCATTTAATATTTAGAATATTAATATCTCAAATAAAATTAAATACGTAAAATAAGGATAAATTAAAATGATATGGTTTAAAATAAAATAAAAACATCTATAATTTTTTTTTTTGATATGATTTATGCACATAACCATGATATCTTAGAAAAAAATTAGTTTGGGACCATTATAATCACAAAATAAATTTATAATAAATTAACATTTCCAAACATTCCTAATGTGGCCCTCCTCTGGCTTATAAAAGGCCACCACCTCTACTCAATTACTCAAACCATTGAAGACCATTGGATCATCCAAAATATACTAAAATTAGCTCCCAACATCAATTACATCTTCATATAGGATACACATTGTGTTTAAATCCATCCCAGGGGGACCTTTTGTGCAGATCAAAAGGAGAAACTTGAAAAAAGAGGTAATTATTTTTATCACCACTTTCAAAAATAATTTCTCCTTATAAATTATCGTCATATGTTGTTTCCATAATAAAATAATAAATCCACTATATTATATGTTTTTTATGATACTATTTTTATGGTATATCCTTATACCTCCTTCTATCCATCCTATGAATAACAATATCATCATGTGTGTGTGCATACGATTTACCATATCCACGTCGTGGGGTAATCTGTTATTCAACAATACATTATTTGGATGGGTATAATTATGGGTTTAATATATTTAAAAAATGAATATAAAATTATTATTATTCTTTATAATTAACATACCATCAAATTCCATAACATTTAACCACCAATGGGAAGGGTATCGTCGCTCGTGCGTACGTACGGTCTACCGTCTCTTTGACTTGGTGAGATTAAATCTCCACATTAACAACTAAAGAATGATTATAAAATTTATATGATGATTAAAAATATAATTATGAAATTAATTTCATTTTTGACATGAATAAAATACATCCTATGTATAAAAAACATGACTTACATGGAAATAATGGAATGGAAAAACAAATCAGTTAACACCTTAAATAATGGAAAAATTGAAACACTATTAAAAAATGATATAATAGGATCATATAGGATATCGGAAAAATGAATATGGTTCTAGAATAATTTAAAAAAATAGTAAAGCAATTATACGTGAGTTTCAGATACTTTTGAAGGATATCAGACCTAAGGTAAGGGTTAAATTTTTAATCTCATTATTATCCGTGATTGTTTATTCGTATGTATTCAATGGGGTATATTTATCAAACAAGTCCATTTTTCCAAGATATATAATATTATTTATGTTCTTATACTATTACTTAAATTCATTTTTACCCCTTAGGTTGTTTTATTAAATGGTATGGAATGAATCAATCTTTCTATTTCCATAGGTGGTACTTTTTTACTTTTCTTACAATAGTACGAAAAGAATGTTTTTTATCGTATACGGCATGAATAGATTCATACATCTTTATAACACCTTATTTCCATGAATCATTATATACACGATTTCTATTTTATTTTCATCTAAATTGTTTTATTTTAAATTATTATGGCATTCTGAGAAAAGAATGTTTTTTCAAGAAGAAATGATATTTTCCAAAAACAATATGATCAAGTGTTTCATAAAAACTATTTTACATCTAAGTTGAAATTTGATTAGGTTTCTATTCATATTATTACATTTATTTTATTGTTTTTGTGATTTTATTTTTTTAATGAAATCAATATATATATATTATGGAGGAATGATGTTTAAGAAACCCATTATTCATTGTTAATTGGGTTATGCTATGATGAATGATTTTTGTTTTTGTGGAACATGTAAGAACAATTTCATTATGAGATGGGTGGGACCTATATCTCCCTCAAATGAATTGTGTAGAAATTTAACTCTCATGATATAGAAATGACTGGAATGGAAACCAAATATGGTTCAGAAATATAGTGCTAGAATGGAAAAAATTTGGTTTAGTAATACATGGCTGGAATGGAAAGTAAAACAGTTTCTGTAATAGACTTTGTCCAATATTATGGTCTTAGAAGAAATACCTTGGATTATATGTAAATAATATTGTGTAAATATTTTTTTTTCAAAATTATTTGTTATAGGAAAATTATATTATATCGTGGTTAATGTTTCATTATGATTTATGCCTTATGTACTGCCATGCTTTATTTCATGGCTCATTATCTTGATATATAAACTATATCTTTATTTTTGACATACTTTTTTATGGTTTGTTTTTTGTTCTCAATGATTACCCTTATAGAGTATTTGAGCTCACCCTTTTTTGTTTTATTTTACCTAAGATAGAATTGAATGTTTTAGGTAGGAAAACAAAAGGGTAACATCATTATGGGAGATGTTTAAGATCATTCCCAAAGATAGATGATTATGTTCCAAGTTTAAAAACACACTAAAATAAAACTCTCATTGGGTGTATATTTGTGAAATGTATTAAGTACTCCAAAAAATAAATTTAATGTCCATGTACATAATTCTTGGGTCATTAGAGTTGGTATCACAGAAAAAAATTAGTTAACCTTTGGAAACTACGATGCCAAAATATTAGTGAGATCCCTAGAGATATTTCTAAGGTATGACTTGGTATATCAATATGGGTAAGTCTAAATATATTTTATATACCTATAATTATGGTAACAGTCATGAATAACCACGGATTAAACCCAAATATATTGAGATTAAATGTATGGACCCTCGATTCTCTCTTTTTCCTGGTATGATTTTTACTTATCGCACTATTCTTTTAGGGTTTTAGACAATGGATATAACCTGAAGGAACCATGTTAATGATCAATTCACTGGGAAATTCCATTATTTTCTACCTAATAAACCAAATTTTATTAGATATGGAATTAAAAATATTATTTTCTATACTTTCACAAGCTAAGAATCATTATGGACATCAAAATGAGCATAGAAGGGAACAACATTATGTTAAACCCTTCATGAGGAAATGCTGACCTTCTTTCAATGGGTCTTCTAATCCACTTTATGTTGAATATTGGATCAGTACCATCAAAAAAATATTTTCCATCCTTAACTATTCAGAAAATGAAAAAGTTATTCTGGATGTTTATCATTTAGAAGGTGAAGTAGACTAGTGGTGGAATCTAATCAAGAATACAAAGATGAAAGATGAAATTGAATCCATGGGATGGGACGAGTTCAAGAACAGGTTTTTCAATTAGTACTTCCATCTTATTCTTTGAAAAAATATGGTAAAGGTGTTCGTTGATCTTATTTAATGGATGATGAATCTGTTGGTACATATAAGGAAAATATTACAAGACTTGAAAGGTATAATTCTAGATTTATCATCCAACCTAAAAGTAAAGATGATATATTCTTCAGTGGTAAAAACCAAGCCTTAAAATAGAATTATCTATAAGAGACATTAGTAGCTATGAAGAGATTGTATGTTGTTCTATCAAGGTAGAATTGGATTTTGGTGTTACAAATCAATATCATGGTCCAAATAGAAATGGAAGATGGGGTTCGATGGAATATCTCAAAACAATGGTGAAAAGAAGATGAAAGTTTCCTTATTCTAAATATGTGTAAAGAATCCTAGTGGAGATTGTATTAAAGGGACTGTAAAATGTTTTTAGTGTGGAAAATAAAGTCATAAAGCATTTTAGTTCAAAAGTAATGGGATAATGGTTTCTAATGATGCGAATTGAGAAAATACTACATTGAATGCACAAGTAACACATCAATTATACAAGTGCAAGGAAATGGGGGATTATGATAACCAATGCCCAAATCCAATGTTTAATGATGATGACTAACATCAGAAAACTATTAAAAAAATGAAATGTAAAATCAAATGCGATCATTATTCGTGATGTGGAGTATGACAATAAATTGGTGGAATGATTATGTTATAATGTAATGGGGTTCAAAAATAATGTTGTTGAATCTCGTTTATAGTATTATGGACAATTGGGATATCTATGTGTTGGTCCATTATGATACCAATAACCATGAAAATTGATTGAAATATTTTTGGAATTAACTTGATATGTGGATAATTAATGGATAAGGGGATAATGAGATTTTTGATAGTATTAATGACCTCATGACTAATATAAAAAAATTGATATAATGGTTTGAGAATAGATATTTTTTTGTTATTTTTGTTGTGTAGAAAGAGTTAATATTTACATAATTTGTGTTTTAACTCTGGTTCTATGGTAATTCATGTCATTAACATGTTTAAAGAGAATACATGATTAAGGTATTCACATGTTTGGAATATGACAACAAAGATCTACCTTATGAGTTCTGGGAGATAAATGTTATGTCAATTTATTTACCCTCTTCCTAAGGTTTTTTTGGTCTTTTGGAATGATTCTAATGTTATCCATTTATGGATAGTATAATTTATATTTCATTTTAGTGATTTTAGATTAATTTATTATCTCACTATAGTTGGACATATGCATATTTATTACATGTGCTTTCTTTTTCATTGAGACAAATGGATTGACCTATCATTATATCACATGATCTGCAAACACATCATGAATGAAAAATTCAAATTCATTTCATTAAATGAGGGATTAAGTGGAAATTTTTTACGGGGTGAACAATGCTAATATTTTACAAAAATAAGGTAATTATTTATTCCCATGAAATTTTATTCAACATTAGGGGAAGGATCATGAGATCCCAAAATATATTATCCTTGTACCTTCTTATCTAATGAATCATATGCTCCCACAAATCATCGAATATTTATGGATTTCTGGTTGATAACTTTCTCCAAACATTGTTCTCTATCACTATCCATCAGAACTTCGTTGGTAGATTTTTTCCATATCCATTTTTTCACATCCCATCTATGTTCTCATGTGTGGAAACCTAGTGATGAGTTACATTGGTTCACCATTATGTTTCCAACTTTCTTTTTTAAAATTATTTTTTAGTATTCCTTTTTACAATATGGGTTTCTATAAAGAAACATTCATGTAGTGTACCTTTTATAACCCCGATGAATTTTGAGGGGGAAATTCATTTTAAAATGGGTTTAATGTAACACCCCAAGATTTTATTAGATAGATTAATTTAAATATATTTGATTTACTATGCTTTAATATTTAAAAATATTATCTTTCACATTATGAAACATTGTATTAGCTTGTATTATTGGAAACACTATACATGGATTATGTTACACACAATTTCAAGTTCTTTTGATAGAAATTATTTAATGCAACATTGTGTATATATTTTATTCAATGTATAAATGAATTAGGTTCGGATTATATTCTACAAAACAAAAATGTAATCTTTCACTAAACGCAAAACTGAGTTGGGTTTCATTACACACAAGAGAGACCCTCCCCAATAGCTTGCATTGTACGCAATACCGAGTTTCACTAAACAACGATATATTATTAAAATATTATTATTTAATGGGATATAAACTTGATTTTATGAACACTATTAAACAAATTTTGAATTTTATATAACATTAATATTCATATTATATATTTTCTAGAACATGATATAAGAACAAATTCACTTTTGCCGATAAAATATGGAATTTTCAAAATGTTTAATTTTTCACCTTTTAATGAAACCATATTTTAAATATAGTTTTTAACACTATAATATATTTTATTTGGAAAAATAAACCTCTTTATTGGAATAGGGGCATAAGAATTTACTTTTATTGAATTTTTTATATTTTCCTGATAAAATTCATATTTTAATGAATTTTGAAAAATAATGGATTTAAATTCAAAACGGCCTTTTCAACTAATTTATTTATATATTTAGATTATATTTATAATTCGTTTTAAAGTTTAATTGGATTAATTTTTTATCCTTTTACAAAAAAATCATTGGAATTAATTTCACATTAAAATCGTACATAAGCACATGTCAATATTTTAATAGTTTTTACTTCTTAAAATACCATTTTCTTGTTTTGACAAAGGGAATTAATTATAAAATGAATTATTGAAACTTTTGGGTTTTAAATTTTGAAAAATAGATTCCATATTTGGAATAATTTAGGACAAATTATGTTAATTTGTTACTATTAGTTTTTTGGAAATTATGAATAGTATCTATGGAAATATTTCTTTA
Organism: Viscum album; assembly: GCA_963277665.1. NCBI lineage: Eukaryota > Viridiplantae > Streptophyta > Magnoliopsida > Santalales > Viscaceae > Viscum > Viscum album. The sequence goes on along the minus strand of OY728167.1, from coordinate 510,371,618 downwards.
CAATAGTTAAAGGTAAAAGAGTGTAAATTAGGGTAACCTACAATATCATAAATAAAAAAAATTACCCTAACACCTACCAAAATCTTATTGGTTATATTAAACTTGAAAATATCTCCTAACGGTGGAAATTAATTTATTTAATAGAATTTTATCCATGAAAGTGATGTAATTATAATTAAAAAAATAATGTGACAACATGTCAATCTCCTATACATTATAAGTAAAATATTTTCAATATAGTGATAAACTTGATAAAACATAGAAAATAAATACTCTATATAAATCTAGTGAAATTATATATATCATTTGGATTTATTTATAATTTTTAGAAATTAAATCATTACCATTAATGATGACACAATAGTGATGTAAAAATTATTTTATTGGAAGAAATATCAAATAAATGTTTTTAAAAAATATTAAAATAAATATTATATGAACTAATTAATGTACTACAAGAATTTTCTAGGTGACTATGAAATGTTAGGAGTGTATTAAATATTTTTTTGGATTTATCGTCTGTGTGGATTTTATTTAAAGTCAAATCATTTAATAGTGTGAAAATTGAAACAATTGATATCCTATAAAAATAACATATGATTAAATTATTTAAAAATCTAAAAATAATATTTAATAATTAAAAATTTAGAATTATATGGTATGAAATATCATAATTTTTCCATTTATGGTTAATTTTTAAAACATCAGTAAATACTAATAACCATTTAAAATTTAGATTAATATTACACCAAATTAATTTAAATAGACTAAATAAAGATAATTCAAAATGAGATGGTTTAAAATAAATTTAAAACATGTCAAAATTATTTTTGAGGAGAGTATTTAGACCCATAAACATATTATATTCTATTTAAATGAATTTGTGACCATTATAAAACAAAAATAAATTTATAATAAATTAATATTTCAAGACATTCCCAATGTGATCATCCTCCATCTTAAACAATGCCACAAAATCTACTTACTTACTCTCACCTTTCAAGCCATTTGACTCATCCAAAATCTACTTGAATACTCTCAAAAAATACCTCCATTCCTCTTAGAGGCCACATTGTTGGATGATATCCATCCTAGGGAGAACTTCTGTGCAAATCAAAAAAAAAGATACTCAAAAAAAGGGGTATTTGATTTATCACCTCTTTTAAAATTATTTTCTCTTTCTAATTCTTCTTCTAATGTTTTTTACATAATAATTTCATAAATGTATTATCTAATACATTGAGATATTTTACAATATTTATTGGACAACCTTATACATCCTTCTATCCATCCTACGAAAAACAATATCACCATGTGTGCGTACGTACGACTTATCATCTCCATGTCGTGGGGTAATGTGTTATTCAAAAATAGTTTTTTTTGGATGGGTATAAGGATTGGTATATTAGATTTATATAAAGAAAATAAAATTTTTATTAATCTATATAATTAATATTACATAAAATTCATTTCCATTTAACAATCAAATGGACTGATATCATCACTCGTGCATATGTACGATCTACTATATCCACGACACGATGAGTTTCATTCTCCATGTTAAGAATTCAAGAATTATTATTAAATTTATATGATGAGTAAAAATAAAAATTATTAGATTAATTTCATTATGGAAATAAATAAAATACATCCTAATCATTATAAACATTATTTACAAGGAAAATATAAATGGGAAAATGACCAAGTTAACATAAAAAATATTGGTAATATTGATACACTATTAACAAAATCATATAATAGGATCACATATGATATCATAAATATGAATTAGGTTCATGTATAATTTAATAAAATTCTATAACCATTATTAAGGAGGTTCAGATACATTCAATGTATATTGGACCTAAGGTAAGGGAAATTTTTTAAATTTTATTATTATCAGAGATTGTTTTGTCATAAGTATTCATTGTGGTATATTTATCATCCACATCCATGTTTCATATATATATAATATTATTTAAATTCTTATAATATTTTTTAAATTCAATATTATCCTTTAGTGAACTTTTATTAAATAGTATGCAGGTAATCTTTCATTCTTTTTCTATATGATGTACATTTTGACATTTCAAACGATTGTACCAGAAAAATGATTTTTTAACTTATACGGCATGAACCGATTCTTACATCTTCATAACTTGTTATATACATGAATCATCGTATACATTATTTCATGTTTATTTTCAACTAAATTATTTTCTTTTGAAATTGTGTAATATTTTGAGAAAAAGAAATGTTTTTAAACAAGAATGGATATTATCCTCCGGAATTACGTTCAAGTTTATTATCATAATTATTTTTCTTCTAAGTTGATATAGGGTTATGTTTCTATCTCTAATATTAATTTTTTTTTGTTTGTGATGGATTTTTTGTAATGAAATATACTTATATGGATTATGATGTAATAATGTTTAAGAAACCCCTTATTCTTTGTTCCTTTGGTTATACTATAATGAATGGTTTATGTTTTTTTGGAACATGTATGAATTATTTAATTATGAGATGGGTGGGACCTATATCTCTCTCAAATGGATTGAGTAATGATTTATATCTCACGAGAAATAGATGAATTAAACTACATGTAAATCATGTTTAGTAATATCGGGATGGAACGACATGTAAATCTAGTTCAGTAATACATAGATGGAATGGAATGTAAACCTAATTTAGTGACAAACATTTTCCAATATGATTGTATTGGAAGCAATTCCTTAGACACTATGGAAATCATATTATTTTATTATTATTTTTCCATAATTCCTTGTTTTCTTCCAATGCATTATTATCATGGTTAATGATTCATTATGATCTATTCCTTATGTACTTCCAAGATTTATTTCAGGAAACATGATCTTGATATTTGAAAATTATGATCATTTTTTAAATTACTATATTTATGGTTTGTTTTATGTTCTCAATTTTTACCCTTACTGAGCATTTAGGCTTACCCTTTTTTGTTTTATAATCACCAGGATATAAATAAATGTTTTAGATAGGAAAACAAAAGGGGATAGTCTTTATAGGATATGTTGAAGATATTTCACTATGATAGAAGATTATGTTCCCTGTTTCCAATGAAAGTAAACTAATATAGTCATTATGCGTATATTTTTGTAATGTATTAAGTATTCCAAACGAGAAATGTAATGTCCATGTAGGTCAAGCTTGGGTCATTATAGGGTGAACAATGTATGACATTAGTAAACTGTAAAAATTATAATATACATTATATGTTTAAAATTATGTATAAAATTAAAATTGAAATAAGTGAGTAATGGAGTTAATATCATGTCTAATTGTTTATCTTCCACTTATTGGTCCACATTCCATTTAATATTGAACTTTCTAAAATAATATGTAAAGAGAAATAGTTAAAATACCACACAAACATACCTATGAAGGACCCCACCATTCCAATTAGAAAACTAATCAATTCATTTGGTTCCCTATCTCATCCATTCGAATTTTTTCACTACTAAATCACTCTAAGAATTTTGACTATATCGAGAGATAGGATGGAAGACGAAATGCTTAATTTAGATAGTACCAATTTCATGATTGAGAGAATTCATCAAGTAAGTATCATTAATTTTCTCAAAGTTTTTCAACTAACTTCCAAACTCAATTTATTATAAATATAAATCTAAAATCTGATTATATTCATCTAACAACAATATACATTTTTTAAATTATACCCCTACAATATAACTTTAATCATCTACTCATTGGTATTTCATGTTCTTATTTGTGTCAGTTCAACCACCTCCATGAATGACATGATTCCAATATCCTTAATTTCACCATGAATAAGTATTACGGAATTATTACATGTAATATATATTATTCTGGAGTAATATTGTGAACATGGTCTTGAATGATGAAAAATGTGAATAGACATTATAAAGTAAATTTTTGTTATCATTAAATTACCCAAAAATTATTTATCATGGATTCTATTATCATGAGATATACACATACCTCCCATAGAATAAATATGTGACTGAATAAATATTTAAAAATAAATTGTTTCACTAATTTTAATAATATTTTAATGATTAAACTATTATGAATGTATGATGTTCGGCATCTCTATTTTGAAACATATAAGAAAATATCATAATTATTATCATCTAAATATGGAAATAAATAATAACTAACCAACAGATGTATAAGGAATGATTATAATTTTTTATTATAATACTTAATTGATATTAATATTTTTTATAAATAATTTATTAAAATATGTATATATAATATAAAGGAGTTTAAAACTCCTTTGTGAAGATCAAGAGTAAAAGTTGGTGTTTGTTTTCAATTTCACTTTTATATGTAATGTTTTAATGACTATGTCCTCATTAAATTAAATTGTATATTATTTCTCACTAAATACCCATATGTTTTTTAATATTTTAATTTTTTAGAGTTTACATATATTTTTAACATTTTAACTCACTTCGCTTTGAAATTCACTTCAAATGATTCATATTGGTGAAACAACCATTATATAATCATTTCATTCGGGAATCTTTATCAACTATGTATAATGTTTTTCATATGATTTTAGAGATATTATTATCTCTACATATATTATTTATTAAGGTTATATTCCTTTTACCATTACATAACTAATAATAGTTGGAAAGGAATTTATATTTAAAATTCTGTACATTGGTCATTTTCTTTTTTAATTTGGAGATCCTTTGTAGATTGTTAGTTTAATATATCTTTATTGTCATCCACATTAACAAATTTCCCCATTATCTACATCAAATTTTTTAAAAAATTATTCCCCTATATTTTTTCATTGTTTTAAAAAATAATTTAGATTACAATTATTTTATAAATAATCTACTTTCAATTGGTTCAAAAATTTGAAGAGTATTTAATCTTCTTTCTCAAATAAATATTTAATGATCTTATGATGTGGTTTTAATATCGTTAAATATTTGTTAATGTGTCTTATTCTCCCATAGATAATGATCAAAGGATATTATCCACCTTCTTCCCATCGATGGATTGTGACCTCGTTTTATGGATGTTTTTATGAATCCCATTTCGCTCATGATGGTTATTTAAACAATGATAGAACCATAATTATTTAAAAGTTTATATGGTACAGAAATTCAGGTTTTATCATTATGTGATGAGTGTGTCTTATATTTCCCTATAATTTATTTGGTATTGTTCTATATACCATCAAATCATTATGGGATATGTGTGGTTATCGCCAATCCACTATGTCATGGGAAATTGATCTTTAGAAAAATTCCCCTAGGTTATGGGTTGTTTGTTAGCCTAGTACATTATGAAATAAATTTTTGAGTGGTTAACCTAGATATATGTAATCATTTAAATGCTTAGTTTTTTGACAATCCTATGTTATGTATTTTCATTATGTTATGTTCACATTGAACACGACTATTGACTCATGTTTTTCACTACTTTAAATCATGTATTATGTTATGAAAAAATGTGTAAGCAGTGAATCAGTGTTTTTGATATATTCTTCACTGGGTATTATTCTCTTATATTTTTTCCTGAGCATTGTTTATTTTTTCATATCCATTTCTTCATCCTATACTCACTTATGATATTTGATTAACATATCTTATGTTCACCTATAATTAACCATCTAATCACATCCTTTCTTATATATCTACTCCACATGTTATTAGGAATATCATAGTGATTGATATTTATATAAGGGTATCACAACTGAATAATATTTTTGGCATAGTTGAAAAATGATTTCAGAATATGAGGACTATGAATCTAGTCTCTATGTACACAAAACCTATAAATTTTGAGGGTGTGTTTTATTGTGAGATATAATGAAAAATCATGTTAAATGATTTCATATATTTGTATGATGTTATTAGGTTATGAATGTGCAAATCATAGTTTGGATTAGTTATTTTCTGGGATTATTATATGAGGAATAATAATATGAACCTAAAAACAATATATGATTAATATGGAATTCAATTAGATGAAATGAAGGTTTTATAATTTAGGACATATTCGGATCAATTTTATTTATCACATGATTATTTAATTTGATTAATATTATTTGATCCTCAAATTATACATTTTGGTTTTATTTAATGACTAAAATTAGGACAAATTGAATAATCATTGAGTGAAATGGTCAATTCAATGAATTTCCTAATATGTAACCAATCGAGATGTGCAATTGAGTAAAAAATCTCATGGATATTTTCAAATAACTTTCTCAATCTAAGGAATATTACAAAAATCATGCCAAACTCTAATATTCAAAAAAGAAATGAATAACTCAACATTGAGTCCTTCTTATGGAAGTTCGAACCTTCATTTTGAGAGTCTCCAAATCCAATAATTTCTAAGTAGTTGATCAAAAAATATAAATTTTATTTATAATTATCTATTGGTAGTAGTAGGAATATATTTTATGAAAAAAATTTCCTATGGAAGCTGAAGATAAAAAATTGTCGACTCTAACAGAGAATATGTCGTAAAGGGATGAAATTGAGTCTATGGAATTAGATGCTATTAATATTGTTTTTAAAAAAATATATACTTAAAATATTTACACTAAAATTGAGAGGGAACATTATTATATGAAAAAATAAATATGAATACATTGGTACCTATGAAGATAACTTCAATATAAAATCAATCTATTCTTATAATTTTTTTGTTGACCCGAAAAGAAAAGTTGATTGTTTCATTAGTGTATTGAAACCAAGTCTCTCAAAATAATTTTCTATAATAATATTCAATAGGTAGGAAGAAATTTTTATATGTTCTCTAAAGGTGGAAAAATAAAATTCAAGACTCCCATTATTATCATGGTTTTGGGGATAACATGATTAAATATGGATTATATATAATATATAATGAAAAGAAACATGTAAGAAATATGGTTGATCTTCATATATTCCAATTTTTTTGGAATATGCATTAACAGAATTTTCTAAATGGAATGTAGAAATTCATTAAGTTTGGAGAATTATATACTAAATGTTAATTCCGAAGGGATATGAAGATTGAAAATAATTATTAATCTAATTCACCACCCACACTCTAATGATTCAATTATAAGGATTATGGGAAATTTTCTCAAAAGTTTACAAAACCAATGGTCAATTAAAACAATTGATGAAAAAAGAATTTTAAGACAAAGGATAAATGGGAACCGTATGAAATCACATGTTTTGAAGTTAGTCAGGAAAATAAATTGGTGAAAATCATACTCATCATACAGTTTATAACATAAAATTATTATTTTTAAAATAATTTCGTACAACTATTTCATATATGATAATATTTCTAAGAGAACTAAATCACCTCCACTATGACTATATATTTAATTGTTGATGAAAAATGTTACTGTTGATATGATTTAATCCCATGTCTATAACTCCTATATTATAAAATGTTGTAGAAATTTTCTTCTTAAAATGTTATTATCCTAAATTTATTCTAATTTAATGTGATATTGGTCAAGGATTTACCCTTTATACATATATCTCATGTCGATTTCATGTAATGGAATGTCACATTTCTCACCCACAATTTACTTATTAAAATCTACTAATTCAAGTATTTGTATAAACTTCACATGGAAATTACATCCACTATATGGTCCTTAATACCTAAAATTGATGGATATTTATCTCAAATGGTTAGAGTGAAAATCCATATTTAGGACATGTAAATTATGAATGAATACTTTAATTTTTTACATAAAATGTTTCATGTTTTCCCCTATATTGGGAAGATGATTTGTCAATTAAACTCATATTATTTGTTATACCTATATCAAATTCTTGTTATATAATAGCCCTAATTGAATTATAATAATTTAAGATGAAAAATAGTGGGAAAATGGATAAGGGTTTTATACACCCTTGTTTTTTACCATGTGGTTCTGATGTTCTTTTGTTAAGAATAAATATGGATAAATTCATCTCTTTTTCTAATTATTATGAACATAAAAAATCAATATCATGAACAAGTTCCTCTACTAAATAACGATGTATTTATTGGTCCTATGTTAGGGCTTCAGTAATTTTCATATATTGACCATCTATATGAATTTCATCAATTAATGTTTAATTAAGAGGATATACTCAAAAAAAATCACACAAGATAAGAGAACTATTAATTCATTATGATACCATTCAAATGTACAAGTTCCCCAATGTCTCCATAGGTATTGAGGAATATAGCCTTTATATATTACCTAAGAAAAAAAATTTGTATTGTTTATAGATTATATTCTAATATATTCTAAGATAAATAAAGGGAATGAATACCATTCATGGATTGTGATATAAACCTTATGAAAGGATAAATTCTTTCCCATATTTAGAATTTGTAAATTAATATTTTTTGAATATATCATTATTAGGTCATAAAATCACAATATATTGTACATTTCGGGATCCTTACAAGATAATGGTTATTAAATAATGTCCTAGAACAACCACTATAATAGAGATCGTCATTTTTCATATACTTGAATGATACTATTCAGGAATTTTTATACTCTTTAAATGATTCTCAAATATAGTAACCAAGTTAACTCATATGGGATTCAAGTTACTCTTAATAGATAAATGAAAAAAAATCAAATATATTAAGATATGGATAGTCATTTCACCTATAATCACAATACCCTATAGTGAAGGAGGGTTTTTCATATACCTCAATACATCAAAGAAGGTGTTGGGATGTGTCCAAATGAAAAATGACATGGGGGAAGCATATTCCTTCTGTCAATTGAATATTGCAAAATTAAATTATCTGAATCATGGTTTGGATTTAGAATTATCAAATAGTTTCATTAAATACATCGTGCAATTATCATTATGTTGATGATGATAAAATATATACTGATCACAAGATCATAAAGTATATATTGACATAAAATAATTTGATCATGCACTATATAAATCATCAGAGTTAATCAATGACAATGAATGATAAATGAATTACTTCCTTGGAAGGTAAACAAAGTGTTTAAATATTTGAGTCTGACGGATTGTGCTACATTATCTATGATGGGGAATAAAATGGACCCAATACTCATTGATTTGAAAAGGATGTACCTTGAAATCATAATTAATGGGGATAAATACATTCTTCACCAAATGACTATTGCACCATCAATATTTCTGATGATACATGAGTCAATACAGATTGATATATAGGTATATACAAATGTAAAAAAATCCATGTTTATAATTGATAATGATGGAATAATAGTATTTTGAAAATTAATTTGTGTTCATCTATATAAAAAATTAAGGAATGAAATATTGGATGATGTACATAGCCTATCATTCTCTATAAATCTTAGAATCAAAAGGATGTATAGAGATCTTAAGAAAAATTTCGGATAAGATAACATGAATAGAAAAAATGTGGATTATATATATCAATTATTTGATTCATATCATGTTATTGTTGTATAACATAATTCTAAGTAGATTATTTAAACATTACCCACACTTGAATGGAAATATAATAACATCTCCATGGATTTCATTATATGTATTCTTAATAACTTTAAATTATATAATGTCATTTGGTTTTAGATTATCACCTTATAAATTATGCATATTTAATTTCTTTTTTTGAATATTTATAACTCAATTGACATTCTATGATATATATAATGTAATTTTAAAGGATTCATGGAATATTAATGTAAATAATTTGTGATATATATCCAATGAATGTTTCAATGTTCTAAATAATTTATTAGTAATTATTTGATATTGCTTTTATCTTTATCCTTTTTTATCATCATAATATTTATGTTTACTCTGAATCTACCATTCAATCTTAAGAGGATATGTTGAAATACTATTAAACTGACTTTAAAGAATGTTAGGTTCAACACCGTATACTATTATAGTTCTTATATAAAAATAGTCTCTTTTATATAACTCAAATGGAACCACATGAGGCATTGTATAAGAAGAGGTACAAAAGTCCAACACATTATGATGGATTTAGAGAACATAAAATTCTAGAGGAATCTCTTTCTCAAGATATATCGAAGAATATTCAAACCATCTAACATTAAATTATAACTCTAACAAGTATAAAAAAGATATATTTTGATAATCATCATTGATATTTTTTGATTGAATTCAAAGACAACATATGTCTTTTAATATCACCATTGAAAATTGTTATGAGATTTCGTAAAAAGGTAATATAGGTCAATAGATACATTTTCCACTTTGATATACTCAATCGTGTGGGGATGATATCCCCTCATCATTCAATTACACCAAACCTCTATTTAGTGAACGATGTATTCCATGTATCACATTGGATGATTTATATACCTATAAATTCACATGTACTGAGGCTAGATGTAGTGTAACTAAAACATGATCTATTTTATGGGGACTAACTATTAGAAAACATAGATTACAGAGATAACATTCTATGAAACCAGACCACTAAGCTAGTTATATTTCCTTAGATGAATCATATGTTTTATGAATCTGGAAAGGAATTTAAAAAAATAAATAAGTAACATGTACCATCGATTTTTCATTTATTTAATTAAATTTTAGTGGAAAAACTCATTTAATGGGTGTATAATGGAACACTGTGATATAATTGTTTGTATTGTCCTTTAAAACTAGGTTAAAACCCTATATCACATGAAGAAATAAATTAAAACCAGGTGAAATAGTTTTTTTCAGATACAATATGGAAATTAAATATTGAAATTAATATATTAAGATAATAAAATATAAAAAATCATTAAAATTTTAAAATAGATATAAAAAAGAAAATAAAATACCAAAAAAATAAAATCATTATCCGCACGGGATTCCATGAAGATTTTTACCTCAATTGGAACTATGTAAATAAGGAAAATAATTAGAAATATAATATACATTCTAAGAGGGATGTAAATAAAAAAGATGAAATCTTTTAGTGGTGTTTGTATGGATGTATATTTGAATGAATTATCATCATTATAGATAACGTCATTAGAAATATAGATGTTTGATATATAGTAATCGAAAATATGGTCCAATGATATTTGTTCATTTGGTATGCATGTATCCAATAATAATATTGAATTATTGAAGTTATTAATAACAAATTAAATGTAATATATTTCAGAAATGTTAATTAATTATAGAAAAAAATTATAACATTTAATTAAAAAATTATTATAAAATAAATTCATATCAATAAAAATTATTATTTATAACATTATTAATGAATTATTTGATGTATTTATCATGTTAATAAAAATATTATAAAACCTATATATTGATAAAATTTATTGTTTAGAAGATAAATAATTTATTTTAAGGGGATATGATTAAAAATATTTAATGTTAAGAATGTATATTTTTCAATGAATTATTTTCCAATTGTTATGTTTTTTATCTTAATATATTAAATCTATAACTTTTAAATGATGAATATAATTTTGTTATCATTATATATATATATATATATTAAAACATATTTAATAATTAATTGATCTGAAATAATAATAAGAAATCTTAATTTTGAAAATCACATTTCGATACAAAAACAGATATATATATATATATATATATTTCCATTTAATGTTAAATATAACTTATTTATAAATTCAATTATGTTAAATTAATTTAATATTTTAAATAATAAGGTTGAAATTATGGGAAGAGTTTAATTTTTTTAATTTTTTATAAAAAAACATTTATTGTGGTGGGAATTACACCACATAGTTAAGTTGTACAAACTATAAAAACAAGAATTTGATAAAAATGCATTCTAAAAATGATGGAAATTTAAAATAAATTCTGATAATCGTGGGAATATTTGCCCTCCATTTTCCACATATGGGACCACATTCCATTTAAAATGGAATTCATTATCCAATAAAAAGAAATTGCGAAAATTACCCTCAAACAAACCTATATAAGGACTTCTCTACAACCCATTACAAACCACTGAAACCATTCTATTGTATATTTAATACATAAATGATCCTACTCTAAATCATTCTTATGTGCTGGGATTCCTCTTTTCCTAAATAGGTAGATTAAATCCATCCTTTTTAAGGCATCTGATTTGTAAGGGAGTGAGATCATCAAGTAAGAATCTATGTTATTCTCAATATTTTACAACTATCTTCTCATCCCAAATATTTCAAAATATCACCCAACACATTAATGGTATTATATTGACATCATAAATCTTATTTGAAAGTTATACCACTATTATATAACTCTAATGTTTAACTCATTTTTATAACATGTTCTAGTTTATGATGGTTAATTTACCATCATGAATGATGATATACCAACATTATCATTTTCACCATGATTATGCATGAATAGATTATTATAGATATTGTATTGCGTTAATGGTTAATTTATATTATGATCATGGTTATAGAAGATGACTCGAAAATTAATGGTCATTGTAATGTATCTTGTTATCTATAAATTACTCGAAACATGCTCCTCATAGATTCCCCTCTCACAAGCCACACATATAACATCCATAAACTGAATATGGGTCTAAATAAAAAAATTTAACACTAAAATTATATTACTTCAACTAATATATGAATGTATATATTGTTATAATGTAATGAGGATTGAAATTTCCCATATGAATCTGTTATTAGATAATCAAAGTTACTATCATCTGATGATGAATATAAATGAAAACTAAATAATATATGTGTAAAAACTGATTATAATTGAGTATTGTAAATTGTAATTCACATGAATAAGGTTCTAAAATTAGTTATTAATAAAGTAGTATTTAGTATATATAATGTCAAAGTTACTGTAACAACCCATGTAAGTAATGAATAATAGATATTTTATTATCTATGTCTATTAATGAATTAGATAGTGTTTTAGAGGCTTAAAATGAGAAAAATCCAATTTTAAGCATGGAATACACAAATATTTTTAAAAGATTGTTTTACTGCCTTTTGATGGCAAACAATTTTTAAACCAAACTTTTGAAAATTTTATAAGCTCTATTTGTTGAAATAATCTTATTCCTTATGATTGGGGCATTGAAATTTAATTTGGGTGAATTTTTGGTATTTTTCTGATAATGTTCATTTTTTTGAATAGTGAAAAATGTTGTATTTTAATTCAAAACCTCTTTTTAATCTAATTTATTTATATGATTAGATTATATTTTTAATTGGTTTTAAAGTTAAATTATAATATATTTTTACCATTTAATCCAATAGTGGTCTTTGGAATTAATTTCACTTTGAAATTGGACTTAAACTAGTGTCAATCTTTTGATACTTATTGTTTCATAAAAACACGCTATTTGCTCTAACAGCGGGAATTAATTATTAAATTAATTAATGTAACTTATATGTTTTGAATTTTTTAAAATAGACATAATTTTTGAATTCGGAATATCAAATATAGCTTAGGGTGAAGTTTTGGTATTTTTCTGAAAAACTTCAATTTTTGATGAATAGTGAAACCACTAAGTGGTACTTAAAAACTGATTTTTCGTTTAAATGAAATCTTAACACCTCTGTGTTTTGAATTTCAAAAATCCGACATACATGGTTGTCATTAAGAATTAAAATGTGGTTCAATGGGATTAAAATAATTTTTTGGTGAATAGTAACTTTTAAGTTCATTAATCGTGATTAGAGGTAATTAGTGTAGTTTAAGGTAAAAATAATGTTTTAATAATACAAAATGTATACACATGTCCTACCCTTATTCGATGTGTCATGGTCAACCATGAAAACCCATGGGTCGATTTTTGGGACCCCATGGATCAACTTGGGTAAGATAAAGACATTAATGCCTTTTATTTAATGTTAAAGTAAAAATGTCACAAACATGAGTTGTTTTACTAAAACAATTTTTAAATGGGGTTATACAAGTCATAATTTTGACTATAAATATTCATTATAAAGATAAAAATATTTCCTAAATCATGATATTTTTTTATAATTTTTAGACACTAAATAAATTAAATTATATATGGAACCATGATAATGCAGCGATTACCTCATTATTTAACGATTTAAATAAAATGAAAATATAATGTAAAATCTAAAACCTACACTTGTCAAAAACCTATTGGATGAGTTTATTTCGAACCCTTATCACCTTATCCTCTAACTTTATAATTGTGGGACCATTTTTATCCGAAAACCATTTTATAACAAAGTATCTTTTCTTAACTTTCCAAGAGTGCCCCTCCTCTCCTCTTATAAAAGGCCCCCACCTCTACCACCATACCCACACTTCCAAAGCCTTTGTCTCGGCCAAAACCTACCCATTTTGTCTCTCCAAATCCCTATATTACTCCTTCAAGCCTCAATTTGGGCAGATGTTTTCCCAAGGAAGCCTTTGAGCTCAAATCAAAAAGAGTTACCCGTTTTAAAGGTAGTTTTTTCTCTGGTGTTCTTATGTTTTATTTTGCTTCTCCAACCCTCTAAACTATTTTTATTCATTTATTTTGTAACAACACCAGTATCTTCCATATACTAGGATGTTTTTCTAAGAAGGATTCGAGCTAAAATTACACACACCTATATCTAATGGTTAAAGAACATACTGTTTCTGTGGATGGCGAATTTCTGCCTCACGAAACGATGATTGTTCAATATTCTTTTAACACCTTCAAAGGTGGAAATTAAGATGACACTATATTTATATATGATATATAATATGTTTATGTTTTACTTAAGCTTCTATATTTTTCATTTATTGCATACCTTTATAGTTTCCATTATGGGTAAACGAGATATCTTCATTTTAGGAAGTGCGGACTATCGCCCCCTCAAAGTGATTTGATTCGTTAATTCCATATATGGGACGTATAAAGGATGTAATTAATGATTTTATATATGATATTATACTGGAATTATAATATTCCTTTATATCAATATGATTCCATTCCATAAAATACGAAATAGAAATGAAAGTAGCGTTCATGCATACATACGGCTTACCGTCTCCATGAACGGTGCATTTCATTTCTTACCTCTAAACGTTATGTAATATTATAAATTCATGTATATACTGGATATATATGATATATATGATATCTACATCATTATAATAACTCTGTATATAATGGATACATGAACAACGTGTAATTATAAAGAGTTTATTTTTTTACTCAAGTACCAATGATCATTAAAATGACCGTTATTAACTTAAATAATTACATAGTGTTCATGACATGGTAATAAGTGATATAAAAGGAATAATGAACTTGAAAAAGGTTCTTAAGCAAGTAGAAGTTAACTCAAGTTTATTATTCAGGAGGTTAAAGAATGATCGAGTCAAGTCAGACCCGTGGTATGTGACTTCGTCTCAATCTCTTTTCATTGAGGCATATTTTGTTTTATACACAACCTTGTTTTATACGGTGTATAAACTTCTTTGACTTTTAAGTTTATCCAAATGAAATATTTTTTATACAAAGCATTTTACTAAACGACAAAAGGGAATGTTTTTGTCATACGTATGCGACGACAACGACTTCTCTGCCACCGTGACCATTATATGAGTTTCGGATTCCTCTACAAGCCATACCTTTTTTTAAAAGAAAAATAAATACCATGTTTTACTTTTCTTTTATTTTCGTATTGAAAATGGGTTTCATAATGTTTTTATATCAACACGTTGTATTGATATCTTGTGATTGAAAAGTGGAAATGTTATGTTTCCTTTATGCATGTTTTATGTGATACGATTATGTTATGGTTCTTGGGAATTGTTATGAAGATGGGTGGTTCTGTGATAAACTAAGGGCGGGTGAGCCCGATATAGCTCTCCAATGCAATGGGTAACGTGAAGGAGTTAAAATTTAAGGTTTCTATGAAGAGATTTAGGGAATATACTATGATGGGTATTCCAAATGTAACCAAGAGGGTTACTCCCTACGTAAGAATGTTATGAATTCCTCAAGTTACCTTTATGTCCTATGATTTCTATGATTTATTCATGATTTTATGAGGTATGTTAAATTGATTATGTTTTATGGGTAAAGTATGATTTTATTCTTATGTATATATGTACTCATGTTTCCTTCCCATACTTTTTATAACCCTTACTGAGATTTTTATGATCATCCCATGTTTTTGAAATGTTTTTCACAGGTCAAGGGAATAGTACATGATATGATTATAGTGTCAATGAAGTGTCAAGAAAAAATCCATGTTTTATTTTAAATAATTTTTCGTTGATGGGAAAAATGAATATTGTCTTTTATGTAACCACTTTGTTTAAATGTTGAATGTAATGCATGTTTTGTGATCTAATTCTCTAAAACTCAAAACCTGAAAAGATCCTCAATGTTTAATCTTATAATAACTAGAGATTAAGTATGGTTTAAGGCTGGGGCCTTATAGTTGGTATCATAGGTCGGTTTAGATAACTTTAGGAGTTAGAATTATATTAAATGATTATCCAAAAATATTTTTTTTATGGTAAAATTGAAATGATATATCATTTAAAAATTACCATGTTGCTTCTCCTAAGATATTTCTGTGCTAAGAATGGTTTTTCATAGAGGAAACAGAACAGCTTTTCTGGGAAGGCATACAGAGGGAAATGACCTTTCAAATCAGTATCTTGAGATGGTCAGAATCAGAACTAAACAGGTTGTTGCAGTGATGGCTCAGTTGACTCAGGTGAAAAATGTTGTTTGTTTTAATGGATGATATTTTGGTGTTTTCTAAAAGTAAAGAGGAGCATGAAAGTCATTTAAGGGTTATTTTGAAAACCTTAAAAGACAAGAAACTGTATGGAAAATTCAGCAAGTGTGATTTTTGGTTGCAACAAATTTCTTTCCTTGGTAACATTGTTTCTAAAGATGGGATAACCTTTGATCCTTTCAAAACAAAGGTTGATAAAGAATGGCCAAGACCCACAAATGTAACCGAGATCCATAGTTTTCATGGTTTGTCCGGTTACTACCGAAGGTTTGTTGAAAATTTTTCACGGTTATCTAGTCCAATGACTAAGCTAACTCGCAAGGTTGTTAAGTTTATCTGGAAAAAAGAATGTGATGATTGTTTTCAGGAACTAAAAAGAAGATTGGTGAATGCTTTAGTTTTGGCACTACCTTCCAGGAATGGTGAGTTTGTTATATATCGTGATGCTTCATTGAAAGGACTTGGTTGTGTCCTAATGAAAAATGATAAGGTAATTGCTTATGCTTCACGATAGTTGAAAACTCATGAGGTAAATTACCCTACACATGATTTGGAATTTGCTACTATTGTTTTTGCTTTAAAAATTTGGAGGCATCATTTGTATGGAGTAAAGTGTGAAATATATACCGATCACAAAATTTTATAGTATATATTCACTCAGAAAGAATTGAACATGAGATAGAGGAGATGGCTAGAATTAATCAAGGATTATGATTGTACAATTCATTACCATCTGGGGAAAAACAAACAAAGTGGCTGATGCTTTGAGTCAAAAAAGTAATGATTCATTAACAATGTTGCATTTGGAATGTGATCCTTTGGTTAAGGATTTGATGAACTTTGGCATAGAATTTGTTGTTGTAGGATGTCCTTCTGTTTTGTTTCAGGTATCAGTGAAATCTTCTCTATCATACAGAATTAAGCAAAACAAAGAAGCAAGACAGCGAGTTCCAGAAAAAGGTAGAGCTGGTTTAGAAGGGTAAGTTTCCTGAATTCAACATTGATAATGATTGTGTTTTGAGATTTGGGAAGAGATTGTGTGTTCCATGTGAATCACAGTTGAAGAGAAAGTTGTTATATGAAGCTCACAGTTCTCCGTTTTCAGTTCATCCAGGCAGTACTAAGATGTATAGAGATCTTCGGGAGTATTACTGGTGGGACGGAATGAAAAGGGATATTTCTAATTTTACTGTGAAGTGTTTGACTTTTCAACAGGTTAAAACAGAGTGGCAGTTACTGAAAGGGATGATTCATCCATTACTAGTACCAGAGTGGAAATTGGAGAATATATCCATGGACTTCTTTGTGGGATTGCTGAAGAAACCTCGAGGTAATAATGCAATCTGGGTTATTGTTGATCGCTTGACTAAATCTGCTCATTTTCTTGCCATACGAGATACATTTTCCCTAGATAAACTTTCCCATTTTTATGTTAAAGAGATAGTCAGGTTACATGGAGTTCCTCTCTCCATTGTATTTAACCATGATCTGAGGTTCACTTCTAACTTTTGGAAAGGACTTCAGAAGTCGTTGGGTACTACATTAAATTTTAGTACAGCTTTTCATCCTCAATCAGATTGGAAGTTAGAACGAAAAATTCAGACTTTGGAAGATATGCTATGTTCTTATTCGATGGATTATTAGGGAAGTTGGGACCAATATCTTTCTTTGGTTGAGTTTTCTTATAATAACAGTTTTCATTCTAGTATATAGATGGCACCATTTGAGGCTTTATATGGGAAGCAGTGTCGAACTCCAGCTTTCTGGGATGAAGTGGGTGAAAGGAAGCTGATGGGACCAGAATTGGAAGAAGATTTGGTAGAAAAAGTTCAGCTGATACAGAAACACATGAGAACAACTCAGAGTAGGCAGAAGAGTTATGCGGACAACAGGAGGAAGGATCTCTCATTTGAGGTAGGTGATCATGTTTTTCTCAAAGTCTCGCCATGGAAAAGTGTGATGCGATTTGGTAAGAAAGGAAAGCTGAGTCCAAGGTTCATTGGACCATATGAAATTCTAGAGATAGTTGTATCAGTTTCTTACCGAGTGGCTTTGCCTCCGATTTTATCTCAGGTGCACAATGTTTTTCATGTTTCGATGTTGAGAAAGTATATGCCAGATCCATCTCATGTTTTGAGTCCAGAGGTAGTACAGCAGGAAGAGAACCTATCTTATGAGGAACAACCGGTACAGATATTTGACCATCGGGAGAAAGTGTTACGGAATAAGGTGATTCATCAGGTAAAGGTTTTGTAGAAAAACCACATGATTAAAGAGGCAACATGGGAATCTGAAAATGAAATGAGGGCTAAAGACCCCCACTTATTTGATAAGTAAATAAATTGTGGGGACGCAATTTTCTAAAGGGGGGAAGGATGTAACATCCCAAGTAAGTAATGAATAATAGATATTTTTTTATCTATGTCTATTAATGACATAGATAGTGTTTTAGAGGCTTAAAATGAGAATAAATCCAATCTTATGCATGGAATACACTAATATTTTTAAAATATTGTTTTACTGCCTTTTGATGGAAAACCATTTTTAAATCAAACTTTTGACAATTTTATAAGATATATTTGTCGAAATAAACATATTCTTTATGATTGGGACATTGAAATTTACATTGGGTGAATTTTTGGTATTTTTCCGATAAAGTTCATTTTTTTTGAATAGTGAAAAATGTTGTATTTTAATTCAAAACCTCTTTTTAATCTAATTTATTTTTATGATTAGATTATTTTTTGAATTGGTTTTAAAGTTCAATTAGAATATATTTTTACCATTTAATCCAATAGTGGTCGTTGGAATTAATTTCACTTTGAAATTGGACTTAAACTAGTGTCAATCTTTTGATACTTATTGTTTCATAAAAACACGCTATTTGCTCTGACAGCGGGAATTAGTTATTAAATTAATTAATGTAAATTATAAGTTTTGAATATTGTAAAATAGACATAAATTTTGAATTCGGAATATCAAATATATCTTAGAGTGAAGTTTTGGTATTTTTCTGAAAAACATCAATTTTTGATGAATAGTGAAACCACTAATTGGTACTTAAAAACTGATTTTTCGTTTTAATGAAATTTTACCACCTCTGTGTTTTGAATTTCAAAAATCCGACATACATGGTTGTCATTAATAAGTAAAATGTGGTTCAATGGGATTAAAATAATTTTTTGGTGAATAGTAACTTTTATGTTTATTAATCGCGATTAGAGGTAATTAGTGTAGTTTAAGTTAAAAATAATGTTTTGATAATATAAAATGACCTATAAACATGTCCTACCCTTATTAGATGTGTCATGTCCGACCACGAAAATCCATGGGTCGATTTTTGGGACCCCATGGAGCCACATGGGAAAGATAAAGACATTAATGCCTTTTATTTAATGTTAAAGTAAAAATGTCACAAACATGAGTTGTTTTACTAAAACAATTTTTAAATGGGGTTATGAAAGTCATAGATTTGACTATAAATATTCATTAGAAACATAAAAAGATTTCCTACATCATGATATTTTTTTTATAATTTTTAGACACTAAATAAATTAAATTATTTATGACACCATGATGATGCAGCGATTACCTAATTATTTAACGATTTAAATAAAATGAAAATATAATGTAAAATATAAAACATAAACTTGTCAAAAACCTATTGGATGAGTGTATTTCGAACCCTTATCACCATATCCTCGAAATTAATAATTATGGGACCTTTTTTATACGAAATTCATTTTATAACAAAGTATCTTTTCTTAACTTTCCAGGAGTGCCCCTCCTCTCCTCTTATAAAAGGCCCCCACCTCTACCACCTTACCCACACTTCAAAATCCTTTGGCTCGGACAAACCCTGCCCATTTTGTCTCTCCACATCTCTCTCTTACTCATTGAATCCTCACTTTGGATAGAAGTCTTCCCAAGGAAGCCTTTGAGCTCAAATAAAAAAGAGTTACCCGTTTTAAAGGTAGTGTTTTCTCTTGTGTTCTTATGTTTTATTTTGCTTCTCCAACCCTCTAAACTCTTTTTATTCATTTCTTTTGTAAAAACACCAGTATCTTCAATATACTAGTATGTTGTTATAAGAAGGATTCGAGCTACAATTACACACACCTACATCTAATGGTTAAAGAACATACTATTTTCGTGGATGGTGAATTTCTGCCTCACAAAACGATGATTGTTCAATATTCTTTTAACACCTTCAAAGGTGGCCATTAAGATGACACTATATTTATATGTGATATATAATATGTTTATGTTTTACTTAAGCTTCTGTATTTTTCATTTATGTCATACCTTTATGGTTTCTATTATGGGTAAACGTGATATCTTCATTTTAGGAAGTGCGGACTACCGCCCCCTCAAAGTGATTTGATTCGTTAATGACATATGTGGGACGTATAAAGGATGTAATTAATGATTTTATATGTGATATTATACTGGAATTATAATATACCTTTATATAATTATGATTCCATTCCATAAAATATGAAATAGAAATGAAAGTATCGTTCATGCGTACATGCGGCTTACCGTCTCCATGAACTGTGCATTTCATTTCATACCTCTAAACGTTATGTAATATTATAAATGCACGTATATACTGGATATATATGATATATATTATATCTACATCATGAGTATAACTCTGGATATAATGGATACATGAACAATGTGTAATTATAAGGAGTTTATTTTTTTACTCAAGAACCAATGATCGTTAAAATGATCGTTATTAACCTAAATAATTACATAGTGTTCATGACATGGTAATAAGTGATATAAAAGGAATAATGAACTTTAAAAAGGTTTTTAAGCAAGTAGAAATTAACTCAAGTTTATTATTCAGGAGGTTAAAGAATGGTCGAGTCAAGTCGGACTCGTGGTATGGGACTTCGTCTCAATCTCTTTTCATGAGGCATATTTTGTTTTATACAAAACCTTCTTTTATACGGTGTATAAACCCCTTTGACTTTTAAGTTTATCCAAATGAAATATTTTTTATACGAATCGTTTTACTAAACGACAAAATGGAATGTTTTTGTCGTACGTATGCGGCGACAATGACTTCTCCACCACCATGGCCATTATTTGAGTTTCAGCTTCCTCTACAAGCCATACCTTTTTTTAAAAGAAAAATAAATACCATGTTTTACTTTTCTTTTATTTTGGTATTGAAAATGGTTTTCATAATGTTTTTATATCAACGGGTTGTATTGATATCTTGTGATTGAAAAGTAGAAATGTTATGTTTCCTTTATGCATGTTTTATGTGATACGATTATGTTATGGTTCTTGGGAATTGTTATGAAGATGGGTGGTTCCGTGATAAACTAAGGGCGGGTGAGCCCGATATAGCTATCCAATGCATTGGGTAACGCAAAGGAGTTAAACTTTAAGGTTTCTCCGAAGTGATTTAGGGAATATACTGTGATGGGTATTCCAAATGTAACCAAGAGGGTTACTCCCTACGTAAGAATGTTATGAATGCATCAAGTTACCTTTATGTCTTATGATTTCTATGATTTATTCATGGTTTTATGAGGTATGTTAAAGTGCTTATGTTTTATGGGTAAAGTATGATTTCATTCTTATGTATATATATACTCATGTTTCCTTTACATAATTTTTATAACCCATACTGAGCTTTTTATGCTCATCCCAAGTTTTTGAAATGTTTTTCATAGGTCAAGGGAATGGTACATGATATGATGATAGTGTCACTGAAGTGTCAAGAAAGAATCCATGTTTTATTTTAAATAGGTTCCCATTTATGGGAAAAATGAATACTCTCTTTTATATAACAACTTTGATTAAATTTGGAATGTAATGCATGTTTTATGATCTAATTCTCTAAAACTCTAAACCTGAAAAGATCCTCAATGTTTAATCTTGTAATAACTCAAGATTAAGTATGGTTTAAGGCTAGGGCCTTATAGTTACATCATGTAAATGAGTTAGAAAGATATGTGTTAATTTTTAATCTCACATTAAAATCTAGATTTTTTTACTAAGTTTCCATATGGGGAGAGTATTTTTTATTTCTATTTAAAAACCCATATGTTTTATTCTCATATATTTATTTCTTGGTTTTATATTTCTTATATATATTTCACCTCCCTTTGGTTTATAATCAACCTAAAATGATTCATGTATGAGAAACTATCCTTATCTCTTATTATTTATCTTGAATCATTCGTTTCCATGTCCATTACTTTTCATATTCTTTTAAGGGTGTTCTCATATATTGTTATATTATATATTAGGGTCATTTTATTTTGAATTTTAATTTTTTTATAAAATTTAGAAAGTAATACCTATTTATCATTTTTTGAATGAATCATTTCATACATACTATGAGATTCAATACAAAAGTGTTTTGATTCCCTAGGTTTGATTTACCACAGATATGGAGTTGAATCAATGGTATTCATTTTGGACTTATTCCTTTTAAAATCATCATAATTGACTTATTATGGTCCCAATCCACTTAATAATTCTATCAACCTCATATTATATGAATTAGAGTATCATGAAGGCACAACTCATAAAAATTTAGATTTTATATCTTAAAATATAACATTTTCCATGATTTGTTTGTTGAGATAATAATAGATTCAGTACTATATGTCCTGAAAATTTATTTATTTTATTTCAAAAACACTATTAAGGGAAATGTGGGAAACCAAAAATTTCCAAACTGAATTGAATAACACACACACAGAACTCAAGAAAAAACCATTACAGACTAATCTATGATTATTTTAATTACCCACCATGTATTAACCGCATTACAGTGTGTTTAACTATGTATCTAGATATTCATTGATAACATATTTGGAATGATTGGCCATATTAGACCAAGTCTTAACGTATTCCTCAAGATTAATTTTACCATCATTGATTCATCATGGCATTATCTGATCTTGTTTTTTGATCCACTTTATTTTTTCATCATTGATAACTAAATGAATCGGTATATTATACATTCTATCACCATTCTCCATTGAAACATTGATATTGAAATATTCATATATTATATCTTCCTTTAAATATAGTAGAAACACCATGTTGACATCCTCATCACCAGGAGGTGCTGCTGCTCCCCCTATAATTTATCCTTTTTTAATTGATGCTGGGTACAGCCTAGCCTCTTCCTTAGTTATCATTAATTTTTTAGATTCTATAGTGACTATAGGATTTGGAAGGATAAATTTCTTCTTTACCTACTTAGTCTTTTTCTTCTGATTTATTGTAATGTTTCTAGAAAAAACATTACCTTTATTCATATTCCTCGAGCGGCATCCCACTATAATTATGTGATGTTGATCCTCCTATAACTCTTAACTAGAATTGGGGTCTGAATCATTATCACCCCAAAGTTGTTGGACATCATGAAGAGATATTATGTAAAACACTATTGTTCCCTTTAAAGGAGAATCCATATTGTTACATTGTCATTTACCTTATTTACATCCTTCATCATCATACTTCCCCATGTTTTTTTCTCCTAACATCTAAAACCTATTATGTACTTCATCTCATGTACTAACCTTCTTCATGACAATAATAAGAAAATGAGGTAATACATCATACACCATATATACCACTAAAACACCATCTTCAATTCATATGGCACATTCATTAGAAGAACCATATGTTGTGATCATACATAGATCACCCAAGCATTAATTCTATATATCCTCAATACTAGAGGGTCCTGGTAATGACACATTACATTCTTGATCACCCGGTTGAAGAACTCAATCAAGTGAATTCACATCACTCGTTTCCTAGGTGTGCACTGACATATGAACTCTCCCTTCCATCGGGCATGGAGCACCAATATGATTTTCACCTCTATTTTCTGCTAATAAACCTGATCTACCTCTTGAGGGTTTGGATGTTGCATCCAAAAAAGACATAACTGGTTTAATAATAGCCTTGTCTACATCACTTCATAGAGAAGTGGATTCAGAAACATGCATGGTTGTACAAAACCTATAATCCTATGGCCTATTTTGAATATTTATCAGCACGTGGCCCATCCTATTCAAGGACAAAAAGAATTAATCCCATGAATCATAACAAAAATTATACTTCCACTGAGGCTTCCCTTCAGTCCCAATGAAAATTGACTCCAAAGGTTCTTATGATCCATCCACATAGACATAAATCTGAGGATACATTGGATAATAAAGAAATCAATTACGATAATCAAAAAAACAAAACTGACTCACCATGATATCAATAAACCTAGGGAACTCTATATTCTAGAATGATATAGGGAGACCAGGAATGGAGATCCAAATTTTATTATAAATAGAACACTTTTTCAAATGAATATCAAATGACCAGTAAAAAAGAGAGAAGTTGTAACCTAAATAAATTTGTGGCGCAAATGCCCAGGTAGAAATGAAGTCGTCATACAATGAAAAATTAATAAATAAAATTTTCTGATCCAAAATCCCAACAACTTCTAAATCATTCAAACACCCAGATTCAGTGAGAAACTAATCTAATATCTCCACTGAATATCAGTTTTATGATTCAATATATCTTCACAGTTGGTTAATATCATGGTCCATGACAGTCCTATTAACTTGTAGTCCCACTATTATTTAACTTCCATTGTCTCATAGGAATAAAACCACTCTCCCTATTTGTATGATTAGAAAAAAGTAAAATATCCTTCCACTACTAGATTATTCTATTATAATTTATCTAGATCCCCCTCCATGAATAAACTAAATCAATAGGCATGATTGTGTCTACCGTTAAGATCATATACAAATTTATTATTCAGAACATGGATGCATGAATTACTAATATTTAAAAGTATGAAAACAAAACATTTCTAATTATAACATTAAATATAAATCTATAACTTGTTTTCTTATTCATCCAAGGCTTATGAATTTGAAAAAATCCTTCTATCTTTGAAAATGTTAAAGAGCCTTGCTCATAAAAATCTCTCACATTTTGTAGCTATGATCTCTATTAATTCATGTAAACATTCCACTTGAGTTTGTTTACATATTTATTTAGGAAATAATGTAGTCAATAAGATTTTCTAAAATGGAATATAGGAAACTCCCATAATCTTCAATAGAAACACTAATCTCCCTTTTTAAAATTTTCAATGGATTCATGATTCATCTCATCATTCAAACAATTTGGAATTCACATTTAAATCCCATAGGGATATATATTTGTTTTCTAATTAAATATTTATAATATTTCATCCTTATCTTCCATAAATTCGATAACATTGTTTCTTTATAAATTTCCATTCATGTATAGATAATAAACTACATTATGACATGATAGTCTTGTAGTAGTGTGGAATATATCTCAACCATCATTCAAAAATCATCAAAACCTAATGTATGAGGTTTAATTACCATATTGATTTAAATAATCTTAATTATATATTTATATTTAAATCATGAATATCATAAGTACTATATTATCATATTTTATTCACATCATTCATTCATAAGTTCGCACAATGATTGTCATTAGATCCTTGAAAAGTAAACTAATTGTTAAAAGATATTTTTGAACCGTACAATGATGTTTATGAATCTTATGGTGGAAAGTTTATACTGTACTAGGAGGTTGTATCGAATTTATGAGGATTTACATCACTTTTATCAACCATTCATGTAGCTTATCCAGTATACCTCAACCTTATGGGGGTGGTTATCTAAGCCTTATGACCAGTCACCTAAACCCCGTAAGATGCTTGTGTGATCCTTATTAATAATCTATCCTAGCCTCCCCTAAATCGATTTTATCAACTTTATAAGATCCAAACATTTTCATATTTATCAACTATCACAACATCACTTCAAAACCCTCTCCCACCATCATAAATCCACTCCTACTAATCATGTGTATTTTTTAGACACTTGGAATGAAATTCTAGCTTCCTCTAAAGAATCTTATTTTAATAAATTGTATCTCCACTTTCATAAAAACTACCTTTAAAAGAATTAAATATAATGACAAAACCTCAACTAACTATAATATTACAACTTAAATAAACATTTATAGAAATCACATACATCATCAGTACATGACATAAACAATAAAAAGTGTTAATCAATTATAAAATGTAAATTGATACATTTTATCGAGTCCTTCCAAGTATGAACTACAAGATGACGTCTCACAAAATTTATTATTTGACATGGAAAAAACATTATAATGTTTACGTGATCTATAAAAACATATTGGAATCACCATAATTAATCTTGAATCTATATTTATCTATAATAAATATACTTCAATCAAATATGAACATCAAACTATAACATTAGATTTATTTTTAGTACCACTATCGAAATTTTTATGCTAGTATGTTTTCTTTTCCTCCTCCCCATTATTAATAATAAATATAAAAAATTGGGTGGGGTTCTCCACTTATAACCTTGAGTAATTTTGAAACCATTATATTCTCCCGTTCATATCTAAATAATATATTTTTTTACTTAATATAGGGATGAGGGAACATTTTTTTAGCAATAATAATTTAGTTATGAAAATCTAATTCAAATTATGTTAACCATTTTTCAAAAAAAAAGTTTGTGTGACCATGGTAGTATATGTTGGACAAAAACAATCATACATGTGACTCCATTCTCTAATTCCTTTTTCTAGTTTTTTTTAAAAAATGATACTTCAATATAAGAGGTATATCCTTTAAACATTTCAATAAACACATCCAAATGTTTTAGTGATAAGAATAAAAATCCATCCATTAATTATTTTTTCATCCCCCAACAACCCCATCTATAAACATTTGTGATAAAATAAAAAATAATGGATCTAAATGTGATTGGAAGACCTTATCCTCTAATTTTTCCTTATTCTATAGAATTTGAATATTTACTGCATAATGATAAATTCAAAACTTCATCTTTAATTTTACTCCCCATAACTAGATGAAATCATTTATCTCTTAATGAATGTTTGGAATACATTCTAAAGTCATCCTTTTTTATTGACAATTAGTGAAATTTTCATTCATATCTGTTAATTCGATACATAATATCATAAAAAAATTGGAAATTAGGAGGGACCATAAGATTTTTCAATAATCGAAGAAATGATGAGTGTTTCCTGTCAACCAAGGAAATTAAATCTTTCAATATTCAACATGGGAAGAAGTATTTAAACACTTTTTTGTTTTGTGAGTCTTAAGAGGTTATGTACTCATTTTTGTTACGTAAGCTATTTTCTTGTGTGAAGTAGTTTTCTCCACCTCACATATGAAGTATTGTTCATTGATTTATATTTTTATATACTTCTTTATAAAATATTCCTGAGATAGTATGTTTCTTCCCATAATTTTTTATTCCACTCCCAATCTACCCAATCCTTTCACCTATATTTCCTAGATTTTTTTGATAATAACTTGTGTACATATTCTCATATTCCATAATCTTCCCATTTTTATGATATTTTGTTTTTAACCAATTGGGAGGTCCAAATTGATTTTTAATTTTTCATTTTTCGAACAAAAAAATCAAAAACATATCGTCAGATTGGAATTTTGAGAGTTGAAATACATAATTGAGTTGTCTAGATAGGGTATGAAACCTATGATGTCATTCCCATCATGTCCCGGGGTTTCTATTTTTTATTTCTATTTGTGTAGTAGAGTCATGATATCAATTTCCTTGTATTTATGGATTGAAACATGGAAAATTTTGATGATTTACTTCTATACATAGTTAGGGTGCATGGTTAGAGGGAAACCATTTGGACCCCATTCATGAGGATCGTTTTTAGTTCATTTGGAACTATGAATGAATTTTCCTAAAGGGATAAACACAGTCATTTCCAAAATTTGTGACACCTAGGGGAAACCATGTGGGGTACTTGTCATGTCATTGGTGTGGTACACGACATTCACATCATTTTGTATACTATTTTGAATTTGAATGGATGGATCTATAGTTTTTGAAAGATACATTTGCATAGATTTTGTATGTTTTTTTAAACAATGCAGGGGACCCATACAAGGGATCATGGCACATTGGGTTTTTTTTATTGAGGCAAACTATTTTTTATGACTGTGTAGAATCACTAAAGAAACCATGCAGTATGAAAAGTTTTGGTAGCGGTGTCTCCTGTACATTTGGGCCGTGGTATGCCTAACCATGTTTCCAAACTGTGTGAGTTCTCTAGGTGTTTAAATTTTGGGTATTTCCCATTATCCAATTTCAAATAATTGGGGTTTCACCCCCTTTTATATGTTGCGATGTCAGTTTACTCTTTAGAGCTCTAGGAGGAGTTCCATCTTCCTCTTCCTTGGATTCTTGGCATCCTATGGTTTATTCAAAATGAATTATAGGTGATTTATTCCTTAATTTACTCTTCCTTGTATTCCTATATTCTCTTATATTTGGTTTCCCTCATGAACCATAGTTATGAGGTGGATGTATTTTACAGTTATAAATGCATTTATTAATTTGTATTTTGGTTTTTGAGGGTTGTAGAAACCATTGCATACCTTGTGGGTGTGGTCGACAATAAATGTCATGAATTCCCTATCACTAACTATTATTTCTTACTTCTTTGAGTTAGATGTTAATATGGAATTATTTCATTGTATAATTGTAATTTTATTTATTAAAAATTCCATTTTAATAAATATAAAAATATATATGAAATCCCTTTTTGAATTAGAATAAATTTCGTAATTTTTTGAGCTTGGTATAATTGGGTTTTTATGTAAATTTCACGATTTCATGCTTAAAAATGATTTTTTTATTATTAAATGATTCTCATGAAATTATGTATTTCCTTTTGAAATTTTTTTCATGATTCATATATAGTTTTTACCGTGTTTATGTTTAAATTTACTAAAAACTATTTTAATGTGAATTTTTTTTTGAAGTGACGTGTTGAACCCCAAATGTTTTATAGAATTTTCAATTTTTATTTACAATGTTTGTGTGGTTTAACCATTGGAAAATTCGTTTTTAGAATTTCTAAATTAGTTTGCTGGAAATGGTTGGACCTTTGGCCTTATTTGGGTTTCAAAGAGAAAGATACATGTTTAAGGGTAATATTGAATCATTTAAAATAAATGGGTGATTATTTTGTACATCTTAAATTTTTTAAGTGGGGTTTTATGAAAGTTGTGGTGGAAATAAATTATTTGTAATTTTTTAAATATTAATATAAGTGAGGCCTTTTGTAGTTGTGAATTTGATATTTTATCAATTTTTCAGTAATTTCCATTTTTCACCAAATGGTTTTAAAAACATATTTTATAAAATGAAAACGGGATTAAAATTTCATGTTGTGTTTCACTGTTAATTGAAAATTTCAGATATTAATTTAAAAAATGGAATTTGGTTATCACCCTTCACTTTACCTTTTTTGGTACACTCTTCTGTGGGTTTTTTTATCACCATGTGATGCATGGTTTTCCCCCTGTGTGGGATTGTGCTTGTAATTCTATAAGTTCAAGTTATGTGTATAGGAATTTCCATCATTTGGTGTTGGGGTGATGGTATTTTGGGTTATTCATTTTTTGTTAAACATAGATCATTGTCAATAAACCTCACATCCTTTATTAGTCATGGAATTTTGGGTACTAAGTGGATGATATAATTTTTTCCTCTTGGTTGGTTCACATGCTGCTAGTTACCCACCAGTCATGTGAGGAATAAGGGATTGGTGGGGTTTTTTATTTTGAAATGTAATGTGTGGGCTACTTGTATTATGGTATGGAATAATATTATTCTAATTAATGGTTTAGGAGATTATACCCCTATGATGTTAGATTCTTGGAACATTCATGAACTTTGGCTCTAGCTATGCACATTCATTTTCCCGATGATTTATTAATATATATGAGTTTGATCTAGTGACAGATTATAAAATTTCCCCTAATTTCTTATATATTTCACCATCCTTTATTATTTTTCAGTTTTATACGAATTTCTAAATATATTTGGTTCTTTCCTTTTATTCTTATCTCAATTTACTTGGGTAGTTTTCTTTTGAAAATGAGATCTCAAAGATGTTTGTGAAAACCAGTTTTGGTAATATTTAAAAGATCTTTTATATGACTGATTTAAAGTGTATTTTTAAAAGGGATTTGGTTAAACAATCCTTCATATAGTGATATAATTTAAAGAACCATTTTCAATTGGATAAAAGAAGTTTGAGTTGTTTTTGGAAAATATTAACAGAATTTCTGTTTTTAAAATTTCGTCAGATGTTGGATTTGCATTCAAAATGTGTATATTAGGATTCAGGAAACAAAGGTAAATTATATTTAAAATTTATTATGGATTTTATTTATTCCCATTCAATTTATATATGTAAATATTAATTTATATCTTTATCTTTAAACTAGAATTGATGATTTTCATTTTGAAATGAATTGCATCATTTTGGTGCGTTGTGGCGACCTACTTGGATTTTTAGGTAACATCTAAAATATTTCAGGTTCCAAGTTCTCAGTTAGACCCTTCTTGTTAGTCATGACCTGCATAGGGTAATATGGGTGTTCGTTGGAAAACAAAAGCCACATGGTGATGGGTTAGTGTTGGATCATGTTGGTTTTTAGTGGTTTTATTTTCATCTATTTTTTAACAAATATATTATTCTTGGTTGTATATATTTTTGTTATTGTTGATCATGTATACAAAAATGGGTTAGATCACGGTTGTTAGTTATGAACTGTTTACTATGTAGATTATTTATATAGCTATTGAATTTATTTATTCCAATAATGTATAACTATTTTGAGAAAAAAATTTCCCACAAAAGTTCATATGATTCCCATGTGCTTATTACAAGCCCATAGGGTTAGGTAATTCCCATTGGACCTTATGGACAATGGGGTCAGCTGTCAGATACGATAGAGTCCCGATATAGTTCATTACAAAAATTTTATCAGGATATTTGGGTTTTACTTTTTTATAAATATATTTTTATTTTTTAGCCCCTGTTATTGGTGGATGACTTGTTAGAATAGATATTAATGTTGTCCTAGATTAAGAGGTATGGATGGGGATAGTATAGCTAGCTATTTTTCATCCTGAAACTCAATCATTCATTGGTTTTTGTGTTTCATATTTTGAATTAAAGGTTTAGTATAGTTCATTTTTTTGGTTTTAATGTGACTGAGGAAGTCGGGAAACCTTTTACTTTTGAGTGATGTTGGGGATCATTATATGTAATTAGAGTGGAAGTGAACTTGAGAGGCTAAGTTATCTCACAAGTCCGAGCTAACCATATGATTCCCAGCTCGTTGATTCACCCATATTTTCAAGTTTTGTTTCATAGTTGACACTCGATGGCTCGAACCATGGTAGTAAAGTCATGTATAACATTTTCTCTCCCCAACTGGTGTTTGGGGACTCCTCTTGAAATATAGATTTCTTTTAATGTATTGTTCATTGGTTCAAGGAGGAATGAAGGTATTTTCATTCCCTTTATAGGATGTTGTTCCAGTGATCCTTGTTTGGAAGCTTGTGTAGTACCTTTTGTTCACTTGGATTTTTAATCCTTAGTTTTGAAAAATAATGGTTTTTTGACGTAATTTACTTTCAATATTGCATTTATAAATAAATGGGAAGATTGAATTCCCATAGATTGAAGGAATGCCTTATAATTTTGTGGTTTTACTTGTGGTATTTATAATTTTTCAAAAGGATGTATTTTTTTTGAATCATGTTTAGAATGTGCTTATAAAAATGGAAACATGATTTCAAAATCAATTGGGATGAAAGGTTTTCAATGTGAAATGGAATTTTGAATGGAATTTTGTTGACTGAATTTTTTAGAAAATCTGTGATTACCACCAATGTATTTTTCATAAACCAATATGTATTGGTGTGCACATCGGTGGATGGTCATTACAAAATCCCAGGGTAAAATAGGTGGATTTAAAAAGAATTTGTTTTGTATGAATGATTTTTATCAAATGAGGAATTGTTATTGTGGATTTTATTACATTATTTTGGATAGGTCATTTTGGTTTCCAATTGGGGACATGGATCAATGTAGTTTATGTATTTGATATTATTGTCCCCTAGAATGGTCAAAAAGGTTTCTTCGTTCTGGTGCTAACTTATACTCCATGTAGAATGGTCGATACCGAAACCTCATTATGTTTGGAAGTAGTGAGGTCGTTGGAAGAGATTATGGTAGTCCTCAATTCTCGGGGAACATATAAAGATTTTAGAGTGAGATATTTTGAGGGTTATTTTGTTTGTTTTAGCTGATTTGGTGGGTGTTGTTATTTTTTCCTTTAAAATGAGGGTCATCTGGGATGTTTTTTGGGAGTATTTTGCCTATTGGTTCCTTCTTGAGGTTATGAAAGTGGGAAAATTCATGAGATTCCATTATTTTTCCTCTACTGTTGAATGGAGGTCATATTTATAATTTTTTTAAGATCTATTTTTAGGGAAAGGTCTCAGGTTCGATCCTTTTGAGGATGAGTGAGTTTTTTAGGGACATTCCATTCAATTTTGGGACCTTATATTCATGAGTGTCAGCTATCATGGTCGATTTTTAGGAGGATTTTAATTTTTGGTGTATTCATTGTGTATGGGTTACTTCTAGAATTCATTGATTAATGGTTTGAATATAGTTTTATTTAATTTTCTACTCTATGGTGTAATTAACCCCTCTCTCAACCTCGTTCCATTTTTTTTTGTGAATGTTTTTTTGTTGAGCCTCATTGTTTGAGTGAACCTCTCTATTTGATGGAGGGTAACACCAGTTTTTTGGTTAATCCTAATGGTGCTCATTATTTGGGATTGAGAGGGAAATTTGGGTGAATAATTGTGTAAATATTGTGTGTGATACACAATTTTATTTTTTTATACTATGTGGTGTGTGGTTGTGGGAATTTTGTTGGATTCACCACATGAGGGTGATCTATTATTTGTCCCTAGGATATACACATGTGTCGTGACCCAAAGTGAATTATCTTCTTATTTTATCGAGTACCTTCTAAATTTTTTCTACTAGTATGGGAGCCATATATAGTTAAAGGTGTGTCCTTCTCATAGTTTCTCGGTTGTTTGAGGATGAATTATCAGTTGTGGTTCCATTAAGCCACAATGTTAAGTGAACTCTAAATGGTGGGGAGAATATTTTAGTGTAATTATAAATGGTGGAGAAACCATCACATGTATTTAATTATTTTTAGGGATTCTTATTAGAGTATCCCATCTCATTTGGCTTCAAATACATTTTTTATTTTAATGGGTAACGATTCTGATCAATTTGAGGATACCAGTTTTTGGCCTTGAGCTGGAGTTGTGTTGAGTTATTTTGTTGGCTAGAGCCTATTTGGATCTTTTATCTCCATTATAATTGTTTAGAAAAAGACTTTTTAGGGGAATAAAGTGAATTGGGGGGGATATTAATACATACCCAAGTCATAGAGTTGTTATTTATGGTGTCCATTAGTAAATTGTAATCTAATTTTTTTCAATTGAGCTCCGGATCAGATCAGAAGGAAATATTGAGGGTTACCAAATGTGCATGGTTAGGTTATATAGTTAGAGGAAAACCAAGTTTCCTCCCTTTTTGAGGATCCTTTTTAGTTAATTATGAATTATGAACTGTTTTTCCACAATAGATGTTCACTGTAATTTCCAAACGGTACATCCTCTTTGAAAAATCTTGTAGGGTCATTGTTGTGTCTATGGTGTGGGGTACGACATTCACATGGTCTAGTAAACCATACAGTAGGATCTATTATTTTTTATTGAACCATTTCATGCATTATTAATGGTTTTTCAAATAATGTGGGGAACCCTAGAAGGCCATGCGGGGCTAGGGGTGGTTCTGGACTGAGGCACATGGTTTTTTATAACCATGCAGCCTATCAGGAGTAACAGTGCAACTTGAAAATGTTTGGAGGCAATCGATCCTAAACAATTGGTGCACAATTTTCGTTAATATTGGGAAAAACATTAGAATTTTTCATGTGTTTAAATTTTTGGATAATAATTTTTTTCCCTTTTCAAATAATAAGGGATTAACCCCCTTTTCTATTTATTTATGTCGACCGACCCCTAGGATCTCTAGAAGGAGTCCCATACTCCTACTACTTTGATTCATGGATTCATTTTGATGTATTCCAAGAGTATTTGAGGTGAGTTATTACTCTATTTCCTCCTCCTTCTTTCCCCCCTATCCCCTATTCGATTTGGATTTCCCAATGAACACTAGTTGTTAAATGGCATGATTTTAGTGTTATGAGTGGATTTGTTGATGGGGATTTTGGTGTCTACTGGTTATATAAATTTTTTCTTGTCCCATGGGTGTACTCTCTAATGATGTTAAAGAGTCCCAAATCATTTTAGGTTGGTTTCAACATCTCTGAGGTTGGTGTTAGTATGAAAGTGTTTTATTTTTGAACTATAATCTACGTTTTCTTTCATTGGTCCATTTAATGAAAGTAGAAACATATGTGATGTATGTTTGGTGATTTGGAACCATTTATTAAGGATTTCATCTTGGAATAATTTTTTTGATGTAAATTACAAGTGTTCATGCTTAAAGTGGAATATTTTATTATGAAAATCTTATTTTGAAATGTGTTATGGAATTTTAAAAAGATTTTAATGTGGAATAAAGTGTATTGATTTATTTTTGATTCAAAACGAGTGAAAATGATGTTTTAAAGGGAACTTGGATTCATTGTGAAGGGATTCACCCTAAATGGTTTCTAAAAAATATTGTTTTATTGTATTTAAAATTGTGATTTGAAATTTTTGGGTGGTTTACAACATGTTAAATGACTTGTTTTATTGTTTAAATTTGATTGGTGGAAATAGATGTCCCTTTATCCTTAATTTGAAATTCAAAGAGAAAGGACCTTGTTGAAGGGTATATTTTATTTTTTTAAAACAAATTTGTTATTTCTTTAGACCTATTATAATTTTTTATGTGGTGTTCTGTGAAAATTTTGATATAAATTAATTCTTTCTACATGTTGTAAATTTTAAAATAAAATATCACTTATTTTTGGGTGACATTGAAATTTTTTAAATGTTTAGTTAATTTTAATAATTTTCCAAATAGTGTTTGGAATGTATTTTTTGAAATGTGAAAAGGATTGGAATTTGAAACCATATTTTCATATTAGATTCCGAATTGGATATTGGGTTGCAATGGGTGTTTGTGGATGAAACCCATCATTTCCCATTGCTTTTCACTTCCATCTATGGGTTTTGGTCAATATGTGATGCATGTTTTCTCCCCTCCTATGGGAATGTTCTAGTTATTCCTTTATGTCATGTTATGTGTATGGGGCATTCCATCATTGGGTGCTAGGGGTGAGGGTTGTTTTTTTATTCCTTATATGTTAACCTTAAAATGTTTTTACCATGCCTCACCTCCTTTGATGGTTATGGGATGTTGGGTACTAAGTGGACGTTATAGATAGTTCCTATAATTCATTCATAAGATGCTAGTTTACCACTATTCCTAATAGGCACAAGGGCCAGGCGGGGGGTTTTCATGCCAACGAGACATCTGTGGGATAATTGAATAACGAAATGGAATTATCAAATATTAGTATATAATTCGTGTGGTTATCCCCTTGTATAGTTTTATATTTCACATGTTAGCAATATTTGGGTAGGACCATGAATCATTAATTTTCTATATTAGTTATTAATTGAGGTGAGTCTGATCTAGTAAAAGATTTTATCATTTCCCCTACTTTATTTGATATGGAACCTCAATTTTTTATGTTTTATTTTTATATTCCTTGTCATATATATGTTGTATCTGTCAATTTTGATTAACCCATGTTTTTTTGGTTGTTTTCCTTTTAAAATGAGGTCTCAGATATGTTTTTCAAAACAATATTTTAAAAAAAAATTAAATCTATTCTATGTGAGTACTTTAATGTGGATTTCAAAATGGGTTTTCTTAATGAATGATTTAGTTAGTGATTTTTTTAAATAAATAGTTATCATTTAGATAAAATAATAGAGTGTTTTTTGGGGAAATTTTATCAGTGTGTGCAGATAATAAACGACATTTTTCAATGGATCTTCATTCAAAATGTGTGTGTTAGGTTTTGGGAAAGAAGAGTACATTTTTTTGAAATTGGGTTATGGATTATTTTGATATCTATGCATATTACATATTTAAACCTTACATTATAGATTTATTTTCAAACTATAATTTATGAACTACCTTGTGAAATGAATTACATAGTTTCATTGGGTTTTGTTGTCATACTTGGGTTTTTATCTCACACATACAGAATTTATGGTTCTAAATTCTCATCTGGATCATTCTTAATCATAGTCGATGTGGGGTGTGATGGGTGGTGGTGAGAAACCATAGGTTTCAATGTGATGGTTCCAGATTCTCATGAGTAGGTTTATAGTTTTTTTACATTTATATGGTGATGCTTATTTTCTATTATTCCTGGTTGTATATTTGGTTTTAATTGTTAATTTGGTATATTAAAATGGGTTGGATCATGGTAGTTGGATATGAAATGTTTAGAATTTAGTTTATTTATTTTGTATTTTTTATATATTTATTCTCATTTTTTATATTTGATTTGGGAAAATCCACTCCCAATAGAGATAATGTGATTCCAAGACACATATAACAATCCTACAGGGATAATTAAAGACCATCGTGCCTTGTGGAAAATTCAATTGGGTGAAAGGTAGGATGTAAGACAACAATGGTCTATTAAATAGAAGGTTTCGTTAAATATAGGATGAGTTTCAAGATATTTGGTATTTGAAATACATGTTTTTTAATGGAAAAAAGTGTCACAATGTTAGAATACAAAGACTTCTAACCAGGAACCGCAACCATGAAACATTTTGGGGGAGTCACGCAATTTATAAAAAATTGAAGTTCAGGCTCCATTACCATGAAAATATCAATAGTAAAATGTATTTTTGAAGTTCAACTGATACACATAGTTTGTATAAAAAATCATATAGTTATGTGAGTGGGTGAGGATTTTGGATAGTATCTCTACACATGTTGTATATGATTTCATAAACCATGCACGAAACCATTTGAGGCCATGTACCATTAGATAGTGGGTGCACATATTTGGTGTATGATTTTACTAATCATGTAGCCTAACTATTCACTCCTTTAAATAGTGTAAATATACTATTTATACTTCAATTATCTATGTGTCATCCTCCATATTTATCTCTCACTTCTTATAAATAGAAGCATCAAAATCTCCCCTTTTTATATCCCCTAAGGAATTTATGGATTTCCTTTTTCTAATCTCTATATCGATCATCTTGTTTTTCATTGGAAAACCCTCATTTATTTTATGATCTTACCTTCTTCCTTTTCCTGCTTCTTTATCCATTGTGGATTCTATTCTATATGAGATCATATGACCAAAATTAATTCAATTTTTCTATTATAACAATTTCTCTTATTATGGTTCAAATAAAAGCTCGATATTAGAATAGTGAAGCATCCTAAGAATGATGTTGGTGGTCTTGTTTCTTTTCCCTAAAATCTTTATCTTTTATATTTGTTTTCTAGTATACTACATGCCGAACATCCCTTGAGTTTATCCTAAAATGTTAGATTACTTAAATTTAATGTTTAGAAAATAATAATGGTGTTCATTAGAACCCTAAACATGGTTAGACATTAGAAACCTCAACTCAAACCTACTCTAATGGTGAGTTATATTTGATGTTTATAATGGTCATTGTTTTTCAATTATATCAAACCACCCCTTGCATGTCTTGTACATGAAAGTTTCTATTCGTAATCATCAAATGAATTAAATTAATTTTACGTTTTTTGGAAACACACTTGGTCACATTTCACTTATTACTGATCTACTTTATGGTATGTATTCTTATATGGACCTTCAAAACTCTTTAAGAGAATCTATAAATTAATTGAATCATTAAAAATTATTGAATAAAGTTTCTATTTTTCACGAACTTCTTGTTTATTTACAAATGAAATTGAATAATGGTATTTAGTGAATCATGAATATTTTAACATGTAATGGGTGTATCCTATTACAAATATTAGATTATTAAATGAAAAATACATATTAATTATTTTATTCATTGAGAAATATATTTTTTTCTATGTGGAAAGTCTTAGATAAACTTTTAAGGATTTTAAAATAGTGTTAATTGTCAATGTTATAGAAAATGAGTACTTTGTTATTTATTAAAATTTTGAACATGGATTTCTTCATTATTTGATATGGAGTCTCTCATTATTAGACATGAAATCCTTACTATTTATTTAAGTTAGTGGACATAGAGTTCCTCATTATTAGACATGAAATTACTTAAAATTTATTAAAATTATTGGATATGAAATTACTCATTGTTATACATGGTGTTAGTCATCAATTGTTGAATTAATTGGAAAATAATTTCATCAATATTAATAGGAAACATTGGACATGTCATTCCTTATTATTTATTGAAATTGTGGGATATGATGCTTCATGTTAT
The DNA here is from genome assembly GCA_963277665.1 of Viscum album. NCBI lineage: Eukaryota > Viridiplantae > Streptophyta > Magnoliopsida > Santalales > Viscaceae > Viscum > Viscum album. The sequence goes on along the minus strand of OY728167.1, from coordinate 510,332,408 downwards.
TTAGTTAAAGGATTAGGCCGATGCATTTATTTATATATGATAACCCGTAAGGTTATCATTGTAGTTGGACCCCATAGTTGTATAAAATGGATCTCAAAACCATTTATATAATATTTAAAAGTCTAAGATACATTCTATCTTAGGCCAATGAAGGAATGGTTGACCATCTGTCCCACTAGTAACCTGAGATACAAATGGTTGTTTATACACCATTACCTTACATCCTTTGTTAATTACACCAAAACGTAATTAAATTTTGAATTCAAATAATATATAGTACTAGTAACCATTGGAGGCGACTACTGATTTTTAATGACACCATATTTTACTTTTCATTTGGTTCCAAGATAGATCTCTACATTGAAGGTTAGGACATTGGATTGTGCCTTTTTTATATTACACATATTGGAAAAGGACTTAAAATGGGTCTGGGGATCGATCATGTACTTTGGATACCTATGGAATTTCATTCTTTTTTATTTATTCTAATTTTATCTAGTCATCATTTATAAATTACATTTACAAGTTGACTTCTTCTATTATGACATAGCATGTTAATACATGATTGGTCTTATTTGAATTAGTCAGTTTATCTATTTATTATTTATTGTTTATTATTATTGTATTTATTGAATTTTATTTATTTATTATTATTATATTTTATGTACTGTTCTATACGGTATAGTCTCCAAAATGTACCACCTTTTTACCTTATCTTCTTGTTTACAATCTCTGACATACAAGGTAGAATGCTTGAGGCCTTATAACAAACCAATCTGGTTACAATATATTAAGTGAACCAGTTCGAGATATAAAAAACTGGTATCAGTAGATAATTTTCCTCATCTTACAATTTTTGGAATTGTAAACAGGATATTAAGAATGTGAAAACACTTTGTAAGTAACATGTGTCTCAGAATTTCTAACCCACACATGAGGGAAATATGAAGGTTCCAGGTGTGTGACAATTATTTATGATTTTTATTGTTACAGTTGATTTTTATTTCACATTGAGTGTGTGTAGTATTTAAACTTGTCACTGATTTAAGTATTTATGATATTAAACTCTTAGATCAATATGGCCAGATATAGGGTGGGTTTATGCAGTATTTCAAGATCATAGGATTACCATGTCATTGGAAAGCTTATGTGTATAGCATGATTATTTTCTTTCCTTATTGTATTCATACATTCTAGAATGATTTTATATATTTAATGGATATATTTATGCTTTAAGGTGAGTTAAATAATGATTATTTATCAAACAAAATATTTTTCCCATATAACTTGATGGTGGAATTCTATTTTACCAACCTGAAATTCATTAAATAAGTATTGTGGGTTTTGAAATGGTTAATGAAATAACTTGAATAGAATATGTTATATTTCATGGAAACTGGTTTGTTTTAAATAAATTATAGTTTTTATTGATTGATTTATGTTAAATTGTGTGCCCATTTCAACTTGTAAATTCATATACCTTTATAACATCGAAATAAAGACTCATACGACTGAATCCATATATGATTGAATCAACCCTCATATGTGTGTTTTAGCATTGCATGACTTTTGGATGAAACCATTACAGGTGTGTTAAAATAATAATAAATCATATATTATTGGGATACACATAAATGGTATTATAATTGTAATTTATATTGTTTTGAATCTATAAATTTGGAATGTATGCCCATTTAACTGGGCCCATGTTGAAATAATGTGACCCTTGTAGGTCAAATTTATTCTTATTATGACTTGGTACTTCAACCCTTGGAGTTATTTCTATGATAAATAAAGATGGTTATTTAAAGGTAGAGTATTTACTTATATATTATTTCATACAGATTCATAGTGGAATCTTAAATAAGATATCACCTTTATTCGTTGAAATATTTTTTTTACTTTTGTGAATTATTATTATGAGTTGTCAGTTAATTAACATTCAGATTACAACCTAAAGGGTGTATTAATATATATCATATAATTGAAATTTTATTCAACATATCCTAGTTATAATAATTATGTATTTACAATGGGTAAAATGAAATTATTCGAAAAATTTAATAAAGTGCCTTGAGGAATTTTCTAAATGGTGTTTCAATTATAGTTTGTAAAATGTTTTTTTATAACAGGTACATGAAATTTCATGTATCAAAGCCTATTTAATTTTATAATAAATATTAAATGATTTAATTGATCACTTAAAAAAATTAGTGGTTTTATTCGTATATACCCTTATATAGGGGGTAGTTATTATGTTTTTTTCGTGAGTTTACACGAATGTGAATATAGATTTTTTGGTGTATGTTTCAATGGACTTCTTCTATTTAGTCATACCTAAAGGTAGTTTAGTAGATCCTAGAGAACTTTTTGGCATTAATGTAGTTCAAAATGAAATGAATTAATTTAAAAATTACGGTTTTTCCTATTGTGGGATTTCCCTTGGAGATAAAAATATATAGAGTTTGGTGTCAAGTTCCTATGAAAGTAATCTCTGATTCCATCATGATTTATGTTGCGTAGAACTTATAGTTGTTGAAATTCTACCATGGGTTGGAGTATGAGTTTCTAGTATGTTGAACCTCATGGGGATATTACAGAATATAGATACCTGATGAGTTTCACATACTTATATTTTTTGAATTAGCATTGGGTCCCTCTAGGGAGCACACACCTATGAGGATTATTCGAGATGATTAGGTCCTAGAAGGTAAATTTTTGGTATGTGATATCATTAAATCTATGTTGATAGAAATTGAACCATATTTTTTGACAATGTCCTTAATGGATTAAATTTTTAACTATTTTAAAGTAATTATATTTTCACATTATATGTCATGTAATAAAATCCCTTATTTGGTATATAGTTCTCATGTGATATAACTTTGGGATAGGTGGTTGGAATTATTGGAACTATTTTTGACTTTTGAATGTTAGGAGTGGGTGGGGGAACTAGGGGCCCTTATTTTTCACTCTGGCCCTAGTTGGTCATCATAATTGTTTTTATCAGGGTGATCCTTTGAGAGGGGTTGATCCGAGTTTATAGAAGATTCTATAGGTAGTGTAGTTATTTTTATGAATGTTTCAAGATAGATTCACATAAATTTATCATGTTATATAATATATTCATGGAGATTCCTATGTTTTTTAGGAATATTCTATGGTGATTTGGTATTTAGATTGGATTTTATGGCTAGTATTTCATGGGTTTCAAGGCTAGTTATCCAACAGTTGTGCAGTTTATGATAATATGTTTGAAATGAAAAATGTGAGTTGGATTATAATTTGATAAATTGTGTCATATATAAGTTCTTCATTTTTAAGATGATTTTCATGGATGTTCCTTCCTTTTCAAAAATGACATATCTTCTAGCACTATTAGTGTTTAATTATTAATTAGAGGAATTTGGGAGTGTGAGTTAGGTTCTATATAGGGTGGTAATGGATGTACACCCATGAAGTATGTTTAGTTCAGTTTACATAGATTGAATAGGGAAACAACTTAATAGTTAAACATCAATCAGTGACCATGTGTGTTCCAAGGATCTATGATTTCAATTGTGATGCATGTGGGCACGAGTCCTAGATATTTTAGTACATTAAATGAAGTGTCCTTGATGTGGGATAAATTTGAAGTATACCAAGTTCTATGATGTTTTTTAACCATGGACAGACGTTGATACATATTTTCAGTATACATTGTGTTAGGGGTTGGTTAAATGAATATATATCGTATTTTTATGTTGGTGTGTCTTTGGAGTTATTTACATGTCTGTCGATAGAGTCTTATCATAATCCTCTTTTATACACCATTATTACAACATATTAACATCATCATGACTATACTGAGATAGAATATAATATATTCCAATATAATATTATCATATACTCTTTTATAATGGAATAATACCTAGGGAGGTTCATCAAGGAGCAGTTTAAAGACATTATCAATGATGGTGAGTAAACCATTTTCTGTTTGAGGTGTTGACCCTCATTTTAATATTTAATTTTAACAAATGACATTAATACTTTCTAGGGATGTGGGAATGGGTGATGGGTGAAATTATATTTAGTGTTGGGAATGATAAGGTTATTATCCATTTCAGTCATAAGTATGAGGATAGAAGGAGCATGGGCTATGGTAATCAGGTAAATCATATTGTTGGTATGATGACATGTATTCTCCTTAGGTGGGGAGTGAGGTGTAAATCACTAGAGGATGAACATCATGTTAGATGTGTCATCAGACCTTGTTACCACTTTTTTATGGTTGTTTTAACTCTCATATTTCATTGGATAAGTTTAATATGGTATGAACGAGTTTCATGTTAACTATCTAGTAAAGGGTCAAATACAAATTTGGGAAAATATAAAATGTGGGAATCATGACTGATATACAAGTGAAGATTCAAGGGTGTTGAATTAAGGATGAACGGATTTTTTTTGTTTAGTCAGGAAGATAGAAATTCTGGATCAATTATGATACATCACCAAAAATCAGAAACGATCTTTAATTATCATATTTAAAATGATCATGGATTGCATTGGGGAAAGGATTCAGATTCTGATATTTGTGACACATCGGGTATTGAAGCCAATTTTTTGTGAATGGGATCCAGATGTAGGCATTCTGACATAAAATTCCCTAGAATGGTGGATGAAGTTATGGAGGAACCATATAAATACATCCATGGTTTGAAATAGGTGTAGTCTTATAGTTGGAATGAGATTTTCATCGAAAAGATTGTTCAGCCAGGCTAGCTTGGTTGATTGCAGTTCAACAATTTAAATAATTCATGGACCTAGAGGAATGTCCTTGTACATAATTGGTTGTAGGTATTTTTGAAATTGTTATGGATAATCGTTAGGTCACTAAGGGAGTGCATCAATAGGAAATTATGATCGTTTGAGTACCATGACTCGAAATTGACCGTTAATGTGTAGAATATATAATAGTGATAATCATAGGCTAGGTGATAATATATATGATTACGTGATCATATAACAATATTGATAATCTCGGGTATGTGATTTCATAGTACCTCAATTATAGTTATGATCATTAACTTGAGTTTTAATGGATTAAGCCCCATATTATTAGAATGATGCTTGCAGCACATTAAGAATTTTAAAATCCAATACAACCATTTGAATATAAACTCCTGACCTGAGTCATGTGGTGTTTTCGTTGTCTAATGGGGCATATTATGTATGAGAAGTGATATGGTGCTGATGATTAAAATCCCAAGTTCTAAACTGGTTGACTGATCCTAGTAGAATTTTAATTTTTTTATTTGTTAGACGTGAAAAATCATAATCTTTGATTTACAATTAAATTACTTCATGTAGATCATTTAAAATTGTTTCATAGATATATTTTATGACTCGATAGCTTCCTCAGAATCCTAGATGAGTTTCAAGAGAATCGGTATTTGAATTCCTAGGTTATGTATGGGAAACTTTAGGCTCATCGATAGTATAAAATTATTACTATCTGTGAACCTCAACCATGAGGCCCTATGAGGGTGTTATATTTATAAAACACTACACATTAGGTCACACAACCTTGATATTTTTTTAGTAAATCATAGAGGTAGAGTGTATGGGATACATAGATTTTATCAATCTATAATCCTAATAGTTCATGGGCTTAGGCTTTTAGGAAGTATCTCCACATGGGAAATGGAACATTTCTCTAACAATGTACCTAGCCATGTGAGAAAGTGTGCCTTAAAATAGTGGGTGTGAATAGTTGGCACATTGTTTTCCTAGATATGTAGCTTAACCATACACCCCTTTATATATTAAGAATGTACTATTTTCCCCTCCGACCTTTAAGTATTTCCTCCCTCTTTGCGTCTTTATTCACATGAACATGAGCCTCTTGACCTCCCCATGGCTCTCCCCTAGGCTTTGATGGATATTCAATTTCTGATTTCTAAATTAACTATTTTTTGTTACATTGGATCACCCTCTATTAGTTTATGCTTCCCCCTTCTTCCATTGATTATTTCTTTTTCCATAGTGGGTGTTATTTCCATTTGATCTCAGATGCCCTATTTTTAGTGAATTTGAATATTCATAAAATTTCTCTCATTTTTTCTTGAATTTAGGACTGATATTGGATTATTGAAGCCTCATAAGCATGGGGTATGTGGTTTGGTCCCTATTCATTAATGTTTCACCATTTATAAATTTTTTCCATTATGTTGTAGTTCAAACATCTCTTAAATTTATCTTAAAATGTTAAATTCAATAAATTAAATTTTAAAACTACAACTATGGTGTTACTTATACCCTTAACATGGATGGAGTTCAAAAACCACAAAGTAAACCTCCACTTAATGTGGTTTCAATTAAATTAAATTAATTATTATTATTTTCTCATTCAATCAAACAACTCCTTCCATATTTTTATCATTACACTTATTAGTGGGATGTCTTCAAATAATTAAAATGACAGTATGTCTTAAGGAAACACACCTACACTAGTTTTAATTTATTATTTCGTTGATAAATTACAAGATTGATTATATGAACCTTATTAGTTCTTAAAGTAAATTGATAAATGAATTGAATCATTGTTAATTGTGAAATAACATGGGTGTTTCCCATGGAATTCTTATTTTCTTATAAATGAAATTATCCAATGGTATTTAGTCAATATTGACGATTATAACATGAAATTGATGTATCTCATCGGATATGATAAATTATTGAATGAAATAAGATCGTTAATTATAGTATGCCTGATCGATACATGGATTTTGTTACAGAAGGAATTGCATTAAATTGTAAGGATTTTTGAATTGTATTAATAATTATAGTTATCAAAAAAGGATTCCTTATTATTTATTAGAATCATGGACATAGTGTTCCTTATTTTTTGACAAGGCATCCCTCAGTATTATAAATAGTGTTCCATATCATTTATTTAAGTTATTGGACATGGAACTCCTTATGATTTATTTAAATTATTTGGAATGTTGTTTCCCATTATCAGAAATGGTGTTTCTTATAATTTATTTAACACATTGGAATTGATTTACTCACTATTAATCGAAACCATTGGACTTGGTGTTCCTTATTAATTATTAAAATTATTGTAAAAAATTCTCCACATTGTATTGTTAGAACCTCAGGTTGATTCCCATGTTTAAATTAGAAACCCCAAACTGTTATCTTTTACATGGATTCCTTGTATGTATACTATGGGTCTTGTATCAATTTATATAAACATTAAAATGATCATATACATTTTATCTTATCAAAAAGAAAAGAAATTTTCTACTAGGTTTCCCAGGAATAATCTGACCTGGATGTGGTTATTTGTACACCATTTCTTAATTTCCTTTATTTATTATACCTACACACTACTACATGTTATATTTATAAAACTGATAATACTAGAAACAGTTGGTTATTCACTAATGAGTTTTAGTAACAGCCTATTAATTCCAAAATTTGGTACCCATATAGATATCTTCGTTACATATTAGGACCAAGGAATGTGCATTTTTTCTATTAATCTAATTGGAGTAGTACTTAACATAGGTGTGGGGGTATAGAATTTACTTGGGCTACATACATGAGCTGGGTCTTTTGTTTATTTGTTAATTTTTCAAATTAAACATGTTTCTATTATTACCTACTATATGTTGATTAATCATATTGTGAGTCCACATGTCCATGCATGGTTGGTTTTATTGAAACTAGTTAGTTTATTTATTTATTATTACTTTTGATCTATTATTTTCCTCTGAATTGTTTAATTTATTTAAGCTCCCACTATTCTTAGTACTGACCTAGAGGGTATAGTCTTCCCATAACCAAACTTTTAGACCCTTTTTTTCTATTCAAACTCCTCTAAAGTATGTCGATGTTCACATTATGTATTTCCCAGACCATTTATGTTAATATTTATAATGTGAACCAGGTAGAGATGTGACATCATATGAGATCAATTTCATTTATTTGTAATTCACTTAAATTTTTTAATTATCTATTTTATCCAAATCCATTTGGCCTTTCCAAAATATCAAGAACCCTTTCATAAAATTCTAAAAATGCTTTAATTTTTAATATGTTTCCCAGGTAGGTTCATCTTCTTTCCATAACTCATGATGTTATTTCCTTTTCACATCAATGGTATGTTTCAAATTTAACATACCATGAACTCCTTATCTTTTTCAAACTTAATGATAAATCTCCCATAAACTCCTATAAAAACTCAAATATATTTTGGGTGGAATATTTAATTTAGTTTATATTAAGAAATTATTTCATGTATGATATTTCTATTTTTTATCAGAATAATGAAATAGAGTTCATTCATCTTCTTTGGTAAAAATATTATTCTAGTATGAGTAATATTTGTGTCTATACCTTCCAAAACATCAGAAAAATCCTATAAAAACTGATCTTTTATATTCATATCAAACATATCTAAAAAATATTTCATCATTTTTCCACTTGGGAATTATTTTTCACAGGGAAAATTGACTTATTTATAACGTTTTATATTCCATTAATGTTTAATAATTCCAATTAGTTTTTATATTAGACCACATGGGATTTTTTTTATTTTTAATACCCATAGTATTTTGAAGTGGCACATCGAAACATTTTTATTTATTTTTTGATAATTAGAATACCATTTTATGCATTATTATTAATTATCATATATTTTATTTCATTAATTTACTACTGTTATCTTGAGTTAATATAATTATTTTATACATAAATTGTTTATATGAAATTATAATTTTTATTTTTGATTATTATACCATGAGTATGAAGTTTTTTGTTTTTTGTAAAAGAATAATACGTCTTGACTGACCAAATGAGTGAAATAAAAGTAATAACAATCCATGAGTGAGCACAAGAATTTCATAACATCTTGAATAAGGAATGATCGTAAGATAGGAAGTTAGAATCCTTATTAATATTAAACATTACACATAATGAATCTTGACTAACAACATGAATATGGATAAATCATAAGATAGGTATTTTTATTTTTCCTAACTACTAAATTGACCATAATAAAAAAATGATCTAATGAAAGTGTTCAATCGACCATACATTGTATAACTTATGGACGAAACATTATAATTCTGATCAAATTAATATTGAAAACCCGATGAATTTCTAGTTCTACCAAATCAAACTTGTTATTAAAAAAATTAATTAACATAATTAGTGACTTACAATGAGCTTATACTTACTTCAATTTAAGATTTTTTTTAAATTAACCAATCATTCATTAAGGGAGTAATTTAAACATTTCATTGGTTTTCATACCTTTGATATTTTATACATTTTTACTTATATAATGTCTGTTTTAAGGTTTTCCCTTAATCTAATAATTTCTTAAATACTTCTAGATTATGTTGTTGCTAATAAATTTTATTCGAAGTAATTATATTCATAATAAAATTCTTATCACATCGGATAATTCCACATGCTGGTTTGTTGAAAAAATATGATTTTCAAAATATAATTTTTTGGATGTTAAACCCATTTCATTTCATGCATAATGAATGTTATATATAAAACTTTAATTCTATTTATTATTTATTTTTAATGTTATATTAATTATTCTAAAATGTTCCACTATATAGCATATTTTAAATTTTATAGATTTTTTATGTGACCCCTATTTCATTATTATTCATGTTCAATCTGTAATGATACATGAACTTAGTTATTTTGTAATAATGATCTGAAACTGATTTCTTTTTTTGATTCTATTATTCATGAAGGAAGTGTATATATATAGTTCAATAAAACCAGTGAGTTAATTTGGTTGATTATGTTCATTTGATTTACTCTGGGATGAACCTTGGTGATCAATTACAACTATTATATAAACATATATCGTTTGATTCATTACTATTAGAGAGAACCTTGATCCCTCGACACATAAATCCTCCCTTGTTCATATGGTATATATGGTACTTACTTATTCCTATATATAGTGGGGTTAATTTTTTCTAGGTTTTACTACACATAAAATTTATGGGTTAGGATTTAAAAACCCATACAATTGATTGGTTTTGGTTTGTTAATTGTGACATAGAATACATCGGGGTTTTTTATGACACTTGGTGAGAAAACGTTAGTAGTGGGTTGTGTCACACGGAGTAAAAAATTCAACTTTGGGGTTTTACTATATGAATGTAGAAGGATATTTTAATGCTTCTTGGCTACCATGAAATTCATAGACTATATATTTAGTGGGTTATATTTCCCTCTATGTTTGATAGGGTTGAAGTGTATAACAAGATCATTTAGATAGGAACTACTATAAGAATAACTTTTCTATTATATTTATTATTTCTTCAATATTGATTATTAATAATGATTATTATTATCTAAATATATGAAAAAGGGTCAATTTAACCCCAACTTGATATTTTCGAGACTGTCACATTTGGTCTTAACATTTGGTATTAGATCAAGTCCTATAGATTTGACAAATTTATATCTTATTTTTTTAATAAAATCATATTATAAATACTCAAGGGGAAAAGATATGTTTTGAGAAGGAAGAAATGAATGGAAATTATGGTTGGAAACCTCAAATACCTCCTATTTTGATATAACAGATTATGGTTATTGGTAGACTCACATGAAATATTTTCTTAAGATCCTCATCATTGACAGTTCAATAATCATGGCAATACTATAAAAACTACATGAATTTGATCCTAAGTCATTGAATGTTAGATATTCCATTAGTTATGTTTTGACTTACATGGTAAATCTTTTTATAGTGTGCAATTAGTTTGAATGTCTAAAACCATGTATCTTATTGTAATAAATTACATTAAATATGTAAAATTATATAACATACACATTTAAAATCATATAATCTTATACGAACTAAACTAGGCATGCTAAGAGATGAGTATGAAGAGTTTAAAATGGGATAATAAGAAATAGTGAATAAAATTATTCATATATTTACTAGTTTGTGAATGGTATAATAAGATTAAGTGAAACACTAGATAATTCAATTCAATTAGAATGGGTTCTAAGAGATTTACTAAATAAATGGAATGGTAAAAATTTAGTGTTGCTTTAATTTAAATATTTTAGAAATATATTATATGGGATTATCAGTTATCTACTACAATATACATTAGAAATGAAAAAAAAATCTCGTGATGAAAATTAAAAAAATAAAGCTATTAATTTTAAACCAAAATACATGTTTGCACTTAATCTTATTACACTACTACAAAAATGGTCTTTATCACTGCTCAAAACAGGCTTTAACAGTGATAAAAAAGTGCTATAAATCTCAATACTGATAAGGGGGGTGTATTGACCCGCAAATTCTCATTTTCTTTAGAGGACAAAGTGTCATTACTAGGACTTAAGCAACATCCCCAGGATGCCAAAGGCTAACAATAAATGCCGAAGGGTTTCAAATAAAAGTGGGGGATGATTTACCCTTTAAGAAATAATCCTACAAAACCATTCACTAACAACCACTATACAAAGCATGTCAATACAATATTCAATCATGTATTCCCAATATACCGCTATGTCATTCCACAACACAACCCAACCCCAATACAATATAAGATTACTATGAAATTTCTAAACCAGAGGCCCAAAGAGAACCAAGACACACTCAATGGCTCCACACATAGCTACATGCTCCAAACTCCATCACATCTCCCAATAATCACCATGAAACACTAGCAATGAGATGTCGTACCTTTATCTCTTTCTTGGAATATGAATTCTGCAAAAGAACCAAAGTCCCAAAGCAGGGGTTAGTATAAAACTAAGTAGGTTTTCCCCAATGACTTCCCTACTCATGCCACTAGGATAGAAGATTTATCAATATTTATATAAAAATAGTTTATATACAACATTTTTCAAAAGCTGTTTATAACTAAATATAAACAGGCCGCCAAAACCATTCATAACCAAAAACATTGAAAGAAAAATTGCATCCAATTTTCCCACAAGTTACTTATCCAGAAAAATAACTAAACAAAAATTAGAACCATTTCACAAACATCTGCTTTTTTTTGGCATACCCAACAATATCCCAACCCATTCAACCAACCATGAATGCTTCGTTATGACAGTTCCATAATCATGAATAGTCACTTTTCGATCTACCAAGTTGTCACAAGGTAATCGTTTCCCATGTTCCATTACACCTATGGCACCGAGCACAATGTCATATTTCAACCATGCCTCGTACAAGTAGTTACCATGTTCTATTAAACACTTGGCACCGAGCACATGGTCATATTTCAACCAACCGTCGTACATGAATCATGAACACGCACCACATATTCCCAAAAATCATTCCAAAACACCCTTTCAATAAAAAAACCTTTTTATTGAAACCCATTTCCATCAAAACCATTTCAATGCTAAACCATTTAAATTCAAAACCATTTCAATAATACTCCCTTTTTATTGAAAACCTAATCCATCAAAGTCATTTCAATCTCAAAACATTTCAATAAAACACCCTTTTTATTGAAAACCCAATTTTCATCAAACCATTTACAATTTCATAAAATTCATAATTTAAAATCAACATTTTAAATTCATGAAGCCAAATCACATTGCACAACAATTCACCATGATTTAAAAATTTCTTCAAAACTAGAAGTCATCACTAAAAAGATTTTTTCCATGCTTTTCACAATCAAATCCATTAAAATAAACTAATATGAATCTAATACAATCAATTATAGAAATATGAGTCGAGATAGAAGCCTCATATCTCAATGGTTTTGATGAATACCACAACGGTCGAAGAATGCTCAAGAAACCCGGCTCGATTCTCTAAGAAACCTCCATAGATCTCTTCTCCTAACAAAACCATGACCAAAAATCATTATATTTGGCATTTAGACACCTAGGTCTACCCATAATGGGCGTATATCTAAGAAACAAAGAGAATAAAAGAAGTATATCTATGTAGATCTAATAAATCGGTCAAGAACAAAGAAAAACTATCACATACCTCACGAATATAGATTTGATTTTCCAAAAAAATCCTTCAGATCGTCTCCAAAACACTAGAGAGATGTTTTACAACCTTCAAGGGAGAGTAATCCGTAGTTATGCCCACTTAAGAGCTTAAATCTAGAACTTAGAGTCAAAAATGAGTGATATCCACAATTTAAGGATCTCATTTAAGTTCATGTACGGTTAGTTCGCACGGTTTGACAAACCGTGCTCTAACCATGTGTTAGCTACCGCCTCAGCCACCCCTCTCGCACGGTCTCATCGCGCGGTTTCTCCTAACCGTGCACCAACCATGCAAAAGCTACTATCTTAAACTCCAGCTACGCACAGTTTGGCCACACGGTTATACAAACTGTGAGCCGCCCGTGCGACTTCCCCTTTTTCCTCAAAACTTCATTCCATGTTCCCCCGACTCTCTCATTTGTCACCCTTAAATTTTTTACCATTAAAAGAATCAATAAAGGGTTACATACCAAAAACCAAGGTTACTACATTCTCCCCACCATTGTTCTTTCCATCCTCATAAAGTAGATAACCATAACCCAACTGAAAGAGTTTCAGCCACTTCTCTATCATTTCATGCTCACGTTCCCAAGTCACTTCCAGAATCTGACAATGCTGCCATAAAACCCTCACTAGAATGATTCTTTTTCCATTCAAGACATTCTCTTTCCTATCCACAATCCATTCCGGGATATGTATCAACAAAGCATCTGGCTCTAGGTCAACATGATCCCATTTGATCACATGGTCAAGATCAGGCTGATACTTTTTCAACTGAGATACATGGAACACATTATGCATCGAACTAAACCATAGTGGTAATGCCAACTGATATGCCACCTCTCCAACCCATTACAATATCTAAAAGGGGCCAATGTATCTAGGAGATAACATTCCCTTCTTCCCAAAACGACGATGTCCAAGCCTTGCAGAGATCCTGAAGAAGACAAGATCACCCACAATGAACGCCAACGGTCTTCGACGGTGATCTGCATAAGATTTCTGACGACTCTGATCTATCTCCATCATCTTTATAATTAACTAGATCTTCTCTGTTGTTTCATGGACAAGGCTTGGTCCAACTAGTGATGTTTCACCCATTTCCACCCAGCATAGTAGAGAACGACAACGACGCCCATACAATGATTCAAACAGAGCCATGCGTATCGAGGCTTGATATCTATTATTGTATGATAACTCCACTAAGGGTATATGCTTCTCCAATGATTCACCAAAATCAATTACACAAGCTTGAAACATGTCTTCCAATGTTTGTATCGTCCTCTCAGATTTTCCATCCATTTGAGGATGATATGCCGTGCTCATAGTCAACTTAGTTCAAAGGGCATGTTGTAATAATTTCCAGAAATGAGATGTGAACCTCAGAACTCTATCTGATTCTATAGAAACTAGTACAATATGCCTCTTTTCCACTTCTCTAATATCAATTTTTGAAAGATCTTCCACCGTATGAGTTTCACTTATAGGGATAAAATGGGCCGACTTGGTTAGACAATCAACTATCACCCAAATTGAATCATGTTTTTAAACCATTCTTGGAAGACCTGTAACAAATTCCATTGTTATCTGATCCCATTTCCACACTGGGATGGGGAAAGACTGTAACATTCCAGCTAGTCTCTGATGCTCTACATTAACCTGCAAACAAGATAATCATCATGAGACAAACTCGGCCACCTTCCTTTTCATGTCGCTCCACCAAAATTGCTCCTTCAACACCTTATACATCTTTTGTGCACCTAGGTGTACAACCAATCTTGAGTGGTGGTAATCATGAAGGATTTGTTCCTGAAAAATCATAGGTACAAAAATCTGATCTCTGAAACACAAAATTTAACCCCATCAAGTTTCCATCCATCAATGGTCTTCCCACCATTGAGTTTTGAACTTACAACTAGAAGTTTTTCATTAGATGATTGTGCTTCTTGGATCATATTTACTAAATCAGGAACAAATGTAGCTGAATATAAAATAGCAACATCACCTCATTCTTCACATTCTACATGCATGTCGGCTAAGACTGACATCAACTGCCATTCATCTGAAGCTTCTTTCTCCAACTAATCATATGACTTTCTACTCAATGAATCATCCACTGATTTCCTTTCCCAGGTGTGTATATCAAGTCAAATCAAACATTTGGACATACTCCATCCACCTCCTTTTCCTTAGGTTCAAATCTCGCTAGGATAAAATGTGTTTCAAGATTTTGTGACCTGTAAACATAGTAAATTTCTCACCAAATAGATAATGTCTCCATGTTTTTAAAAGCATGGATGACTGCAGCTAACTCTAAATTATGTGTTGGATAATTCTTATCATGCACCCTCAACTTCCATGAGCCATAAGCAACCATGTGATCTATTTGCATGTGAATGCAACCCAAACCTGATCCTGAAGCATCACAATACACCACATACCCTTTTCCTGATTTAGGCAAGATTGAGATGGGTGCCGATGAAAGCCCAACATTAAATTCTTGGAAAGACTTCTGGAATTATTTTTTCCATTGTAATGGAACATTCTTCTTTTTCAGAGCTATCATTGGTGAGGCTTGTTGTGACAAATAATGCACAAAGCATCGGTAGTAACCAGCGAGATCAAGAAAACATCTTATCTCAAACACATTCTTCAGTGGATTCCACGAGATAATGAATTCTATCTTTTCAGGATCAACAAAAACACCTTTCTCAAAAATTACATGACCAACGAAACGTACTTCCTGTATCCAAAAATCACACATTGATGATTTGGCATAAAAATGATGATCTCTCAAGATTTTCAACATTGTTTAAGGTGCAACTCATGCTCATCACGTTTCATTGAATACTCCAAGATATCGTCGACAAACACCACAACAAAAGAATCAAGATATAGTTGAAATATTTGATTCATCATTGCCATGAAGACAGCTGGTGCTTTTTTTAGTCCAAAACGCATGACTACATATTCATAGTGGCCATATCAACTTTTGAAATATGCCTTTGGAATATCCTCCTTCCAGACTAGCAATTGGTGATATCCTGATCACAAGTCAGTCTTGGAGAACCACTAAGCTCCCCTTAATTGATCGAACAGATCATCAATGTGTGGAAGTGGATATCTATTCATTATCGTAACTTGGTTAAGCTTACGATAATCAACACATAGCCGAAGAGTTCCATCTGCCTTCTCCATGACCAAAACCAGTGCGGCCCACAGAGAAGTACTTGGCCGAATGAACCCCTTGCTTTCCAGCTCCTCTAGATGGTCCATCTTGAACATCATCCATCATATACTCAGCTTCATTCAATTTCTTCGTCGCTACACTATTCTCCTTGTTTCCTTGTTGAAATTGCTCTGGTTGAGGAGTCATGTTATTTCGAGAATCACCATGGATAGCTCTGATATGCTGACGAGACTGACTCTGATGTCCACATCCTGTCGAAGCATACGATGCTTGCAATGCAAGGGAAGTGTAATGTGCACCCGACCTCGGAGCATTCCTTCAATAGCACTATAGATGCACCATTTTCATGAAATTGTGACATACTCTAGGTTGAATCGTACACTCTCTCTTTATGTGGTCAGTCGAACCACATTGAAAGCAACCTGCTTTTATCTAGGGTCATGGAGGAAGGTTCACTGATCCCGCCATCTGGTTCTGATTTTCACTCGTGTCGTGTAAATAGGTATCCCTTCTCCTATTGTTCCCAGCGGTTGAGTTCCACCATTTCCCATAGGTATTATCATTCCTCTTATCGATCCTAAGATATCATGTTCAGCAATAGTCTCTCTATTCACCATCTCTATATAATCTGTAATACAGAGCACTACAATCTTTGATAGTGTCTTCTTCCTTGGCCACAATTCAAAGATTCATGCCTTCAAAGATTCTCTTTCCGCAAACTCCGGTGAAAAACAGAATAAATTCATGATCTAAACCGCATACTCTGTGATAGAGAGGCTCTCCTGTTTCAGGCTCAAGAATCTGTCATTTTCTAGATCTTGAACATGTGAGGATAGAATTTTTTATTGAACAATTCCTCAAAATCCTCCCATGTGAGTCCTTCATCCAATTTATCCTGCACCGCTAAATACCACCAATGACGCGAAATATCCTCATGCATATACGTCATCAGATTTACTTTCATCTCTACTGGTGTGTTAATGAAATCAATGATACGATTCATCCTACTTATCCACACCTCCGCCTTCTCAAGTTCAGTATCACCATGAAAGTTAGGTGGATTTTCCATCATGAACTGGATGGTATGATCCACATGTCGTGGCTCATTCCTCTGGTTCCCCATGTCCATGGATTGAAAAGCATGGAAAATTCTCTGAAGTATCTCTTGGTTTCCCTGTGGTAAAGGTGCAACCACATTCTCCATAGCCTCTTCGGGTAGGTTCTGATGACGCCTATCGGGTGTCATTATCTAAACTAACAACAATCTCTGTCAATCTCAATCTCTAGTAACTGATGGCATAGATTTTCCAATTCTTTCACATCAACTATCACAAATTTTTTTTCAAAACATCCTTTTTCCCATGTTCAACCATTTTTGAAAACATTCTGCCTGCTTTTTGAAAATCAAACCATTTTCAAAATACACCAAATATCATCTTTTCAAAATCTTTTTTTTGAAAATAATTTCATCATTTTTCAAAAATTCGCACCATGCCTGAAATCATAAATAATTCTACACAATGTGATATGCAATAATAGTGGGAATTCATTCCTATACAATTCATTTCATGCTTATCTCATTAGATAAACCCATGACTTTGAGATTTCCAAGATTCTAGAAGTGTCTCCAAACACTTATGTACCCAACACCCTGGTAACTTGATGTTCAGAATAAAGGTGTTATCTATGTCCTTTTATGCTATACCTTTAATGTTCTGAAAATCCTAATCTTGTCTGATATTCCAACCCATGGAATGTATGAAAAAGAATTTCAAATCCAAGACCTAAAACATTGATGACCACTTGTTAGGAAAAGACCGAACAAGCTGATCCCATTTGTAATGACATACAAATTCTTATTGGCTTGAGAGAACAACGAGTCATTACTAGGCCATAAGCGACATCCTCAAGATGCCAAAGGCTGGGAATAAATGTCGAAGGGTTTCAAATACAAGTGGGGGATGATTTACCCATTAGGAAATAAATCAACCAAACCATTCACTAACAACCACTATATGATGCATGTCGAAAAAATATTCAAACCTATATTCCCAAAAGACTACCAAGTTATTCCACCACACAACCAAAACCCAATAGAATATCAGAGTAATAAGAGGAATACTGAACAAGAGACCCAAAGAGAACCAAGACACACTCCATGGCTCCACACCAAGCTCCATGCTCCAAGATCCAGCACATCTCCTAGGCATCACCATGAAACACTAGCAATGAGATGCCATACCTTTACCTATGTCTCAGAATACTATGTCTGGAAAAGAACCAAAGTGACAAAGAAGGGGTGAGAATAAAAATCATTAGGTTTTACCCCAATGACTTCACTACGCACGCCACTAGGATAGAAGAGTTAGCAACATTTATATAAAAACATTTTATATAAAACATTTTCTCAAAAGCAATTTATAACAAAATATAAGAAAGTTTCCAAAACCATTCATAACCAAAAGCATTCCCAGTGAAATTGAAAAAAAATTCCATCAAGTTATTTTCCTAAAAAAACAAAACAAGATTTAGAACAATTTCACAAACATCCCATTTTTTTTGGCATACACAACAATTTCCAAACCCGTGCAGCCAACCATGTATGCTTTTTTATGACAGTTCCATACTCATGAGTGGTCTCTCGTTGATCTACCATGTGTCACAAGGTAATTGTTTCTCATGTTCCTTTACATATTTGGAACCAAGAACAAGGTCATATTTCAACCAATCCTCGTACAACTAGTTACAATGTGCCATTAAACGTTTGGCATAGAGCACAAGGTCATATTTTAGCCAAGCCTCATTCATGCAACAGGAACACACACCACATATTCCCAATGATCATTCCAAAACACACATTCAATAAAAACACCTTCTTATGGAAAACCTGTAACACCCTGAGATTTTATGAAAAATATTCTTTTTAATTAATGTCTTGTGTTGTACGCTACACCAAAAGAAGCTTTCACAACACGCATCCTTGACTTGACTTGCATTACACGCAATCGCGACCTTCCTCGATAGCGTGTGTAGTACGCAATACCGAGTTTCACTAAACAACGATATGCTATAAAAATATTATTAAAACTAGCCGTTATGAATAGTAATAACCACTTTTTGAAATCCATTAAATCTTATTTTTCAAAATGAACTTTATTTTTGGATTCGGAGTATCGAATTTAGCCTAAGGTGAAATTTTGGTACTTTTCGGATAACTTTCATATTCTGATGAATAGTGAAAAATTACTAAATTATAATTAAAAACAACTTTTTTAATCGAAATAATTAATAGTGATAAATCATTAATTTTAGTGGTTTTAAAGTATATTTAGAATATATTTTTACAATTTAATACAATGTTGGTCATTGGATGTAGTTTCACATTTAAACTAGATATAAACAAGTGTCAATCTTTTGATAGATATTGTTTCTTAAAAACACGCTATTTGTTTTAACAGCGGGATTTAATTATAAAATTAATTAATGCAACTTTTATGTTATGAATTTGGTAAAATAGACTTCATTTTTGAATTCGGAATATGAAATATAGCTTGGGATGAAATTTTGGCATTGTTCTGAAAAACATCAATTTTTGATGAATAGTGAAACTACTAAGTGGTAGGTTAAAAACTGAATTTTGCATAAAACTTAATTTTACCGCTTCTGTGAATGGAATTTCGAAAATCCGAGAGACACGGTTAATATCAAGGACTAAAATGTGGTTCAATGAGATGAAAATAATTTTTTGGTGAATAGTAACTTTTTACTTTTTTTACCACGGTTAATAGTAAATAAGGTAACTAAGGGTAAATATGATATTAATATTACCCTAACACATGTCCTAATTCTATTGGACAAGTGTAATTCGACCAAAAACAAACTTAGGAATAACATAAGACCATTTAGGCCCACTTGGATTAGATTAGGACATTTATTATTAATTTATTTAAAGAAGGGTTAAAATAGTTAAAATCAAAGTTTAATAAGTAAATCATTTTTAATATGGGGTTATACATAAGATAAATTCGACTATAAATATCCATTAGAAATCTAAAAAGATTTCCTACATGATGGTAGTTTATTTGTAATTTTTAGACATCAAATAATATAATTTATTTATGACACAAAAATGATGCAGTAATTATCTTATTAATGAAATATTGACATAATTGATAATATAAATACCAAAATAAATGTAATTTAAGACTTTTTATGAATTACACTAATTTTCTAGGTTACTATGATATATTAGTGTTGATTTAATCAACTTGGTTCGAACATATAATTCTGTTATGACTTTCACAAAAATCATATATCAAATAGTGTCAAAATTGACACAAAATAGTTTTTAAATCAAATATTATATTATTAATTGTTATTTTATTCCTAAAAATCTAAGGTTCGGCCAAATGACTTAGATAAGGATATATGTATTAATAATATACAATTTGGGGTTCGTTTGGCATGTTATAGTAAGTTTATTAACCATATAGTGAAAGAAAACAAAAAGACACGGTAAAAGTTAAATTATTTAACTTAGAGTTAAATCTAATTGATAAGGTTAAAATAATTCCCTAAACTTGTCTAAATCCTATTGGTTGATAGGATTTCGACCCATCCCCACTTTAGCTTCGAAATAAGACCCTTTGGAACCATTATAAACCGATTTTGACTTTAATATAAAATAATATTTTGAGATATTCCTAAGGTGCCCCTCTCCTCCCCTATAAAAGGACACCTCCTCCCCCTCCTCCTCACACCAATTTGAGCACTCAAGCTCGGCCAACCCCTGCCAAAATCTCTTCTACACTTCCCTAGAAACATCCTAGAGGTTCTGGTCTTCCTCAAAGACCAATTCTAGTGCCCTAAGAGGAGGTCTCAAAGAGGCACTTCAAAGAAGAGGTAATTACCGTTACCAATTCTTTCATCTTTATTTCTTCTTCCACTTCTTCTTCTTAGGTTGTTTCATTATGAAGTAATAACATCAGTATCACTAATATACTGATATGTTATTATACGTATGAAACAACCCTATTTCACCATCTATCCATCCTACGGAAAAAGAAATCACCGCGCGTGCGTACGTACGGAATACCGTCTCCACGCCGTGGTGTAATCTATTTTCCACCACCACCTTACATGGATGGGTATAATGTTGTAAAGAATAACTATACATAGTTATTACAACATCATATTGATTCTGATATATTGTATAATACACTCCAATTCAATTCGATATTTATAGAAATGATATCATCGCTCGTGCGTACGTACGGAATACCGTCTCCACGACGCGATGAGATTCATTCTCCATGTTAACCATTTAAGAATGATTATAATGTATATATAAGAAATAATAATGAAATATATGACATTATAAAGCTACTGGATTTATGTATATATATACATATGTATGTCATCTACTTACTTCCATTTCAAGACAATAAGGAAAGGAAAATAGCGTTCATGCGTACGTACGGACTACCGTCTCCATGAACGGTGTTTTTCATTTTATTAATCTATCTATTATATATATATATATACTGAATATATATGATATATAAATCATATTTTATATTCTGGAAGTAAGTAAATCATGATATAAGTAATAGTGATGTCAAGAACAACAAGTCAAAACACCTAAGATAAATGAAACGATTTTACCCAAAACGCTTCTTTAACATGGAATTTACAAAAGAACAGGTAATATATGGTCATAAGTGAACCATATATGATATCATAACAATGAATATGATTCTATAATAAGTCAATAACATGATTTAAATCATTATACAGGAGGTTTGGACACTTACAAAGCAAGTCGGACATAAGGTAAGGGAAATATCACAATCTCATTTTTATCCGAGATTGTTTATTCGTAAGTATTTACTGGGGTGTATTTTATCAACCACATCCATGTTCCCTCAATATGTAATATTGTTTCCATCCACTTTCAATAGTTTAAATCCAATTTTACCCTTAGGTGAGTTTTTAGTAAAGAGTATGAAAGGAATCTTTTGTTGTTTTTCCGTACGAGGTACTTTTTGACTTTTCCGACAAAAGTACGAAGAATGTTTTTTTTAACTTATACGGCACGAACGGATTTAGACTGTTTTATAAAGCCTTATTTTCATGAAGCTTACTCTAAAAGATTTCATGACTATTTTCAATAAAATCTCTTTCTTTTAAAATTGCATGATGTTTTGTGAAAAGAAATTGATTTTGAAGAAGAAAGGATATTTTCCTCAAGAATTCAATTCAAGTGTTTTATCAAAATTATTTTCCATATAAGATAATAAAGGTTTCTGTTTCTATCCATATTTTTACATTGATTTGACTATGTTGTGATGGAATTATGTTTATGAATTCCTTTATCTTATATGAATGGTTTTATGATGTCATGTTGTTTAAAAATCCCATTTTTATTACATGGGTTATGAAATGATGTATGATTTATGATTTTGTGGCACACATAAGAATGGTATCATTATGAGATGGGTGGGACCTATATCTCCCTCCAATGCATTGGGTAAATATTTTATATCTCATGAGATAGACATGGCTGGAATGGTAGGTTATACCGGTTCAGTGAAACAGGACTGAAACGCGGATTACTCGATTCAGAAAGGGACTTTGTCCACTAAGATAGTCTTGGCAATGAGTCTTGACTAACAAGAAATGATTCTCTATGATTATGTGTGTATGCCACAATGAGTAATGTTTTAAGTTATGATTTCATTTTCACTTCTATGATTTATCCCAAGTTATGATATTATGAGCTCTTTTGCAGGTTAAGATTTCCAAAAGCTATGTTCTTATGTATATGATGTGATTGATATTTCTTTTGTTTACCCTTACTGAGCATTTGAGCTCACCCATTTATGTTTTCTTTTCCCCAGGATATAAAGAAAGGTTCTAGGTAAAAAAAAAGGAAGATCTTTATGGGAGATGTTGAAGATCTTTCACCAGGATTAGAAGATTACGTTCCGAGTTTCCAAAGACACTAAACTATTACGATCCTTGTGTGTGTGTTTTTGTTATGTACTAAGTATTCCGCAAAAGTAATGTAATGTCCATGTACGATAAGATACGGGTCTCTACAGTTGGTATCAGAGGAAAGGTTTAGTCAACCTTTGGAAACTAGGATACGAAAACGTTAGTGAGATCCCTAGAGATATTTCTAAGGTATGTCTAGGGATGTCTCTAAGGTTAAGTATACGTATAGGTTATAGTACTAGAACTACGCTAACGATCATAGAATTAAACCTAAGATGTTAGATGTTCAAGGTACTCCCCCTTTATTATGTTGTTTTCCCTAGCATGATTTTTGCCTCTCACGCTATTCTTTTTGGGTTTTAGAAAATGGCTGGAAACAAGGTGATTCACGATAATGGAGGAAATGATGGACAATGGAATGATATTCTTCATGAGATACCAAATGAAATGGGATTTGGAAGTCCAAACATCATTATTATGCCGAATCAGCAATCTCATAATATGATCAATAAAGTAAAATTTGGTAGGTTTCCTGACTCGGCTAATAAGAGAAAGATGGAGTTTCATGATGATCATAGAGGAAAGAAAGTTCAATTTCCCCTATGTAAATCATGTGGGAAGAGGCATCAAGGAGAATGTTTCAAGGGAACTGGAAGATGCTTTGGGTGTGGAAAAGAAGGACACAAAGCAAGTAAGTGCAAAGGAAAAGGGTCGGTTAACACCATGGATGAGGATAATGGTATTTCTACGACATCAAAAATGGTTAAGTGTTTTAAATGTGGAATGTATGGGCATTATGCAAACAAATGCCCTAAGGGAAAGACTCATGAAGAGAATCAGTATGGTCATATGGGTAGTATTTATGTGGATGATGATGAAGAGACTACAAATGATATGTGAGATGAAAGAATTTTTGAAGCTCGGTCAATGGTTTGAGAATGTAGTGGAATGATTACATGTTTATCATGTGTAATTTTGGAATAAAGAGACATCTATGGATTGTTACACTGTTGTCTTTCCTTGTGTTTTGAAAGTGTATGATTAATGTTACCAGTATCCATGAAAGGTTATTCATATATTTTTGGAATGTAGATGATATGCGCATAATGAAGGGATAAGGAGAAAATTAAATGTTTGATAGTATTCATGAGCTCATGATTGATATAAGGACTAAGTGATATCATGGTTTGAGTATATAGAATTTTGAGGATTTTGGTATGTGGAAAGTGTTAACTTTTAACTGCACTCATGTTTTCACTAAGGTATTCAAGAGAATACACGATTAAGGACTTTGAATGTTTGGAATGTGACCAACAAGACATATCTTATGATATGTGGGGATCAACGACAATATTAAATCTCTGGTAATCGTTGTCACTATATTATGAGAGTGGACTGCAGTATTATAAGCCTAAAGATTAGACTGGATTATGTTGGACATAAGTTAGTATTGTTTAAGGATAGAAGATTTTCGATATTATTGATGGGATGTTATAGTAACGTAGTTTTAGAAAAAGGGACAACCTGCAGGACGGGCGACATCCCATCGCTTCGGACAAGGCTGTAGGAATCGAACCCACAACCAAAGTGCGACTGGCCTTTATCGCCTACCATTGGCCTACAGGAAGTCCCTGTTTAGTAGAAACTAGTTTTATTATATTAAGCAGTATGATATATGAAGTATAAGTCCATTTTAGGAACTATATATGATTAATCTCACTATAGAATGACTTATGTATATTTAATAACTTTTGCTTACCTTTTGTTTGAGACAGATGGAATGACCCGTCATTCTATCACATGATCTGCTAACACTTCACGAATAACAAATTCAACTTCATTTATTTAAGAGATGAAGTGGAAATTGTTCAAGGCACGAACAAAAGTGATATTGTATCAAAATAAAGTAAGTATTTATTCTAATTCAAATTTTCAACTTTAGGGAAATGATCTTGAAAACCAAAAATGTTGTCCTAGTGATCTTATACCTGATGAATTAGATGGTACCTTAGATCGTCACAAATTTATGGATTTGTGATTACTGGATTTTCCATAGCCATGTTCTCTACCACTCTCCATCAGAACATGATGGTTAGATTTCTCTTCCATATCCATATTTTCACCTATGTGGAAACCCAGTGATTAGTTTATTTGGGTAATCGTTACATTTCATACTTTAGTTTTTAAAGCCAAGTTTTGGTATTCCCTTTTACGATGTGGGTTTCTATTAAAGAAACTTTCGAATAGTAAACCATTTATAACCACGACGAATTTCGAGGGCGAAATTCATTTTAAGGGGGGTAGAATGTAACACCCTGAGATTTTATGAAAAATATTCTTTTTAATTAATGTCTTGTGTTGTACGCTACACCAAAAGAAGCTTTCACAACACGCATCCTTGACTTGACTTGCATTACACGCAATCGCGACCTTCCTCGATAGCGTGTGTAGTACGCAATACCGAGTTTCACTAAACAACGATATGCTATAAAAATATTATTAAAACTAGCCGTTATTAATAGTAATAACCACTTTTTGAAATCCATTAAATCTTATTTTTCAAAATGAACTTTATTTTTGGATTCGGAGTATCGAATTTAGCCTAAGGTGAAATTTTGGTACTTTTCGGATAACTTTCATATTCTGATGAATAGTGAAAATTACTAAATTATAATTAAAAACAACTTTTTTAATCGAAATAATTAATAGTGATAAATCATTAATTTTAGTGGTTTTAAAGTATATTTAGAATATATTTTTACAATTTAATACAATGTTGGTCATTGGATGTAGTTTCACATTTAAACTAGATATAAACAAGTGTCAATCTTTTGATAGATATTGTTTCTTAAAAACACGCTATTTGTTTTAACAGCGGGATTTAATTATAAAATTAATTAATGCAACTTTTATGTTATGAATTTGGTAAAATAGACTTCATTTTTGAATTCGGAATATGAAATATAGCTTGGGATGAAATTTTGGCATTGTTCTGAAAAACATCAATTTTTGATGAATAGTGAAACTACTAAGTGGTAGGTTAAAAACTGAATTTTGCATAAAACTTAATTTTACCGCTTCTGTGAATGGAATTTCGAAAATCCGAGAGACACGGTTAATATCAAGGACTAAAATGTGGTTCAATGAGATGAAAATAATTTTTTGGTGAATAGTAACTTTTTACTTTTTTTACCACGGTTAATAGTAAATAAGGTAACTAAGGGTAAATATGATATTAATATTACCCTAACACATGTCCTAATTCTATTGGACAAGTGTAATTCGACCAAAAACAAACTTAGGAATAAAATAAGACCATTTAGGCCCACTTGGATTAGATTAGGACATTTATTATTAATTTATTTAAAGAAGGGTTAAAATAGTTAAAATCAAAGTTTAATAAGTAAATCATTTTTAATATGGGGTTATACATAAGATAAATTCGACTATAAATATTCATTATAAATCTAAAAAGATTTCCTACATTATGGTAGTTTATTTGTAATTTTTAGACATCAAATAATATAATTTATTTATGACACAAAAATGATGCAGTAATTATCTTATTAATGAAATATTGACATAATTGATAATATAAATACCAAAATAAATGTAATTTAAGACTTTTTATGAATTCCACTAATTTTATAGGTTACTATGATATATTAGTGTTGATTTAAGCAACTTGGTTCGAACATATAATTCTGTTATGACTTTCACAAAAATCATATATCAAATAGTGTCAAAATTGACACAAAATAGTTTTTAAATCAAATATTATATTATTAATTGTTATTTTATTCCTAAAAATCTAAGGTTCGGACAAATGACTTAGATAAGGATATATGTATTAATAATATACAATTTGGGGTTCGTTTGGCATGTTATAGTAAGTTTATTAACCATATAGTGAAAGAAAACAAAAAGACACGGTAAAAGTTAAATTATTTAACTTAGAGTTAAATCTAATTGATAAGGTTAAAATAATTCCCTAAACTTGTCTAAATCCTATTGGTTGATAGGATTTCGACCCATCCCCACTTTAGCTTCGAAATAAGACCCTTTGGAACCATTATAAACCGATTTTGACTTTAATATAAAATAATATTTTGAGATATTCCTAAGGTGCCCCTCTCCTCCCCTATAAAAGGACACCTCCTCCCCCTCCTCCTCACACCAATTTGAGCACTCAAGCTCGGCCAACCCCTGCCAAAATCTCTTCTACACTTCCCTAGAAACATCCTAGAGGTTCTGGTCTTCCTCAAAGACCAATTCTAGTGCCCTAAGAGGAGGTCTCAAAGAGGCACTTCAAAGAAGAGGTAATTACCGTTACCAATTCTTTCATCTTTATTTCTTCTTCCACTTCTTCTTCTTAGGTTGTTTCATTATGAAGTAATAACATCAGTATCACTAATATACTGATATGTTATTATACGTATGAAACAACCCTATTTCACCATCTATCCATCCTACGGAAAAAGAAATCACCGCGCGTGCATACGTACGGAATACCGTCTCCACGCCGTGGTGTAATCTATTTTCCACCACCACCTTACATGGATGGGTATAATGGTGTAAAGAATAACTATACATAGTTATTACAACATCATATTGATTCTGATATATTGTATAATACACTCCAATTCAATTCGATATTTATAGAAATGATATCATCGCTCGTGCGTACGTACGGAATACCGTCTCCACGACGCGATGAGATTCATTCTCCATGTTAACCATTTAAGAATGATTATAATGTATATATAAGAAATAATAATGAAATATATGACATTATAAAGCTACTGGATTTATGTATATATATACATATGTATGTCATCTACTTACTTCCATTTCAAGACAATAAGGAAAGGAAAATAGCGTTCATGCGTACGTACGGACTACCGTCTCCATGAACGGTGTTTTTCATTTTATTAATCTATCTATTATATATATATATATACTGAATATATATGATATATAAATCATATTTTATATTCTGGAAGTAAGTAAATCATGATATAAGTAATAGTGATGTCAAGAACAACAAGTCAAAACACCTAAGATAAATGAAACGATTTTACCCAAAACGCTTCTTTAACATGGAATTTACAAAAGAACGGGTAATATATGGTCATAAGTGAACCATATATGATATCATAACAATGAATATGATTCTGTAATAAGTCAATAACATGATTTAAATCATTATACAGGAGGTTTGGACACTTACAAAGCAAGTCGGACATAAGGTAAGGGAAATATCACAATCTCATTTTTATCCGAGATTGTTTATTCGTAAGTATTTACTGGGGTGTATTTTATCATCCACATCCATGTTCCCTCAATATGTAATATTGTTTCCATCCACTTTCAATAGTTTAAATCCAATTTTACCCTTAGGTGAGTTTTTAGTAAAGAGTATGAAAGGAATCTTTTGTTGTTTTTCCGTACGAGGTACTTTTTGACTTTTCCGACAAAAGTACGAAGAATGTTTTTTTTAACTTATACGGCACGAACGGATTTAGACTGTTTTATAAAGCCTTATTTTCATGAAGCTTACTCTAAAAGATTTCATGACTATTTTCAATAAAATCTCTTTCTTTTAAAATTGCATGATGTTTTTTGAAAAGAAATTGATTTTGAAGAAGAAAGGATATTTTCCTCAAGAATTCAATTCAAGTGTTTTATCAAAATTATTTTCCATATAAGATAATAAAGGGTTCTGTTTCTATCCATATTTTTACATTGATTTGACTATGTTGTGATGGAATTATGTTTATGAATTCCTTTATCTTATATGAATGGTTTTATGATGTCATGTTGTTTAAAAATCCCATTTTTATTACATGGGTTATGAAATGATGTATGATTTATGATTTTGTGGCACACATAAGAATGGTATCATTATGAGATGGGTGGGACCTATATCTCCCTCCAATGCATTGGGTAAAGATTTTATATCTCATGAGATAGACATGGCTGGAATGGTAGGTTATACCGGTTCAGTGAAACAGGACTGAAACGAGGATTACTCGATTCAGAAAGGGACTTTGTCCACTAAGATAGTCTTGGCAATGAGTCTTGACTAACAAGAAATGATTCTCTATGATTATGTGTGTATGCCACAATGAGTAATGTTTTAAGTTATGATTTCATTTTCACTTCTATGATTTATCCCATGTTATGATATTATGAGCTCTTTTGCAGGTTAAGATTTCCAAAAGCTATGTTCTTATGTATATGATGTGATTGATATTTCTTTTGTTTACCCTTACTGAGCATTTGAGCTCACCCTTTTATGTTTTCTTTTCCCCAGGATATAAAGAAAGGTTCTAGGTAAAAAAAAAGGAAGATCTTTATGGGAGATGTTGAAGATCTTTCACCAGGATTAGAAGATTACGTTCCGAGTTTCCAAAGACACTAAACTATTACGATCCTTGTGTGTGTGTTTTTGTTATGTACTAAGTATTCCGCAAAAGTAATGTAATGTCCATGTACGATAAGATACGGGTCTCTACAAAACCATTTCCATAAAAACCATTTCAATGCTAAACCATTTCAATTCCTATCAATTTAAATAAAACTCCCTTTGTATTGAAAACCAAATACATAAAAGTCATTTCAATATCAGACCCTTTCAATAAAACACTTGTTTTATTTAAAACCCATTTTTCATCAAACCATTTACAATTTCAGAAAATCCATAATTTAAAATCAACATTTTAAATTCAAGAATCCAAATCACTTTGCACAACAATTCACCATGATTTCACAATTTCATCAAAACCATAAATCATCACTAAAGAAGATTTATTCCGTGATTTTTACAATCAAATCCATTCAGATAAACCAATTTGAATCTAATAAAATCAATTCTAGCAAGATGAGTCGAGAGAGAAGCCTCCTACCTCAAATGTTTTGACGAAAACCACAACGGTCGAAGAACGCTCAAGAAACTCGGGTCGATTCTCCAAGAACCCTCCTTAAATCTCTTCTCCTAACAAAATAAAGACCAAACTTCATCATATTTTGCATCCACACACCTAGGCCTGCCAATAACGGACACAGATCTATGAAACCAAGAGAATAGGAGATGTAGATCTAAGTAGATCTTATAAATCGATCAAGAACGAAGATGAACGATCACATACCTAAAGAATCTGGCTTTGATTCCCCAAGATAAGCCTTCATATCGCCTCCAAAACACTTGGGAGTGTATTTCCAACCTTCAAGGGAGAGTAATCTCGAGTTATGGCCTCTTAGGAGATTAAATAAGGCACTTAGAGCCAAAAATGAGTGATATCCACAATGTAAGGATCTCATTTAAGTGCCCGCACAATTAGTTCGCACGGTTTGACAAATTGTGCACTAACTGTGCATTAGTTACTGGCTTATCCACCCCTCTCACACAGTATCATGGCACGGTATCTCCTAACTGTGCACCAACCGTGCGGAAGCTACTTCCTTAAATGTCTGTTACGCACAGTTTGGCTGCATTGTTATACACACCGTGCGCCTCCCATGTGACTTCCCCTTTTGCCTCAAAACTTCATTCCCCATTTTCCTGACTCTCCCATTCATCACCCTTTACTTTATCACCATTAAAATCATCCATAAAGGGTTACATACCAGAAACCAGGGGCACAACAGGGGGTCCCCATTATCAGCGCTAAAAAAGCGCTGTTAAAGGGAACCTTTATCAGTGATTTTTTGGAAATAATAAATGCCATGCCTACTGTAACATTAAATTATGCAGCATCACACCCAAACCAGACCTACAAAAAAATCTGTATAACAAACAAGCAGTTCACACAAGACAAAAATGCAGGGGTAGTCAATTTGGGATCAAACGATGGGAAAAAATCCATACCTAAT
Source organism: Viscum album (assembly GCA_963277665.1). Lineage (NCBI taxonomy): Eukaryota > Viridiplantae > Streptophyta > Magnoliopsida > Santalales > Viscaceae > Viscum > Viscum album. The sequence continues at coordinate 510,301,333 of OY728167.1, read as the reverse complement.
GTGATGTAATAATTATCCAATATGATTATAAAAAGGTACAATTAAATACTATATCATCTAAATGATATCTTATATTTCCTCATATAAAATATATAGGGAGATTTTAATGTCATAACATTATGAAAAGTTTGATTAAGGAATGCATGCGAGTTATTATTCATGTTTTTTGAGGTTAAGATTCATGTCAAGCGTGGATATGGAATTTGCTTATAGATTTTGAATTCGTTTTGGGATATTTTTTCTTCTGAATTATAGAGCTTCACCTTTTGATTCCTCATGGTAGATATATTTGGGTGATTCTTGGGACACTTAAAGAAATGTGTTCTTGTGGTTGATGCCTTTATCTTATGGTGTTTTGTCCTCTTTTCACGCCATTTTTAGAATTTTTAAATCGTCGGGAGATATATGATTATTATTTTTCCATAATATAGTCTTGATTATTGGTCATGTAGTGCTTTTATTAGGGGACATAATTTAGAAGAACCCATGTGGGTACACTTTCATGGAGAGGATTCCTATTCATTATGAAATTTTACTGTTTAACATACAATGGAAAAGGATGGGTTGTATGATTCCAAGTAAAAATCATGAAACATACCTTTTTGAGGGAGTTGTTATGAAAACGGGTTGTTTAAGGTTAAAAGAAGCCATTTGGTATGGGTATATAGTTTAACCATGTCATTTTGAATGATTGGAACAGAGTTAGTTATTTGTTTGTCCAAACTGTGCAGAAGAGGGTTTCTTATCCAATGGCTCCGAAATATTTGGTGATCAGTTTGGGAAACTGCTCAACTACACCATGAAAGTTGCCGATGACATGGAATAATTTAAGGGATTTAAACCTATTTACTCTCGTCCCCTTCCAGAAAAATAGTCTAAGTTCCCTTTATCATGAAAATTTATACAATTTAAATCCTCTATTCTTTTTTCATTCCCTTCCGTTCTTCTCCCTCTCCCTTTCCTCTTTGTTTTCATCCATCTCCATAAACTCTAGGGATAAAAGTTTATATTTAGGGTGTGTGATGAATTATTAATGGGGTTGTATTGTATAAGGACTACTTATGACTCTATGATGCTTGACTAAGTGCCATATTTCATAGGTATTGCCTTTTTTATTTTTTTGTGTTCGCCAATTGTTGTTCTCACTTAAAAATAATGTCCATTTTAAACAAAAGAGAGACACTTTGAATGATACCGGTCACACCATTCCCCGGATTGAGGAATTGATGAATTGTACATGTCAAAAATGAACCATGGATCATTCTCCAGAAGTATAAACACAATCTGAATGTGTTTGGTCCGTTTTTCATATGACAGTTGTTTTTTTCACTAAATATTCTGTCCATTTTAAAAAAAGAGACACTTAGAGTGATACCAGACACACCATGCCTCATATTGAGGTGTGGTTGACTCTTACACGTCACACATGACCTATGGATCATTTTCATAAAGTATCAACAAAATGAGAATGTGTTTGGCAGATTTTTTGTATTTCAGTTGTTGTTTTCACATAAAATTTTGTTCATTTTAATCAAAAGAGAGAAAAATTGAGTAATACTGGTCACACCGTGCCTCGGATTGTGGAGGGGATGACTCGTACAGGTCAAAAATGACCCATGGATCGTTCTCATAATTTATCAACACAATCATAATGTGTTTGATCAATTTTTCGTATTTCAGTTGTTGTTTTCACTTAAAATTCTGTCAATTTTAAACAAAGGAGAGAATCATTTTGTGATACTGGCCACACTGTGCCTTGTATTGAGGCGATATTGACTCTAACATTTCAAAAATGACCCATGGATATTTGTTTTACAATATCAACACATTCTGAATGTGTTTGGACAGTTTTTCGTAGGTTAGTCATTGTTTTCATGTAAAATTCTATCCACTTTAAAACTAAGATAACTTTGAGTGATACTGGAAACATCGTGCCTCAAATTGAGGCGGGGATGACACGTACATGTCAAAAATGACCCATGGATATTTATCCTACTGTATCAATACAATATGAATGTGTTTGGTCGGTTTTCAGTACGTTAGTTTTTGTTTTCACATAAATTTCTATCCATTTTAAACAAAAGAGAGACACATTGAGTGATATCGGCCACACCGTAACTCGTATTGAGGATGGGTTGAATCTGAAACATCACATATGACCCATGGATCTTTGGAATAATGTATCAATACATTCATAATGATTTCGATTGGTTTTCTGTACGTCAGTTGTTGTTTTCACTTAAATTTTTGTCCATTTTAAACAAAAGAGAGACACATAGAGTGATACCGATTAGAACATGCGTCAGATTGATGTGGGGTTTACTTATGAACATAAAACATGAACCATGGATCGTTCTGATAATGTATCAAGACAATACAAATTTTTTCGATCAGTTTTTCATACATCAATTGTTGTTTTCACTTAAAATTTTGTTCATTTTAAACAAATGAGAGTCTCTTTGAGTGATACCAGTCACACCATACCTTGGATTGAGGAAGTGTGGACTCTTACATGTCATATATGACCCATGCATTGTTTTTAAAAATTATAAACACAATATGAATGCGGTTGGTCAGTTTTTTCATATGTTAGTTGTTTTTTCACTTAAAATTCATTCCATTTTAAACAAAAGAGAGACAATTTGAGTGATACCGGTCACTCCATACGTATTATTGAGATTTTTTTGACACTTAAACATAAACAATTACACATGGATCGTTCTCCAAATGTATCAATACAGTCCGAATGATTTTGGTCAGTTTTCGGTATGTCAGTGGATGTTTTCACTTAAAATTATGTCCATTTTAAACAAAAGAGAGACACTTTCAGTGATACTAGAAAAACCATTAATCAGATTGAGTAGGGGATTACTCTTACACATCAAAAATTACCCATGTATCATTATCAAAAATAATATACATAATAAGAATTCATTTGGTCTGTTTTCCTGTACGTCAGTTGATGTTTTCCCTTAAAATTCCGTCCATTTTAAACAAAAGAGAGACACTCTGAGTGATACCAGCCACACTTTGACTCGTATTGAGGTAAGGATGACTCGTAAATGTTAGATATGACCAATGGATCATTGTCCTATAGTATCAACAAAATAAAAATGTGTTTGGTTAGTTTTTCATGCATCAGTTGTTGTTTTCACTTTAAATTTTGTCCATTTAAAACAATATAGAGACAATTTTAGTGATAGCGGTCACACTGTGCCTCATATTGAGGTTAGTTTTAGTCATACACATCATAAATGACCCATTTATTGTTCTCTTAAATTATCAACGCAATCTGAATGAATTTTGTGGGTTTTTCATACGTCTATTGTCGTTTTAACTTAAAATTTTGTCCATTTTAAACAAAAGTGAGACACTTTGAGTGATATCTGTCACATCGTGACTTGGATTGAGGCGGGTTTGACTTGTACATGTCAAAAATATCCAATGGATCGTTCTCATAAATTATCAATGCAATCCGAATGCGTTTAGTCAGTTTTCGGTACATCAAATGTTGTTTTCACTTAAAATTCTATCAATTTTAAACAAAAGATAGACACTTTGAGTGATACCGGTCACAACCTACCTCGGATTAAGGTAGGGATGACTATTTCACATCATAAATGACCCATGGATTGTTCTCCTAATGTATCAAAAAATCTGAATGCGTTTGGTCAGTTTTCCGTACATCAGTTGTGGTTTTCACTTAAAATTATGTCCATTTTAAACAAAAGAGAGACACCTTGAGTGATATTGGTCACACAATGACTTTTATTGAGACAGGGTTAACTCTTGCACATCACAAATGAACCATGTATCATTCTTCTAATGTATCAACAAAATCTGAATGCGTTTGGTCAGTTTTTCGTATGTCAGTTGTTGTTTTCACTTAAAATTATATCCATTTTAAACAAAAGAGAGACAATTTGAGTGATACCGGTCACAACATGCCTTGGATGGATTAGAGGATGACATGTACATTTCATAAATGACCCATGTATAATTGTTCAATATTGAAAACATGGATGTGTGGGTGGAGACATTGTGGACTAAGGAGGTTCCAACAATGTTCATTTTCATATTATGGATAATCAGAAAACATAAAATTTCTACCATTGAAAATTTTTAACGCATGGGAATCCATTTGGAATCTCAATGATCATACTATAATTAATTTAGGGAAGATAGGTTTACTCTTATTTTCATTGAATTTGAGTGGTCATGCATGATATGAAGGTATTTTGGATATTTTATAGGTTTTTCTTATCCAAGTCCCAAGGAAATGTGGTTCATCATTCTTGCAAGTTTATAGTGAATTTGATATGTTAAAATGGAAAAATGACTCATTGGAGAAAGGATGTTTTATTTAATAACAATTACAATTTTTCTACGAATATTTACATACAACAATGTTTTATCTTTTGATCTCTGTGAACCCCTCTCAAAAATTTCTGCCAATTTTACACGTCCCCAAGTCAGATATTCATTCTATTTGTGTACAGTCTTCCATCAGGTATGAATCCCACTTGTTTCTAAACAAATCAATATCATCTTGTGAATATGATCCTTTTCGACAACCAGAGTAGTACTGCAAAATATATAAATAAAGAATTAATAAATTTTTTAAATGAAATAGTAGTTGTTTATGAAAATACCTCTTTACGGATGCTATTTTGTTGATGGAAAATGATCCCTCTCATAAATTTACAAACATAATAACTGAAATTTGTTCTGTTTTTTTTTGGACACTAAAAATACATTGATCATTAGGAGAATTAGTAACCTAGTTTGATATGTGTTTGGATAGTGAAATATTATTAGATATCCCCTGATACATGTCCAGACGTAGTAATTACTTGTGTACTTATGCTTAAACCCTGTCGCCATTCCATTTTTAGAAGATATTGATAAACAACACTATCATAACAGAATCCTATCAAAAAAATAATATAAATTATATAACATGATGTTTATACCAAAAATGTAGGATATAGTGTCTTACAGATTCACAAACTCCATTATGTGTGGTTGGTTTGTTGGATTTCCTTTCATTGAATCAAGAAAATAAATCTTTGGAGGATCCAAGTTCACCGAAATTTGCATCCAATGTTGCCTAAAAACAAAAAAAAAAGAATAAGTAATGGAAGAAGTGAAAATATAATTGACATTCTTTAATCGTAGGGTTTTACCCCAGCATGGTTGGTATTAAGAAGAGTCGGTCATCCGTAATCATGCTTTCAAATGTTTTCAACAAGCCCTTAACTATTTCATCTGTTATTGGTGGCTCTAATTTTGGTAGTTGTGTAGATGTGGTATAAGGAGAATGCGCCCATAAAGGGCTCCCAACCTAGGGTTTTCCTCTCGCCGCTGCATGGTCATTCGCAGTAGAGGGTGCGGCGTTCCTCTTCGAGCTCGGTGGGTTGGTGGAGGAACTCTTCTGCAGTGGCATGGTTTCGTGGTTTCCTCTCATGTTGTGAAGATCCACTATGAGATTCTGTGGTTGCTAGTTCAGATCTTTGGGTGTATGTCTAGTCCTCGTCAATGGAATACTCTTCGGAGTGCTCCTGGTTTGGTTCTCGGCAGCTCGTTGTTGCCCTGCGGTGAGTTTCTCACCGTTTGAAGGTTTCTCTCATGCATCGGCGGTTGTGGGGTTTTGACTCTTCTAAGGTGAGTTTGTGGGGGTTTTGTTGTGTCTCATGCGGCCGATTTTCTTGGTGGTGGCGGCGTCTTCAGAAATAGGGTGTTGATGGCGGTGACGTTTCATGCGAGGTTTGATTCGGTTTTTTATGACAGCTCCTTTGATCTCATAGATCTGATTTTGTCTAATTCAAATAACTATTTTTCTCATTTCATCTCGTGTCATGGAAGGGTGTAGTTTAATTACGATTGATTTCTGATGGATTGGGAGTTCTTCCTTTCTTTCGGTGAGGTGGTGAAGTTAACTACGATGGTCTGCGTGGTTTTTTGCGTGGTTTTTGTGGTTTTGTGAATGGATGAACAGCTAATGGGTGCGTTGCTGATGTTGACGCCGAAGGGGATTCCGGTGGGATCTGCAGACATGGTGATGTTGGAATGGTGGAATTTCATGCGATTAGTTGCAGTTGGATCCTCCTGTGGATGCGATGAGATGGTGGTCGGTCCGGTTGTTCCGGCGACCTCTTCGACGACCTGCAAGGCTGGCGACGTGTGATGATGGGATCATGGCTTGAGGTGGGGCACGTGGTGTATAGTGGAACGTGGTTGGTTTGTTTTTGAATTTTGAATTTTTCTAGATTATATATGAAGGTTGGGTTTTTCTTGTACGGTTTCCAGTTTTTCTTAAACCAGTGTGGGGTACCGGAACCCATAAACCAGCTTCTCATAATGAAAAAAATTATTTGCAGTCAGTAGATGTGGTATGAGGACTAACGAGTCTAAATTTTGGATCATTATAAAATACATTAATCTTTTTTTCACATATATGCCTTCCAATAATATAAAATGCATTTAGTCATAATTAACACATTATATCATCTTTTTGAAAATCAATTCCTGGAAACATACAGATTTTTATCTTCGTATCCACATAGATCTTCAATGCTAGAAAATTTGGATCGAGAACAGGCGGTGTAATTATTCATTCAGTATATCTTTTGGATTAGTTGGTCGATCCTTTAGATTCTTTTGAGCCCAAATATCTATTCACCCCTTCTCTTTCTCCATCTATAATAACATTCATTGGTTTATAAATTTTTTTCATTAAATATTAAAGGTTTAGCTTGAAAAAAATGGAAATGAACACATCTTTTTCCACTTGTACTCTTTCTAGTTGGGATGTCCATGAAATGAATGTCCCAATAGAATTTTCAATCATATGAATACCATTGACATCAGGTTAAATAGGTATCTCTTCCTTTGTCTCATGATCTACAGTAATCAACACTTTTAGATGTTTTGTGGGAAGTGATCAATTTTGCTTCTTGTCCCCTGGGATGTTGATCACTGTAGCCCTCGCAACATGGTGATAGGGGTGTTGAAAGATATAAATCACAGTCATTATCACCCTATAAAATATCAGTAATGGAAAAGTATCAGTGTTTTTAGGATTCACATTTCATGGGAACAATTATTAGAAAATTTATTACCACAGTTAAGATAGCTCTTTGAGGTGAATGGATCACCTCAAAGCTATTGGGGGTTGGGCGGGATCTTCCCGCATTTTTTGTTCCTGAGTTGTGCCTTCTCCTTGCTTCTCAACCATAAAAGTTCCTAGCAACTCTCCCTACCATTGAAATTTTTCTTCAAGATTTTCGGTTCGTTCTCTCATTTGATTCATTTCATCATTTCTATCTTCCGTTTGTTATTTTTTTCTTAATATATATCCAGGGTCTCACCCCAAACCCTACACCCCAGACATGACCATATTTTTTTGGCCGCTTCAAATCCGTCAATAATATTTATGAATCCCCTACAGGTGTAGATGATTTCCATGACTGTTGGATATAGAAAAATAATTAATTATTATTATGTAATCAAAATTTAAAACAAAATTTTTTATCGTGTCATATTTACACATATTTCCCACACTTTTTGTGTATTTTCATCTACTAGCTTCCCTTCCTTATTTACATGTGCCTTCTTCCATAGAACGTGACATGGGATGGAAGTTTCTTTGGCTTTAGACTCATCAATCTACATATAAATATATAATGCTAATTATTATGTTGTTTCAAGGCACATAACAATATTACTATAAATTTAAAATATTCACCATTTTATTTTCTAGTGAAGCGTACCCCATCATTTCTTTACGACAGGGGTATGTTGGTTATGATGAACGTTCTATATTTTTAGTACTTATTTTCTATTTATTAATTGATATATTGACAGCCAAAGTGATCAATAAACATATCCTTAATCAACATATTATCATCCACAATGTACATGAAACTTCTCATCCCCACAGCGAAAAATAAATGAATCTAATGCTTCTTGAGATATCAGGTGATCATAGACAAGGGGTGTGTGTGGGTTTATTTTACCTTTGGAATCTTTCAAGTGTCATTTTGTTATTATATTGAGAAAACCACAATGAATCCTTCCTACAAGCCTTAGTACATATTTCAAGTGTGAATTGTTTACTATAAATGTACTATTAAATGGATTGAGAAGATTAAGACATTGTTTCATTATTTTATTTTCTAGTAAATTAAATAAATAATATCATTGTGTTACCATAATTTCTTCATAGATCACAGCCTTCAGCCTAGTCACAACATGGTGCCATGAATCTAAGTCAATCGGCCCGCATTTTTGACTGAAAATTCAAATATAACTACTAAACATAGCCATGTTGGGATTTACATGTTGGCCTCATGTGTTCCATCCGACATCAAATTTGATTCGTTTTCTTTTCACCTTAATAACATTGGCTAACACCATCAAACTATGACGGACTTCTGTTTTCTGTGATGTCGGTCCTTCCTCCTTACCCATTTCATCGATATAAAAATCAACAATATATTCAACTAAAATGGTAGAAATGGCATGTGCTGATGGTTGTTGAACCTCAAGACTAGGAGAAGTAATATGTTCAGAAACTTCTTGTAGATTTTCATTGTGAGTAGCAGTAGCAGCAGCTTGAGATACTTGTTCAGCCTTAAGATTAGGAGCACCAGAATGTGAAGAAGTCATTATCAGCAAAAGTGGTTGAACAGATAATTTAGATTACATAAATTCAGTAATGATAAGACAAAAACATGAGATAACAAGATCTATATTACAAACAAAATATATCATGTTTATTGACCTATCTTTCTTTTTTTCAAAGGCTGAATGTATTTGACACCTCTATCGATGATCCAAATCCCTTCAATGTGGTATCCTCTAACATACAAAATTTCATCTACATTGGGACCGTTGCGAAATGATTGTGACGTTCCAATGAAAGGACCATCCTCAATTGAATTTTCATCAGACCCTTCAGTGGTTTTGGATGATAACAAAACAATATATCACTTTTAGTTTGCAGGATATGTAACATAAAATACTTGTACCACTTGTGATTCCATTTTAAAATGTTTTCCTTTGTACACTTCTTTACTAAAATCACCTTTCACAAATACTAATTCATCTATTTTAACACCACTATTTTTATCAACCCATTAGCATTGGGAAAACGGAAATTAGAATGTCATATAATCCCACTCCCATATTTGTTTGATAATTCTAAAATATGACATGTTATCATAAATTGGATTTCTATCCTTACTTCCAAAAAAATGAATCACTTCATCCACAAGTGAAACTCCACTATTTTACATGGAACTATCAATATCATGTACATCTGTATAGATTGTATAACCATTAATTACATAACCATTTTAAGATAATACATACGCACTAGGTCTAGAGGCTAGCCATCGAAGTCATTCTGAAATTGAATTCATATTTTCATATAACTACTTAAAAATATGGTCCTGAAACCATCATGTAAACTTGAGATTATATGTATTTGATATCCATTTTCAGACCATGATGGATTCAACATCCTAGGAATTTCATTGTGGGTTTTAATATATAGATCAACCTCACAACTGTTAGGCAAAACATAAAGGTAAGTTTACTGCCGATTTGTTATATTGGTTGTCACAACATCTATTCCAGAATTTCTCTCACCCTCAATGCATCTAGTGTGATGAGGATTTGGGTGACCAATGATTTCCACAAAAGAGAGCTATTCGGTACAGAATTAAATGGATTCATCAACAATATATCTCTCGATAATACAACCATCTGTCTGACTTTGATTTTTGACATTCCTTTTTAAAATCATCATATACCGTTCAACGGGGTACATCCATATATAGTGAATATGACCACGAAGTCTAATCTCGGTTACCAAGTGAACCATCAAATGAACCATTATATCAAATAATATTAGTGGGAAGAACATTTCTAATTCACATAATATGATGACAATTTCTCTTTCCATAGCTGTAAATTTCGCCGGGTCTAAAACATTGCTGCATATAGCTTCGAAAAAGAAATAATGTTTGGATAACATATGACAAACATTCTTGGAAAAAATGAAATGTAAAGCTATAGGAATTAAACTGTGCATCAAAACATGGCATCCATGTGATTTCAGACCTTTTAACTTCAAATCATTCATTGACACTATGTTCTCAATAGTTGATGAATACGACTTGGGAACCATTAAACCATTGAATAAGTTGTAAAACTGATAGCTATCCTCCCTAGAAGGAGTGTAAGTATCTGGAGGAAGAAGATTCAATTTTCCCCATTCATGGGAGACAACTCTTCTTGTGATACCATGTCAACCTTATCCAACCTTTCGTTAATCGCGTCCTTCGTTTTTTTAGGGTCATTTAGCAATGTTCCAATAACACTGTCACATACACTTTTTCCACATGCATCACATCATGAAAATGTTTGACATACAGAAAATTCCCATGTTGTAATTCAAAATAAAACTAATCACTTTTTTCAACTGAGTATCGTATGGTTTTTCAAAAATGGTATACCATAAACAGTGTTCACATATTTTACTTTCTCAAATAGTTGATCACCTGTTAGTGGAGATGGTGTTTTGCGTTGTTCTGAACATCCATTGAATGATGTTGTACAAGATCGATACTTATGACGATGAGGTAGAAATCTATGATGTCCTAGAAACACATATTTCAATGTATGTCTCAACCTAATTGATTTTGTATCTTCTTTTCACATGGGACACCCTTGAGTTCCTTTAATTCTATATCCTAACAAATTTCCATAAGTAGTGAAATCATTTATAGTCCAATAAAAAATCGTTCTCAACGTGAAATACTCACTTTTATAATAATCATACAACATAACACCTGAATCCCACAATAAATTCAAATCCTCGATCAAAGGAGCCAAATAAACATCAATAGTGTTACCTGGTTGTTTTTGTCTTGATATAAGAATAAATAGCATGATTAATTTTTGTTTCATGAATAACCAAGGTGGAAAGTTATAATTTACCGACATAAAGGGACATGTACTATGAGTTCTAGTTTGAAAACCAAAAGGATTCACTCCATCTATAGATATTGTAATACGATGGTTTCTCAGCTCATTTCCAAATTCAGGATACTCATTATCAATTCTCTTCCATTGAGGAGAGTCCACCAAGTGACATAATTTACCATATTTATTTATTTTATCTTCATTCCACAACAATTGTCTTGCATATTCTTCACTTCGATATAGACTCATAAACCTTGGAATGACTGAAAAGTGTCATACAAATTTTGTAGGGCTGGATTCATTTTTCTTCTATCGAGAAGCAACACACTTTGGGAATTCTGTATGTAATTTTTCTCCTTTAAAAAAAATATACAGTATTTTGGGAAGACATGAATTCTTTAAAAAATCATACCCATAGAGCGTAGCATTCATTTAGTTTCATATGTCCAGATTAGGAGCTCATTATCCTCCAAGAGAATTTCATTCAAGAGAGAATGTAGTTCCATAAAACTGACATCACTCCATCTTTTTCCTGCGTTGAATTTATAGAGCTTCATTACAGCTTACAGTGATGTATATTTAGTGAATCTAGCATACAATGGCGTCTTTTCACAACTATTTATCTACTCTAACAATTGTGGGCAATCCAGGTGTTCATCTTCAACTATCCATGTCATTTCCTAAATACGATCTTCATCATCATTGACATCTATATTCACATCCTCCATACAGTCTTCTTCATTATCCATACTTGTAATCATATCTTATGATCCATTGAACACAGTTTTATCCTATCCAGTAGCTACATTTCTTTTTTCTCCGTGTTTATTCCATCATTTAAAACTCGGATCTATTATGTGACATATCGAATGTTCTTCCAGCTCATCTGGAGTAATTGTTCTAGAATAACAACAACGTAAACACAGAAAAAGGATTTGAGAAGGATCCTTTTCATGATCCTTTTTAAACTTGATGAACTCTTTCACTCTGTTCTCATACTCTATTGTCAAATGATTAGAATCCATACAATATTTATTCATCTCCATCCTATTTGAAACTCATGTATTTGTATTTATTATTCAAATAAAAAAACCAAGACATCCAAATATAGTATAAGAGAACCAGTTTCTTATAAAAAAGATATTAATAGAACCTAACCACTTCTAATAAAGATTTGGAAATCAACAGAACCATGATAGACCCCCCCCCCCATTAAAATCAACACACTTTCCATCCCCCTTACCCATAGTTCTAGAACCCACCACCCTTACAGCAAAATGTTAAACATCCTTTTAACCACCCCTACCTGACACATCTTTCATAATAAAATAATCGCATTAAATAATCCCAAAACTCGTGACCAAACTCAAATAAAATGAAAACAAGGATACAAATTTGATGAGAAAACTAATATCGTAGATACATTTCCAAACAAAAAGGGGTTTGTGGGGGAGACAAATAACCTAGGTTTATCTATAATTACTATGGATTATCATTGGTTTTTTTCCCAAATTAAAATAATATATATATAATTGAGGTTAGTGAACATAAATTCTATCATGAACATCGAAATGATGAGCAATAACTCTACCTCACCTTCCCCAAACATGTAACTAATATCCACAGAAATGTCTTACATCCATTATATAAAAAATAACATTCCCATACAATTGGATAAACAACAATCCTTTAGTGTTAAAAAACTCACAATTTGGGAGGTAAAAGTATCAAATAGTGATAAATCATCCTTCATAGAGGGCTGAATTGTTTAAGGGTAAATCAATATGGCAAAACAAGATTTAAAAGAAACACTATATAATGTGTAATCTGGACATTTACCATAAAAATTAGAATGGAATTCCAATCCATCTCACACTTTATAAATACTGCCTTAATATAAATTTAAAATTTATTAGAATCACAATCACACCATAAAAACATTTCCAAGATATCATTTAAATATATTTAATTTCAATTTGAACTATGAAACAATAAAAATAAGGCTCCATGAACCCTACTCCTCCACAACTCAATGCCTATAATTTCACGTAAATCTCCATTTTTGATAAAACAAACCATTTTATATTTTTCCACACACCAAAACCCATTTCAAAAACATTTTCTATTTCCCAAAAATTTGAAAAAAATCCATTTTTAGGAAACACAAGAAGATAATAGATTTAATAAACCAACTTCATTGGTCGATCCCCCTTATAAAATAAAACATAAACCAAGCATTATTTCAAAATATGCTTTTCATATTGTGAGCAACTGAAAACTCTTATTTAAAAAATCACAACAAGACAAAAATGATAAATTATTATGTATCCATTTTAAAACCTAAACCAAACCCCATTCGTACCTCTAGTGACTTTGAAAAAATATTTCACACCATTTAAATGACTCATAATAACGTTTCTAAGAAGTATTAAATTACAACATAGAGAAAACATAACCATTTATTTTATTAAAATTAATTTCCAACACATAGGCATGAAAAATGATTCAAAAACAAAATTCACAAAAAAATTAATTTATTGAACAAGAATAAATGCACAAAAACAATATTAAAAAAATATGTAAATTTTAGGCCATGGAACCACTGACATTGGGTGAAGAAATTGCTAAAATCCAATGTGGATCCCCAGTCTCACCTCAACCACACCACAAAGAAAACCTAGCAAGGAAAGATTTACCCAAAAACAATAACATTAAAACCTAACTCACAATATTAAATCCTATCAATGGAACCCTACCCTATGGAAAAGATAAACCAAAAAGGAGAAGTGGGATACTTAGCTAGAGTAGATCGTACCTGCGATAGAGGGAGAGAAGAAGCGTCGAGCAGTCAGTAAGCCGTCTGCGCAATGTTGGGAGGGGAAGGTGTGATCTCCAAAGGGGGAGGTGCATGGGAGGAGCCACCAACCATTGAGAAATGGAGGAGTAGGGTTTTATGGGAGTAGGGTCCAATGAGAATGAGGATAAGTAGGTTTCACGGGGAGGAGGATCCACAGAAGGGGTTCGAGGGGGAGGATAAGGAGTAGGGTTCGCGGTGGAGTAGGGCTAGCGGCGGAGGTCTAGAAAAGAGATGATCAGGGGAAGGGAGTTTTCGTAGGGGAAAAGTACCAAGAGAGCTTGAGGGAGTGATAAACATAGGTCACTGTACAACCCATATTATAAAATGGGATTATGGTTTTATATATGCTTTTTTGCTTAGCGCTGTAAACGATGGTACTTCCCTTGCCTCTTTTTGTAGTAGTGATATTATGAATTATAAATTAGTTAAAGAGAATAGGTTATATATGATTCCCATGGTAGAGGAATGAACATATACTCAAGAATAAATAAAATTAATTACCAACAAAAATAAATTACAATCATATTATCATTAAATATTTTTATTATTAATTAATATTTATGAGGTTATAATTTTTAGAACATAATAATTATTTATAATTAATAAAATCATTATTTATAATATTTTTTATTGTTATTGAGTGCATAAATAATTATATTATATATAATATTTAAATGTAATATTTAATTGTTGGTCTGTTATTTAAATATTAATTATATTATTATTCTGGTTACAAATGATAATTACATTTAGTATAAATTTTTAATAATAACATTATTATTAACATTTATATTTTCTATATTAAAATTTTAATTAATATATAATTTAAATTATATTATTAGTTAATTTATTAGTTATATTAAGAATTATACTAATTGAATAACTATTCATAATTATTGTTGTAATTCATGTAAATTTTTTAAGATATATTTATTAGTTATTAAGAATGTAATTCAAAATATTTAACAATAATAACATAATTCATATTTTTTTTATTTTTTCACGTTCATTTTATTTTAAATTAATTTTAATTAATAGTGTAAAGTTTTTAAATTTCAAATAGATATTATATACTCTATATTTTATGTGAGTAAATTTTTGGAAATGTAAATGTTATGTTTTTAATCAATAAAAGTTGCGTCTTGTAAATTATTTATGGGAAATTATATTTATTATTTTATTTTATTTTCAATTTTTCCTTAAATTTTTGTTTAATTGTGTATTTTTTATTTACATTGTTCTTGAAGTTTATATTTTACAGGCTTCTAGATTCACCTACATGAAACATAAAAATAAGTTTTTAGAAAATTTCGGGCTTTAAAAATGTGAACCAAAGATGGTGAGCTAGAAAAATAATCCTAGAATGCTGTGAAATCACACAAAAACAATTGTAGATTTTTTTTTAAAATTTATGAACTAGCGATGCATCAAAACCAGTTATACTTTTCCTAAGTACCCAATTGGTCACTTTTCTAGGGTGTGAACACAACATAGTAGGCCCCCACCAATAGTGTCTACAAAATATATAGTCTAAACAAATACTATATGATGGTATTAAGTAAATTACAATGTAAAAAAAAGAAGGAAAAATTGGTTCCATTAGTTAACAATGTTCACTTTATCCTTTTAAATTAGTTAATCTATTTTCATCACATGCTCCATGGGTTAGGCCTTTACAAATATTTTATTCAATTTCCAAAGCTAATCAAATATAAAGCATAAGGAATAAATTATCTTATCTATCTTATTATGGAAATACATATCGCAAATGAAAACATCACACTTACCTAGGAACATCAGTCTATATTGTTTCAGCAAATGCAACCATTAGGATTCTAGAACTTCAGTTATACACCCTAACTCGTGCATTATATGGGAGGGTTTAAGACCATATTTCCTACCTAACCCCAGTGAGGAGCCTCATTCCTTTATCCCACACAACCAATCCATGCTCATATTCTTATCCATCCATTTACCACATTATCATATAAAAAATCATTTAAAATCAATATATATAACATTTATATATCATATTTCATAACAATCCAACAAGTGAATCAACATTACTCCTTAACCCATTAGCACATTTTCTATTTACATTACATATACAATTTATCCCATTTCACTTCTTAATCACAACCCATTATGAATGTTAATTTATTCCATTTCATTAACCTAGTTAACACATTCATAATATCACATGCATTAACCTATTTACACATATTCATCATTTCATATGTATTCTCCCTCATATGCATTTTCAACTCAATTTACAAGTCATTTAGTGTAATCATTTCATTTCACAAAACAATATTCATATTAAGAAAAATAATTCCTATAATCCATTCAAAAATTCTAGGACAAGCGGTCATTATTCCCTTTTTACCTTTATTTAACAATAAAAATTTTCATTGTGAGATCTACCATATTTAATGACAATTATATACATCACATTACCATTTACCATTCATGGGAATGTTGGTGCACAACATGAGTGGGCCTCATATGTTCTAAACAATCTCAATGCAT
Organism: Viscum album; assembly: GCA_963277665.1. Lineage (NCBI taxonomy): Eukaryota > Viridiplantae > Streptophyta > Magnoliopsida > Santalales > Viscaceae > Viscum > Viscum album. The sequence continues at coordinate 510,284,955 of OY728167.1, read as the reverse complement.
CCCACGGGGTTCAATTCATCGATTTTCAACCATTTTTTCCATGAATTACTCAAGGAAACAAATTCACATTAATTTGGATGTAATATCACAACTACACATGGACAAATCTACAACAAAACAATGGAATAATACTTGTAGAACACCTACCTTGAATCTGAAGATGAATGTCACGACCCATCCCCCGAGGCCCGTGTTGTGACTAGCCCAAACCTGCATTCCATAGGAAAGGGGTTGGAGACTAGCACATAAGGCGTATTCCCTAAAACTGTGAAGGGATTGCCTTTATAACCTGTAAGCACATGCAACCAATCACACAGCAAGATATGAACTCAAGTAAACTAAACAGTAAACAGATTGAGTGAAGTAAGAAAAGGGGGCCAGAATACAATCCCAACTGGAAAGTACAAGTACAACTGAAATACAATACAACTGATGAAAGAGAAATATAGCTATTGGTTCATCCTATGAGGTTCCATCCTAAAGGGTAGGTACATATCGCCTCCTCTTCACTCCACTTCCACCCGTCTCCTCTGCGTACCGACACGCCGTATGGTCTACTTCCGAGCACCATTCAGTCCTAGTACTCTTAGCCTCGATCAGTGTTGTCCGTTGTCTGCACCAAACCCTAAGAGGTGAGGGAATAGATCATGCAGGGGAGATTATAATGATACTAAATAGGGACCCTGAGACCCTCAAGTTCTCATAAATCAACCAAAAATAAACCACAAAGCATTAAAACAATTGTCAACCCCACTTAGGTATATGCCCATACATATACCTAAGTTATCAAGTAAACCCATCTCAATCATGAGGAAAACACAGATTCCAAATCCAAAGCCCCAATATCAACTGTTCGATAATGGAATAAATACCACAAAGGAAAATACCACATAGGTCCGCTGCACCGAAGAATACCACCAATGTATTACGACGAAGAAAAGTACCATATAGGTACAGACTCATCTCACACCAGGTATAACATAGGTACGTTAGTAAGATGATTAGATATAACTACTGAATAATCTTAATCCATCAAAAGGTAGACCCACAAAGGACCTCTAGTTGCTGACCCACACAGGATCCCTCTGTGCAGACCCACACAGGATCGCTCGGTGCTAACCCACACATTATCGCTCGGTGCTGACCCACATAGGATTGCTCTGTGCTAACCCACACATTATCTCTTGGTGCTGACCCACACTGTATCACTCGGTGCTGACCCACACAGGATCACGCCGTTATGACCCACATAAGATCGCTCGATGCTGACCCACACAGGATTGTTATTCGTTCTTCACATCATAGCCTGATACTAGGTTCCCCGCACTATGCTCGCTTGTCTTCGAGAGGGTTCGCTTCACATGTCACTAGATGACACTAAAACTACCAAAAATTCCCATGAAGATGTATCTCAATGGACTAAACATCAAATGGGTCTCAACACAATAGACGGTGCGTCAATCCGACACCCGGTCAGTGAGTTATTAGCCTGTTAGTCCCGGGGGCCTGGATGGATTTGTGCTCAATCCAACCCAACCATACCACATATTAATCCAAATCTCTAGTGGGGTATACCAAAGGTACCTTCTCTGTCGAAGTTTTCCAACGCTTCTAACAGTTCATCAAACATATACCTGGTGCCAAAGATATGGCCAAAAGAGCGTAAACGGGTCGTAGTGGGTATGGGTCTGGTCCGACCTGGTTAGACCGACCCAGCCCAACCCAGACTGAGCCAACCCGGTCCGACATGCTGTGTTCGTCCCGGCCCGCTTGGTGGTCCGGCTGGCAGCGAGGGTCCGTGGAGGGTCGCGGGGGTTCGGGCGCAGATGGAGCGTGGCCGCGGGGCGGCTCGGCCGCTGGTGGGGTGCCGCGAGGCCATGTGGAGGCTCGAGCATGGGGGATACCGCGAGGCCACGGGGCGACTCGGCCACGGGGTGTGTCGTGAGGGTGCGGGGTGGCTCACCCACGGGGGGTTCTGTGTGGGCATGGAATTTAACACTGTAAGATTTCAAAGTATGTTATTTTTTCAAACTAATTCAATAACTTGCACTACACACAACACCGAGTTCAAGCGCACCACAACTTACCAAACAAGCCGTTCAAAAGCAGTTATGAATAGTATTAACTAAATTTTGAACTTTATATAATCCTTATAAATTTAGAATCCATATTATGAGTTTCTTAGACATAATGTAAGAACAAATACATTTTTTCAGATAAAAGAATTATTTTTCAAAAAATGAAATTTTTCCGCCTTTTAATGGAGAACACTTTTTACTTCCAATATTTGAAACTTTTATATATTCAATTTGACAAAATAAAATTCTTCTTTAGAATCAGGACATAAGAATTTTTTTTCAAATAAATTTTTGGTGTTTTTCTGATAACTTTCATATTTGGATGAATAGTGAGAAATGCTATTTTTTAACTGAAACCAACTTTTTTAATGAAAATAAGTTATAGTGTTGAATTATAAATTTTAATGTTTTGGAAGTATAATTAGATTCAATTTTTACCATTTAATCCAATTTTTTTCATTTGATTTAATTTCACATTGAAATTATACATAAACAATTGTCAATCTTTTGATAGTTACTATTTCTTAAAAACACGCTCTTTGTTTTGACAACGAGAATTAATTTTAAATTAATAAATGAAACTTCTATGTTTTTAATTTGGTAAAATAGACCTAATTTTTGGATTTGGAATATCGAATTTATCCTAGGGTGAAGTTTTGCTATTTTTTTCTGAAAACGTTCAATTTTTTATGAATAGTGAAAAAACACTGAGTTATCATTTAAAGCCGAAATTTTATTTAAATAATTATTAATTTTATTTAAATTTATTTTAGGTCAAAATAGATACATAATACCTAAATATTTTCATATAAATTCATTGGAGTCAATTTATAATAATTTTAGATATATAAAAATTTTATCAAACTTTTACCATCTTTTACTCACCTCCTAGGAGAATTTGAAAATTTACATAAAACATAATTTTACCGCATATTTGAGTGGAATTTTGAAAATCCGAAAGACACGGTTAATATCAAGGAGTAAAATTTGGTTCAATAAGATAAAAATAATTTTTGGTGAATAGTAACTTTTTAATTTTATTTACCACGGTTAAAATTAAATAGGGTAATTAAGGGTAAAAATGATATTAATATTACCCTAAAACATGTCCTAATTCTATTGGAAAAGATAATCCCAACCAAAAACAACCTTAGGAATAAAATATTTTCATTTAGGTCAACTTGGATTAGATTAGGACATTTATTATTATTTAACTCAAAGAAGGGTTAAAAGAGTTAAAATCAATGTTTAATAACTAAACCATTTTTTATATGGGGTTATACATAAGATAAATTGGATTATAAATATTCAATAGAAAGATAAAACGATTTAATACATAGTGGTATTTTATTTTTAATTTTTATACATTAAATAATTTAATATATTTATGACACAATGATGATGCAGTAATTACCGTATTAATGAAAGATTAAGGTAATTGATATTACAAATACCCAAATAAATGTAATTTGAGACTTTTTATGAATTAAAATAATTTAATAGGTTAATATGACATATTAGGATTGGTTATATGAATTTTTTTCGAAGTAATAATGTTTTTATAAATTTATTAAAAACAAAATACCCAATAGTGTCAAAATTGACATAAAAGAGTTTTTTAAACAAATATTATATTATTAATTGATATTCTATTCCTAAAAATATTAGATTCGGACAAAGTACTTATATAATGATAGGTGTATCATTAATGGACCACTTGGGGGTCTATTTGAAGTTTATAGTATGTTTATTTACCATATAATATTAAAATACAAAGAGACATGGTAAATGTCAAACTAATTAAATAAGAGTTAAAACAAAAAGATATGGCTAATAAAGTGACCCAAACCTATCTAAAACATATTGGTTGAGTGTTTGTAGACCCATCCCCACCTTATCCTCGATATAAATCAATTTGGGGAAATTATAAACCAAATATGAATTTATTATAAAATAATATTTTATGTTTTTCCTAAGGTGCCCCTCACCCCTATTATAAAAGGGCACTACCCCTTCACTCTAATTCAAACCTTCAAAGCCATTTTTCAAGGCCAAACCCTTCCAAAATACCATCTAAACTATCCTAACTTAAACCTAGAGGCTTTATTTTGATCATAAATCCATCTTAAGAAGCCTTTTGATCAAATAAAAAGTAAGAACCCGAAGAAGAGGTAATGATTTCACCACCCTCTTTCATGTTCCTTTCTTCTTCCACTTCCTTTTTCCTTGTTGTTTCCTTTATAAAATAATAAATATAGTATATTATATATACTGTGATGTTATTATAATTACGATACCACAAAATTCATTATTCTATCCACCCTTTGAATGAAATGTCACCATACGTGTGTATGTACGGCTTACCGTCTCAACGTCGTAGTGTAATTGTTATTCAATACATTATTATTTGGATGGGTATAATAATGATGTGTATTTGATGTAAATAATAAATATAAAATTATTAGGATTCTGTATATATGATATACCATCTAATTATATATTATTTTAATATCAAAAAAATGATATTTTCGCTCTTGTGTACGTACGGATTACCGTCTCCACGACGTGATGAGATTCATTTCCAAGATCACCATTCATCGACGATTATAAAAATATATATTACTAGTAAGTATGTAATATATGACATAATAATGCTACTATAGATATATATATTTATATATATAAGTATTTATGTACATACATATGTCTTACTCACTTACTTCCGTTCAATACTATATGAAAACGGAAACAGCGTTTATGCGTACGTACGGACTACCGTCTTCATAAACGGTGTTTTCCATTTCATATATATGTCTATTATAAATATTTATATTCTAATTATATATGATATATAAATAATTTTTTATATTCTGGAAGTATTTGAATCATGTTCTAATTGATACAATCAAGAGTAACAAGTTAAAACACGTACGATAAAGAAAGTGATTATTACCTGAAATATTAATATAACATGGAAATTATTATTAAATGGGTATTATAAAATCATAAATGAACAATGTATGATATCATAAATATTAATATGTTTCTGGTATAATTTAATAACATTCTATAGTCTTCATACAAGATGTTAAACGTACCCTCGACTAAAGGAAAGTGCAATGTAAGGGGTTTTCATCTCACTCCTTATTCCCGTGAGATTAATGTCATATTCCACTATTACATTTTGTGTGGTGTATGTACTGACCATAATTGTATTCATTATGTAATACACTTTAATTTATGTTTATTGACATATTCATTGTATGATACTTCTTTCATGGGGTGTATGTTTCATAAGTTACAAAATTGGTAAGGGTTAATTCCTCAATCTCATTCTTATCCGAGATTGTTTATGTGTAAGTATTTACTGGGGAATTTTTATCATCCATGTAAATTTTTCATAAAAATGATTTCAAAATGTATATTTTAAGGATTTTCTAAAGGTAACATTTTTCAAGATCATAATTTTAAATGTTTTAAAGATTTATCTTTCTAAATCTTTTTAATTAATGTACATGTTTTCAACATGATTTTAAGGATTCATTTATTTGGACATGAATGTTTCGAAATGATAATTATTTTAAAAAGTTTCAAAGTGGTATGGGACACTTTGATTCAAAAATCTATTTTAAATTACTTCCTTTATAAATGTTTGACTTTTAAATGATTTTACACAAAGGATATTTCTCTCAAAAAAAATTACTCATCAATTTCATCTATGTTAACATCCTTTAGTGGATATTATTTTTGATTGAGGTTGATTTATTATAATAAAATCTTCCATGTTGTATTGAATGAGTTATGATATGTTAGACTGCGGATGTTCTATTTTTATACCATTCATGGTTTATGATTAATGTATTGACATTTCATATGATAGTTTTAATACAAACGTTTATGTTATGTTTCAACTTTTTCATATGAGGAATGCAGTGGACTTAGTAAGTGATAGGTGGAGCCCACAATAGCTCCTCAATGCATCGGTAGGTCCCATTTAACACCCCAAGATTTCAAAGTACGTTATTTCTTCAAAGTAATTCAATAACTTGGACTACACACAACACCGAGTTCAAGCGCACCACAACTAACCAAACAAGCAGTTCAAAAGCAGTTACTAATAGTATTATCTAAATTTTGAACATTATATAATCCTTATAATTTTAGAATCCATATTCTGAGTTTCATTGACATAATTTAAGAACAAATACATTTTTTCAGATAAAAGAATTATTTTCAAAAAAATGAAATTTTACCGCCTTTTAATGGAGAACCCTTTTTAAATCCACTATTTGAAACTTTTATATATTAAATTTGACAAAATAAACTTCTTCTTTAGAATCGGGACATAATAGTTTAGTTTCAATAAATTTTTGGTGTTTTTCTAATACCTTTCATATTTAGGTGAATAGTGAAAAAACATTCTTTTAACTCAAAACAAATTTTTTAATCAAAATAACTTATAGTTTTGAATTATACATTTTAATTTTTTGGAAGTATAATTATATTATATTATTACTCTTTAATCCAATTTTGGTCATTGAAATTATTTTCACATTGATATTATACATAAACAATTATCAATCTTTTGAGAGTTACTATTTCATAAAAACACCCTATTTGTTTTGACAACAATAATTAATTTTAAATTAATAAATGAAACTTCTATGTTTTGAATTTGGTAAAATAGACTTTATTTTTGGATTTGTAATATCTAAATTATCCTAGGGTGAAGTTTTGGCATTTTTCTGAAAACGTTCAAATTTTGATGAATAGTGAAAAAACACTGAGTTATCGTTTAAAATCGAATTTTTATTTAAATAATTATTTATTTATATTTATATTTATTTTAGGTAAAAATAGATACATAATACCTATATAAGTTCATTGTAATTCATTGGAGTCAATTTATAATAATTTTATATATATTAGAATTTTATCAAACTTTTATCATCTTTTACACACCTCCTAGAAGCATTTGAAAATTTACATAAAACATAATTTTACCGATTTTGTGAGTTGAATTTAAAAAATCTGAGAGACATGGTTAATATGAATAATTAAAAAGTGGTTCAAAAAGATAAAAATAATTTTTGGTGAGTAGTAACTTTTTACTTTTATTTACCACGGTTAAAAGTAAATAGGGTAATTAAGGGTAAAAATGATATTATTATTACCCTAACACATGTCCTAATTCTACTGGATAAGTTTAATTCGAACAAAAAACCTTAGGAATAAAATATGACCCTTTAGTTCCACTTGGATTAGATTAGTAAATTTATTATTATTTTGTTTAAAGAAGAGTTGAAAAAGTTAAAATCGAAGTTTAATTACTAACCATTTCTAATAAAGAATAATACATAATATAAATTCTACTATAAATATTAATTATAAAGATAATAAGATTTTCTACGTAGTGGTTTTTTATTTATAAATTTTAGAGATTATATAATTAAATTTATTAATGACACAATAATGATGCAGTAATTACCTTATTAATGAAAGAATCAAATAAATAGTATTATAAATATTTAAATAAATATAATTTCAACATTTTTATGATATTCACGAATTTTCTTGGTTAATATGACATGTTATTATTGATTCAATTTATTTTTTTGAAGTAATCATTCTGTTATAATTTTAACCACAAAACAAATCCCAAATAGTGTCAAAATTGACATAAAATAGTTTTTTTAAAAAAATATTATATTATTAATTGGAATAATGGTCCTAAGAATCTATGGATCATAAAAAATACTTATATAATAATATATATTACATTAAAGAACCAATTGGGGTTCGATTGTTAGTATATAATATGTTTATTAACCATATAGTGTAAGAATACAAGAAGACACGGTAAAAGTTAAATTATTTAACTTAGAGTTAAATCTAAATGATAAGGTTAAAATGGTAACCTAAACTTGTATAAAACCTATTTTATGAGTTTCTTGTGACCCATACCCACCTTATACTTTCAATAATACATTTTTGAGCCATTAGAAATAGAAAATTATTTTATTATAAAATAATATTTTATGTTTTTTCTATGGCGCCCCTCACCCATCTTATAAAAGCGAACTCCGCCTTCTCTCTAATTCACACCTTCAAATCCTTTTGTCTCGTCCAAACTCTACTAAACTACTCTCTCAAATATCCTCCCTTAATCCTATAGGCCCTCCTTTGGTCATAAATCCAACATATGGAGCCCTTTTGATCAAAACAAAAGGAAGAACCAGAAGAAGAGGTGATAATTTCACCACTCTATTTCAAATTATTTTCTTCTTCCACTTCCTCTTTCATTGTTATTTCTATTATAAAATAATAAATCCAGTATATTATATATAATATGATGTTATTATAAATATTTAACAATTAATTTCATTATTCTATCCATCTTATGAATGATAATGTCACCATGTGTGCATATGTACGACTTACCGTCTCCACACCGTGGTGTAATTTTTTATTCAACACTATGTTATTTGGATGGATATAATGATGAGTAATATGTATATAAATAATGAAAATAACATGATAATGTCTATATAAAATTAATATATCATCCAATTCTACATCTTTAAGGAAATTATATTGTGGCTCGTGCGTACGTATGGATTACCGTCTCCACGACGCGATGAGATTCATTTCCACGTTCACCATTCATCAATGATTATAAAAATATATATTACCAATAAGTATGTAATATATGAAATAATAATGCTACTGAATATATATATATATATATATATATTTACTTAAATATATATTATTTACTTAGTTCTGTTCAATACGATATGAAAACAGAAACAATGTTTATGCGTACGTACAGACTACCATTTCCATAAACGGTGTTTTTCATTTCATATATATATATATATACATATTTATATGTGAAATATATATGATATATAAATAAGGTTTTATATTATGGAAGTATTTAAATATTGATCTAAGTGATACAATCAAGAGTAACAAGTTAAAACACGTATGATAAAGAAACCAATTATTACCTGAAATGTTAATTTAACATGGAAATTATTATTAAATGGATAATATAAAGTCATAAATGAATAATGTATGATATCATAAATATTAATATGGTTCTGGTATAATTTAACAACATACTACGATCTTCATACAGGATATTAAACGTACCCTTGACTAAAGGAAAGTGCAAGGTAAGGGTTAATTACTCAATCTCATCATTATACAAGATAGTTTAGGTGTAAGTATTTAGTGGGACATTTTTATCATCCATGTCCATTTTTCATAAAAATGATTTCAAAATGAATATTTTAAGGATTTTTGAAAGGTACTCTTTATCAAAATAAGAATTTTGAATTTTTTAATGATTAATCTTTATAAATATTTTTAATTAATGTCCATGTTTTCAAAATGATTTTAAGGATTTATTTATATGGACATGAATGTTTTTAAATGATAATTATTTTAAAAAGTTTCAAAGTGTAATGGGATACATTGATTCAAAAATCTCTTTTAAATTACTGATTATATAAATGTGTGACTTTTAAATGATTTTACAATAAAGGATATTTCTCTCAAAAAGTTTTACTCATCATTTTCAACTATGTCAGCATCCTTTACTGGATATTATTTTTGATTGAGGTTGATTGATTATAATAAAATATTCCATATTGTATTGAATGAGTTGTGATATGTATGACTGTGGATGTTCTATTTTTATACCATTCATGGTTTATGGTTAATATATTGACATTTCATATTCTAGTTTTAAATACAAATGTTTATGTTATGTCTCAACTATTCATATGAGGAATGCAGTGGACTAAGTATGTGACGGGTGGATCCCTCTATAGCTCCTCGATGAATCAGTATGTCTCCTGAGACAAACTAGTTTCTTTCCACAAGGCCTTGACAAAGATTTTATTTGTAGTCTTGGCACGAGGCCTTGACTATGTCGTAATGATGCCCAGTATTAGGCATTCCCTCATTGTGAAATTAGTTATTACGTGTGATTATTCGACGAGTAGAATATCCATGTTCATGTTTATGTGGTAATGTTTCATTTATTTTTACCATTTTATGTTCATGTTTATGTTTAAAAGTCTTTTATTTTTATTACACATCTTGCCTTAAAATATTATAGATTCTGCTAAATTATTTACCCTTACTGAGCATCTGAGATCACCCCTTTCTTATGTTTTATTTTCCCAGGATTCCAAGAAGTGTATTATGATTGATATAAAGGGTTAAGATAAAGGGAAAAAGGATTTATCAAAGAACTATCTATGTTGTGTTTTATGTTTCAAATTGTAATGTAATTTTAATTTATGTAATCTATTTTCCAAGACAGCTAAACTGGTCGGTCCTTCAGGACTTGATTCCTTGTAATCGTGCCAATGTATTAAAATAAGGAACTGGATCTGGGTTACTGGGGTCAGGGTGTTACAGTTGGTATCAGAGGAAGTTTAGCAATAAATTTGGAAGCTAGATTTAGATAAACTCAGATTAGAGCATATAGAACTAAGATAGGCTTTGAGGATTTGTATAGAAGGACTTCCTATAATTTTGGTAATGTTGAGATTTTAAGAGTTTTTCCAAGAAAAGACATCCCTTTCTGGATACGAGTAGGTAGAGGCGGCTCTGGCACAGATGTACTTATGGGTAAAACCCGAAAACACCACTTTGAGCTAGACTCAAACTGGAACGGGTGCACGACAACGGGCCTTGCTGCACTCTTGGTTACGACACTCCCGAGGGATTTTCTTAGGATAATTCTCGTTTTATTTACAATCCACTATGAAGGGTTTATGAGTATATACCTCCTCAAAGAAAACATTTTTTTGATTATGGTTTATATCCAAAAACTGTTCCATTTACCATTGGTATTTAACTTGTCTGAATTATGAATTTCGATTCTTAAACTGACCTAGTGTAAGCCATTGTTTAGACATAGTTCCCAGTAGAAGTAATGAGAACCCCTACAATACATATAATCCAAAGAGTAAGAACGATCATATCTTTCACAGTATTAAGCCATCATTTAGAAGATAAATATTCTCCCATGTATTCTCAACATATGAAGAAATAGTAACTTGTGTTAATAAGATATGTAAATAATTCTCTAAATTCTATGGCTTTGAAGGGAAGCCAGAGAAGAAAATGATGGTAGAAAGAAAGATAGATAAATGGAAATAAGTATTTTCCAATATGTGATAAATGTGGAATGAATCACCTTGGTAAATTCTTGAAGGGAATGGTATTTTGTTATAAGTGTAGAAGAAAAAGGATACCAAGTACATGATTGCAAGGGTAAGAAAAAGTTTTCAAATGTAAAATGATTCATCTGCAAGGCATTGAGACACAACGCGAATCAATGTCTAATTCATAAGAGTATACCGCATATGATTTTATTGGATAATAATAAATTTATGATACTACCTCAGATGATGAAGAATGACTAGTGTTCTTATGGTGTTATTATAGAATTATTTCATTTCAGTGTTGTATCAATAGTATACTGGTTACATGAATTATGGAGATAAATAAGGATTGTAGTGTAGTACTATTTCATTATGAATTTGAGATTATATGGTCCTGATACTAAGGTAGTAATTTTGGAATAAGAGATGGTTGATTTTGGTAATTCAGGATGTTGTGTTGTTGTAAAAGAATACACGATGAAGGTGTTCACATGTTATTACCTGGAAAAAAGGATCCTCATTATGTTTAACATCCTTATAAACTTTGGACTGAGAGTTTGGATATAATTATTTTGGATAATTTTAATAGTTGGAATGGATTAAGTTTCAAATTGGATACTATTGTTAAGGTTATTTTTGGATTGCCATAAAAAGGACAACCCGGAGGTCGGGTGGCAACCCGTCACATCTGGCATGGCCGTGAGACTTGCACCGCAGCCGAAGGGAGGCAAGGGTGTATCACCTATCACTGACCCACGTGATGTCTTGGATTTTATAATGTAGTTTTTTAAAGGGTATAATATGTGAATTATAAATTCATTATTTTTGGAACCCTATATGATTAGGATAAATAGATTATATATACATTTTAATTTTTTTAAAAATCTTTTAGAGTGAAAGATGAGTTAGTGGTAGGAATTAGTTGAATGAATAAATTCTACCTATCAAGTATATATATATATATTCCCTCTAATTTTATGGATAAATTAATTATTAAACATTATGGAAGGGATCTTAAAAAAAATGTGTTATCCTAATACCTTACGTTTTGTTGAACCGGTGGTGTTTTAAATCATCATAGATTGGTGGCTTTGAGACCCACAATTCTAAACTTGTTTGTGATTGATTACCTCAATCACTCCCTATAAATATTTATGTTTAACCTATAATTATGTGTCTCTAATTTCCACCAATGTTCTCCTAATAGAAATCATAATTTGTTCATGACTTCTTCATTCCCCATTTCCTCTTATTAAGACTAAATTTTAGTAACACAATTTCCTATGTGGGTTTTCCCACAACGGTATTTTCATTTTTCTGCCTTTTATTTTCAAAGAACAATTTCAAATTGTGTGGATGAAATTAATTGAATGAGGGAATAATTTAACACCCCAAGATTTCAAAGTACGTTATTTCTTCAATATAATTCAATAACTTGCACTACACACAACACCGAGTTCAAGCGCACGTCAACTTACCAAACTAGCTGTTCAAAAGCAGTTATGAATAGTATTAACTGAATTTTGAACTTTATATAATCCTTATAATTTGAGAATCCATGTTATGAGTTTCTTAGACATAATGTAGGAACAAATACATTTTTTCAGATAAAAGAATTATTTTTCCAAAAAAACGCAATTTTACCGCCTTTTAATGGAGATCCCTTTTAAAATCCAGTATTTGAAACTTTTATAAATTAAATTTGACAAAATAAACTTCTTCGTTAGAATAAGGAAATAAGAATTTAGTTTCAATAAATTTTTGGTGTTTTACTAATAACTTTCATATTTGGGTGAATAGTTAAAAAAACATCATTTTAACTGAAAACAACTTTTTTAATCAAAATAACTTATAGTGTTTAATTGTACATTTTAATGTTTTTAAGTATTATAAGATTATATTTTTACTCTTTAATCCAATGATGGTCATTGGAATTAATTTAAAATTGAAATTATACATAAACAAGTGTCAATATTTTAATAGTTACTGTTTTTTAAAAACACGCTATTCGTTTTGACAACGAGAATTAATTTTAAATTAATAAATGAAACTTCTATGTTTTTAATTTGGTAAAATAGACTTCATTTTTTGATTTTTAATATAGAAATTATCCTAGGGTGAAGTTTTGGTATTTTTCTTAAAACGTTCAAATTTCAATGAATAGTGAAAAAACACTGAGTTATCTTTTAAAACAGAATTTTTATTTAAATAATTATTTATTTTTTTTAAAATTTATTTTTGGTCAAAATAGATACATAATACCTATATAAGATCATTTTAATTCATTTGAGTCAATTTATAATATTTTTAAATATATAAAAAATTTATCGAACTTTTACCGTCTTTTACCCACATCCTAGGAGCATTTGGAAATTTACATAAAACATAATTTTACCGCTTCTATGAATTGAATTTGGAAAATCCTAGATACATGGTTAATATAAAGAAGTAAAATGTAGTTCAATAAGATAAAATTAATTTTGGGTGAATAGTAACTTTTTACTTATATTTACCACGGTTAAAAGTAAATAGGGTTATTAAACGTAAAAATGATATTATTATTACCCTAACACATGTCCTAATTCTACTGGATAAGTTTAATTCGACCAAAGACAACCTTAGGAATAAAATATGACGCTTTAGGTCCCCTTGTATTAGATTAAGATATTTATTATTATTTTGTTTAAAGAAGAGTTAAAAGAGTTAAAATCGATGTTTGTTGACTAAACCATTTTTAATATAGGGTTATACATAAGATAAATTCTACTATAAATATTCATTATAAATCTAAAAATATTTCCTACATAATGGTATTTTATTTATAATTTTTAGATATTATATAATTAAATTTATTAATGACACAATGATGAGGCAGTAATTACATTATTAATGAAAGAATCAAATAAATGGTATTATAAATATTAAAATAAATATAATTTCAATTTTTTTATGACATTAACGAATTTTATAGGTTAATATGACATTTTAGGATTGATTAAATGTATTTTTTTTGAAGTAATCATTCTGTTATTATTTAAAAAAAACAAATACTAAATAGTGTCAAAATTGACATCAAATAGTTTTTTAAACAAATATTATATTATTAATTGATATAATCGTCCAAAAAATCTAAGGTTATATAAAAATACTTATATAATAATATATATGACATTAATGGACCGATTTGGGTTAGACTGGTAGTTTATAGTATGTTTATTAACCATATAGTGTAAGAATAAAAGAAGACACAGTAAAAGATAAAATATTTAACTTAGAGTTAAATCTAAATGATAAGGTCAGAATGGTCACCTAAACTTGTCTAAAACATTTTGGTTGAGTGTTTTTAGACCCATACCCACCTTATACTTTAAATAATATATTTTGGATCCGTTATAAACCTAAAATGATTTTATTATAAAATAATATTTTATGTTTTTTCTAAGGTGCCCCTCACCCCTCTTATAAAAGGGCACTCTCCCTTCTCTCTAATTCACACCTTAAAATCCTTTTGGTTTGGAAAAACTCTACCACAATACTCTCTCAACTATCCTCCCTTAATCCTAGAGGCCCTCCTTTAGTCAGAAAGCCAACTTAAGGAGCCCTTTTGATCAAATCAAAAGGAAGAACCCGAAGAAGAGGTAATAATTTCACCACTCTCTTTCAAATTCATTTCTTCTTCCACTTCTTTTTTCTTTGTTATTTCCGTTATAAAATAATAAATCAATTATCTTATATATACTATTATATTATTATTAATATGTAACAACTATATTCATTATTCTATCCTTCTTATGAATGATAATGTCACCATGCGTACGTACGTACGACTTACTGTCTCCACGCTGCGGTGTAATTTGTTATTCAACACTAGGTTATTTGGATGGATATAATGATGAGTAATATGTATATAAATAATGAAAATAAATGATTATTTCTCTGTGAAATTAACATACCATCAAATTCTACACCTTTAAGGAAAGGATATTGTGGCTCGTGCATACGTACGGATTACCGTCTCCACGACGCGATGAGATTCATTTCCACGTTCATCATTCATCGACGATTATAAAAATATATATTACTGATAAGTATGTAATATATGAAATAATAATGCTACTTGATATATATATATATATATATATACTTACATATATCTTATTCACTTAGTTCCGTTCAATACGATATGAAAACAGAAACAACATTTATGCGTACGTACAGACTACCGTCTCCATAAACTGTGTTTTTCATTCCATATATATATGTCTATTATACATATTTATATTCTAAATATATATGATATATAAATAATGTTTTATATTCTGGAATTATTTAAATCTTGATCTAAGTGATACAATCAAGAGTAACAAGTTAAAACACATACGATAAAGAAAGCGATTATTACCATAAATGTTAATTTAACATGGAAATTATTATTAAATGGATAGTATAAAGTCATAAATGAATCATGAATGATATCATAAATATTAATATGGTTCTGGTATAATTTAATAACATAATACAATATTCATACAGGATGTTAAACATACCCTCGACTAAAGGAAAGTGCAAGGTAAGGGTTAATTCCTCAATCTCATTATTATCCAAGATTGTTTAGGTGTAAGTATTTACTGGGACATTTTTATCATCCATGTCCATTTTTCATAAAAATGATTTCAAAATGAATATTTTAAGGATTTTTTAAAGGTATAATTTATCAAGATCAGAATTTTAAATGTTTTAAAGATTTATCTTTATAAATATTTTTTATTAATGTCCATGTTTTCAAAAAGATTTTAAGGATTTATTTATATGGATATGAATGTTTTTAAATGATAATTATTTTAAAAAGTTTCAATGTGGCATGAGAGACTTTGATTCAAAAATATCTTTTAAATTACTTCCTTTATAAATGTGTGAATTTTAAATGATTTTACAAAAATGGATATTTCTCTCAAAAAGTTTTACTCATCATTGTCAACTATGTCAACATCCTTTACTATATATTATTTTTTATTAAGGTTGATTTATTATAATACAATATTCCTTATTTTATTGAATTATTTATGATATTTTTGACTGTGGATGTTCTATTTTTATACCATTCATGGTTTATGGTTAATGTATTGACATTTCATCTGCTAGTTTTAAATACAAATGTTTATGTTATGTTTCAACTATTCATATGAGGAATGCAGTGAACTAAGTATGTGACGTGTGGATCCCGCTTTAGCTCCACGATGCATCGGTAGGTCTCATGAGACAAACTAGTGTATTGGCACAAGACCTTGAAAAAAAAATTATTTGCAGTCTTGGCACGATTCCTTGACTATGTGGTAATGATATCCGGTATTAGGAATTCCCTCATTGTGAAATTAGTTATTACATGTGATTATTCAACCAGTAGAATATCCATGTTCATGTTTATATGGTAATGTTTCATTTATTTTTACCATATTATGTTCATGTTTATGTTTAAAAGGATTTTGTTTTTATTACACATCTTGCCTTAAAATTTTATTGCTTTTGCTAAATTATTTACCCTTACTGAGCATCTGAGCTCACCCCTTTCGTATGTTTTATTTTCCCAGGATTCCAAGAAGTGTATTATGATTGATATGAATGGTTAAGCTAAAGGGAAAAATTTAATTCTCAAAGAACTATCTATGTTGTGTTTTATGTTTCAAATTATAATGAGTTATGATATGTTTGACTGTGGATGTAATATTTTTATACCATTCATGGTTTATAGTTAATGTATTGAAATTTTGTATGCTAGTTTTAGTACGAATGTTTATGTTATGTTTCAACTTTTTCATACGAGGAATTCAGTGGACTTAGTAAGTGATGGGTGGAGCCCGCTATAGCTCCTCGATGCATCGGTAGGTCTCATGAGACAAACTAGTGTCTTGGCACAAGGCCTTGACAAAAATTTTATTTGTAGTCTTGGAACGAGGACATGACTATGTGGTAATGATGTACCATATTTGGAATTACCTAATTGTGAAATTAGTTATTACATGTGATTATTTGACTAGTATAATATCCATGTGAATCTTTATATGGTAATTTTTAATTTATTTTTACAATATTATGTTCAAGTTTATGTTTAAAAGTCTTTTTTTTTTATAACACATCTTGCTTTAAAAAGTTTATAACTTCCACTAAATTATTTACCCTTACTGAGTATCTGAGCTCACCCCTTTCTTATGTTTTATTTTCCCAAGATTTCAAGATGTGTATTATGATTGATATGTAGGGTTAAGATAAATGGAAAAATGGAATTCTCAAAGAACTATCTATGCTGTGTTTTATGTTTCAAATTGTAATGTAAAGTTAATGTATATAATCTATTTTCTAAGACTACTAAACTGATCGGTCCTTCGGTACATGCTTCCCTGTAATCGTGCCAATTTATAAAAATAACGCACCAGATCTTGGTAACTCGGGTCGGGGCATTACAGTTGGTATCAGAGGAAGTTTAGAAATAACCTTGGAAGTCAGATTTAGATAAACTCTGATTAGAGCACATAGACCTAATATAGACTTTTAGGATTAGTATAGAAGGACTTCCATGAATTTTGGTCATTTAGAGATTTTATGAGTTTTCTAAGAAAATACATCCCTGTCTAGATATGAGAAGGTAGAGGCGGCTCTGGCACATATGTATCTACGGGTAAAACCCGAAAACACCGCTTTGAGCTAGACTCGAATGGGAACTGGTGGATGACAATGGGCCTTGCTGCACTCTTGGTTACGACACTCCCAGGGGATATGCTTAGGATAATTCTCATTTTCTTTACAAACCACTATGAAGGTTTTATGAGTATATACCTCCCCAAAGAAAATTTTTTCTGATTATGGATTATATCCGAAAACGGTTCCATTTATGTTAGGTATTTTAAAATTTTGGAATTATGAATTGCGATTCATAAACTGACCTAATGTATGCTATTGTTTAGAAATGAAACCCAGTAGAAGGAATGAGAACTCCAGCAATACATATGATCCAAAGAGTAAGAAGTATCATATCATTCATGGTATTAATCCAACATTTATAAGGGAAATAGTCTCCCAGGTATTCTCAACATATGAATAAATAATATCTTGTGTTAATTAGATAAGTAAATAATTCTCTGAATCCTATGGCTTTGAAGGGAAGCCATAGAAGAAAATGATGGTAGAAAGAAAGATGGATAAAGGGAAAGAAGGATTTTCCAATATGTGATAAATGTGGAATGAATCACCTTGGTAAATTCTTGAAGGGAATGGGAGTTTGTTATAAGTGTGGAGAAAACGAACACCAAGTACGTGATTTCAAGGGTAAGAAAAAATTTTCAAATGTAAAATGATTGATCTGCAAGGCATTGAGACACTACACGAATTAATGTCCCATTTATAAGAGTATACCGGAAATAATGTTATTGGATAATAATCATGTTATGATACTACCTCAGATGAAGAATAATGACTACTGCGACGGCTAATGCAATGATTGTCCCCCTGAGCAACCAAACGTTATGGGATATGGAATGAAAAATCTTTTAGCCATGCTCACAAAACATTCTCAAGATATGAATCATGCAGGCCTTCCAAAAGAATAAAGTAAGGAGCAAAATTCTGTTGAATCCTTCATGAGGAAGCGTCCACTTCATTTAGTGGGTCTTCTGATCAATTAGTGGTCGACCTTTTGATTAGTTCCACTGAAAAGATATTTTCCATTCTACAATGTTATGAACATGATAATGTCATCTTAGCAGTATATCTTTTGGAAGGTGAAGCTGATCAATGGTGGAATCTTATCAAGAATATGAAGCAAAGAGATGAAATTGAGTCCATGGAATGGGACGAGTTCAAGAACTTATTTTTCAATAAGTAACTCCCTCGTATTCTTCAAACAAATATGGAGAAGAAGTTTTTTGAACTAAAGAAAAAGGATTATGAATCAGTTGGTACCTACGAAGAAAAGTTTACAAGACTTGCAAGGACGCTTTTGGAATTATTATCCAACCTGAGAGTAAGATCGATCAATTCTTTATTGGCTTAAAACCAAGTCTTTGAAGGGAATTAGCCATAAGGGACTTCAATAGCTATGATGAAATTTTTCGATGTGCTCTCAAGGTTGAGATGGGGATTGGAGTAACCTATCATTCATATGGGTTTGATAAGAATAGGAAAATGGAATTCGAAGGAAAATCTAAAGACCACACTGAAAAGAAGATGAGTTTTCCCTTATGCTTAATGTGAGGAAAAAACATGGAGGGAATTTTCTTAAATGGAAAATTAAATGTTTTGTGTGTGGAAAAGATGGTCATCAGGCAATTGAATGTCGAAATAATTGGTAGAAGATTTCTAATGATGCGAACAAAGAAAGGGATACATAGAATTCACTTCCTACCCATCAATGTTTCAAGTTCAAGGAAATGGGGAACTATGCCAATCAATTCCATAATCCAAGGGTTGTTGATGATGATCGACATCAAAAAACTCTTAATGCCAAAGACGAAGGAAATTCACATGCAATTACTATCGACGATGTGGAGTACGATAAAAAAGTGGTGAAAGGTACACTTTCCATCCACTCTAAAGTAGAAAATGAATTATTTGATTCTGGATCCACCCACTCTTTTATTTATGAAGAATTTTCTAAGGGTATCTCCATATTAACTCAGATTTTAGATATTGAGTTAGCTGTGACAACCCTTAATGGCACAACAGTCGCATCAAAAGATTACAATTCTTCTCTAAGTTTAGTTTGTGGGAAATTGCTTCCTGAAAATCTTGTGATCCTTCCTATAGTGGAATTTTATGTGATTCATGGCATGGATTGGCTTTCATTATATATAGCTCATATCAATTTCCAAATAAGGGAAGTCATATTTAATAATCCTGACCAATCAATGATCATCTATCGATGTAGGGATGAATATAACCTTCCAGTGGGAATTTCTTCCATCTTATGGGTCTTGATTCCAATAAATGAAGGTTATTTATCTAAAATGGTTTGAGATAATCTCACTATTATGAATATTCCCATTGTATGGGATTTTGATTACTTATTTACAAAGGAATTTCAAGGTCGTCCACCAAATCATGAAGTTGAGTTTTAAATAGAACTCATACCAGGTGCTATGCCCATTTCAAAGGCACCTTATAGAATGGCCCCAATTGAGTTATAGGAAATGAATAAGAAACTCCAAGAGAATATTGATAAAGGATTCATATGCACTAGTGCGTCACCTTTGGGAGCACCTGTTCTATTTGTTAAGAAGAAATATGGATCAATGAGACTTTGCATTGATTATCGAGAACATAACAAGATCACTATAAAGAAAAAATATCCTCTCCCACGAATTGATGGCTTATTTGACTAACTACGTAGAGCTCAATACATTTCCAAGATTGATCTTCTTTAAGGGTATCATCAATTAAGGTTCAAAAATGTGGATATACCAAATACGGCTTTCTGTACAAGGTATGGACACTATGAATTTATAGTGATTCCATTTGGTATTACTAATTCCCCTTCTATCTTCATGGATCTAATGAATAGAGTATTTAGAGACTATCTTGATCAGTCTGTGGTAGTCTTTATAGATGATATTCTTGTCTATTCAAAGAGCAAGGAAGAACATGAGAATCACTTGAGAATTGTATTAAAGACCCTATGAAAGGAGATGATTTATGCTAAATTTACCAAGTGTGAATTTTGGATTCAAAAAGATTCATTTTTGGGTTACATAATCTCAAAAGGGGGGATATTTATGGATCCAACAAAAACAGAGGTTATCGAAAGATGGTCGAGACCAACAACATTTACTGAGGTCCGAAGTTTTCTTGGTTTGGATGGATATTATCAATATTTTATGAATTATTTTTCACGATTATATAATCCACTCACTAGGTTGACTCGAAAAAGAGTTAAGTTCGTTTAGAAGGAGGAGTGTGAAGAGAATTTCAAGGAGTTAAAAATAAGGTTATCCAGTGCACCTGTGCTCACACTTCCTTGTCGTGGAGAAAGGTTTTTGATCTACAGTGATGCATACAAGAAGTGATTGTGGTGTGTTCTCATTCAAAATGACATGGTGATAGCTTATTCCTCATGAAAGTTGAAAATCCATGAGAAAAATTACCTAACTCATGATTTGGAGTTAGCTGTGGTAATCAATGCATTAAAAATTTGTAGGCATTGCCTTTATGGTGAAAGGTGTGATATTTATACTGATCACAAAATTTTAATGTATATTTTCACACAAAAGGACCTGAATATGCACCAAAAAAGAGGGTTGGAGATGATTAAGTATTACGAGTTCTCAATTCATTACCACCCTGGGAAAGCAAACAAGGTGGCAGATGCATTAAGTCGACAAGACCATGCTAACATATCCATGACAAGGATCACAAAAGATCCAATATTTATGGATATACAAAGGATGGATCTTGAAATTATATTGGAAGAGGAAAATTCTTATCTTTCTCAAATGAATGTTCAACCATCTATACATGTGAATATTAAAGGGGCACAGAAAGAAGATGTAGAGTTACAAAAGAAGGTGAGAAATGTTCCTGAATTCCATATTGATTGTGATGAAATAGTATGGTTCAGGAATAGGGTTTGTGTTCCTCCCATCACAGAATTAAAGAAGGAAATATTGGATGAGGCTCATAGTTTTTGATTCGATGTTCACCCTGGAAGCACGAAGATGTATAGGGACCTGAAAGAGTACTTCTTGTTGTATGGAATGAAAAGAGATGTTGCTGAATATGTCTCTTGATGATTGGTTTGTCAGAAAGTTAAAGATGGGAGATAGAAGTCTAATGGGATGTTACAACCATTACCCATAACAGAATGGAAATGGGACAACATCACTATGGACTTTGTCACTGGAATTCCTAAAACATACAAAAGAATTAATGTTATCGGGGTTATAGTTGATTGTGTTACAAAGTCGGAACATTTCATTACTATTAGAGAATATTTATCTTTTGATCAGCTTGCCAGGATATATGTAAATTAAGTGGTAAGATTTCATGGAGTACCACTTTCCATTATATCAGATTGGGATCTGAGTTTTACCTCAATGTTCTGGCAAAGTATTCAACATACTCTAGATACAGAGTTGAGTTTCAGCACTGCTTATCATCCTCAGACAGATGGTCAGTCTGAGAGAACAATTCAAACCCTAGAATACCTTTTATGAGCTTTCTATATGGATTTCAAAGGTGTTTGGGATCAACACCTACCTTTGGTGTAATTTTCATATAATAATAGCTTTCACTCCAGTATTCAGATGGCTCCTTATGAAGATCTCTATGGAAAGAAATGCAGAACCCCAACTTGTTGGGATGCAGTTGGAGAAGGGAAGATATTAGGACCTGATCATGATGATGAAATGGAAGAAAAGGTTAGATCTATTCAACAACACATAAGAGCAGCTCAGAGTCGACAAAAAATTTATGTCTACAACCGAAGAAAAGACCTAGAGTTTTAAGCGGGTGATAAAGTGTTCTTACGAATATCTCCTTGGAAGAGAGTAATGATATTTGGAAAGAAGGGTAAGCTGAGCCCTAGGTATATTGGTCCTTTTGAAATACTAGATCGTGTTGGGAAGTTAGATTACTGATTGTCACTTCCACCGAATTTCTCTCATGTTCACGATGTGTTCCATGTATCTCTCCGGAAAAGTACATACTCGATCCTTCACATGTACTAAGCTCAGAAGTTATACCGTTGGAGCAAGATCTTTCTTATGATGAACAGCAGATAGAGATATTGGATCGTAGAGAAAAAGTTCTAAAAAAAAATAGAACTCTCTTAGTTAAAGTTTTATGGAGAAAGCGCCAATTAGAAAAAGCTACATGGGAGGTTGAGGATATCATAAGGGAGAGGTATCCTCGCCTGTTAATTACAAAGTGATGAATTTCGAGGGAGAAATTAATTTTAAGGGGGGTAAAATGTAACACCCTGAGATTTTATGAGAAATATTTATTTATGTATTATTTTATACACAACACCAAAGGAATATTTCACTACACACAACACTAACTTGTCTTTCCTTACATACAATAATGACCTTCCTCGATAGCGTGTGTTATACACAATACCGATTTTCACTAAACAACGATATGTTATTAACATATTATATAAAATAGCCGTTATAAATAGTATTAACCACATTTTCAATTTTATATAACATTTGGATTCATTTTACATATGATATGAGAAAGAAATCAATTTTTCAGATATAAGAATTATTTTTTAAAAAAAATGCAGTTTTCCGCCTTTTGATGGCGCACCCATTTTAAATATAATTTTTGAATATATTATGAGTTCAATTTGAGAAAATAAAATTCTTATTTTGAATAAGGATATAAAAATTTACATTGGATACATTTTCGATACTTTTCTGATAACTTTCATATTTTGAGGAATAGTAAAAATACACTAATATTTAATTGAAAACAACTTTTTTAATCAAAATAATTTATAGGGTTAAAATATATTATTGAATGGTTTTAAAGTATAAATAGAATATATCTTTACCATTTAATATAATTTATCTCGTTATAATTGATTTTACATTGAATTCATAGGTAAAAACCTTTCAATCTTTGGCAATGTTTAAACTTTTAAAACTTATTTTCTTAACAATGAAAATAATTATAAATTAATTACTGGAACTTCTGTGTTTTGAATTTCGAAAAATGGATTCCATATTTTGATTCCTTCATTGAAAATTATGTTTATAGGTTACTTTTATTTTTTTTGATATTATTAATAGTAACTATGGTAATTTTTATTTACTACAGTTAAAGGTAAATCAGGTAATTATGGGTAAAAATAAAATTGTATAATTACTCTAACACTTTCCAAAATTATATTGGATGAATAAAATTCGACCCATATCACTTAAGGGTAAGAATAAACTAATTTCATGGACCATTGACCTTGAAAATGATATAATTATTATTAAAACCAAAAAAAGTGACAATATGTCACTCTCTTATATCTTATATGTGTAATAATTTTAATTTAGTGATAAACTTCATAAAACTTAAAAAATGGATAGTATCCATAAAGATAATAAAATTTTCTACATCATGTAATTTTGTTTATAATTTTTATGTATTAAATTATTATAATTAATTATGACACAATAGTGATGTTCAAATTATTTTATTGATTGAAATATCAAATAAATGGTTTTAAAAATATTAAAATAAATATTATATGAACTAATTAATGTTTTCCGAGAACTTTCCAGATAAATATGACATGTTATGAATCTATTAAATCTTTTATTTCAAACATGTATTTTGTGTATAATTTCTTTAAATTCAAATAAATGAATAGTGTCAAAATTGACACTATTGTTATTTTATAAAAATAACATAATATAAAATTGATTAAAAATCAGAAAAATATTTAAAAAATATAAATTTATATTTATATTATCTAAAATGTCATAAATTATACAACTATGGAAAATTCACAACACATATTTAATTATTTATAACAATTTAATATTTAGAATATTATTACCACAAATAAAAATAAATAGATTAAATAAGGATAAATAAAGTTGATAAGGTTTAAAATAATTCCTCAACATGTCTAAATATTATTGGCTGATGATATTACAACCCTATATCATCTAATATTTGGATTTCATTCATTTTTGGAGGTTTTTATTTGGGGTTTTAATTTGTTGTAAATTAATATTTCTTATGTTTCCAAAGGTGCCTCTCTCCTCCCTTATAAAAGGGAACCTCCCCCCTATCCTCCTCACACCATTTTGAGCCTTCAATCTCGGCCAAACCCTGCCAATTCCTCTTATAAATATCTCTAGTTATATCATAGAGGTCCTGGTTTTCTTCAAAGACCAACTATAGTGCCCTAAGAGGAGGTTAAGAGGACGTGCGTCGAAGAAGATGTAATATTCTTTACCAATTATTTCAAACATATTTCTTCTCCTACTTCCTCTATATGAGTTGTTTCATTATAAAGTGATAACATCAGTATCACTCATATACTTATATGTTGTTATAAATATGAAACAACCCTATTTCACCTTCTATCCATCCTATGGAAAATGAAATCACCGCGCGTGCGTACGTATGGAATATTGTCTCCACGTCGTGGTGTAATATGTTTTCCACCACCACCTTACTTGGATGGGTATAATGGTGTAATGAAATAACTAAATATGATTATTTTAAATTTATATTGATTCTGAAATATTATACATACACTTCAATACAATTCCACAATCGTGGGAATGATATCATTGCCCGTGCGTACGTACGTCCTACCGTCTCCACAATGTGATGTGACTCGTTCGACATGATATTCATTGAATAATGATTATATAAACGAATTGAATGAATAAATATGATATATATTATACTAATAAAATTTTGTAAATGATGTAGTTATTACCTAAAAATAGGATTAAGAATTTATTCGACAAAACACGCATAAGAACATAAAGCAATGAACACCCGAATAACAAGAATCAATGAAATATTACTAATAAGAAGATAATAATATGACCATATATGATATCATAACAATGAATATGATTCTTTAATAAGTCAATGACATTGTTTAAATCATTATACAGTCATTTCGGATACATACAAAGCATATCGGACCTAAGGTAGGGGATAATTTTTCAATCTCATTTTTATTCGATATTTCTTATACCTATGTATTTACTGGGGTTATATTTTTCATCCATGTCTTTAAAAAATGTTTTTCATAAAGTGTTAAATATTCTTCCATGTGCTTTTAATGTCATGTTTACCCCTCTTTGACTTTTCATTGTGTTATGGAAGGAATTTTTCTTTTGTTTACCTTACGAGGAACTTTTTGACTTTTCCGAAAAACAAAGTACGAGGAGAATGTTTTTTTAACTTATACGGCATGAATGAATTTTTATGATTTCATACAAAATTATTTCCATGAAGGTTAATTTACAATATTTCAAGATTATTTTCAATTAACTTATTTTAGTTTAAAATTGTATGACATGTTGAGAGAGGAACAATGTTTCTGAAGAAGAAAGGATATTTTCCTCAAGAAAGGAGTTCAAGTGTTTTATAGAAATTATTTTCCATATAATATAATATGGGGTTCTATTTCTATCAATATTATTAAATTTGTTGGATTATGTTATTATGGAATTAATTTTATGAAGTCCTTTTATCTTATATGGATTATGTAATGATGGCATTATGTTTAAGAATCCAATTCTTATTACATGGGTTATGATATGATGTATGATTTATTATTTTGTGGCACACATAAGAATGGTTTCATTATGAGATGGGTGGGACCTATATCTCCCTCCAATGCATTGGTTAAAGATTTATATCTCATGAGAAAGACATTGATGAAACGACAAGTAAATCTGGTTCAGTATTACAGGGCTGGAACGAGGAGTGAACTCGGTTCAGTAAGGGACTTTGTCCGCTATGATGGTCTTGTCAATGAGTCTTGACTAATATGAAATGATTTTCTATGATTATGTGTGTATTCCACAAAGTTTCATGTTTTATGTTATGATTATCGGGATTACATTTCACTACATTGATTTATCCCATGTCATTATATTGTGATCTGTTTTGCAGGTTAAGAATTTCAAAATGTTATGTTCTTATGAATATGATATGATTGATATTTCCTTTGTTTACCCTTATTGAGAATTTGCGCTCACCCTTTTGTATGTTTTCTTTTCCCCAGGTAAGGAAGAAGGGTATTAAGTAGGATATCCCAAAAGGGACTCTAGATATGATGAAATAAACAGGAGACAATGTAGATGATTTATGAACCAGTTGTTTATGTTTCCCAGTTTCTAAAGACACTATACCTTTACGGTCTTATCATGGTTTTGTTATATGTTGTACTAAGTATGCTTCAATTATGAATTAATAACCACGTATGTAATTTTTGGGTCGTTAAATGGAAATTATGGGTCTTTACAATGAACACATGGTTTTTCTTAGACATAGATCTGGATTCATGTACCCCATGAATCCCCAACTACAGATCCACTAGAAGAAGAGGGGTTTATGGCTTCAGATGAATATGAATGGAAATAAAAGTCCTAATCTAGAAAAGATTGGGAAAATAGGATCAGGCTTATGTAGAGATTTGATCTGAAAGAAATGGTGCTCCAAATGGCCATGAATAGAAGGATAATTATACTTGGTGAGTCTTGGTTGAATTATTTTGTCTCTAGGGATGAGAGTTGAATAATTGAGGATGAAATTGTGTGGGAAACATAGAATCTCAATGGGGAAGTTTGGTAAATTCTCACTTTTTAATGGGGCACATGGTTTAGCTATAAAGTTTTCAATATCATGCACAAACCATGCTCTAACCACTGTCCAATGGGGGGTCCAAGTTGCACGAATACCTTGGAATCCTGCCCAGTTTTCAAAACTGTGCACCGACCAAAAAGAGATGCATATGCCCATGGGTGAATGGTTTGGCCTATCCCTTGGTAAGGATTGCACTAACTGTAATCCAACTGTGAAACAATCACAGGATAGCCCGATTTCCCATTCTTTCATGTCTCAATCTCCCATAACTCTCATGAGAATACTTATACACTCGTTAAAAATTTAATTTACCAAATTTTAGGGATTAAAAACAAAAATTAGTAGTGTAATACTTCCAAAATGTCAAGGATCATACAACCTACCCACCCTATAACATATCATCTTCCAGCCGCCTACCAAATAATCATTTAGATTATAAGGTAATTTGATTTGGCCACTAGGCATGAACAACCACCTCTCTCTCCCATGTTCCTTCATGAAAATTTACATGCTACCAGAAAACTACAACCAAAGAAAGAAACAATACCCACAAGACATTCTCACTGCGACCCCGAATAAGAACGGATGCTCCTCAAAGGAAGAATTAGGCTCAAGGCCAATGTACTCAACATCAATTACGTGATATGGGTCTGGTTGATACTTTCGACATTCTGAGACATGAAAAACATCATTCATACAACTATACTTCTATGGAAGATCGAATCGTTAATACATCGATCATATCCTCTCCCTAATCTCAAATGGCCCAACATACATAGGTGCCAATAGACCCTATTTCTGAATCTAACAATGACCGAACCATAGAGATACCCAAAAACCCATAATTACCCACCACAATATCCATAGGTCTAGAATGTTGATCCACATAATAATTATTCCTACTCTAGTTAATTTATATAATTTTCTTGAATCAACTAAACTTGTTCTGATGTCTCCTACATGAGAATTGGCCCCACCAACTCTAATTCCCTATCCTCCATCCAACATGATGGCGATCTACATGGCTTACCATAACTGGAATCAATTGGGGAAATCAAAATTGTAGTATATAAATTATAATTGTATGAAAAGTAAATTAGAGTCATGGGATTTTCCCATAATCCACTGAAATCTTGGATTCAATCCCTCAACATGTACTATAGTACCTGAATAGTATGATATGATTTCCCCTCTGTCTATGGGTGTTAAGCCATAATCAAAAACACCACAGAACCAAGATCCTTTCATATTCCCTTCCATATGTAGGAAGTGAAATGTGAATCATGATTTGAAACTATGGTTCATAACATTCCATGCATCAGCACTATCACCTGAACATACAACTCATCATTCTAATTGACGGTTAAAGTATCTCAAATTGGAATGAAATGAGCTGCCTTAGTCAACCAATACACAACCACCAAGACTGCATCATTATTTCAATACGTCCTCAGAAGGCCCACCATAATTTCCAATTTTTCATCATCCCACATCCAATCTGGAATGGTAATTTTCTATAAAAATCCACCTAATCACTGATGCACGACCTTCACCTACAAAAAACTAAGGAACCCCTCCATGAAACTATGAATATTTTTCTTCATTCCTTCCAACCAATACTACCTACAATGTTCACATTAAATTTCAGTAAAACCGGGATACACTACCCACTTAGATTCATTGAACTTTTATATAAAATCTTCTCTAATTAATGAAGGTACATTAACCCGATCAGAAACATACATGACCTAGTAATCTACAGCAGTCCAATCGGAAGGTGGTTCCCTACATTTAAGGCTTTCCCACAAATCCAAACACTCTAGATCCTCAATATTACTCTCTATGACAAGGCACAAAAGTGTGGAATCAACTTATAATAATGAAATATCCATATTCTATTTTCCACCCTATACCTCTAGATTTATTTCATCAAACAATTCCATCTTCCTCCACTCATAGATGGATTCCTAAACTGGTCGATTTGGAGTCTTCCATCAGAAAGAATATTCAACACACTTTTTATTCCCCATTTTGTAAACCATCTCAATTTTGAAGGAATACATGTACTTAAACCATCTTCTCAATCAAAGATTCAATTCATTCTTTGAGAATGTGTTCTTATGAAATTTTTGGTCATTAAACACCGTAAATTGTTCACCCAACAAGTAGTTTCTCCAAAACATAATGGAATAAACCACAACAGTTAAATCCAGATCATGTGTAGTGAAATTTCTTTACTGGGGACTCAATTACCGAGACCTATACAGTATTACATTATTATTCATCATCAAAACGGCCCCATTCCTAACATCGGATGCAATATAGAACAAGGTATACAATTTCCCTAGATAAAGTAAGTTCAAAATTGGTTCTATAGTAAACAGCTTATTTAACTCATAGAAATAATTCAAACACCCTCAAGACCATTAGAATTTATTACCTTATTATTCTAATATGAAAGTGGTGATTCCAAATGGGAGAAGTTTTTGAAAAAAATAGCTGTAAAAACATTCCAATTCCATAAAAATTCAGACATCTGAAACATTTTTGGGCTGATCCCAAGATAAAACTGCATTCACTTTCTCCAGGTCCAAAGACACACCTTCCTCAGAGATTATCTTACCCAATAAATTCACATTATCAATACATAAATTAAATTTATATATCTAGGTGTATTGAATAATTTATCTTAATGTAATAATTTTGATATCAGGATGTTTTGGCATGATCATCTTGAGTCCTAGAGTACATAAAGATGACGTCAAAAAATAAAACTATGAACTGTTCAAGGTAAAGCTGAAATAATAGTTTCATTAGATCCATAATTTTTTCCCACATTGGTCAACCCGAACAACATCACAAAAATCTCGTAAAACCCATACCAACTTTATAAAGCATTCTATGACACATTAAAACACCTCACCATTAGATGATGATAATGTGACCTGAAATCAATCATGGAGAACACTAAAGATCCTCTCACCTAAAAAATAGGTCATCAATTCATGAGATATGGTTTCTGCTCTTAAACATCATCTGATACAACTCTCTATAATCAACACACACCCACAAGGATCCATCATCCTTCATGGAACAATAACCTTTTAGTCCCCAAGGTGATGTATTGGGACGAATAATCCCCCTTTTCTCTAGTTCTTCCAAATGATCCATAACTTCCTAGAGTTCTAATGGGTTGATTATATATGGAGTAATTGAAATAGGTTCTATCCCTAGTAATAACTCTATCATTTATCAACATCATTCTTATGGAAACCTCGAGAAATCATTGGGATACACATCATGAGATTGCTACACATAAGAGGAAAGAAAATATTCTCTAGTTCCCTATTTTTTTGGAATATGTCAAGCCATATGGGTTGTGTTTCAACCCAAACATTGAGAAAATGGCCTTTCCGGCCTTCCTGAGCCAGCCATTCACCACGTTAGACATACATGTCCCCCTAATGAAAAGTGAATGTTACCCTATGATGGTAAAATATAAGAAGATATTGTAAAAAACCTACCTGGTCCATGCCAAAATTAAGATTAAAACCTATCATCTCAAGCAAATACAAGTTCCATAGAAAATGGTATCCACCAACCTAAAGATAACATCCCATACATTTCATGATATTCTCTGGTCTCACCCCTAACAGTGTATTGATCCATAAAACATAAAAAATTATCTCTACAACTAGACCAAACACACACATACTCATGGTAGATATATTTGAATGAGAATCACCAATATATTATAAATCATTATCAAGAAAGGATGTTATATGAATCGTACATCGAATAGTCGATGGTCTAGGCTCACCACCTCCTAGTGTAGATTGATCATCTTGAAGCTGACCTGGCCCTCTACCCAGGTACCCAATCTATGTTCATGGGGATTCGCTACCTTGATGATATGGATGCTCTTTACCCTAATGACCACACCCATTACCCTACCTGGTTCAGTGTATAGAGATGCAACTACCTTCCTGATATCAGGTCACTGATCTGCTACCCTTACTATTCACTTTCCTTAGACCTCCCTCATTACCCACATGTCAAGGGTTTCTACAGAATATCCATACATTCCCCATTCTGATGCATGATTAAAACAAAAATGGTGGTCAGGTACACTGACTAAATATGTTCCCTACCCTACAACACTACTAAAAGTATACTCAGTCACTTCCACTAGAAACTTCATCATGTTTTTGATTAACCTATCCACCACCACCCTAGTGTAAAATCTCAAAGAGATGCTTCCTTCCATCAAAAGTTGAACCACTAGATCGCCTGACTAGAACTGCATTCCCACCACCAAAATCCTTCCTGATTAACCCTTCTAAAATAAGGGAATTATCTACCACTTCAGTAACCCTATTCTAATGTAATATATTAACATGTGACTTGATCTCATTTCTAAGTCACTCCTGGAAGCACCTTGTTTTAGCTGCATCATTCCCTATCATAGTTTGATCAAAGAATTGTATGTATGGGAAGTGACTAGAATAATCCATCACAAAAATAGACCCCTGGGTCACCCTCATAATCTCTATTGAATTATTTTTTCTCAAGATATCATGATATATATGTTATAGGAAGGTTCTCTAGAAATCCGTCTATGTCAAACTATTAGCGTGTTGGGTATGGTCCCAAATATCCCAACAATTCATTCTAAAAAAACATAGAATGAAATCTTTCATCTTTAATCTATTCTCATGATGTGTCATTATGTGTTCAAGAATCATCTAGATAGAATCTATATAGAACTTGGATGTATCTGTTCCACCCTGTCAAGGAAAATGTAGATGGTGTTATAGTTGGAACTCCCAAATCAGCTCAAACATAATCTGTAAAATAAACTTTGGGTCCCATTCAATAATATTCCTAAAATGATAAAATTTCTCATAGAACTTTTCTTCTCCCATGTTACCATGAATCAATGGTATTCCTTGATCCACTACTAGAAGATAATTCTTGGTGACATCGTCGTATCTCCCAACTAGCACATGATATCACGATAGAATCTTCCAATAATTCCCTACAAACATCTCAAAACACATAACATATTACTACCATAGTTTAAATAAAATAATTCTCTCCATTATCTATAAATACCCTATTTCAGATTCAATATCCAAAAAGACACCATAAAAACAAGTTTTTTATTATGCACATTTTCTTTGTCAAAACATCTTACAACCAATGTTTTAACTTACATACCATATTTCTTTTAAAAAAATACATTTAAAAATACATAAAATCATTCAATTTATTAATTTACACCATCCTAATTATACATCATTTTCTTCATATTTTCAAGAACGTAAAGTGCACTAAACCCTTCAAGTCCCACACACTCATCCCATGTGTGCATATCATGATGCATGTCGTCTATATACATGGGTGGCTATAATGATGTATGAATTCACAATCTCATGACATTTCTTCATTGAGAAAATCATCATGAAATATTCCCATCACACAACATGATCATCACCAGATGGTGAAATATCATTAAACTATAACAACACACATCAAGAATAAAAAATTCCCAACCCGAGCACTTGTGTTTTCCCTCATACATGGGTTAGATACTCCCATTCATGAGATCATTACAACGGAACGAAACATCATAATACCACATCTAACATTACCATGTATTATATCATAGAAAAACCGGGCTCTAATAGAACTTTATAATATTTCTATCTCATAATACACTAACCAGTGCTCCAGGTCGGGTCGCCATGAACTCAAGAACGCCTCCCAAAATTCAAGAGGATGTCAACTAGTGGGGGTATAATAAGTCATGTGGGGATACTTTAACCTCTTTTCCATAGTATATAAAAATATATATACAAATAAATAAAGAAAATAGTAATAAATAATCCAATAAACATGCCTAACCAAACATATCCCAAAACATGGTACAAACCATCATCATCAATAACAATGTCATATTATGCTATCAGTGTCACAGTGGGGAAACCACAAAATAAAAAATAACATCTAAAGCCCAAAATAGTCCTGAACTCAAGTTTTTTACCTCGTCCATGAACATCCCATGCCCAACTCAACTCTCTAGCATAGGGACTTTATCCTTATACTGACATGAATCCATGAAATATTCTTGGGTACCCAATGGCGGGCCATGAAGGGTGTGAGTAAAACATAGTTGGCCACCACCAATGGGGTCTACAATTTATCTAGACTAAATAGATAGTGCATTCATGTAATAAATATATGAAAAGGTAAAACAGAATACCAATTGGGTGTCATTAGTTAACAATGTTCACTATAAAGTTCTAAATCATGTCATACATTTTCATCACATTTTATATGGGTTATGAATTTATATCTCTTTTAAAAAATGGAAAAATCCAATTAATTATAAATAATAAGGAATAAATAAATGTTTTTATATCATTAGGGGAAACCATTTTTCAAAAAAAATTAGACTTACCTTGGAGCATCAATTAATGTATTTTCAACCAATGAAACCATTAGAGAGATATAGTATCAGTCTATTACCCTAACCCATGCATTATAGTGGAGGATTTTAGAGCATCAGTCCAACCCGACCTGTGGGAGGAACCTCCATCCTTTATCCTAGACCACCAATCCATGTACACAAGATTATACAACCATTTAAAACATTACCATATAAAAAGTATTTGAAAATCAATACACATAACATTTATAGTTCACAATTAAAAAAACCCAACATGCAAATCAACAATAATCCTTAACCCATTATAGCACATTAGCACATTTACCATTTACATATCATATCCCATTTATCCCATTCCCCATTCACAAATCTTTACCCATTAAACATGTTCAATGAATCCTATATAATAACCCATTTAGAATATTTATAATTTCACATTATTTAACCCATTTAAAAACATTAAACATTTCAAATTAATTCACCATATAATGAGTTTATAACAAAACTCATAATTAATTTAGCATAATAATTTCATTTCACCCACAATAATTCATATTAATCCAAACAATTCCCCTAATCCATTAAAAATGTTATGTCACAACCATCATCATTCAATTTTTTAACTCTATTTAACAATCAAAAAGTTCATAAGGATCTCTATCTTATCTCACATTAATTATATACTTAACATTACAATTAATGGTGTTCGGGAATGTTGGAGCATCCCATGGGTGTCCCTAATCTGTTCTAATCAATCTCAATGCATCCCATGGGGATTGTGAGTGGTTAAATTCATCAATTATCCAATAATTTTACCATGTAATACCCAAGGAATAAAATGAACATAAATAAGAATAAAATATAACAACTACACATGCAAAAATTTATAACAAAACTATGGGATAATACTTCTATACCACTTACCTCGAATCTGAAGACAAACACACACTCTATATTATCTGTAGATCCATATTCAAGAACCCCATGAAGACCCAACCTATGATCCATAGGAAAAATATAGTTTTAGGTAATAAATTAATATAAATGAAAATATAATCCCTAATCCATAAAAGATAATCAAGGGTTTTGTTATAACTATTGGGATTTTTGATCTGTAACCAGTGTTGCTCCAAATTTCCTAGAATCGATGTAGAATTATCCTTGGAGACTCTTGGTCTAATTGGTTCATCACTCTAGTTGAGATGGGAATAAATGAGGCAGAAATCAGGTGGAAATATTCAAATCCTAAGGGGGGTTGGTAAATTCTCACATTATAATGGGTCAAATGATCTGGTCGCTTGGTTTTCCAAAATGTGTGAGAACTGTGCACCATCCACTATCCAAGGAGGGTCTATGTCACACAACTGCTTGGGAATCTCACACAATTTTCCAAACCATGCTCCAACCGTGTGAGATTCCAATCTACAAGGTTTCATTGTTTGAAAAAACCCTTTGTATGGTGTTCAATAACCGTGTACCTACTTTGCAACATGCACATGATGTCCCAATTTCCCATTCCTTCATGTCCTAAACCCCTGAAACTCCACCGAGCTTCCTTGTCACCCAGTAAAAATTTAATTAGACAAAAACAATGTATTAAAACAAAAATTTCACAAAGTCATATCTCTATGATGTATGTGATCTTAATCAATGATCTTGGATTTATTTGATATCACACAACAACAACTGTGGACTGGATTTTTCTATTTAGGAAAAGATTTCCAATCAAGGCAACTTTTCATTTTCCCAAGTTGTGCAAAAAAATAGTTTCAATAGATTTGTTTTTTAAATAAAATATATCAGTAAATATTATTAAATAATATTTTTTTTACATAATTACAATTTTTAAATAAGAGAAATTTGGAAGTAAATATATTATTTTTTTTAAAAATGATATCAATGTCTATTAAATAGTATATATTATTATACTAGATTGAAATTTTAATGTTAATGAAATTTGAAAGTAATACATCATAAATTAATATGTATACATAAGTTTCCTCTAGTACCACACCTTAGCTCTCTGATAGTACACCCATATCAACTAGTATGTTGGTAGGTTCTGGAGTGTTCTCAACTATAGGACCAGGTGATATTTCATTAGTAGTGGTTCTAGAAGTATAACTAGAAACATTATAAAATCAGCTCAGAATGTTTGTTAGGTAACTAAAAGTTATCTAGGCCCATGTAAAGAATGTTTCTAAGTTTAATCCCCCAACTGATGCCCCAATATGAGGAATTTGGTACTCCAACAGCTGAAGATGGAATAGTTATCACAATATATAACTCATTGCGGTAATCGTTTCCCACTCCGATGAAGGGTGTGTGTGTAATGTTTTGAATGAATGTATGTGTCATGGGGAGGGTCCAGTCAGTGGGTGGGTAGTTGTGGCCCACTTAGAATAATGGTCTATGTGGAATGTCTCGAAGGACCCCATATGTGATGAAGAATGTCTAGTTGGAGGTTGTGTAGTTGTGTCTAGAGCCATCTCAGAAGTGGAATTATGAGAACAAAATCTATGTGAATATAGGTCCTCCTTAAGATGGATTAATGAGTGAGTTGTCTTTCTCTCCGTTGTCGGGTCCATTCCCAAGGAGGCGATGTTCCTCGCTTCGGCCCCTACCCCCTCAGAGGGGCAGTGTACTCTTTTTCATCTCTAGGGGGATTGGCCATTCATTGCATTCTTGATCCCTGAATACCCTCCTTTCATTCCTTAGATTCTGGTAAGCCCGAACATTCTGGAAAGCTTCGCGGGCCTCTTGCTTCTACTGATTTCAACCCTGGAATTTTCTGAGGCATCCTCCCTACTGGACCTTTCCTTAAATGCACGATTAAAGTGATGCCAGTTGTTGGTGGACTCCTTAGACCACTATATTTTCGAATCATGGGGTTTACAGGAGCGAGTCACGGTTGGTATTATCAACTACAGAAACATTATGATCCCCATCGCCTCTGATTATGATCTGATTCACGCATGGTCAAGCGCACCTCGCTCCTGTGTCGGCTCTCAAATATTCCTCTTCAAATGGTCATATGACTTTAAGATGAAACAATACCCTTATAAACTATTTATTTGGGTATGTTTCCAAGAACTCCTACTTCCATTTCAAAATCCCTCTATACTTCGGTTTCATAGAAATTTGGTTGGGCATTTCCCATGTACTGGTAGTCGGCTCCGCGTGGTGTGCCACCCGATTTCTCCGAGGGATTACGAAGTTGATATCTCAAACTCACTTTTTGAATCTTTTTGGATTGTTGTGGGAGAATAATTATGATACAATAAGTTTGTCATCTTTGAATCCTGGTGTGAATATTTTTCTTCGTGCAAGATGTTGGGACATAATATGTAGATCTGTTGGTTAAGGGTGAGGTAATAGAGTGTTCTTCTGAAAGTCCAGGAGGAATGTGTCTATGGTGGTTCTCTTTTTGTTGTGACTGCTGTAGGGTTTACTAGTTCTGGTCAATGGAATGTTGAGACGAAGTATATCAGGTTCTTGGGTGGAGATAGGATGCATAAACCTATTATGTCCTCCCCTCTAGGGCATAGTGTAGTGGACATATTCAAAAGGTTGCGGAGTGATCTTGCTGGAACTCATAGTAGTAATATGGTAGGGGGAACCCAGGCCAGTGGAGTGGAGGAAGAAATTTTGGACACTCGCAATGCACCTGCTTAGGCTCTGAGGGAGTCTGTTTGAGCTGCTAGTGCTATTGGTCTATCTATTGGGGTTGTGGATCCATGCCCGTATGCTAATGCAGTGTGCACTCTCAGTAGCATGAAATCTGTTAGGGTGTCTCATGGTGCAAGTAAGTTGAAGGCATCCCATGAGTGGGAGCAATCTTCACCTGGCGTATGCAGGACACCAGATACCAAGAAGGAAACCAACATGAGGGGGACTATGTTCTGTATTGACCTCATCAACCAATTGGGAATCTTGAGCAATGGGGGGGAGTTTGAGGGTAATTATAAGGATTTAACCTAGGTGGAGTCCGAGGGTGATGAGCATCTATTTGATGATAATTTCTTGGGAGGAGTGGGAAAAGACTTGCACATCCAAAGAAGGAAGAAAGGGAACATGGAGAACAAGGACCCAAGTTGCTGCATTGTTTCTAGGAAGCCAAACCTGAAGGTTCATAAATACTACTCATATCTTCCAAGTCCGATGGAGACTCAGTCAGCCAAAAAAGGGGGGATATGAATGGAGATAAAGATTAAGCCAGTAGAAGGAGTGTAAGTCCATAAATATGTAGTATTCGAATCTCAAAATCAAGAGAATAATCCCTCAAAAGAAGGAGATAAACAAGAGGAGTTTCACCGACATACAAAAGAGGTGACACCGGTGGTAACCCCTGGTCCGCGGTGTGAGGAAGGAACCAGTATGGTTGGTGCATAGGGATTAGAGGTGCATGAGAGGGAACTGGTTTCGACTACTATGGTGGGAGCAGGGGATCCATGTGTATCTAGAAGGAGAGGTTGTGATCACGGAAGATCCATGGGAGTTTTTGTTACAATCCAAGGATCAAATGGGAGAGAAGGAGGTATCCATATGTGCTTCTTCTGTGGTCGTAGAAAGGATGCAAGAAATATTGACTCAAGTAGACATTAATAAGGATCAAAGCAAGTGGATTGGAAAACAACACCTAATCATAGTCAGAGGATTCAACAACAGTAAAATAGTTGAGGAGGAGTTTATGCGAGCATGGGGTAAGCTGGCTTCTCATTTCGTACACATTATCCGGGACGATCCCCCCAAAAAGGTAAAAACTCATTCCTGAAAATAGTTTAAGGAGTTTATATCAAATTGGTTCAATCTTTTCATTAATAAATTTTTGATGTGCTATACTGTCAAATGGTTGGGTTTTACTGCATCGTTTTCACACTTTCTCCATAAAAGTGTCTTTAAAAAATTATTTTGTGGGGTAGATAGACTCTCTTAGCACTATGCAGTGCACCTATCATTGAATCTATAATCAAACTCAACTCGTAAATTATAAAAATATATGTTTTTTCAGGTGTTATCATATCACAAACTAGATCAATCGCATCACCCTGAAAAAAAAACTAAATAAAAAATTGATAAATCAATATAAAATAATCAATATCTGGGGAAAAATTAAATTAACAGTGTATAGAATGACCCACCAAGATTATTGATAAATATTATGGTCACTCACATATTCCATAGAATGTACTACGTGTGGGGGCCATGATGAATTGATCCTCCAAAACAATTAGTAAAACAATACTAGTCAATTAAATCCCACATTGATATGTATTACTTGTGTATAATATCTCAATCTCAATCCTGTTTTCATATAATTTTAATATATTGCACCTATGAAATCTTCCTCGGTGACCATAGACTAGGATGTTGATATATGAACCATCTCATAACCCTATATGGTTCATGCCACAAAACAATATGAAAATGGATCGGTGGAACCATAACAAAAGGATCAATCAGTCCCGTCGTATAATAATCTCTAATATTTCCAATAATCTCACCTATATATGGTGTCTATCTTATCTACAATAACAATTAAATTTTATCAGTCAGTAAACAAAAAACACAAAATTATATGACCAATGAATTGTGCATACCTCTCCAATGGAAAAAATATCAAATAGAAGATGGTTATATGAATTGTAATGTACAGGGTTATGTACCTATGTCCTCGAGTGGATCCACCTATGAATAACAAGTAATTTTTTTGGGAAATTATATAATTAGAATATGAGATCGAAAGAAAATTATCCATAAAACTTTTAATGTTCCTGTGAGCAAATGGGACCATACACAATGAATCAAGTGGTAAATCATATAAAAACCAAAGTGTAGGTGTGGGTAATCATACACATTCCCCACCTAAAATAAAAAACAAAAAACTCATATCTCCTTAACCTCCATGTGATATTCCCTAAACATCTATCCATTTATAAATTCCAAACATATTGAACCCCAACTATACTACCCAACATTATTCAATTCACCAAGAATATTTAGGTGAATCAGATGAACATTTGATCCTGTATGATATGGAAATAATGTACATAAAATCAATCATAGAATTTACACTCATACAAATCTCTGCAATGTAAACTTATCTTCATCAGGATCAACAGGGCCAAAATGAGTGTCCAAACATGACATCTATAGTTATCCTTCTTAAGTATCCCCAATGCATTTTCTATTGGTAACTCCAAATATCTGAAAAAATGTAATATCACCTATAAATCATCAGACCGATAAAAAAATCTCTATCCATAGGAAGAAACAATAAGATAGAGACATCCTATAATGTAATAGTCATATCCCCCTAAGGAATGTGAAATTTATATGTCTATGATCTCCATCGATCAACCAATGCAAAGATGTGTAAATAGTCGATTGATATATACCCACACATGCTCTACCTAGAGAACTAGGAATGAAACATATACGGTATGATAGGCTCATGTGTGCTCTCTTGGTGAATGTGATGAGTAGTGTGGACTTTTATTATCTGATCTTCACCACTATCCCAAAAATAGTAAAATATGTTCCAACTCTATATGGTAAGAAGTGATGGAACCTCATGGACTAGATAATTTTATGTGGATTCCATTTATGTAAATGGAAAAGGAAATGATAAACATATAAATCCATTAAATAATATGTATTTTTATTGGAACAAAATTAGTATAATCATAATAACTTCTCTAATAATCCATTATTCATGGAAAGTAAAACAATTTCAATAATCAACCTATAGTAAAAAATCATGTAGAGTCTGATGATGAACCCTCCATGCTATCATTATGAAGACACTATCTATGATTTTTTCCCTCTTCCTTACACATTCCAAATAATAAATTCATACATTTATTATGAGTCTAATCCATTACGTTTTCTATATGTGTACATTTTGGATTACCTTTTTTATGCAATCATGATGGATTCAGAAAAACAATTGGAAGATGCATATGGACATTTAGTATTGATACATCTTCAATTAGGATCCACTATGAATTTTAGCTATTCTTTAATGTGTCTATTCGATAAAAATTATCAACGTAAATCTCTCATGAGAGGTGAAGATGATCACATGCTGCATGTACATGTAAGAACTACATCTTTTACGCTTAGAAGTAACCACATTAATAGGTCTAGTTATCAAGAAAATTTTCCATCACCCAAACACCCTAAACCTCTTATACATCACCTTGACTTCTCATCCTATGAAAATGACACACCAAAATTTATGTGGAAATTGTTCTATTAACCACAAGGTCCTATCAAAAACATTTTGAGTATCGATGACCCTAAAATAGTTCTTTTTCGACATCTTCTAATCTATCACAAAGAATTTGATGCATCTATAAAATTTTTGATAAATAATACCCATGATTGGTAATTTTTTATCCCTCTTGTATACATCATTGATGCATTCAACATTTTTTGTAGTCGTGTTCCCATATATTTTCCCTTCATCCAATTCCAACGACCATTTTTTTCTATGTGATATGCATTAATTACTTGTATACATTCTCATTTATTCTTCTTATTTCTCCCATTCCACAATGTAAATCCTTCCGTGATGGTACATATATTGTAAAATAATGTAAGAAACATTTAAAAATTGAACATTGATATAAAATATTTATAATTACTGAATGTGAATAAAATTTGATCCCATACCTACATTGATGATTTATTTTTTTAAGTTTTCAGCATGAAATTTTTTCTATATATTACTTGAAATATGTGCCACTTAATAATGATGGTAAGAATGTGGGGGTAACTGAGTAGAATCCTCTATATTCACTTCCTCTTGGACAGCACTATTACAATATGAAACAAGTCATATCCCATTCTTATTGGTGACATAAAAATGCAGAAAAGATTAAAACCAACTCCAAGAGTCGAGACTCTCCATCTCTAATATTTAAAATTAAAATGGAATGGGACTTATATTTACATCCTTAGTGGATGAAATCAATAGAAAATCATTATACTTTCCGTACAAAAAAACTCTCATCCACTTGTATGATCTTTTCACTATAAAGGAATGCTATGATGCCTGGATGGAATACCCAGAATATCTGTTGAAATTGGAAAATTTCAATAGATATATGATTGTCTGGAACATGGTCCAATATTTAAAATTGATAAACAACATGACCAATTTGAAAAAATCGACCAATCAAATAAAGAATCACAAAAAAAAATTTCCAAATAACCATAAAAATTCTCAATATATTTTTTTCTTTGTAATCCATACCTTCTTTTATGGGATTTTATATCCATACTCACTCTCCATGCATTCTATTATTAACTCCACATGAACATCCTAGTAAACTATGATCATACCAATGATAATAGAGAATATGAATTTCATGTTGAGGTGTCTATGATATTTAGTTATCCTTGGATTCAAAAAAGTAAGTAGTAAAAAATATTTTTTTAATTTTCCACCATTTAGAATATATGTCAAGGGTATCTCATAATCACTTCATTCAGGTGTCACCAAACTGTTGACATTATTTAGAAAATATCAATCTCCTACACTCATCCACAAGATAACTTTAAAGCCTCTTCACATGGTACTACATTAAAACTGTTTTAACGCATATTTTCTCTCAAATCTTCTTACAATATAAAATTACACATCATTTATTCCAATAATGTTTTGTTCAAAAATACTCGGGATCACAATTATTGGTGTCACAACATACCAATAAAACTCAGGAAGCACTATTGTAATATAATATTATGTTTTCACCAGTTGTGAATGTTTTATTTCTAGATCATTAGATGGAATTTTCTAATATTCTCTTTCAGATACTTCATCATCCTTCAAGTCATCGTGAAAGGGATTATTGATCTCACCCATATGTGGATAATCTACAATAATATATTTCCTCGTAACATTTTCATGTACTATAATATGGAAGATTTGATTTTATCTACATGTATTTTCTTCTCCTGTTCTACCTTAAACAACTGGTTCATATGTAAGCCTATACCCCTTATCAAATCCACCATCATCTAATATGTTATGTTCAATTTGAGTGGTATCTTCAATTGTAGTAACTTCAATATAAAATTCCATTTCACTACGACTTCAATACTCTTGATATGTATAATAAGAATGTCTAAAATCTTCAACATTGACCAAATGATGATGCATGTAATAAATATTATACAGAGTTTAAGGAAATCTATAAATAACATATGATATAGGCTGATCCACAGAAGCTTCAATCGATCGTGAATTTTACTATTAACTGCGGTCATCATAGAAAACCTAGTAAGATTTAATAAATTTCTAGGACCACTAATATATGATATACCATGTTCATCATCAAATATTTCACCTCCATGATATAAAAACAAATGTTGTTGTTTTTTCATATTTCGGTATTAGTTATTTGAAATTAAATTTTTGGTTAAATATATACACTGATATTTCATCTCAAAAATAAACAACCCTCAATCTTTAAATATTATTATTTCTATTATAATTCCACTAATCAATAGAGAAATTTTTTAATTGATAGTGATAATGGGCATTAGTGTAGCAGTAGAAAACGGTTTATTAATTTATTAAATAATAAGAAATAATGTTTTATTAACAACGTAATAATATATAAATATATATATATTATTGAAATTTACAAAATATTTATTTGAGTAACATAAAATATTAACATACAATTAACATACTAATTAATATATATTCATTCAACTCATTAATATATTAATATCAAAATTTATAAATAAATAAAAATTAATATATTTTATACAATGAAATAATATATTTATATATATTAATTATGACACAATGATATAATAATAATATATAATTCAATTGTTATAATTATATTTTTTTTACATTTCAATAATAATTATAGTGTAATATTATATAATATATCATACCGTAATAATATATTAATTTCCAAAACCACTAATTAATTTATTAATATATTTCATACAATTAAATAATATATATACGCACACACATTTATAATAGAATTAAATAATTCATAAAAGAATATTCATCTCATAAATATATATACGTTTATTTTATATAATGAAATATATATATATAAATATACTATAGAATGAAATATTAAACAAAAGAAAATTAATTAAAAATAAAAAATTTACCAGTAAATAAAAAAATTAAGTTAAAAATTAAATATTATTTTTCAAAATATTTAATTTACTATCAAGTAAAAAATTTAATTATTTGATCTACTATTTTTATAAATTAAAATTAATTACAAAATAGTTATTTTTTCTAACTTAAAATATAAACATAAAATTAAATTACTGATTAATATATATTTTTACAATGTAATAATATATTAATTAATAATTTACTAATTATCTAACACGTAATATATTCTATATAATATAATAAATATATTATTTAAAAATCAATAATTAACTTAGTGATGTACTTTATACTATTAAATAATATATATATCCAATAAAATGCAATAATTCTTATATAATAAAAATTCATTAATAAAATTACCTATCAAACCATTAAATAATAAAAACCCTTGAATGTTGATAGGTTAGTAAAACAAATTTTTTAAATATAAACAACAAAACAAAACATAAAAACACTTATTAAAATCAAATAAAAAATAAAAAACACATTTTAAAATTCCAAACTAAATGACATAACACATCAAAATAAAATTTTTAAAAACTATGATTATAATTAATATATATAATATATAAAAAAATAAGAAATTATATTTAAAAT
Organism: Viscum album; assembly: GCA_963277665.1. Taxonomy (NCBI): domain Eukaryota; kingdom Viridiplantae; phylum Streptophyta; class Magnoliopsida; order Santalales; family Viscaceae; genus Viscum; species Viscum album. The sequence goes on along the minus strand of OY728167.1, from coordinate 510,240,156 downwards.
TTACCGGTTACATTTTGACCATGGAGAACAGGGATTTGTGAACATGTAACTCAAATAGAATAAGTTTGTTTTCACGATTGGAGATATGCAATGTGGTAGAAGATGACACCTTAGTAGAAGGGGGTGTCACCAGTAATCCATGTGGTTTGCATGAAATGGTTTTGAAAAACCAGATCTATGATTTTCCACAAAGTATGATCTCAATTAGATTATACTGAACCGGAACATAAACCATCCATGTTAATAGGATACATGAAATGGTTTTAAAAACCTAGATTTTTGCTTCATAGGGAACTGGGATCTTGGTTCGAGTATGTCGAGTATGAACATAGAGAGGAGAGGATTATTTCAATGAATAGGATGATTACTAGAAGGATATATATTTTTTTGGAATAGGACATGTTTCTACCGAGGTGGAGTCACCGAACTGGAGATGATGAGATTTCAGATGGTGAAGTGGAGATGACGGGATAAACGAGTAGTTGAGTGGGGTTTTGAAGGGCAGTGAAAGTTTAGCTAGTATAAAGTTCTATCTTATCTTATATATTTTATGAAGTAAGTAGATAGGAAAGGACTTTTGATATAATAATATCGAAGAAGTCACTTTCAGGGAAATTACCTTCTTCAAAATTGTATCAAATAAGGTTGTTTTCAACATACATTCTTCAAACAAAATAATTATTAAAATGAAATTATAGTCAATGTTCCATCCAAAAAGAAAACTCAAAAATATTTCTTTTTGATAAGTTCTTACCACTAATCGCGAATGTATAAAATTCACCCATTGTTTGGGAAACTAGTTCCCTTAAATTTTAAATTAGGCAATTTGAATTTAAATTATTATTAGATATGAAAAAAATCAATACTGATACTTTTTTATGATGATTTACCCAATAGTTTTGGAATCTGATTAGTGATATAGTAGAAATGTGCATGTAGAATATATAACGGAAAAAAAGTTTAATTAGATTTTGAGACTAACCTAATGTTACCCAGTCATCCAGAACAAAGACAATGTGAGTATGATTAGGGATTTGAATTTTTAATGTTTTCAATAAATGGAAACATGTAAGATGATCTAATCACAAAGATATCATCCGGTGGTTTTTGTTCTATTGTAGTTCGAACAATGAATGGAGGGGCCTAAAGATTCCCCAAGGATCCAGTTACAGGCTTGTTTTTGGATTCATTCATGGTGTTCAATGGAATGAAAGAATGATGCTTCAACTAGTTTTAAATGGGGATTCATGCTATGATTTCATGATTGTTGATTACACGCTACTAGTATTGGATGGGTTTTGATTCAAAACCATGAAGGAGTCAATTTAATTAAAGGGATACATGATCCACATGAGTTCTTTGTGTATTCATGACTTACTTTACTAATGTAACAATCATATTTTTCAATCATTCAAAATACTGTTGATCATGAAGTCGAATATGGAAATTGATATTCATATGAAGTTTATTATGAATAAAATATAAAAAAATGGTAGTCAGGGCCTATTGTGTCGAGTAATTGATTGGTTTTCTGACTAATAAACTTGTTTATAGATTCATATTTCATATGAGATGTCATCAAAAGATATATTAGGGTCCCTGAATCATTTCAAATTCTATTGAAGAGTAGTTGGTCCACAATACACGGGGATTCATAAGGTAATTTTCACATGACCAAAGTTGTTCCAAGACACATGAAATTAGAAAAGAGTGAAACTAATAGGATCAACAAAGCACTACCAAAGATTTAGCTTTTTGCAGGTCCACCCATTAACACCACTAGAAAATATCCTTGATAAAGGGGGTACCATTATCACTACTAAAAATGCTGATAAAAGGTTCTTTTAACAATGCTAAAATGGTGGGGTTAAAAGTACCCCTTAATCAGCACTTTTTTTTAGCATCGATAAAGATACCCCTTTTATCAGTGGCATTTTAGAACTGTTAAAAGTACCCCATTTATCAACATTTATAAATGGTAAATTTCAAAAAAAATAAAAAATATGAAAATAATATAATCACATAATAATATAGTTTTATCGATATATATTTAATATAATTTATTAAATTTGATTTATATAAGGATAGTTTTTTATTTAGACATAATATATAAGATATTTTGTGAAAAATATATTATAAATTAATTAAAAATTATTAATTGATATTTTCTAAATATTATATACTAATAGATATTTAATAACAATTTGAATATATAAAAAATGAATTAATCAATAAATTATCTAAAATAAGTCGAAAATGTAACTCGAACATCAACTGACCATAAATTCTAATCTGGGTGTCTGTTTGAGGTCTACCACATATCAAATACATTCTACTAAACATATCTATGCTCTGGTGATCCTCGGGAACCCAAATTCTATATTTTTCATGGAAACAATGGCGCAGAATTCCTCAAAAACCGAGTTATTAGTTGGGGTATCATAAAATTTTAACATTTGATGGAATTTCAAACTTTATTAAGGGGGTCTTCTAATTTTTTTCAACAGATGTTGATTTTATTTTTAATACATACACTCATAAGGATATTATTATGTTCACATTATTTTATTTTTCATAATGTACTATTATATATATTTATGTGTGTACACATATAGAGATATTTTTATATATTTACACATAACTAGTTGATTTTATAATTAATTATGCAAAAATATTTACATATAAAATCTCTATATAAATATATATATCATACCTAAATAAAAAATAATATCAATTTTATTTAAAATTAAAATATATGAATATCTATATACCAATATAGTGTTGGTATGTGGGTGTATATATATATATATATATATATATATTTGTGTACTTATTAACAAATTGATATATAATATCTATATATTCTTATGTATATGTATAAATATTAATATATAATATATAAAAATAATTAAAAATATGTATTATTAATTTTATAGTGACAAATATATATCTATATCTTTGTGTGTTTGTGTGTGTGTATGTGTGTGTGTGTGTATTTTGTATATATGTATGTATTTATTTATTTATATTTAATCACAGACACACAAAAACATATTTTATAACTTTATTTAAAAATAATCATATATATATATACATGTGAATAAATATATGGATTTATTACTATAACTATATTTATAAATAATTAAATTGATATATCAGAAAATGGAGAACAATGGTGGAGTGGTAAGTGTCCTCACATGTAATCGAGAGGTAATGGGTTCGAATCTAATTGGAGGCATGGGCATGTTAGAGTGTGTAGGGGGTTCATAGTGATGTTAATGGGGGAGGGGTTTCTATTGATATGGGGGGGTTGAACTATCAATGGGGTCATCATGCACTAAATGAAGAGACCGGTCTCCACACGAATTTATTTAATTTGAAGATTTTTGGTCTTTTTAAAAATTAAATTTTTTAGGATTTTTTAATCAAAATGATAGCACTGCTAAATCGGAATCCCTTTAAATGTTTCCTATATCAACAAAACTTTTTTACTTCTACTGATGGATTTTTTAGCATTCCTAAAGGATATTTCTATAGTAGTGAATGATTAATAAATTAATGTCCCAATCAGAGAATCATTACTCAATATAAACATTTCCACTCATTCGTATGGTTTTTCTGAATGATGGAAGTAAGATTCATGAAATAATCATTTCAGTGGTCATGAACCTTAATATATCTACATGGAGACCATTTCGTATTGGAATCATGTCCATTACATTCAAAAAAATCTAAAGGAAATCACATATTATTACATGAGATTAACTATTGTGACTGTAGAATTCACTGGTAGCTAAGGAAGAACACGTCAAGGCATGACATGTAGATGTTCTATTCTTATTAGTTTATATTTCAAAAAAAATTACTTCATTTTTAAATAATTAGAATGAATCATATATATTTTCCACATTGAAATCATTGTAATTTGTTTTGTAATTCCCCTCATCCCTCATCTATCTACTATATCTACTAATTCTGGCATTCTGCCAATACACGTGTCAGTCTACCATACCTCCACGTCGCTTTTTTCATACGTGCCTATCCTGCAGTCCTCCACGTCTCCCCTCCGCAACGATTCTCTACCAAATATCCTCGTCCCAATCCCACTCCCGCTCGGGTTTTCAGTGCTTTGAGACCCCTGCACCCCACAAACCCCCGCCTCCGTTGAGCTTCCTCTCCCGGCTGCACTCTGTCATCGTCACTTTTTCCTTCTCCCAGTTCCAGGTCACATCTCCACTACGTTGCATCTCCCGACTGGCCTCAGGTTTCAACTCTTCGCGACCTAGGTTACCGCAAAACCCCAATGCCAGTGTGTTCCTCCTTCACTCTCCCCGGTCTAGGGTTTCCTCAGTATCTCGATTTGGTCTCCCTACTCAACGTTCTCCATCTGGTTTCCCCGGTGTAGATTTCCCTCTGCATCTCGACTTGGTCTCCCGCTCGTGGTCGGATTTCACTTCTTCGCGACCAAGGGTTTCCGCAAACCCCCGATGTCGGCATCCTCTTCCTTGCGATTTTTGTCACTTGTATCTATGGTGAGCCTGCAATTAAGCTATCATAACCTCCTCGGTGCACCACAAAAGGACCTGGGGCTCGCAAACCCCTTTACGATAACCAACATACATATCATAAATCCTACATATCTACATATTTGCAATAGGTATGATCTTCTAATTTCAATGAAATTTTCATGATTCTTGTGGATGAATTTTTTCTTATCTAGACATGATTTCTTCTATAACATTGCTGAGATAAATCATAACTATCATTGGAATATGAGGAAGATGGAGTTGATGGTGTATAATGTAATTGAGGTATATTATCATTCATTATGTACAATGAAACTATGTTTTTTGATTTCTATAAACATCAAATTGTTTGATTAACCTTTATCTTTGTCATATATTACATATTTGTTTCAACAGATATATAGGTGATATCATATTTGTTTCATGGTTGAACTTGTGGGAATTGTGGCGATGTCCAGCAGACAAGAGGGACTTTTGACATCTTCGCTATGTGATAAATTTATTGTCTTTCCCTGTGTAGATGAGTTTTTTTATAAGATATTACAATTTATCTGATTTGAGTCATGAATTTGAGCATCTAATTAATTTGGACATCATGTTTATGATCATCCCTATTTGGCCTCACATCAATTTGGCTTCACCTATATTTGTCTTTATTGTTAGTCTGTTGTATTTACTATATGTGTTCCAATAATTATTATTTGTCTTCACCATTTACCATCTCTTGATGACAGTAAATTACTATAATTTAACAGTCAACCATAGCAGTATCTATATGCACATTCTAAGTATTATTTGTCTTGTGCATATACATTGTCTATACAACGGGTTCAGATTTAGTTTGAATTTTCATGTTTTGTTTGTCACCATTTTTAACTACTGAAACACTATGATGCCAACATCTAGGATAGGGGTTGTAGTGTAGCAAGTATTGGATGCACTTTTGGATGGATATTATTTAAATGGATTTCCTTCATAATGTCTCTTAAGGAAACAGTATGTACTATTTATGGAGATGCTCTTCATTTTTATGAAATGTAATCTGATATTAGAGGATTTTCTGTTATTTCTATGCTCTTTTATAAACCAGAACCTTCTGTGGAATAACTAAACCTTAATTTATGAAACAACCACTTTTAAAGAAGAGTTAGTTATGTAAAATTTCAGAATATCAGTACTCAAACTGATTTCAACTTCAAAGATATTCCATGGGAATGACTTCTTCAATCTCTCAAAAGTTTTTCCTTCTTGAGCTTTTGGTACTGTTATCTATGCCCAGTGTCTCTACTTTATATAAGATGTCATTACTGGATATGGGATGTCTACTTGTGCTAGCAGGTCCCTGAGGGTTGTAAAGGTTTTTCTGTGAACTGTATTTCTTCCTGTTTGTGAAGACTTTTGGGGTTTTACCTCCATGATGTTGTGTTACATGATTTCATTGTTTTTGATGGTTTGCTGGATGTCTTAGCTTGCTCGCACTGGATAGTGGCTTTTTCACCCTGTTCAGTGATCTGCATTAAGGTCTTAATGCTATCCTGGAGTTGCTGCCGTGTTTTGTTTGATAATAGGTTTTTTTCTCTTTCCTGGGCTTCTTTCTCCACTAGATTTCCCTTTATTTTCTGATTATCAATTTGACAGCATTATGGCAGTGCATGGATGTGTTCTTGAGGTTTCAGTTTTGAAGAATGTGAATGCTTGGCATGGTCGACTAGCTCCTGGACAGGCTTCCTGGAATGTATTTTCCACTGGTATGACCCCCATTTTCAGTTTCACTTAATCCTTCTGGCAGTTCAAGACTATCATTGGGTAGTGCATGACCTACGAGTATAAGTAGTTATTATATTATGCATTACCTTCACTCATGACTATGGGATTTTAATACACTTATTCATTAATAAAAATGTTTTAGTACCATGTGAATAATTAAATTATTTAATATTCGTTAATAATAATCTTATAAGTTGTTAATTTATTTATTCCAACAAGTATTATTCTCTTGATGGGTCAGGTTAAACAATTTGTGGGAAAGGTATTATTTTAAATGTTCACTTGGTCGGACTTGATATAAATTCTTTATTCAAAGTTTATTTTTAATATAATAATTCCCTTTGTAAATTTTATCATGTACATACGCTGCTGTTTTTGTTTCCTGTGTTGCAGCCATTGCATGCACAGTTGGGATTGACTTTGGTGGAAAGATGATGGATTATCTTGCCAAATAATTTGAGGTGCATTGCAATTTTCATCCCTGAAAACCCACTATATCATAATTATGACAATGTTTATTGTTCTAATAGACTTTGACATTTAAATGCATGACTGTCTAATTATAAGTGGTATAATTGATATGTAGAATTATCTACATTTTTCCCTGTTTTTTTTTCTGTTTTATATTTGTGTTTTTCAGACCACCAAGTTTATATTTATCTTCTTTGATGCAGGAAGGGTACATGAAAGAAGAAAATTTGAAATTACAAATTAAGACCCTTCTTCTTGCTTATCTATGCATATTTGGAGTCTACTCAAGGTGTGTAGATGCAATCATTATTTAAAAAATAATAATAATAACAGAAAACATTTTCATCTTTGATTGTCATAATTATGATTAGTTTATGCCTTGCCTTTTACTCACACATGCAGGGAGTTCTGCCTTCAGGATTTGAGATAGTGATACTACAACAAGTATGCACCTAAGTGATCTATTGGATGTTATCAAGTGTTGTTAGTAATTGAACAGAGGCATTTTGTAGTTTTTATGCAACATGTTAATTTTTTTAAGTGCTATTTAGGTTGAAACATATTCACTCTTAGTTTGTTCATTGATCATATGTTGTATTTCTACTTCATATGTGTTTCCAGGTTTATATTTTTTCTAGAAGTTCATTCTCATTATATGTAATGTTTTCAATGTGTTTTCAAAAATAGTATAGAGCCAAAATTTCCATAACTACCTTACATTGTTAATCGTATTTTTATATTCATACTTGTACGACCTAAATCAGTGTGTTCGGATCTTCTATTTTTCATTACAGTGATGGATAAGATGAAGCATATTCATTTCAATTGAGAATGATTTGGGGGATGAAAAAAAGAGATCTTATACCTTAAAATCTCTCTAACTAAATGAATTATTCTCTTGATGGTCAAGTTAAACAATTTGTGGGAAAGGTATTGTTTTAAATGTTCACTTGGCCGAACTTTATATAAAATTTTTATTCAAAGATTATTTTTAATATAATAATTCCCTTTGTACATTTTATCCTATACATACACTGCTGTTTTTGTTGCCTGTGTTGCAGGCATTTCATGCACAGTTGGGATTGACTTTGGTGGAAAGATGATGGCTCCTCTTGCCAAATATTTTGAGGTCCATTGCAATTTTCATCCATGAAAACCCACTATATCATAATCATGACAATATTTTTTGTTCTAATAGCCTTCGACATTTAGATGCATGACTGTCTAATTAGAGGTGTTATAATTGATATGCAGAATTATCTACTTTTTTCCCTGTATTTTTTTTCTGTTTTATATTAGTGTTTTTCAGACCACAAAGTTTATATTTATTTTCTTTGATGCAGGAAGGGTACAAGAAAGAAGAAAACTTGTCATTACAAATTAAGACCCTTCTTCTTGCTTGTCTATTCATATTGGGAGTCTGCTCAAGGTGTGTAGATGCAATCATTATTTAAAAAATAATAATAATAACAGAAAACATTTTCATCTTTGATTTTCGTAATTATGATTAGTTTATGCCTTGTATTTTACTCACGCATGCATGGAGTTCTGCCTTGAGGTTTTGAGATAGTGATACTACAACAGGTAAGAAACTAAGTGAGCTCCTGGAAGTTACCAAGTGTTGTTAGTAATTGAACAAAGGCATTTTGGTAATTTACAATGAACCGTATCAGATTTCTGAAGATTGAATGTCACATGTCCATGTTTTCTTCATGCTATGTGTACTATAAATATACCCAATTATCATATCTATGCCTATGAGTCTTTATGGTTTTCAACTTCCAGGAAATGTAATGATTTATTGTTGTAGTTTTTATGCAACATATTAATGTTTTTAAGTGCTATTTAGGTTGCAACATATTCACTCTTAGTTTATTCATTGATCATATGTTGTATTTCTACTTCATATGTGTTTCCAGCTTTATATTTGTTCTAGTAGTTAATTCTCATTATATGTAATGTTTTCAAAGTGTTTTCAAAAACAGTATACAGCCAAAATTTCCATAACTACCTTACATTGTTAATTGTATCTTTATATTCATACTTGTATGACCTAAATCAGTGTGTTTGGATCTTCTATTTTTCATTACAGTGATGGATAAGCTGAAGCATATTCATTTAAATTGATAATGATTTGGGGGATGAAATAAAGAGATCTTATACCATACAATCTCTCTAACTAAATGAATTATTCTCTTTATGGTCAGGTTAAAAAATTTGTGGGAAAGGTATTATTTGAAATGTTCACTTGATTATTCCCCAGAATTGTAACTTTTGAAACATTTTTTAATCTAATGTGAACTTAATCTTTTTTAATCCACCATTTTATGATAAAATTTATTCATAACTAATGGAATTTTTTAGATGATATTTTCCATTGTTTTTGTTTTTGGAAGCAGTTCATTAGTTTTATCAGTGTTTTCAAATCTGTTAATTGACTATGTTCTTTGAGTTGGAATATAACAAATGGTGATACTGCTCATTGACTGAGTTTTACAACTCTGTTTCATTATATTTTCCTTCAGTTACTTAGTCTTGCTATAACTTGTATTCCTTCATTATGCCTTTGATATAGAGGGTTTCTCAATATGTTACTATTGATCATGAAAAAATCTGTAACTAATATACCAACATTCAAGTGTGAACTGTTTTTTCCAGGTACATGGCCACAACAACTCCATTTTACGATTGTTTTATTCATTTTACAAATGTGTTATATCAACATTATATTAGTTCATGTTTTTCAGTGAATCCTAACTAACCATTGTATTCACTACGGTTTATATTTTTGAGGTAGTTATTCTAATCATGATAGTTGTTTATTATAGTTTATTTATTCAGAAATTCACTATTTCTTATACTTATATTATTCATGTGGATTATTCATTTTGAAGTACTTCTCTTATTCATTACAGCACTGGATGTATACCTATCCAAAATAATAATGATTCATTTTATACGGTGTATTTTTTTAAGGTAATTCTTTTATTCATGACAATACATCTTGAAATTTCAAAGAAACTATGATATTGTGAATATCTATTCTCCCCCTACAGATTATATATTCAGGAAATTAGATATGAAATGCATATATTGGATGAAAATAAAGATATTGACCAAGGTATTCTCTAAATTCAACCATTATCCTTACAAATGAATAACATGATATAATGATTCTTAAATCATGTCATCTTTATGATTGCAATTGGTTATTATTACTAATAGGGATGATTTTTTATTTTCGAAAAAATGTTTCAAATCATTAATTTATTATGAGAGGAAAGGAAAACATTAATTAAAAGAATCCATACTATATTCCAATGTCAAACATTGGTAAGTTGGTTGATTTATATTATTCACTATTTTTTTCTCTTCCTTCATGATTTTGGTAGTTAAGGGATTAACACACTAACTTGATTATAAATGATTTCTTTTGGTCACTCATGAACAGGTTCTTCCATCAGTGCCTAATTGAATGTAGGTAATTTGTTTTCCCTATTTAGTACACTGTGTATTGTTTTTTATGCACGAAATACATATGAAACAAATGTGTTATTAATTTCCAACATTTTTTCTTGAAGATATTGGTGACCAGGATGCTAACATAGATATGTTCACTGATAAGAACATGCTCAACAAAAAACAAGACTAGCCAATGTTTCCTTCAATATTATTTAGAGCTCAGAAAGGATAACTTTCCTCTTCTATTGATTGGTATGTGATCTGTCAGTTATATCAATATTAGGAGTTGATTTGGTTAGATTTTTCATATGCAGTTTCTGGATTATAGATTTATATTTCAAATTCTTGAATTCTGTAATTATGTATTGCTCTATCATCAAGATTCTATGTTACTGCTTCGATACTGTTCATGATAAGGTTCATTGGACGAAATATTATCAACAATAATTCTTGACGTTCTCTGGTCGAACCGTTAAAATATTAATTGGATGGAAGACTCATAACAGAACCACCTTCCTTTCAGTTTAAGGGATGGTTTTCATGCTCTATGTTACTGTTATAGTTACATTTTCTTCCCTTCAATTCATGATTAAATATTTACAGGATTATTTGACTGTTTTGTAGTTGTTTTTTTTTCATCAAATGTGAATACAAAAACAATAATTGAAAATTAATGTAGGTTTTATGTTGTAAAATCGAATAGTTAACATCCCTTTCGTTCAACATATGAATGAAGGTAATTTGATTTCACTTTTGACTACACCGTGTATTGTTTTTTATGCATTAATAACATATGAAAATGAATGCAGGTTTTATTGTTTTTAGGTATCCAGTTTACAGTAATGGAGATTTATTTTACCTCCTGTCAAACATATCCTTTTCATTTTCATATCATTATTATTCAACAGCACCATAGGTTTTAAAATTACATGTTTTATTTCTCCATTTGAAGTGTGTTATTCTAATGTGGCGGAGAAAAAGGCCTCACATGAGATTGAAATGGATTCAGATGTTGCTATGGGTGTTGGGCCTTCCATACAAAACAAGGATGGGAATTATAGTGATGACTTTACAAGATTTTTGGAGGTTGTGTTTGATGATAATCCAATCTATAATGAGAAGGAGAGGCCTCAAATCTCTATTTCAAACATGTTGTCCTTCAAATTTCCATTGAATTTTTTTTAGTACACATATTATACGACATCTTTTCATTGAATTAAGGTTGCGTCTGTGATCTTGATGTTATTTAAGGTCCTTTCTCTATTAGTTTATTTTTCATTGGAGGAAAAAATTGATGTTTACAATAGTGTGTGTAGTGTATAATTGGTTTACTTAAATGACATTGCAATGCTTGGTGTTTCACTGTGTTTCTTAATTGGGTGTTTATGTTGCAGTGTGGTTTTTCCCTTTAAAATGTAAGTAGAAATGTCATCCCACACCTGCATCCTGCTGCATCGTCAACTCATTTTCAGTTGAAATAGAAGTCTGCAGTATTGCCATGCCAAAACAGGATCCTGCTGCATTGTTACATCAACCGGGGGACATGACACTATCAAAACCTATGGTGCTGTTGAAGTCCATGTGCACTATTGGATCCTCTCATGGTCTCATGTTGAACCATTCCATCCCTTAATCTCTCCATTTTCATCCATCATCCCTTTATGGGATTTAATATTTAGAAACAAAAATTGTTGGTTCCATCATCCAGATTTTGTTCCATCCTATAAAATTCATAAAAACCCACTATTATTGTTATGTTCATCTTTTTTCATAATATAGTTTTAGTAGTAGTTATTTTTATTGCAATGAGTGGAGCCCTTCACTGATAATGATATTATCAGTTTTGAACATAATAGATTTTTCATTTTTAGGTACCATGCCAGCGATTTGGAAGGCAAATTGATGAAAGTGAGAATAAATGATTTTGCATTTTCCAGAGTGCAATAATTATTCTATGAGGTAAAAATAAACTTTGCAGCTGTTAGACGATCCTGAGGGGCTGCATTTTTTTTGCAGGAACAACAATTACTTCTGAGGTCCTGTTTTTTAGATAGGAGGGAAACAATTTCAAGAGTGGTATAATTTATTTTCATATTTATCATTTTTTTTATTACAATCACTATTTTATATTTTATTTATCTTTCATTTTTTATTTCTGCGATTTCATTATTTCATTATAGTTATTCTGAACGAAATTGAAAATGAATTCAAATATTCTTCAAAATTTGAAAATTCATAAACATTTACTCCATCTTTTTTCTTTGTTAACTATTTGAATGTAGTCTTCATTCTATCCACTCCTATTCCATTATCATATACCATTAATTTCTAATTAAAATTTATTCAACATTATTGTTTATTCTCAACTTTTATTAATATAAATATCTCTTTGAAATAAAAACCATTAATCAAATACGCCGTGCAATAGCACGGGCGAGTACTAGTTCGTTCAGTGTGTAATTACATATTAATTTTATAAATGAAATGTTGTTCATTATTATTCCTCCATATATTGTGATCTAAAACATCAATAAATGGAGGGTTAATCGACGAGTCTTAAGATATTATTTGAATATCGTATCACCATATAGATCATCACATTATTTTTATTATCACTTTCTTGTCACATTTGGTTAAAATTGACATTGAAGTGGAGATGAAAAAACTAATCCACTAAAAGGAATATTTTTTCACACATAACCCCTAATCTACATCCCCTTACATTCCTAGTCTACCTGATAGAGTTTCATATAATAGGTTGTGTATTTTTTGGTTCCATGATGACGAAATTGACAAGAATATATTCTTGATTGGTGTGATCAGATTATGTGATACTATAACTCTTGAGAGATCTCTCATGAACCAGAAGAGGTTACATGTTTAAGAGTTTATTTTTTTGGTTGAGAGATGTGTACAACTTGAGAAATAAAACAGGCTATATGTGTGGTTGGGAAAATATCTAATACATCTAGAGATCCATGATAGGTAGTTAAGGAGTGGAAAAACTATGATTTGGGTCTGTCTCACACTAGATTCCATATATTCTTCATTCCTAATGTTTCTCATGTTTCTCTTGTCCCTATTTTATTTTTGATTTGATTTTACTGTTCCCAGAATGTATACTTATTTTAATTTTCTAAATTATAAATAATAAAATCAAAAAAATAGTTTTATGATAATCACTAGGATGAGCAATGCTGCTTCTTTGGGAGAGACCACTAGGTTTCCCAATATGCTATATTTATGGAGGTTATAACAATATTTATGACCACCCTATATGGTGGTGAGTTATTCATATTTTTTTAAACATTATGGTGAAGAAAAAATTATTTTATAAATTATGTAATTATTATTTTCATTTGACAGTGATGTCAATAGATATTGGATTTGATAGTTATTATTCATTGTAAATATTGGAGTACTCACTTAAAATTAAATTTTTTTGATAAACAGAACTAAAACCTAGGGAGATATGATATGGTTAAGTGCAAGGGTGTCACCAATCATAACGATGTTATAATCATGTGTTAGAGATCCAGTATAGTGATATAAAATAATAAATTCAATAGAACTAAATTTACTATCAAAACTATAATCGGAAATTTTAATTTCCCTCGAGGTCTGATTGAAATCCATGCCATGATCAATGGGCAATTAGAACATCTAGATATAGTAAACTAGATACCACAGGGTTCAAAATTTACCATGGTTGAATCCAACCAAATGTTTGCAATCAGTCTCCACAACAAATATAATGATTTTATGAATCATTCATTATGAAATTAAATTTTACATTGAACTGTTCTCAACACCGATGGAAATGGTCTTTCCATAAAAGGAACTAAATCCAAATACCATTGAAACCATAAAACAATAAACCAAGAAACAATGACTCATGTATCCAATAAAATGATCCATATATATCTATATTGATCCCAATAATGGATGGCCTCTATTTAACCCATCACCAATGGTGATCCATTCCACCTCCTACTATATGTATGACATTCTATGGATCAATTCTCCTAATGTAAGTCAATGTCCCTCTACTTGGGATAAGAGCATTGAGCTCCGCCACAAAAAAAATCACCCTAATTTGAATATTACTATGTGAAAAATATATGATTTCTCATGATTTGTTCATTTCCTCCCATGTCACAAAATAAACACCAAAACCATCATGCCATATTTTTTGGTTTCATTATCCTGAAGCCACACCCACTCAAACCAAGATAAGAGAAAGTCCATAACCAAATCCCCTTGCACAATACTAAATTTTTTTTCTTCGATGTGATCTCAGATAATATTCTTCCATTATATTTCAATGATGTTTTGGAAGACCAAATATATTTTTAGGGACTCATAATGTTGGGAATGTGAATCCATGTAAATTCCCATTTTATGTGTGTTATCATAAGTCTGTGTGAATTTGTTCCTCACTTCCAGACCAGGATGTTAATATTCATAAGAATTTATTTTCATTGTAACATGTTTTCACACAGATTTGATTCCTTTTCTACATGAATTAATGAGAATCATTCCATCGAACTTATGATTCTTTTCATATATTCTGAAAAAATTCACTGGTCAATTTTATCTTCCATAATGATATTTCTATACAGATGATTATGATCATCACTTAGAGTGGTTTTGATGATATTGAGATTCATTATCACTTCAATGAATGACATATCTGGAGCGTATAACACTAGGAAGAATAGGATACAACATGATCATTTGTCCTTCCAGTCACCGATATTACCTTATCAGCCACCCACATCACCTTCTGCTTTAGAATTTCCATATTCTTGACCATGCAACTTGAAGGGCTGGATGACCACCCAATTCACTCCACAAAACCTCTTCTATCATCCCCATATCAACCCTCTATATATATCATCCATATATTTTTCGCTTTAATGGTATTCTATTCCAACTACACTTATATGCCCGACACGGCCCTCGTTACAATCCTTATGTTAATACCACCTTCTGCAAGTGACTTCACCATCATCTTCTAAGATGTCGACTCATATTTCATATTATGGATGGAATAAAAAAACAAATTTATGAATTATTCATAATTATTAATTCTAAACATGGGATAATTGATTACTCATAGAACATGAATTGGTATGGACATAATAAAACTAATCATATGTATAATTATTCCCCAAATTGAGATATATTTGTTCTTCCAATTGCATATGATAATTATGACATGGATAATGATACCTTCAATGAAATCCCTCTTAATTCTCCATCTATATTAGGATCGTCAAGGTTCTCTATAGTTAGCTTCCTTCTTTGGATACCCAATTATTCTTCTGTGAGTTTACCACATCTTTTCATGTATGTTTTTGAAATATTAACACTTCTATTTTCCTGGAAAATTTATTTCTCTCTCCAGCTACCATAGATCTCCATTATTCTATTGAATCCATTTATGGATATTTTCAAATCAGTAATGAAGAAAAAAATTTCATCACCGAACATTAGTTGTGAAACTATGTCTGGATATTTTTTTAATATTTACTATTAGACTAATAACCTATACAAGAACATAAAGAGTTTATAAAAACATTTCAATACTAGTGTAACAACTCGATCTGAATTACTCAGTTTAGGATAGAGTGATACATTACTTCATATATTCCTCCCAGTATGAATGTTGTTTCTGAAAAGCAGTGAGGGTCAAAATATAATTTTTGGAGAGACTACACCCTTATTAAAAAAATTCATACATCATAAATTTATAAATAGAATAACCATACCATAGATAGGTAATAACATAATTTTATAATAATAATTCTATAAAAATCTACATGGAATATATCTGATGCCATTCTTGTAATAAATCAACAACCCCAAAAGTGGTAGGTCATAGTAGATAATAATAAATAATAGTGAAGTAAATAAAAACAAGAGAAAATAATCAGGGGTCTATCTCGATACCACCTCCAATCCTTGTACATCATCACCTCAACTCCCTATCATTGTTCCCTTTACCTTTCCCATATCCCAAATCATGAATTTTTTATGTTAATTGAGATTCATATATAGGTTGTGATAATAAACCTTGCAGGACACCACCAAATCATCTATAACATAAGTTAACATATATAAGAGGGGTATCACATTATAATATATAAATGTATAATATAGAAATAATTAATAAAATTATAAGCAATGGTGTTCTATCTAAGTCGCAATGAACCCCAACCATACCTTCATTCGATATATGCAATAAGATCAGTCATAATAGATATCGTGAAATTGGGTTGGAAACCAGGACACCAAATATATCTGTATTAATCCACAAGGCCAACGAGACTTGTGTCAGGCCACTTTTCTATCAAGCCTCATCTCTATAATAAGTCAGTACACAAGGTCTTCATATCCCATCTCTACCTTGGGTTAGGCCAGATGACAATCCTACACCAACACTCCATTGGGATAGGCCTCAAGACCATCACACCTCATCTCCATGTCTCGATCCATCATTTACATTGTCACAAACCACATATGAATCCCCAATAAAGGATAACTAATCCATTATAGCCCACCTGTCACTTTATACATGAATAATAACATCCCAAGGCCTTACATTCACACACAATTGAAAATGGAACCAATAGGAAAAACATTGAAAATAAATCATGTGTCTAAGTATCCACACTCACACACACAAACATGTGATCAATCTCAGGAATGGGTCTCAAAGGCTGCACCCCTCCCCCCACACACACACATGCGATCAACATCAAACATGGGTCTCATAGGCTACATACACAGACACAAGAGATCAAACTCACGAACGAGTCTTAATACAAAAATCACATACCATACCATCTTGAAAATAGTGAAATACAAGGTATATATATGGTTATGAGGTTATTTCTTTATGTTTCATGACATCAGTGCTGGGATTCACTAAGATTTGACTCTCATATCATGCCTGCACACCATCCAAAATAATAATACATGCCTAGGGTCACTAGAACTGAATCCAATCCAACATGACAAGGGTTATTTGATGATATTTAATAATTTAATCCAGAAAAAAGGTTAGAACCACATCAATAAACTATGAAAAAACCACAATCATTGTTAAATCTATGTTTATCCAAAGGAAGAAAACAAGTTTCTTCTAGAAACCACTAGTAGATATGAAGATTATGAGATCCCCACGAGTCTTGATCAACAGGAGAAATCCTCTACCTCGTGATGTTTTCTTTTCAAGTTTTTTCAAAAAATTATAAGACCAAGAATAATGAGGTTACCCTAGGTAATATGCACGGTCAACCAGATCTTGCCCCAATTTTATCTGGATTAGATAAAATAACACGAGTTAGAGGACCACTCAATTGAAATTGGAAAAAACTGATTTAAATTGGATTAAAAATAATTCCATAAATATCATATGTTTTTTCTATTAAAAACACACAAATAAAATAATGTTTAGAAGTATATTCATCCATTTAAAATTCTCAAAAATTTGTTAATATGGTGTGGTGACACCAATCATTTCCCCAATGTCATAAAAAAACACCAAACCTAGGAAACTCGACATGACCCCCACTACAACATGGTTTCCAAGCCATGTCTATTTTTACTCACCAAGACATTCACCACTATTTTGTGAGGACACTTTTTTCATGGCCCCTAGGGTACTTGCAGTACTACATGGTCAATTCAATTCCCTACCAAGAGTGGTTTGTTCGTCCCATTGCAAAAAGACATTCTCCATGTAGAAAATATCCTACATAATAGTGTGGTATTTCGCATGGTGTACCTTGAAGTACCAAAAAACCCTATTTAATTTTCCAAAAAACTCATACTCACCTAGGTTCCAGGATAAAACATAGAAAGGATCCAAAATTCCTTTTCTGATATGATAAAAACTAAATTATCATACAATGTAAAATGACATTGATAAAAATATACCCCTCTAATGACCTATCATACTCAATAATTTCCAATAATGGTACATATTGAACTACTAAGGTAACTAGGATCAATCATAAGACTCTGGCTCCAACATGTCCTTTTGGGTATATCAATGTAGTCAAAATATTAGAACATGTGGTATAATTTTCCACCTCAACACATTCTCACTTTGTTCTATAATTTACACAATACACTCCAGAAATGATGAATATATTTAAAAATAAACAACTCTATAGTGAATCACAAGAATAGGATCAATCTCATGCCTCAAAAAAATGTAATTTGGAATATGTTTTGAAAACATAGATATTGTGGAGTAATATCTATTCCCTAATTCATTACTCTGATACACTCAGTAATATGAAATGGTCCCATAAAACAATGTTTCTATCTTTCCTTTCTTCAATTTATAGTGATGTCCCACTTTAGGTGAATCCTATAAGAAAACTCATCCTCTCACAACAAAGTCCAATGGTAAAATTCAATGATTGTAAAATTATCGTTGTCTACTCTGGGTGATAACAAACCACTTACTGATCAAATTCATTATCATTATGGTCTCTTTCACCATACATGGCCCAGTGATAGCTACCAAATCCACCACATGAAAACATAATGGTGAGAGGCATGGTAAAAAATTAATATCCTTAGAAGGTTTCAATTGAATCAAATTTTGGAAAGGGTTATTGTAAGAAAACTCCAACAAGGCTAAATGATCATCCCATGATTCTCTGAAGTTAGAACACATACCCAAAGAATATATTCTTATATTTTCTTCTGAATATCCATTGGTCTGGAGATGATACACCATAAAATGTCTTGGATGAGTTCCCAAATACGTTTTAAGATAATGAGAATAACTGATGTAGAACATGCATCCCTATCTGATATGATAATGGAAGGAACTCCATGTAGTCATATAATCTCCGGGACATAAATCTTACTAAACCTTTAAATTGAGTGAATCTATCAAACCAAAAAAAATCTGGTACTTTCATCATACAATCAACAATCATCGAAATGGTATCTCTAATAATCATGGAATTTGGAAACCCCATCATGATTTCTATCGTTCCCCCATCCCACTACCAAAATGGAAGCATAAGGGCATAATGTAATCCTCTGGGTCATTGTTTCTATAATAACCAATCCTTAAAATATTTCCTACTCATGAATTTTTAGACTATAATTTAATTTCTTTCAATAATGAGGTTGTTATATAGTTTATATTATTTAAAAACATGATCATAACTTTTATGTAAAAACTCCATACATTAAAATTTTTACATTCCCAGTTAGTAGTAATTTTTACAACAATACAGTACTACAAAATAGGCCTTTAACATCACTATAAATGGACTTTATCAATTCTAGAAAAGCACTAAATACATGAGGAAGGATAAAATTCATGGTCTTTTATCAACACTAAGACACAATAATATATGGGTTCATTCTCAATGCTAAAAGTAGAACTAATAAATGAACCCATTATCGGATTTTTTGAAAGCAGTGATAAAGGAACCATTTATTAGAACTATCATTTATCACTATTAAAGGATCCAATTATCATCACTTCTATGAGAACTCATAAAAGGGAATTTATATGTGATCATCGAGGAACTTATAAAGGGCCATATTGGAGTGTGATGCAATAGCACACTACAACACAACTACAATATGCCATATGAACACACCGCAACACAAGAAAAACCCCAGATATCAACAAAACAAATCCAAATACTAAATTTAAATGAAATTAAATTTACAACACATAAAAAAGAAATAACACTATATTATATATATTTAAAACATATGTTTATACAATTTCATAAATAAAAACTATTATATTCATTAAAAACATCAATTTTCCGTTGTATTTTAATCCTGAACCAACTCATTAAATTACAAAACAAATCACCATTTCTAGATCAAAATAATTCTCCTGTATAAGAAAAAAATTATTATATTAGTATTAATATATAGAAATAAATTGATAGAAAATGTTAATTTTACTAAAATTGATGTCAATTTTAAATAAAAAATTATATTTGAGTTATACCTGTCACACCGTGCCTCAAATTGAGGTGCAGATGATTCCAAAAAATCTCAAATTACATGTGTATCATTTTACTAATGTATAAAAATAAACTAACTATGTTTTCTCGGTTTTGTGTACGTCTGTTATCATTTTTACTAGAATGTCATTTTAAACATGAAATAGGAACTTTTGACTCATTCTGATGACATTGTGTATCAATTTTATGTGAAATGGATTATTATTAATCAAAAATGAATTACTAATATTTTTACTAAATTATCTATATAATCCAAGTGTGTTCGATACGAGTTTAGTGACTGAAACTTTATAAACTAAAATTTCAATTTAAAAAAAAATAACAGACACTTTGAGTCATACCGGGAACATCATCTGTCAGATTATGGTGTGGCGAATTCCAACCCAAAAAAATTAATTGTGAATGATTTTCATTAAGTAGGAAAACAATAAGAATGTGTTATCTAGAATTTGAGTAGGACATGAGTGTATTTTTCTAAAATTCATGACAATTTCAAATAAAATATCATACATTGATTCATACCTATTTCATTGTGCATCATATTAATTTGAGGCTAATTCCAACATATATAAATGTATGTATAATCATTTTCCTAAATTATCAACACAATCAGAATTTCTTTTCACTATTTTATGTACGTTAGTTGTCTTTTTTACCAGATTGTCATTTTAAACCGGAAGCATGGTCTTTTGACTTATTTTGAACACATTGTGTATCATTTTGAAGTGAAACAGTTTACTACGCATCAAAAATGACATAAGAATATGTTTCATAAATTATAATTTATATCTAACTGTATTGGATCTATTTTTAAAGAGTAAAACTTTTTGAACTAAAATATCAATTTTAATTTGATAACAAACTGTTTGAGTCATACTGGGCACATCGTGTATTGTATTGTGGTGTGTCTAATTCCAACATGTAAAAAATTATTTATGGATAGTTTTCATAATGTATCAAAGCAATCTGAATATGTTTTCTTAGTTTTGAGTAGGACATGGGTCTATTTTATTAAAATTCAGGATAATTTTATATAAAAAGAAACACTTTGGGTCATACTGGTCACACCATGCATCATATTGAGGTGAAGCTGATTCCACCACATCTGAAATGACATTTGGATCGGTTTACTAAAGAATTAAAACAATCTGAATGTGATTTCTGGTTTTGAGTACTTCAATTTTCTTTTTCATGAAAATTGCATTTTGAAATTGAAACAGGCACTTTGACACATATCAATCACATTTTGAATTAGTTTTATATGAGACCGATTTATACACATCACAAATGAATTATTAATCGATGTCGTAAATTTTCAAGAATATACAAGTGCATTGGATCTATTATCAATGAGTGACATTTTTAACTAAAAAGCCAATTTCAAACTAATAACTGACACATTGAGTCATACCGGGCACATTTTGTATCAGATTGCGGTGTAGCTAATTCCTACAGGTAAAATATGACATATGGATCATTTTAAAAAATTACTTTAATAATATAAATGAGTTTTATTAGTTTTTAGTGGGTCAATTTTCCTTTTAACTAAAATTGTTGTCAATTTTAAATAAAAACCTGCACTGGGAGCCATACCAGTCACACCGTGTGTCAGATTGTGGTGCGGCTGATTAATGCACATCTCAAATCACATATGGATCTTTATCCTAATTTATCAAAACAATATGAATTTATTTTATCATCATTGAGTATGTAAATTTATTTTTTTACAAAAATGTCATTTTAAAAGTGAGACACACACTTTGACTCAAAGGGTTCTCATCGTGTATTGATTTGACATGAGGCTAATTCCTACATGTCCCAAATTATTTATGAATAAATTCATTAAATTTTGAATAAAATTAGACTGATTTTTATTTTTTAAAATCATATGTTCAACATGGTAGTTCATTTTCTTATGGTAGCATATCATTCAAGGGACCAAGTATTTTTATAAATCTTCTCTCACTCCAAGCACTGCCCACTTTCAAATTATATAACTTCAATACAAATAATAGTTTTATGTATTTAGTATAAACAATATATAATTATCTCTTGGAACAACTATATAACTCAACAAAAAATATTAGAAAATCAAAATGGTCTTCTCCAAATGTTATTTTCATTTGTTCATGTGATATCCATCATCATTCAAAAAAGTATTCATATCGAATGATTCATAAACCACAGTATCATTCCAATCAGTGTCCACATTCTATTTTTACCAATTTTTCGTCCAAAATTTATTACTTTGATCTATTACATGGAAGTTAAAATGTTCCTCAAACTCATCCATAGATATTTGTATTTAATAATAGCAACATAAAACAGATAGAGGAATTTATAAGAGTTTTCTGCATGCTCTCTTGAAAACATGATGAACACATTAACTCCATTATCATACTTTTTTATCAAAAAAATAGAGTGTATCCATTTTCAATTCATATCCATCATATTAGGTTTAAAAATGATTAATTTTTTTACAATATATAAATAAATACACATCAGATAATCATTAGAAATTGTGAAAGTTAAAGACAATTCTAATAAGTTAAAATAAAAAATTGATTATTTCAAACAATTTTAGTTTTGTTGATGAAAATGGATTATTGAATTTAGGAAAATAATTACTCCACTATAGAAGGTTTTCTCCTATTAATTCATTCAAAGGTTACAGTTATTGACAAATTCCATCCTCATCAACTCATCTCACATACATATGTCTTTTCATTTTACTGATTTGAAACATAATTCATCACTTTTGGAAATGAACCTATATTGATTAAAATACTCTCATTAGTAGTAATCCATGGGATGACTAATGATAAGAGTATTAAAAGACACATAAAAGTTTTGGAGGATGATTTTCATGAAAAATATTTTAATAAGGACTATTTGAGAGATAAAATTGTTGGGAATCAAAGTTTTCTAGAAATGAGATGTAGGTTGAGTCTCATGATACAAATTGTAGTTATAACTTTTGTTTGACATAAATAAAATCTTTCTCAAATCCTTTAAATAACTAAATATAAAATATAGGATATTATGAAGTAATAAGAAACCAAAATACAATAAACAAGTAAAATAAACTCTAATTCAATCAACTAGATGATATAAAATGTGTTGATAAACCATTTTATGAAATATGCAGTTATTTCATATACATGTATAGGAATCATAGACTCATAATGGTGAAGGCAATACATCTAGACCTAAAATGAGGAATACGTAAAAATTGTTTCTAAAATATATCATTTTATAAATTATGTTATTTTTTAGAACAACAAATATTGCAACCTAAAGAATTATGACATTTAAAATTAATGGTATATCAAATATTTGAAAACATCTCAAGACTCTTAGGATTTCATATCACCACACTGACCCATACCAAGGATTCTAGGGAGGTTTTCAGATCGGATCTTCCCATATGAAGGAATCTAAGGAGGCTATCTAATACACATATACCCATCTTTGAGATTCTAGGGAGGTCCATAATGAACATGGCATAAATAAATAATATACACCAACATGATATATCACAAACATGTGATAAATACATACAAACCCTTGAAACGTCTAGCCCATACACATTTAAACAAATATATATATATTTATCATGGAATTTGTAATACACATAATTGAAAAAAAATGCACATTTAAAAATAAATTTTAATCAAAAATAAATATAATCAATTCATAATTTTAAATCTAAAACAATTATTTGTGAATAAATAATTATAAAATCACCCTTACATTAAAATATCTACAAAAACATATAAATACATTGAAAGATATATATTTACATATATATATTTTTATAAAATAAAGTTGAATTGATAAAAATCCACATAACCCTTACAACATAATATCAAAACTTAGAAAAATAAATAAAACCTCATACAAATTTTTAAAATAAATATCCATTGAAAATAAATAAATATTGTTTCACCCTTACTAATGTTTTCCTTTAAATAAGAAAACATGGTTCAAATTAAATAATATTTTAAGAAAAAGTGTTACACTAGAATATTAAAACGGAATATAAATAAATAAATTACCTTACATGAATTGCATAAAATTAGCTCATATTGTTTCTTCGCACTATCATGAGACTATGAATTGGTTTTCTAAATCAATTTTCTTATTCGTTTAATGATTTGGTATCTAAAACCTCAATTGTTTAAAAAATAGTATAAATATTTAAGTAATTGGTTTATCTTCAAACAATAATTGATTC
The DNA here is from genome assembly GCA_963277665.1 of Viscum album. Lineage (NCBI taxonomy): Eukaryota > Viridiplantae > Streptophyta > Magnoliopsida > Santalales > Viscaceae > Viscum > Viscum album. Next base: position 510,215,668 of record OY728167.1, on the reverse strand, counting down.
TATAAGATTTCAAAACAGTAAAAAATTAAAATTGTGGAAAAATATAGGGAATAGATATAGAAAACGAATAAAATTGATTCAAAACAACAATTAAAAAAATCCAAATACGATATAAAAAACGATATTTGATAAACAACATATCATAATCAAATTTCACTATTCATAATCTAAAATAAAAATAGTATAAAAAGTACTAGACCACCAATAATTGATGAAATCATCAAAAAATTAATCAAAAACAAAAAATAAATACATAAAGAAAATCATAAGGCCATCCTCTCTAGGATGAAGAGAATAAGATACAACCAGATCCATATCATGATGTTTTCTTCAGAAACCCTAACAGAAACTAAACATTGGATATCAGACGATGTTTGAGCTACCGGAGTCAGTCGAGTGGTGTGACATGATCTCTGATTCACTGAGGAGGAGCGTCAGCAGGGGTGGCTTCCGCAAAATCATCCAATAGCAGGACAAGTTCGCAAATGGTTAGGGTTTTATAAATTGACCAGGGAACATTTATCATTGATTAAAAAAAAGCATTCACAATGATTCCTTTTATGAAAGATTAAAAAAAGCACTGATAAATTTAATATTTATCAGAACTTATTACAAAAGTGATAATAAAGGAGTTGTAATTATAATTAAATTGTTATAAATATATATATATACATAATAAATATATATAAATATAAATATATTTAGTATATTTATTTTTAAATAGATTGTTTATATTTTTTAAATTTTTAGTTATATTTATAGAATTATTTCAAAAAAAATAATATTAATATCTAATTTTATGTACATTCATATATGTAAAAATTCAGTGAAATAAAATAAATTAAAATGGATTAGAATTTAACAATATTAAAAAATTGATATGTTCTATGTGTGTGAATTTTATATATAAAACTATAATTACATATATGTGAAATCAAAATAACACACATTTGATCTATGTTAAATTTAAAATTCAAAAGACATTTAATTATATCTCTATTGTAGTATGTAATTAGTCATTATTTTTTGTTCATATGAATGTTTAATTATAAACCATTATTAAAAATATATATAATTATTTAATTTTATTATTAGAAATATTTTGTAATATATAAATTATATTTATATAATTTGATATATATAATTTAATAACATTAACTATAATAATTATATAATTAATAAAATGTAAAATATTTAATAATTATTAATCAATTTAGTCATTTTTATCAATATTTATGTAATTAATAATATTTGTAATATTTTTTTAATAGACTCCATTTTTATTTAATTAATTGTTTGATTTATTTATTTATACCATTATCAATGCTTAAAATAAAATGATGACAAATGGTACTGTTTATAAATTCTAATAATAATGCGATGAAAATGGTTAACTATTATCATCATTAAAAATAATTTTCTAAAAATGATCAATTTATCAGTGCTAAAATCGTGTCGATAAAGTGTTAAATTTATCAGTGCTTTCATTAGCACTGATAAAGATACCATTTAACAGCATTTGTTTTCTAGCACTGAGAAATATCTGTATTTTTTAATTCATTCTTTTAGTAGGGATATAAAGACTTTAATATTGAACATTTTTTCTTATAATTACCAATATTCGTGACATTAAACAAGTCTTCAAAAATGTTTGTACTCATTTGCAATTCTAGTGAAAAACATTTGAAAATGTGTTATGGGAACCAAAAGTACTATAAGTGATTTAATGGAATGAAATGTATTATTCCAATGGAAAATATAAAACACCATTAAATATTTTCCATTCATCCAAATTATTCTTTTTATGTATAAATAAACCATAAGTAACATGTATAAAAAAAATATTTTCCTCACGAAAAATATTTTACACTAAAAAATGTGAATAGAAAACCTATTATGTATCCTATGGAATTATATTCATAACCCATGGATATGTCTATTTGTTATAAAGATTTTGATATATCATTAAATATGAATTAATTACATATTAATTTTTGTGAGATAATTTATTTCCATGATATTAATTTTCTAAAAAAAATTATGCATGATTGGATTGTGCAGAAAATAAGGAATATGTGGAAAACGTTGATTAAAATGACCCTTTTCACTAATTATATTCCCTAACAGTGTGACACCAAATATTGAAGATGAATGAAGCTAGAAATTATAGACTAGAACCAGTACATGTCAGGTACATATAGTAAATGACTTGTAGTATGAATTTATGGCATGCTGCATACCGTGTAGAAAAATTTGTGATGACAGAACACACTATGAACATTAAACACACATTGTGTAACTCTAGTACACGGCGTGACCAGAGTCAAACCAGTGTAATATGTTTCCACATATTCAACAGGGATAAGGAAAACTCAGATATAGAGTACACGACATGTATGTCGGGTAAACTTCAGGACGACGACGATACACTGAAAGATAAATGCAATGTGGGCTGTGGTTTTTGGAGACAAAGCCTATTAAGGGCTCCCTTGGCCACCCTTCTAAGGAATTATAGAATACTCTGGACATGAGGGATCAAGCGCGAAAAATCAGGAGGCTTCTGTAGATTAGATTTCATTTCTTTATTTTTCTTTCACTTCATTCATGTTATCATTGGATTATTTATGTTTAATTACAATATTTCTCTATTCCTTACCCGTTCTTTCATTAACTTCTAATCCTTTTTTTCTAATCTCTCTATTATGGGCATTGGTTTATTCATCGTTAGTGACCACCTGATAATGATTTTCTAAACCCTCTTAGGGAGAGATGAATTGGTTAAATTGGGTTCGTACCATCATAGTTCTATTTTCCATTGCTCTTAATGATGATTATATTCAATATTATCATGTTTTACCTGCATGTCCACTTTATCCATCATTGAATCATTAACCATATGAATCAATATTGAATGAACCCCAAAATGATTGAGATGATTTATTTATGACCACTGAATGGAATTACTCTTCTACATAATGCAATCTGAACTAAATGAACTTTACCTATTTTGGTTCATCTCACCTCGATGAATTGAGATTCTAGGGCAGTTTGATAGGGAATGAACATTTATTCTGTCTATATAACATTTTGGTTGATCAACTATTTAATATAATTATTTGTGATTCAATTGGAATTAGTTTAATTAGAAAAACCACCCATGGAAACCGATTCCCCTCTCTTCTCCATCTATTTTGAAAATCATTTATTTTAATTTCATAATTATTTTAATAAAAATAAACTAAAATTGGACTGACACAACCTTTATTTAGGAGTTGTCATTGTTTTTTCCCCACCCTTTGTGGGTATGACCCCACACATCTACTATACTACACATTTCTAAAATGTATGGTTTGGTAAATTATAAATTTCTAATTTGCCTCATGCCTAGAGGAATTGAAGATTTCTTTCAGGCGCCTCAAATAATGATGTCATTTCATGGGAGTATTGAAGAATTGTAGACGACTCAAGACCGATGATTATGTCAATGACTTTTATTATCTCATTTTTTTACTGGTGTTAGTTTATTTATTTAATTTTTTAGTAATTTTTTATATCATTTATTATTCTTTTGGTATTCTTTCATGGTGTGTAGGATGAGTTTTCTAATAACCCAGTATTATGCCACACCACCATGAAAAGAAAATGAATATCTTGAGTATCCAAATTCATGGGAAACAATGAATTCAGAAGAGTTGAAATAACAAAACAATGGCTCAAATGATTCTTATTCAATTGAGAATAATGAATTGAAACCTCTACAGTGGAACGACACCTACTATAAGCCCAACATAGGAGCTCTCGACTATCGAGGCAACCAAGAAATTTTGGGGCACAACAGTAACCACATTATAACTCCTAGTCTCAAAAAAATCAAGAGAATAATCAAAGAGAAAGACTAAACATATTTCTAACCTAGTTCATTGAAGTTATGGACACTATAATGGACAATAATGAGGATGAACTCAGTGATAATGGCTAATTGACTACTCACCAAGCCCAAATCATTTTGAATTTTAATTTTCACCTTAAAATATTTACCAATATTGATATATTCCGTTTTGTAGATGATGTATGTCAAGAGGAGGAGGATTTAAAATATATTAAGAAAATGGAACCTCGATTTAATTACATTCAAGAAGGCCATTATTTACAAGAACCTCAGAAAAGAGCTCATAAGACATACTTGCAGCATTTCTCACAATGATCATTCATGAGTGGGATAAGTGGATGAATGATCCTGAATCCCAACCCACTAAATAGGGATAACAAATTAGTCAATATTCTCATGTTATATCAAATTTAATATCCCTAGAATGCATCATACCATTAAAATATAATACAAGTATTTATTGGTTTAAAGATGAAGAATATCAAAAGGTTGAGGAATTCAATACTATAGAAATGAAAATGCTTGAAAAAATATAGGTAGAGAACAATGAACACTACCTGGAGTATATTGTAAACATTGGAAAATATGATTATTAGGATTTGGAATATTTTTTAAAAACTGAGGCATTCCATGTATATATACCAAAATACAACGAAGAAAAAAGTGATTTCCTTTTTCAACTGCGTGATGGAGAGGAAAGAAAAATGATGGAAATTTTTGAGTGGATAGTTGAAGAAGAAGAAGAGGGAGAGTTAAAAGTAATACAATCTATTGAATCATAGAAATAATATGTATTAATAAAGGATGATCAGGAGGTCAAGGTGTTACTATACAATGAATTTATTATGGAAGAATAAAAACTAAAGGAAGAGGAAAATGAGAAAAAAAATCCATCGATCTAATGGGTATTCTTGAGACTGAATATGAACGGGAATCCCTCATACCATTTCTATAAGAAGATAATTAAAAGGATTCTCTGAATAAATAATCCATTAAAAAATGTGAACTAAAGGAAGAAATGGAAGAATAAGCTGTGGATAATGCGAACTATAAAATCTGGTTAGATTTTGATTTCTTATTATTTACATCTTATATAAACTTGTATTGAAACCCACCACCAGACATGATAAACCAATGGAGGAGGAAGCGACCAACATCCATAGATGCACAAAAAATCTAGAAGTGGTTAAATCCAAAACCGTTATCTTTGTACCATGTTCCAATTTTCTAACAAATGTAAAAGGTCGAGCCGGATGACCATAAAAATGGGAAGCTACAATATGGCAACCTGGATTTTAAAATTTATTTCTATGACATAGATTTATAATAAATCTCCCTGTGATTAGCCTCTTTACCTACTTGATCCAAATTATTCAATGTTAATTGGTCTATAATTTCATTGTTTTTTTATATTTATGTTCCCTTGAAAGAAGAAAAAATAAGTGATTAAAGAGACTAAAAACACAAACATTACACATCATGTAATCATTGTTATCCTTATGAACATCTTCAGATAGAACATGGCAGAATCATCCAGAAGAATCGATGAAAGGGGAGTGTTGTTTCTACTTGTTTATGTCTTTTCACCCCTAGGTTTTTATGTCACATTATTTGATGAAAAAAATTAATGAATTAAATTGATACTTGAGTAGAATTATGTTCACCCATAAAAATGCTTGTTTTTTCTTATAATCCCTCACCTAGGAGACATCATCCACAATGAAAAATATTTTTACATGTTAGAAAATTTGAAATTTTATGCACATAAATGAAAAATATATAAATGGAAATTTTAAATTTAAATTGGTTACTTTATTATGGAATATCTAGAAAATGATTTCTAATATGATTTATCTTCATGATGTTGATTTCAAGAAACATGAAATGGGTAAACTAATTATTTATTTACATTCCATGACCGAATATAATCATATTCTATTACCATTATAGTGTGGATTCTGAACAAAATATTTCTTATTTTTCTGATTTTATTTCTTGACTGAATCTTGGGGAATGTAAACCAACTAGAACATGCATTGTAATCTTATCATAGCTATGACTATAATAATATAATTTTTCAATTATTATGGAATTTTATTAATTAATGATTTTATCATGAGACCCACCTACATATTGATCATCCTTTGTCCAGTAGAATACATGGATGACCGTGTTAGTATTAATCCATGTTAAATTCCATTATTAAATTTCATATCCACGTCATTTTATTTTTCATGATATTCAATTGAATCAGTGTGGGGAGGAATTTTTATTGTGTATATGGGATAAAATATCTTGAGGGGAGATTATAGGGTGTTTCCATGTGATTCTGGGGAAGTTTCATATTTACATTAATTATATTCCATTATATATCCCTCATGTTGTAAAAAATAAAAAAAATATGAAAAAATTTGTTTTGAATTGGGATAATAAAAAATCACCATTTTCCATAATAATGATTTATGTCATATATGGTTAGGTGGTGGATGTGAGGTTTATTCCAATAATGTATTTAAAAAAAAGTGGAAATAGAAAATAATAGCAACAAGAGAGGATTATCTTTCATTATGTTTACATTGTTTGAGATCCTTCACTGAATACTTTGGGGGGGAGTGTGAGATGTCATTAAATTTTTGAAGAGGATAATTTCAATGATCATTTCTTTTTAATATCACGATTTTTTAATTATAATTTATCCTCATATTTGGGTTGTATTATATTTTAAAACATTTTACCCACCCGCCGTCATCCAGAGAGTCATATGATCCTTATTTCAAATCCCTCTTGAATAATTGTGATATTTTCCATTACGAGGTTGAGAAAATAGATTCAATGCATGCCTATGGTTAAGAAAATTCACTTGAGGTGTGATTATGAATCCATTAAATTATTACCTTCAGTGATGAGTTGAAAAATTAATGGTGATATAAATAATAAAAGTCATGGGTGTTGATGAATGGTTGTAAATTGTCTTTGAAAAGGTAGATATGCATTTAATTTATCATTTTTAAGAGAACCATGATTTTGGGGATTCATTATAGGGTAGGCTTTGTGCTTAAAAAATATTCAGTTATATTTTTTCCTTATGACCATCATAATTAAAAAATTACCATGTTGGTGTATGGGCCCTTTGTATTTCAATTTTGAGGTTTTTCTCAAGGGTGAGAAAAGATTTGAGGCTGGGGGTTTTTGATAATTCAATTTTCTATAAATATTTTTATATGTTCTTACATATGAATTAATTGCACATTAATTGTTGTGATATAATTTATCTTCCTGATATTAATGTTTTTAAATTTATTATGCATGATTGACATGGAAGAAAAATAAGAAAAATGTGGAAAATGTGGAACTAAGAGACACTTGGTGCTTCTTTGTTTCACTCGTGGTGTGACACCAGATTTTTAAGATGAAGGAATCTTGAAATTGGGGAGCAGAACCAGCACACATCATTTAATTAGAGTATATGACATGTATTATCAGTTCATGACATGGTGAAGACCACATTGAACAGGTCGTGATAATGGAACATGCTATGAACATCAAGTACACATCATCTAACACCAGTACACGCCGTGACTAGAGTAAAACCAGCATACGATGTATCTGTGGATTCAACATGGCAGAGGAAAGATCGTATCTGATGTGCACAACATGTACACAAGGTAAACATTTGGATGATGGTGATACATTGAAAAATAAATTTGACGTGGGCCGTAGGTTTTGGTAGAATAGCCTATAAAAGGCTCCCTAAATCACCCTTCCATGTTATTTTGGAATACTCTTGACTGGAGAGAGAAATCACAACCACCATGAGGATTTCATAGAAAGGTTCTTATTTTAGTTTTATTGTTCCTTCCTTTCATTAATGTAATCATTGGATGTTTTTTAAATTAATTACAGTATATCTCTTTTCCTTACTCCTTCCTTCACTCTCTTCTCTTAATTTCTTTTATAATCTCTCTTATATGGGTATTGGTTTATTCATCATATATGACCACCCAATGATGATTAGATAAACCCCATAGGGGAGAGTAGAATCGGGTTAAGGTGGTTTATACCATCAGATTTACCATTACCTTTCCTCTTAATGAAAATTATATTCGATAGAATCATGTTGTGATTCCATCCACTTTTTTCTTCATTAAATTGTTGACCATATGTTTCAATAATTAACAAACCCCAACATTATTGAGATGATTTATTCATGACCACTGAATGGAATTAATCTTCTACATAAGGAAATATGAACAAAATTATCCTTTTCTATTCTGGTTCAACTAACCACGTTGAATTGTGATTGTAGGTTAGTTTGATAGGGAATGAACATATCTTCTATCGATGAAATGGTTTGGTTGCCCAAAAAATTAATATAATTATTTTTTGAGTAAATTTTAATTAATTTATTTATAAAAACCACCCTTAGAAACTGATTCCTCTATCTTATGTTTCTATTTTGATATTCATTTATTTAGATTTTACAATTAGTTTAATAAAATCAAACTAAAATTGGACAAACCCAACCTTCAGTTAAGAGTTTTCAAAGATGTGTCCCCCGACCTCTGTGTGTAGGACCACACACTTCTACCTTACTACACCTTTTAAGATTGTATTGTTTGGGAAATTATTATTTTCAAATTTACCTCATGCCCGAACAAATTAAGGATGGCTTTCGGGTACATCACCCATGTTCACTCATTTCAGAAATTATTGAAAATCATTTAATGCCATCGGAGAAACATCCCTATCCATATCTACATTATTTCCTTTTAAGAAAATGAATATTATACAATTCATTAGAGAGATATACTAGGATCACCTATTGTATAAACTATATATGAATAACCTATTTTATTTGACATATCGAGCATGACCATCATTTTTCATAATTCCCATGTATCATATCATTACTATTGTTTTTTAATATTATACATATTATTCATAAATCCTTTGAAAAAATATTTTTAACCCATATAAATAAAATTATATCGAAATAACCTTTTCATTTAACCACCCCCTTGAAAAAAAATCACATAAAAATATTAGAGTGTTAGATTTGAAAATATATGTAATATTTTAAATGAATCCAAATAAATAATAATTTTCATGATGTTAGTAAAGCTAATTCATGCCGTATACGATAAAATTGAACATTTCTTTTGTATATTACAAAGAAAGGAAAAATTATCCATATAAAATATGTAAAAAGACACATTTTCAATACATTTTTTAGATAGTAAAAGGAGAGATAAAGTTACATTTTAAATTTATTTATGTAATGTTTTATACATATATAATTTTTATTATGATTTTGGACTTGAATAATAAATATTTGGAAATAAGTATTTTTTAAATTAAGAATAAAGTTTTAAGGTAATGTGTCCCCTAACATGAGTCCAACATATCATATACGTTATTTGTCATAATGAATAGTAAAATTATGTTAAATATTGAATTTTTTAATAACATTATTAATTTATAAATTTATTTTAATTTATTTTTTACCAATTTATATTTAATCACTTAATATATTATGTTCATGATGGCTGTTTTTAGAACATTAAAATTATGTGACCAAATTTTCTTTGGTATGCTAAATATTTTCGAGCAGGTAATGGTTTTATTATCTATTAAATAATATTTATGATAAAATTATATTATATATACATTTAAATTTTTTTCTACCCATTCATTAATGATGTACATAAAAAATTAAATAGGTTATATCATAGTGGTAATAGTCTGCAAGTTCACATGAGTGACATTTTCTATTTTTAATGAACGTAAGTGGGAGAAGTTATGAGTCATTTATTTTTTATATAATTTTTAAAATTTCATAAATTAAATATTAATTTCTTCAATACAATTATCTATTTTATCAATATCAGATATTGATGAAAAATAAAATATAAGAATTCGTAATGTGGTAGTCCTCACGTACACACTAGTTTTATTTTTATTTCTCCTTGTTTGATAAAGAAAAAATTTGAATATTTATATTTCATTAAAGAATAAAATTTATATCATATATATTCATATCATACTATTCCACTTTTATCCATAATTATGTCCATCCCAATGAGGAGATGATAACAAATGAAATATATAATCTTCGTGAGGTGGTAGTCTGCATGTATGTAAGAAAGAGGTTTTCATTTTTGTATAAGTTGATGTAAAATTCTTATACCCCTACATAATAGTGATTATTGATATGGGTGATAATTATGTAATAATACAATAATGGTTATAAGAGTTTAGAACCATGATAATTTATTTTTAAAGAATAATAAACAAGATAGATTGCTTAATACACGCCACTAATATTTAAGAAAATATATATATATATATATATAATAAAAAACTATTATTTTATTATGAATTATATAACCAATACATTGATTTGGTGGGTATAAATATGAGTAAAATTATTATTAAATAATTTTGTAAATTTTCAAGTCAATATAACAGTATAGATTAAATATTAATAAATTAGATATCAAATTTTTAGTGAAGTCATTTTGTGCATGAAAAATACATTTTCTTCAAAAGTTTTTTGTATTAAATTTTCTGTGTAGATGTTATAATTATTTCAAGCCAAATTTAGAAATTTTACTTTATAAAATTAATATTAATTTTGAAATCGTCATGTCACAACTAACATAGGATGAATTTTTTGATTTTTAAGTAAACCATTTCTGAAAAATTGATACCATATTTGCAATAATCTGGTTCAAATATGGAAAATAGTTCATTTTTATTTTTATTCATTTTGAATAGTAATCATGGGAAATATTTTCCACCTCAATTTGGGTAAAATGGGTAAAAAAGTTTAAAACCATGAGATATGGTCTAAAAATCATCCAAATGGTTTTTATCGAATTAAAAGGGAGAAACTCAACCTTTAAAATTTCAAATGATAATATATGGAATTTTTTTCCACTTTTCCTTGATAATTAGATATATTTTATTTGTAGTAAAAATATTCCAAAATTTCACTCTATTACATTTATTTTCTTTTATATTTTCTCATAATTATGGAAATAATTTTTGTAAGAGTATTAATATTTATTTTGATAAAAAAATTATTCATGAGGGAAATTTTGTTGTAATTGTTATTGTTTATATAATTACATTAAACACTTATACAATGTTGACTCAGTTATTAGGTTGTTGTAGAAAAAATATTGTAAATGATATTATAAACAATAAAAGTAATGTAATTTGATTGAATTATTGATTTTAATGTTTTTTTGAAAAATATAAAAAATGTTAGTAATGCATTAAAACATTATATTCGAATTAAATCATCATATTCATGAATTTAATGTCAAATTAAATGAATTGAGTAAAAAATGGAAATAATGATATTTTATGGAAAATTATTTTATTAAAATATTTCAAAATCAAAAAAAAATACTTAAATAGGATAATAGAGATAATATATCATCTAAAATTTAATGCCTTTCCCATTTATGTATCAATTTTCACCTTATAATTAATATTATTACCCTTTATAATTAATAAAGTCAATAACATGATGATGGGTGAAATTAGATAACTAAGGGGGTAATCGATATGGTATAGTTTAAAATGATATCCAAACATATAAATAATTTATTATATGAACATATACAGATAATATAATCCATATATTTGAATCTATTTAATTTTGGGACCATTTTACATGAGTTTGACATATACAATATTATAATATTTCATGAATTTCTAAAAGTGCCCCTCCCCTTTCATATTAAAGGAAACCCCTTACCACTCTTGTTTATACCAATTTTTTTCATATAACATGATAAAAAAACTTTCCAATTATCATAAAAAATCACTTATACATGATGTAGATGCCATGGTCATCTTAAAAGACAATTCAAATTGTCTCTAAGAAGGGATCTAATGGAGGCCTACCGAAGAAGAAGAAAACATCCAAACTGGCATATTTAAATTTATTTCTTCTTATATATCTTATAAATATATGGTATTCATCTTAATATTTCATCAGAAATATTCTCAATATACCAAAATACTATTTTGATTATGGAACCATTATTATCCACCCACCATTCTATCAAATTTGAAGTGAATGTATAACTCATGTGTATGTATAGACTACCACCTCCACAAAGAGATGAAATTAAGTTTCCATCAACAGATATTATGGAAATTTTTTTATTATTATAATAATATAATATCAAATCCAACTTATTAACTTCTAATCTATTTCAAAATGATTATTTCACTCATCTATGCATGTGGACTATCACCTCCACAAAGTGATGTGATATATATTTCATTTCCACTTTACTTGTACGGTGTTAATGATTAATTTCCTATATATATATATGTTTTTTGTTATATAATTACGGTTTTTAATGAAAATATTTTATTTATCTTTATTTTTATCCTTTAATTAGAAAATGAAAATAATCGTAATGTTTACATCTCGCCGACCATCTCTATGAACTATGCAGATCATTTTTCTATCTATACATTTTAATAATGATTATACATATATATATAATAAATATATATGATATTTATATCATAAATAACAATATATATATTTTTTGGAACCATGATCAAATTATAAGGACCAGAACTCCATAACTGAAACTTCTATTAATATCATTACAGTTAACACCCGAGAATGAAAATTTTAATTAATATTTTTTAATTAATGGGTGTCTAAATGTTATAAGTGGATAATATAAGATATTATATGTATTGAAATGATTATTTCATATAATTATAATATATTTATGTTTATTATATATTAATTTAGATTATTTTCACAGTAAGTGGAAGTTGACGTAATATATTTTCATCTCTTTTTAATTTCTGTGAGACACATGTAAGATTCAAAAATTATTTATGTTATGTGGTGTATATACAACTTATTAATTAATTTTATTATTAATTTCATGAAAATTCTAGATATTTCAAAATCTATATTACTTTATCTCTTTCATGAGGTTTTTATATAGATAATATCAATGTTTGATGGGTATATCATCTCAAATTGTATTCTTTGGGACATATATATTGATATAAAAAAATATTGTTTTATGTGGTGTATATACAGCCCCTTTGACTAGATATATAATAAATAACCTTATGTTTATGATATTTAATGTATAATTTTATTTTATTCCTTCACGTGGATTATTATTTAAATGTTACCGAAGCAACATTGGTTTAATGTTATAATATCATTGATTACCTGGATTTATTCTGATAAAGATTTAGAGGAAGATATATCATGGTATAACTATCAATAATTTGAATAATTTTATTCTCATATATTTATTCATTTAATATTCATGTAATAATACAATTTTGCACTCTTTTTTCACTTAAAATTTTAGAGAGAATGTTTTTACGAAATCTACACTTATTTCCTCTTTAGTCGGAAATCTTTTTCATCAATGTCCATGTTTTCATTAAAATATTTTCAGGAAATATTTTAATATATATATTTTTCAAAATTTATTTTAACCATAATTTATGTTTTAGTTTTTTTAAAATGAATATTCTTATGGTTTTATGAATTGGGAACTTTTTATATTTTACTAAAAATGTGAAAGTAATATATATTTTAACATTGATGAAATTAAAATAATTTACCCATATCATGAATTCTTAAGGTTTTGAATCATACATAATGAGATTCCATGGTTCTTTTAAAAGAAAAATTTTCCATAATATTTTTGATATTTTTTTAAATGAAAGACGATACTCCAAAAGGAAAAGGGCAGTTTCATTAGGAAATATTCAAATCTTATTTTAAATAAATTTTCTGTTATTATAAAATAATTTGATGTTAATTATTATTTACTAGGTATATTATCCAAGGATACCATAATTATCTTTTCTATTGATGGAATATGATTATGATAGTGATATTATTATAAAAAAAAATTTATTTTCCTAGTTTCATACTATGATGAATTGTTGAAATGTTTACAAAACACATTATTTTCAACATGTTATGATATAATATAATTTATTTATGATATAATTGTAGATGTATTAATGAAATTTAATTATGTGATGTGTGGTCATGGAATTATATATCAATATAATTCCTTAGGTAAATATTTATATCTAATGATATAAAAAGCACTGGAATGGGAATTGATGCTTGTTTACTATGGGACTTTGTCCCCTATGATAATCCTGGTAGTGAAACATGATGAAAGATCTAATGGAATCAGGAGTGAACCAAGTACACTGTGATGGTCTTGTTATTGATCCTTAACTAATGAAATTATTTTATATTATTATGTGTATGCTAAAAAATTATGTCTTATTCCAATGTTATGATCTCACAAATCATCTTCTTTGATTACATTATGATTAATGTCTTATGGACCAAATATATTTATACCATGATTGAAGATTATTATATATGATATTATGTGATTGGTGTTCAAATTATAATCGCATTTTATCATACCCTAATGTACATAAAATTCTTAATTGATTATTGACATTCCCCTTGTATTCATTTACTAAGAAATCGATATCACCCTTTGATATTTTTCATTCCCCCATGTTATAAAGAATGATTTTATATAGTGTATGTATATGAACAGTACATTATAGGATGATTTTTGTAGAGACCCATTTTTTCCTTGTAAGACATTGAAATATTTCCATATATATATTTCCAGTGGTAGGAATTGATAGATCATGTGATTCTGAGGCCCAGTGTACCCAGAATTAATTTTATAAAAATATTAAATATATTTTATATTGAATGCATGTAGTTATTTCGATAAAACAATATAACACTCAAATTTTATCTAGGATACGAAATCCAAGACCACGGTTGAGTCCGAAATGTGTTCATTACCATATACACGACCTAAAATAGTACGTTGATGGATATTCAAACCCCTCACTCATTGGTGATGCGTTTACTGAGTTAATTAATTTTTATATTTATTAAATAGATCATTTTTATCACAACAGATAACTCTATAAGAGTAGCTACAAGTATATTTCTCCATGGTAACCATATAAACCTTGGGAGAAATGCAGTGCTCTTACTCCATCCTCTATTGGTAGATCACGTCAGATGATAATTAAACTGAAGATCAAAGTAGATATGGATGCAGTGAATGCAACATAACCTCTCAAATAATTTGATTACATTCTCTTCAACATCGATTGATCCAAAATCAATGTAGGACACATCATTTGTTTATTTTACACCCCTTGATTAAATGGTGGAGCATATGCATCCTTGTGTTTGGATCTACGCCAATTGTGTCCTTTACATACACCTGAGTACCGATATTAAATTTATTATTCCATGTTTTCTAACATAGATACTAATATTCTTGATTGGTTTCCATGAATGTTTGACAATTTTTTTTAATGCTTTGTTTTTTTTTTCTTTTCTCCCTCATTGCTTCACATGTTTCACTAGCTGGACCTTCTGATCCCTATTCAATATTTTTCGGTGGTATCAAGCCTAATCAGACCACTTAATTTTCTAATAATCAATGTTAAAAGAACATATAGATTAACTGAGCATTGATATGGGATCATTCTGTGCTGAGTATGGACATTTTTAGGATCTTTGGATGAATCGTGGTTGAACAAGGGTGTGGTGGAAAACGAAACAAATGGTGAAATCCCAAAGATGAATGAAGGACAATTTTTGATGAGCGATTTATTAGAGATGTTATTTATAGGAAGAGCAACCATTTTTGGACATGGGTAGAACCAAATCAGAAATAGTTTGGATAGATTCATGTGTAGAGATCAGATATCAAAATGTGGACAAAACCTGACTACATGACGTGTTCAAGGATGAGAACACAACCTATATCCCACTTTTCCCTAACATATTTTCTTTTACAAAACATAATGATAGAACAATGTGTATCCCTCCTACATGTTGTTTAACCCTTCACCATATGGGAACTTGTTTGATGGATCACACGAGCTGGAAATTGTGTGGAAGTACATGTCCAGGTAAAAATATGTGTACTCGAGTACACAGTCACAATGAGAAACACAAAACCCAATCCCTAGGTATCATGGACATGCCATATACTCCACCTTGAAGGTGTGTACTCTTAAATGGTAGCGATCCATGTGCTATCCAGGAACATGATTAGGCAGTGGAGCAGGACCACACCCGTTGTGGGTTCCCTACAACACTGTGTACCACTTGTTCCTTTTTTAGGAAATTTTAATTGACCATGTATCCATTGTTTGAACGTGGATTCTAGCCCATGAGTAGGCTATCCTGTTAGTTTTTATGTGTATAATGTGATGGTATCCTCAGTTATAGAATTTTTAATATTATGTGAAATGTACAGGGCATGAAACTATTTTACGTGATGATTGATGATGGCAGTGATCAGGAAGGATCACCAGAGACTTCTTATCAAGTGTAACCCCCCATAGGCTTGGGAATTAAGCCTTTTTATTTACTTCAGAGTGAAATCCCCCTAAAGAATATGGTGTGGGTCCTCAATGCCATAGTGTTGGACCCCATTGTTGTACCATGGTGTGGGTCCTTGAATTCTTATTGTAACCCCCACCCCTATCAGGTAGGTTGTGTGTCTACAATGACCTAGAGTGAAACCGCCTTCTTGCACCAAGGCACAAGTCTTCAACTTCGAAGTGGTACCCCCTATTGGAAAAGGGTGCAGGTCCTTCAAGAACTAGAGTAGACCCCACCCTAAAATACCAGGGCATGGGTCCTAGAAAATTAGATTGGAACCACATCAACATGGGTGTACATTCTCTATAGATTGAGTGTAACCCCCTATGGGATAGAGTGCATGTCCCCGATGACTAAGGTGGAACCCCCATATCGCACCAGGGCATGGTTCCCTATGAAACTCGAGTGGAACCCCCCATCAATATGGGCATAGGTCCTATAAATATACTATTATAATAGAACCCATGACACACTAGTTTATGGGTCCTCTATATTGCATTTTTGACCACTCATCTATGAAACATAGTAACCAGATATGGTTAGAATTAGATGGATACATATGGAAAGATGTATGAGATACAAGGCATCATTGATGGCTATTTTTGAACAATTTTCTACTCTTATTTCTAGGATGTTACCTGATATGGAGATCCCCTTTATATCTTAATTGGATTTTTTTACTCATAGTATATATTTTTTTTGTATCAAACACCTTGTATTTTCATACTCTTCTTCTTGGAGAGGTGAATACTCATTGGGTATTCCATGTGTTTTCTATTTATATCCTCTCATGGTTGGATGAATCTACTCTCCTTCTTTATGTAGAAATGAATCCATGAGTAGTTCAATTAATCATCATATAGAGAACCTTCTGTGTGGTTGAGGTTACATTCACTCTAGGTTTGTGTTGAGCTATTATCATTTATGGTATCATGAATTTACTATGTTCCTTTCAGTTGTATATCTCCCCCCCCCCCCTCCAACATTTTTTTCCTATTGGGTATGAATATTCTCACCACTACATGTTCTGTTCTTTCACATGTCGTGTTTTATGTAGAAGAATGACAGGTCAATTGGTACTTCGAAGGAGAATAGGTATACTGGGTGTTAGAGACCACGTATGGTGGTCATAGATTTTGATTCAAGAGATGGGATCTATCTGCAGTTCAATAATTTTCAAATTTTTTAGGTTGGGACACTTTTATGGTGTGGTGTTTATTTTTCCGCTTTTTTTTCATTTACACTACTATAATTTGGTATTGTCTAGAGGTTATGCATTCTTGGTATACTTTTCATCTTTTCAATCTTTTACTCTTTCCCTCTTCACGTCTGCATCGAGTGGTCGCGTGTGTGCATACATGAACATAATAAAAGGCCACCCTAAATTATTTATTCCTTAAATGTAGGTTGACACTGCCTTTCCCATTGAGTCGGGTTTGGGGTAGTTGTTCCTCGAGCCCCAACATGGTTCTGGTCATGAAAAATTGGTATCAGGTCAGGTTCATTCCTTGGGAATTTTTTGGATGGTTCCCTTAAAAGTATTTTTTTTGGTTTAGGGAATCTATGTAAAAGTTTCTCAAGTGTATCTCTAAGTCTAGGGAGTCTAGTTAGGCTGAAGCGTCTGATGTATCCATTCACCAAGACCTTGACGACTTACTTGTCGACTCTGCATACTGAGACATTGGTTATAGGGAGGAATGGTACATGCATAATATAGGATTGGGTATTTGACTAATATTCTTGTGTCATCTCCCTATTATTATTATTATATATATTCTCATCATACCATGGTAAATTTTGATAAAACTCAGGATTCATCTATCACAATAGACATCCATGATACCAATTCCAATTCGTTATAATGATATGATTAGTGATGAGGCCGTAGTTCGGGTTCTGTGATGTGACCCCTTCATCCATGTAGAATGGAACTATCACCTCCACCTATCGAGTATAAAATTATTTCAATAGATCAGAATAAATATAGGTGAAATAATAGTGAACTCCATGAATTCTAGTGCCAGGTGTCGATGAGGTTCCATGGGGAGCCATATCTTCATGCTATATAGGATTGGTTAGAGTTGATGGTATGTATCTTAAATCTTATTCCTACCCCGATGGATCATGTGGTTTCTCTGGGAGATAGTATTTTCCATGGATCAACTGGGTGCTAGTGGATCCTTGTTACAAATATATATGATGAGTCTAAACACACATGTCCTGACTTCCAGTATCTCTTCAAAGATGAGTACTACGCTTCCAAATTTCATTTAGTCTGGATCTAGGAGATTCTATAGAATAAACATAGAGGGATTATGGTCTCTATGTATGCGATGAGGTTCATAAACCTTAAATAATACTCTATAGATGAGATCCTGGATGGTTACTTCTGAGAACTGATGTTTGAGTAGGGACACCTCCAATATAACCATGCTAGAATGGTACCCATGTGTATCCACACCTATACTAGGGTTTTATAGAGGGAACTAGTGATATTGAGGTTTTTTGGATAGTTACTAGGAAGTTGGAGCTGGGCGTTGGCATCATAGGGTGGAGAATTCTTCATAACTAGTAGATTCGAGGTGCTAGGATCTCAACACAAGAGACCTCCCCCTAATCAGTTTCCAAAACATGGTCAGGGGAAGCACAGAGAACCACAACATCCCATAGAGGGGTAGTGATTTTATTGTGATGGGAACGATCACTTGGCATGATAATTCTTGACCATTAATCAGGAGAACCACAATATGATATCTGATAAATCACCATAACATTGAAAACACCATGATTAATGTTATCCCAGAAGTGGGAAGGCTTTTCCCTAGTGAGGTGGAGCTGGGAGACGAGTAAGAGGAGCTATGGGTGGGGGTTGATACTTGGAGATCCTTCTAGGAGAGGGAAGGTTGTTCCCTAGTGAGGTCGAATAACATCACATTTCTCCAGAAGAAATCCACCATCGTATGTAGAAAACATAATCAATCATTTCCATGGATGACATCATATGGTTGTATATGTAAACATAGGAAATTTCCCAAGAGGTGGTGTTTCCCCAGTAGCAGCTCAGAGTCTCTACATTCATAAAAGATGTTAGATTGACCTCTAATTGGGGTAGTCAACGCCAAGGGAACTGGATTCCCCTCTACCTCAAGTCCCAAATCATGGAAAATGGCAGGTGATATTTAAGAGTGTGTCTCCCCTGAATCAAACAAAGAATACACCCAAGTAGAAAACAATCAAATGATACATTGAAAAACGTCTCGCTCACCGAGAGATGAAAACTATAAAGAATTAAAATGGCATGGAACTATTCCATGGACTCTATGGAAATTATGAATACCACAAAGACATTCGTACCATGATATCTGAGGATGGGGAGCATCATAGGGTTTTCCTCTTCCTTCCCCATCTACTCTCTACGGTTCTAAAGCTGGTGTAACATGTTGTTTCTACCTTAGATGAAACTACCTCAATTGAGAAACCTAATGAAGAACAACCAATGCACACGTACTACTGTTAGTAATAGGGAAATGTCACTACTAATGGCCTATTACTCTATAAGAAAAACAGTATCCTAATACATTGGAATAGTCCTGAGAGCCACCTCCAGTAGAGAGACAATATACTAATGGATGGGACCTACCCCTGACTAAAAAAACTCTTCTTCCCTAAAAATTGGGACCCCCAGACCATATCTTCACTTCTTGAGTATTCCTAATGACTCCCCCTTCATGATGACCCTGCTTGGGATAATGTCCCCCCTATATCCACTTCCCTCTTCAGTACCTTGATATATGTCATCCACATAAATGGGGTGACCTTTCATTAAATATCTAGATGAAAAGAATCCTCGAAATGCTTCACCTTGGCCTCATCATCTACAAACTTGTCTGAAGAATATCTCAAGAGGTTTTTGAAATGAATCCTGAACTCTCGTACACTGGATCATCCCTGCCAAAGGGTATGAATCTCCTAGAGACTAGTTTCCTTCATGATCTGAGAATGAATATAAGCTCTGAAATGCTCTCAGAAGTTCTCCCATGAGATAGATAACTCATTGTGATCACCAAGGAAAAAGAACCACAACTTCCTTGGTACCCCATATAGCATCATCAAAACCAATGACACCAAGTGCTCCATCATAGAAAGTATCAAACTAAAGGTTAATTCAAAATATTCCAAAAAATATTCTTTGACTACATCAGAAATTGAGACACCATAATTTTTTAGAATCTATTGGTGAAACTCTCTCAGGGTCCTCCTCCAAGAATCATCATCGTCGACCTCTACTCTATGATGATATATTGGTGAAAATTGTTGGAAATAATTAGTGTTAAACAGATGAGGACGTTGACCTAGAGTCGTGCCTAAAAAATAAAAAGTAGTTCAAACTCAAAAACAAAGAATATGGAAGACTTAAACCTTAATTAATTTTTTTTCTTTTATGGATTTTAGTTTAACATATCTGATGTTATACCAATTAAAACCTAGGCTCAATGAAGAGTGGTGCATGATCCATTATTAGTTCTATACCCTGTAACCAGTATCAACTTGTCTATTATCCATAGTAAACTTAATGGTCCATGCATCAGATCACATGTGGCCAAAATACATGTCTCCACTGGTCTCTACTTTTTATAGTACATAATAAACTTGAATGACATTCTTTCCCTACCAACCCATGAAACCGTACATGATCCTAACTCTAAACAGCATTCTATCTCTCATCCAAACATCGCATACCACTCTGTCATGACCCCATCCAATCAATGTGAACCCCTCTTGGTCTGGAAATGTGATAAGAGATGTATTGACCACCATGTCATGCCACTAGTAGGCCCCGGGTTGGTGACTATCACCGATGGTAAAACAAACACACATATGGGAGGCATTACCCTCTAATAGAACACATGTGAAAGTGATAGATATGATAGACACCAGCCAACTCCTTCTAAAAACTAAGGTATAAAAGAAATCCCCAGTACACATATGTAATGCCATTCATGAACAACTACAACTGAAAGAGAAACTGCATGGACAAAAAGAATGTAAAATGGATGTTATCACGAATCCCGAACAACCCCTGAAACCCCAAGCTAGTAGAAACCTACCTGATCTCCAACCTACTCCAAGGGAAATAAACAATAGATGACATAACATTGGGTGAGTATAAAAGTATCTTTAGTAGGATCCTCCACGAAGCCTCTCATACAAAAGTAATGGATGCTTTCTAAAGCACAATTAATCAATATATGAATCTAACTCATCGCCTAAATAGTTACATGAGGTTCCAAACCTCACCACAACTACTCTCACCATGTATTACATACATGAGTATATAATATAGTAAATAATATCAAGGGTACCATGCTATAACATCCACAATGGTTTTCCTATTTTCCCCAACATCACATGTCCTAAACATCTTTCTCTGAAATAGCTATATTGAAGACACCTGGGTGAGCAAGAAAACCTACACCTTATGCAACATAATGGATTTCCCACAGATTCCATGGAGAACCACCACACGATCCTCACAAAAAAAGTAACCCGGATGTTTTTAGGATCCACTACATCTCACATAATGTGTATCATATGTCGGGTATTATACCTCAGGCCATTACTTCCCATACAACGAGTAAGTATCCTCAAGCCATCACATCCTATAAATGTTACACCTATATTAGTCCATAGGAAACTATATCTAGAATATGTGTGTGTGAATAAATCTATTACAACCCTCTACAAATATATATGGGGAAAACTAAATGTCACTCCTACTAGCACAAGTAACTACCAAGGGAAGAGAGAGGGTCCAAAGGGTGTAGTTATCCATCCATGATCCAAGTGGGATGATAGGGAAAACACACCCCAAGTCTCATAATCCTCTGGGTGTCAGTTTCCCTAACTGATAGGGTGGGTTAGCATATCTAAACTGAAAAATTATAGGATATAATATATCTCACAACCAAACTATGTGGATAGCCTAGTCATAGACTCAAATATAGAAAACGTATATCGGACTCCCGAATACCACTACTAAGAATAGATATCCTATAAGAATACAACCAATTAATTATATTATTCAATTACATTATAACTTTTCATCAATTAAACATTAAATAAATTGATTATTTAAACATAAATTAACCATTAAAAATACACCACATTATATTTCATTAGCATCACAATAGAGTTACATGACCTCAATGAATAACCAAACCATGTCTGCAATTACTTATAAGAATAACCTTAGTATTGCATCCCAAAAATCTCCAACCCAATGGGTTCAAAATCCATTATTCTATCACACAATAAAATAATTTACACATTCCCATAATTACATGTATTCTAGAATAAATCATTCAATGATTCCAGACATAAGAGGATCGATATGGTGAGTAGATAAACTACCTATCGATTCATTTCCACCTATAGCTTGGGATAACTCCCATCCATCCCCAAAAATCTAAAAACTAAAAGAATGTGGCATACCCTGCACGTCTTATCCTATTTTGGAAGGATGGTAAGAAAGAGAAGCATCCTTGAGCAGTGGGGAAAGTGAATAAGATAAAAAACAACAAATTCAATAGTAACCACATCCATATCAATGGGTAAGTCGGGCTTCAACACGTTTCATCATCTCTAGAGTTCGCTATGACACCCACATGCATAGATTGATGCATCTCACCACTCTAGTTTTCAACTTCTACTAGAAACATTGGGCCTCACTTCCCCCACATCTCACAAGAGAAATCCAGTCTCAGACCACATCATAAGAAGAATTAAATAGAAATGTAATTGGGGTCTTGTCCATAAACCAGGCATTATGACTTCACATGCAACAAGACATCATGCATCCAAAACATAAATCTCTCATCCCTTACATGCAAGAGGGTAACTCGGAACCTTACCAGGCAATATCTTTTATCAAAAAATCTGGTTCTTCAATCCATTTTTAATTAATTGATTATTTATTCGTAGGTTCCGACTATGGGAAACCTAAACAACATGATATCATAGTTATCAAAAATTAATTAAACAATTAATTTAACATGGATTTAATTATTTACCAAAAATCATAATCATGCCTCTTGTTTAACAATCTATTTAATTAAACATGAAAATATGCAACATCACGATTCATTATCCTGCCTCTTTATCTTTATCCAGATAATTTAAAATTAATTTTGGCATTATGTCCAATACAAATTTCTATCAATAATGACCTGATAAAAAATCATGGACAATAGACTATCTATAAATCAATAGTCAATAACATTACAATTAAAATAATACCAAATCATTCAATATAGTTATATATATTTATTATGTCAATTACATAGTAATCTAATGGCTAAATCATGATAAATATACTACTGCATAGAAATAGAATAGAGAAGCAACGAATCCCTTACCTCAAATGGCTTCAAACTTCCTATTCACGAGAATATGAAAACATGGAAGATCATTATTACCCATCCTTGAAGAATGCATCCACAAGAGGATGCAGAGACACCACCACAACAACCAACAAACCAAGAAGCTCCATTAGGAACATAGTGAACACATTCCATAAGAAGGAAATGTAAAACCTTGAGGAATGCTCTAGAATCTAGTAGAATAGATCCAGAATATACTTTATGTCAAATACTGATGGACACCTCATAGTGGCACCAAATAGTGGGTGAACAAGAAATAAGAAAAACTCCAATGGTAAATGATCTGGGGATGGATGTTCAATCACATGAATCCTATGGGATGGATGGAAGGGTTTGAGTGTCTCACACCTAAGAAAAATAAGGAAGAATAATAGAAGAAAATACATCGGTCCTTTATATGATTTAATGGAGTAGTTGTTTAAGATATGATAGATTTTCCATTAAGAATAGATCTCCCAAAGAACACCCATTTTTACCAAGTAAAGGTTTCCCCACCATTAATAAAATTAAGATAGGAGTAATGGGCTTCGAATTGACCATAAATCTAATAAAACATGGTTTCTAATGCATTTTATGTCAAAGGAGACGTCAAAGGGGGAAAATGTAGGATTATAAGAAAAACTGGAAAGTTTACAATGGAAATGACTCACCATTCTAGAAACACTTATTCATGACATCATTCTATAATTTTGAAAAGAAAATGACACTATTCTGGAAACACTATTCATGACATAGTTCTGGAAATTTAAAAAGGAAATGATGACGTTCTAGAAACACTAGTCATGACACAATTCTAGAGATTTTGTAAATGAAATGACACAATTCTAGAATCACTATTCATGAAAACATTATATAAATTTTAAAAATGAAAGGACTAATTACTAGAAACACTCTTCATGACTCCAACATTGAAAAAATATTCATGATACCATTCTGAAAATTTGGCAATGGAAATGGCACTGTTTTGGAAAAACTGTTCACATCACTGTAATTTTGGAAAATTGTTTGGAATAAGTCTCATTGACCTCCCAAAACACCTCAAACAGTAGATTTATGTAATGGAATGGACTTGAAAGGTCCGTGACATTAAAATTGATGACCTATTTGACTATTTCTGAGGTGTGAGGTGATTCTTGAAGATCAATCTTAGGTCTGAATAAAAGTCGTTAAGGGTTTTTGAGGATGATATTCCAATGCTGGCATTCTGATGTCACTATAGACATTATTAGTTCCTAGTGTTTCCATTTAGTGTCATGAAATCCCCCACTAATTTTATGAAATTGATGGACTTGTTTTTTCATCCATATATGGACTCGTTTGTTGATGTCTTCATCAAAGACACACTATTTTTCTCTGCATCTATGGTAGTTCATGCAGAGCAATTGAGGATGGTCCTTGATTTTCATCGAGAGCACCAGGTTTATAGAAATATCTCAAAGTGATTGTTCTTGATACAATAGGTTCACTTCTAGGGTAATTATAAAGTCCTGGATTTTCCATGTATTTTTTTATTATTTGGAATTATTAAGAGTATGTGAAAATTTTCGGTGGATGATTCTGAGGCTGGTGTGCCTGGAATAAATTTATGAACATTTTTTTAAGGTATGTTTAGTAAATGCGCGGGCGGCATTTTCAATCTCTTGAACCGGTGCTCAGATTAAAAATCTGAGGGCACCATTGAATCTGCAGCGCAAGGATTTGATTAATGGAGGCTTCACTTAAACTACAGTAAGTCTGGAGAAAAATTTAGCTTATGGACATTTTAAAAGAATAATAAAATAACATTGTAGTTTAATTTCCTTCTTTCTTTTCTTACAATGGACAAGCGACAGTGGCGGGACCAACAAAATGTCAAGCCATTTAATGTATTGACAACTCAAAAACATTGTAACAACACCTTTAGAATTAGGAAGGCTCCTATTAAATTAAACCCCATTAATTCCACGGGCGTTACTCATCCTCCCCCTCTCCAATTTATATGGAGCTTTGGGGAGGTATTTGCATGACTTCACCAAGCGACGAAGCTCTGGTAAAGTGCTGCTACCCCGAACACTTAAAGGATGGAGCCAGTTCAAGGGGGGAAGTGGTGAGTGACACCAAATCATGAACCGAAGGATGGTATTTGAGGGGAAACATTAGTGGAATGTTGTAAGGACCACGAACGCTGACTCATCCTCAATCGTGTGAGTTATCTAATGATCTTGAGGTAGAGATTTATTTTTTTTTATTTCAAAGGATTGTTGATTCCTTTTTCATCCCTCATTTTTTCAAGATAACGTGAAGGGAACGAGCCAAAAAAACATGGCTCGGACCCTCCGCTACCTTGTTTAACCTTTCTCTCTCTCCATGAAAAACCACTAGCGTGGAGACACCGGCCGATCACGATGGAGACGGTGTGCCGTCATGTGCTATCGAAGGAGGCTACAACACCATGCCATGACAGTTATTAGAGAGGACAACACAAACATGCCACAGAGGTGGTGTGGTGTGCTATCGCACGCCGCCAGTGGGAAAGGACCGAATTCGAAGCCATGGAGGGTGAAGAAGGTGGCTGACTTGAGCCTACCACAGAAGGCGGAAGAAGAGAAGAGCATAGTCGTGTGCTGCTGGAGGAGGATGCATCTTGAAGCCACGGTAGGTCGAGAGTGGCATGGCCCCGCGCCGGGTTGGCTGACCACCAGTCGGCCAAAATGTTCAACTATTATGTAGTGGGGCAGCGCCCCACCGGCTGGCCGAAACGGCCACGCACCTGCGGGACCAGCTGGGAGGGACGGTCCGCCTTCTGACGGACCAGCCCAGCCGCCGGCCAGCTAAGTGGTCCTGACCCACCTAGCAGTCTGAACCCCTCTGGAGGGTCAGGCCGATCCTGTGGCCCGGTGGGCTAACGCGGTTGGGCCGAGCACCACCTGGCGGGCCGGGCCAACCGCGGCCCGGACCCGCAAACCGAACCGGGCTGACCCAATGGACCGAACCTAGTAAAATGGGCCAACCCTTCTTGGTTCTAACCTGAGAGGGTTCAGGTGGACCCTGGGATCTGCTGTGTCGGGTCGTTCTAACCGAGTCAGATTGGGCCCAGACCCAACCGGTCCCCGAATCAAGAAACATCCATAACTAAAAAATCGGGTGTCCGTTTGACATGTTGTCAACGTCATTGGGATCCATTTTGGGAATAAGGCCCTTTGACATATTCTGGAAAGCCTGACTGAGCCGGTCTGGACAAAGGTGTGATCACCCTTGTTTCATGGAAGGGGTACAACTTACAGACCGAGCATCCGTTGGACGAACCGTCTATGGAGCTGGAACCCTTTGGATGAGGAGTTCCATTTTGGTATACTCAACTTGAGATTTGGAAAATGTTTGAGTGTGGCCAGGTTGGATCGAACCTGAATACAACCGGTCCCTCAGAACTAAAACGCTTATAAGTCACAGACCGGGCATCCAATTGAAGCATCATTTGTCACATTGGAACTCTTATGACATGGAGATTATTTGGGATACTTATTCCTAGAAATTCATGGAGGTTGAGGTACAAATGATGGATTTGGGAGAGGTTCTCCCAAATGTGCTATGAGTTGGAATCTAGTGGCTAGCGGTGAGATGGTGGTTGGAGATAGATCATACGATGGTTAGTACGGAGCGATCCTGTGTGGGTCAGCACCGATCCTTTGTGTGTCAGATCATGTGTGGGTTAGTGCTCTTGGATCCTGTCTGGGTAAACGCATACTGATCCTATGTGGGTCAGATCTTGTGTGGGTCACCACTCAATAGTCATGTTTGGGTCAGATCCTAACTTGGTCATTGCGAGGGTTAGTACCTATTGATCCTATGTGGGTCAGACTGCGTATAATTAGCAGCAGTGCCTCTTGATAGAATAATATGATATATCTTTGCGACTGATCATCTATACTTCTATACATCACTAATACCTATGTGAGATGAGTCTTTTACCTTCGTGGTGTTACCTGTGTGGTACTTTTACCTTCATGGTGTTACCTTCATGGTGTTACATGTGTCGTCCTTTTTTCTTTATGGTGTTGCCTTCGTGTTGTTACCTATGTGGTACTTTTACTTTCATGGTGTTACCTTCATGGTGTTACCTATGTAGTAATTTTACCTTCATGGTGTTACCTTTGTGGTATTATTCCATCATGTATGAGATGAGTATTTATTGATAACATAGGTATATGTATGGGAATATACCTGAGTTGAGTTTTTTACTTCTTTGTGCTTTTTGGTTGAGTTATTGCATTGTGTTTTTTCCTTTTTGAAACTCTGGGTGACCTTTAGGTGTCTCAAGGTCCCTACAGAGTATTTTTATACTCAACCCTGCATGGTATTTTCCTGCACCTTGTTGTGTATTGTGCAGACATCAGACAACGTTGATCGAGGCTGAGGGATCCAGGACTGGGTGGTGCTCAGATGTGGACCATTTTATGTGACGTGATGTCGGACTACTGATCATGAGTTGTACCTACCCTTCATGAGGAATCCTCAGAGGAAAATCCAACAGTTGTTTTCCTCTTTTTAGTTGTACTTGTACTTTTCAGTTAGACTTGTATTCCACCCCCCTTTACTTTCAACACAATTTTACTACAATAGTTTACTTCACAGTTGCCTCTTGTTAAACTATTGGTTTTTCATGTTTGTACAGGATTAAAGTAAATTCCTTCCCATTATCGGGATACGCCTTTTCGGTTCTAGTCTATATCCCCAGGCCTATGGAAGGCGGGCTTGGGGTAGTCATAGCAAGGGCCCCGGGGGACGGGTCGTGATAAAGTGGTATCGTAGGATTCAGTTCTACCAAAGAACTAGGACTCTGATATTTTCTGTGTGGAAATAGTGTTATGTGTTATGAGTGTGGTTTTCAGTTTGGGTAATCCAGTGTTGGTGTGGCGACCGACGTATCCATACACCAGGACCCTAAATTCTGATTTCCAACTCAGTGCACTAAAACAATGATTGCGTGTGTTTTTGAATGGTTTTTCCATTTGAATTTGTTGAGTCATCTCACCCAATATAACTTATTGACCGTGGCGCACCTGTTTTCTTTCAGGATTCCTCCACATAGACAGCTAGTCAAGATTCCTGAGAGAGTACACGATGATTTCCCACTGAGCAATGAGGCCACGGTGTGGGGCCCTCTTACGGTGTTAGCACCTTCGGGTGGTGTACCAGTAGCACCACCACCCATTGGGCAGCAGATGCCACTATCCCCACCAACAGAGGGTCCACGCCGACTGAGCGCATTTCACGAGTATTAGTGGGAGATAAATCTTTGGTTTTTAGGTGAGATGGATCAACAGGTGGCATAGGACTGGCTGGAGGCTGTAGCCATATTTTTTTGCTTGGTTGGGAAACCAGTAGATCTAATGGTGATCCTAGATTCCAGTATCTTCCAGGGAGAAGCTGGGAGAAGGTGGAGTCTGACACTCCAGTTACATGATGAGGTGACACTCACCGGAGTGGAATTTGAGGGCCTTTTTAGGGTAGATTTCATCCCAACGACTTTACATTCAGTTCGTATATAGGAGCTGCTACACTTACAACTGGGCAGCATGACTGTGGCCCAGTACTCGGTGAGGTTCACTGATCTCTCCTGCTATTCCACCGGAATGGTACGAGACCCTTTCATCAGGGCTCAGACCTTTGAGAAGGGTCTTCGATGGGCTATTAGAGAATCGATGGTATCACTCATCATTCCAACACAGGTTGGGGTACTAGAGCGAGCTCTTTTGGTGGAGAGCTTCCATGTTGAGTAGGAACCGACAGCGAGAGCCACCACTAGATGTCAGGTAGCAGAGTCATCTACAACAGGAAGTAGATAGATGAAGCAGGGGCCCATGCGGGCCAGACCTTCTGGTGGGAGACCTCAAGAAGCAGGTCGGTGGTGAGGGTCTCATGGGACAGAGGGGGACAGTTGAGGATGAGGCAATGCTGCTCGTGCGGCGGGCGGGATCACAGGGCTTGTGACTGCCCAAACCACCATACCGACGGTCAGGAGACAGTCGAGGGACCATCAAGGAAGAGTAAGAGGTTTGATATAGGAGTTCTGTAGGGAAGATAACATGGATGAGGATCTGGCCATGCAGCCGGGGGTGGACGGAGATTCAAGGTTCTACCGCCACTACCCCTAGGTGGTCCACCCTGACCACAAGAGGCAAGATAATAGGGACGAAATCACCTCTAGGTAGTTGAGGCCTATGACCACGGTGCTCTGGAGATGACTAGAGGTTTGATCTATGTCTATTCCACCCTAGTTGCAGTACTTATCTACATAGCTTCTAGTTACCCTTTTATTGCCACGACCCTCGTTCGGAGCTCGGAGATTCTAATGGAGCCGTTGTCTGGATCCATATGGGTAGAGACTCCTATAGGAGGGGATTAAATGATTACACACTGGTGCTGGAAATGTGATCATACTCTAGGATGTGAGATATTCGACTGGGATCTTCTAGTAGCGGTGTCCAGGTCTTACGAATTAATATTTGGTATGGACTGGTTATCCATAGTCCATTCTCATATTGACTGTATTAGGCGCAAAGTGCATTGTGTCCGCACGGATGGGACCAATATTCCTTCACAAGTGAGAAGGGAACCTTTGCAACATAGGATGGAATTTCCCAGAGGAGGGTGTATCTGATCACACATCAGTTTGATAGCCTTACACTCAGATCAGTTGACGTTGAGATTCCGAACTATCATGTATTGGTGGTCTAGTCTGTCGATGTCTTCCCTGGAGATGTTCTAGGACTACCTCATTAGAGATAGGTGGACTTCTACATCAACTTGTACCCTAGTATGACACCAATATCTACCCCAACATATCGGTTGGATTCCATGGCACTTCGTGAGTTACAGGTATAGATGGAGGACTTGCAGAGAAAGGGGTTTATAAGGTCCCGTGTTTCTCCATGGGAAACCCCAATTTTGTTCTCCAAGAAGGCAGATGGGAGTTTGTGACTCTGTGTGGCCTATCGGCACCTGAACCAGGTGACTGTGAAGAAAAATTATCCATTCTTGAGGATTGATGATCTTTTTTATCAATTAAAGGGAGATCGATGGTTTTCGAAGAAATACCTCAGATCAGGATATAAATAGCTCTAGGTATGAGATGATGATGTGCAGAAGACGACCATTAAATGATGGTATGGACACTATGAGTTGTTGGATATGCCTTTCGGCATGACCAACTCCCCTGATGTTTTCATGGGACTCATGAACAGGATATTCCAGTCATACCTAGATCGCTTTGTGGTGGTCTTCATCGACAACATCATAGTGTACTCAGCGACGGAGGAAGAGAACTCTTATCATCTGCAGATAGTTATGGATACACTCCGTGAGAACCATCGTTATGGTAAGCTCTTGAAGTTCTAGTTCTAGATATGAGTGGTTCACTTTTTGGGACATGTTATCTTGGAGGTTGGAGTTGCAGTAGACCTAGAGAAGATAGAGGCTGTGCAAGCTTAGGATCCACCCATGAGTGTGACCGAAGTGCAGAGTTTCATAGGGTTGTCTGGGAACTACTGGAGATGTGTCCATGACTTTTCCATATTTTTGGAACCCATGTAAGTGTTGACGAATAAAGGACACCCCTTTGTGTGGATGGAGTGATTCTAGTTGAGTTTTTAGGAGCTAAGGTAGAGACTGACTAGTGCCCCCATCTTGAGGCTACCATAAGAGGGTGTTGGGTATGTAGTCTACTGCAATACATCAGGTGCTGGACATGGATGTTGCCTAATGTAGGAGAGAGCAGTGATCACCTATGGCTCTCAAAAGCTAAGACATCATGAGAAGAACTACACAACCCCTGACATGGATTTAGTAGTAGTGGTCTTCGCCTTGAAGATGTAGTGACACTATTTGATGGGTTAACAATTTACAGTCAGCTCTAATCACAAGAGTCTCAGGTATATCTTCTCACAGAAGGACCATAAAATGAGACGGTGGCGATGGATAGATTTCTTCCAGGATGGTGACTTTGACATATTCTATACTCCTGGAAAGGGGAACATGGTAGCAGACGCACTCAGTAAGAGTTCTAGAATATAGTTGTTGAGTTAGGAGACTGAGCAGCTAGATGCGTTACAGATATCCCTTGTGGATAGAGATGGAGCAGCTTACCTCCAGTATATGACTATCACTCCCCCACTTCATCAGCGAGTTCAGGAGGCACATCTTGGGGACTTTGAATGCAAGGCACGACATGCTCATATATACATAGTATAGGAAAATTATGGATTTTATAAAGGTGGGGAGCACGTCATCCTCTTTATAGAACACATTATGGTTCTGGTGGTGCTATGAGATGAGGTGTTGAGGGAGTTACATATATCAACTTTAGTGGTACATCCTAGAGTGGAGAAAATGTACCAGGACCTCTGGCATCAGTACTGGTGGAAAGGGATAAAGAAGGTAGTATCCGAGTTTGTATAATGATGCCTCACTTGTCAGCAAGTGAAGGCTGAGAAATAGGTTCCAACAGGCTTAGCGTAGCCACTAGAGGTGTCAGAGTGGAAGTGGGGTGGTATCTCAATGGACATTGTGATAGGTCTTCCACGTACATCTAGGGGACATGATTCTATATGGGTGATCATTGACCCACTCACCATGTCCTCCCACTTCTTACCCATCTAATAGCATGGATCAGTTGAGGGATTGAGATGCCTCTACGTATTGTAGATTATAAGACTTCATGGGGTTCCATCAATGATAGTCTTCAACCATGACACATGTTTTACATCCCAATTGTGGAAGGGATTAAAGGAGGTGTTTGGGACTCATATACGTTTCATTATCTCATTTAATCCACAAATGGATGGTCAGATGGAGTGGACCATTCAGACAGTGGAGGACATGCAATGTGCATGCATCCTAGATTTTTTCCACAGTTGGGAGGATCACTTTCCCTTGGTGGAGTTCACATAAAACAACGGAAATCACTCCACCATCGGTATGGAACCATTCGAGGCCTTAAACAGTTGAATTTGCAGATCAACTCTATGCTGGACTGGCCCAGGTGAGTTAGCACTTATGCATCCAGACTTGGTACAATCTACCACTGAGAAGGTGCAGATCATCCAAGATCAGATGAAGATTGCACAGAGCAGGTAGAAGTCTTACTCTAACAAGATACAAAGCCCCATGGTGTTTGAGGAAGGAGATCATGTCTTCTTATGGGTCCCATATTTATGGGGTTTGCATAGATTTCTCCTAAGTGACAAAATTTCAACGAGGTTTATCGGGCCATTTATGATACTTCGGAGGATTGGCGAGGTGGCATACCGCTTGGCACTACCACCGTAGTTAGAGAGGGTGCATGAAATCTTTCATGTATCCCAGCTGAGGATATATGTGCATGACCCATCCCACGTCATTGACCATGGAGACCTAGAATTCGATGATGGGGTGACATTTAGAGAGGTTCCAGTAGAGATGGAGGATTGATATGTGCGGGTCCTTCATGGATGATCAACACCTATTGTGCGCGTTCTCTTATGTCATGGGAACCTCCAGGAGAGTACATGGGAGTGGGAGGCTCAGATTCTTTCTCAGTACCACTATTTTTTTCCTTAGTCTATGCTGTGAATTTCAGGGATGGAAATCCCTAAGGTGGGGAGAATTTAAAGACCCAAATTTTCAATGTAATGTTTTTAATGATATGGAATTATTTGAAGCCTGTGAAAATTGACGGTGCCTATTTCTGAGGCCCAGTGTGCCCGAAATAAATTTTTGCACATTATTTATGGTGAGTTCAGTAAACGTGAGGGCGTAATTTTCTATATTTTTAACTAGTGCTCAAATTAAAAATATGAGGGCACCATTGAATCCGAAATGTCATGATTTGATTAAGGGAGGCTTCACTTAAAATACAGTAAGTCATGAGAAAAATTTTAATTATGGACTTTTAAAAATAATAATAAAATAACTTTGTTATTTTATTTCCTTCAATCTTTTCCTCCAACGGAAAAGAAGTAGAGGCGGGGCCAACGACGTTTCAATGCATTAAATTGATTGAATCCTCAAAACCTTTGTAACAACAATGTTGGAATTAGGAAGGTTCTTATTAAACAAACCCCCATTAATTCCATGGGTGTTACCCGTCCCCCCTCCTATTTATATGGAGTATCGGGGAGGTATTTGCACGACTTCACCAAGCGACGAAGCTCTGGTGAAGTGAAAAAACACCGAACACTTGGAGGATGGAGCCAGTTCTAGCGGGCTGTGAAGATCGACACTGAATCATGAACTGAAGGATGATGATTGAGGGGAAACGTTGGCAGTATGTTGTGGGGACGAAGAATGTCGAATCTTCCTCAACCGCAGGCATTCTCTAACGATATTTAGGTTGGGATTTATTTTTTTTATAATTTAAAGTGATTGTGGAATCCTTTTTCCGCCCTCATGTTTTCAAGATAACGTGGAGGGAACAGGCCAAATGAACAAGGCCCGGACCCTATGCTACCTTGTTTACCCTTTATCTCTCTTTGTGGAAGACCGCCGACGCGGAGGCACCGGCTAACCATGATGGAGACGACGTGCTATCACCCACCATAGGAGGAGGCCATGGCACCACGCTGCAGCGGTTAGAAGAGTGGCCGGATCCAGTTGGTCGTAGAGGTGGTATGGGGTGACATCGCACGCGGCCAGTGGGCATGGGCCGCGGCCGAATTCGGGGTGGGTGAAGAAGGCGGCCAGCTCGAGCCAGCCACGAAAGATGGAGCCAGAACGGTGCGCCGTCATGCGCTGCTAGAGGATGTCGCGGCTCAAATCCGCATTAGTTCAAGAGCAGTGCGGACCCGCGCTGCACTAGGTAGGTGGACCCCTGATGGGCCAAAATAGTCCACTGTTACGCGGTGGGGCAGCGCCCCACCAGTTGGCCAAAACGGCCCCGCACCCACGAGGCTAGCTAGGAAGACTGCTCTGCCTTCTGGTGGACCGGGTAGGACGCCTACCTGTTGAGCAGGCCGGACCCACCTAATGGACAGGACCCCTCCAACGGGCTGGTCCGAGCCTGTGGCCCAGTGGGATAACGCGGGTGGGTCGAGCCCCACCTGACGGGTCATGCCAACCATGTCCACGGCCCACAAACCGAACCGGGCTGACCCGAAGGGCCGGACCCAGTAAACTGGAATGACCCTTCTTGGGTTGAACCCATGTGGGGTCAGGTGGACCGAAAGACCCGTTGCATCGGGCAGGCCTGAACGACTCGGACTGGGACCGGACCCAACCGGTCCCCGGATAAAAAACTGTCCATAACTGACAAATCAGGTGTCCGTTCAATCCGCAGTCAGTGGAGTTGGGATCCCTTTTGTGAATTGGTCCCTTTGACATATTCTGGCGGGCCTGACCGAGCCGATTCAGACCAAGGTGAGATCACCCCCATTTCACGGAAAGGGGTGTAGCTTACAGACTAGGCATCCATTTGACAACCTGTCTATGGCGTCGAAACCATTAGGATGAGTCGGTCCTTTTTGGTATACTCTTCTTGTGTTTTGGAAAAATTTGGAGTGTGGCTGGGTTGGATCGAACCTAAATCCAACTGGGCCCTCAGAACTAAAACACATATAAGTCATAGACCGGGCATCCAATTGACGCACCATCTGTCGCGTTGGAACCCTTAAGACATTGTGCTCCATTGGGATACTTCTTCCTAGAACTTCTTGGCAGTTTAGGTATGATCGGTGGCTTGAGGAGCGATTCTATGAAACTTTATATGAGCGGTAATCCCATGGATGGAAGTGAGGCGGAGGTTGGAGACATATCATACAGAGGTTAGTACCGAGAGATCCTGTGTGGGTCGAAAATGATCATTTGTGGTTCAGATCCTATGTGGGTCGCTGCTCAGAGATCATGTTTGGGTCAATTCATACCATTCTTATGTGGGTCATATCCTGTGTGGGTCAGTGCTCAATGATATTATGTGGCTCAGCGCATACTCATCCTATGTGGGTTATTGCGGGGGTTAGTACCAATTGATCATGTGTGGGTAAGACTCTATATAATCAGAAGCAGTGCCTCATCGTAGAATAAGATTATCTAGCTTCGCGAATGATCATCTATACTTTTATACTTCACTAAAACCAGTTTGATATGAGTCTTTTACCATCGTGGTGTTACATGTGTGGTAACTTAACCTTTGTGGTGTTTCCTTCGTGGTGTTACCTGTGTGGTCCTTTTACCTTTGTGGTGTTCCCTTCGTGGTGTTACCTATGTGGTACTTCTACTTTCATTGTGTTACCTTCATGGTGTTACCTGTGTGGTACTTTTACCATAGTGGTGTTTCCTTTGTGGTATTCTTCCATCATGTATGCGATGATTGTATATAGATAACTTAAGTATATGTATTGGAATATATCTAAGTAGAGTTTATGACTGCTTCGTACTTGGTGGTTGAGGTCTTTCTTTGTTTTTTTTCTTTGTGAAACACTGGGATACCTACTGGGGTCTCAGGGTCCCTACTGAGTATTTTTATACTCACCCCTCCATGGGGTTCGCCCGCACCTTTTTGTGTCTTGTGCAGATGACAGACAACGTTGATCAAGGATGAGGGAGCCAGGACTAGATAGTGATCATAGGTGGACCATTTGATATGATGTAATGTAGGTCTACTGATAATGAGTGTACCTATACTTCAGGTAGGATCCTCAGAGGAAAATCAAGTATCTATTTTCCCTCTTTTCAGTTGTACATGTACTTTCCAGTTGGAATTGTATTCTGACCCCATTACATTCCACACAATTTTACTACAACAGTTTGCATCGTGGTTTCCTCTTGTTGTACAATTGGTTTTGTGTGTTTGTACAGGTATAAAGGAAATTCCTTCCCATTATAGGGATACGCTTTTCTGGTGCTAGTCACCAGCCCCTGACCTATGGAAGGTGGGCTAGGGGTAGTCATGGCATGGGCCCCGGGGGACAGGTCGTGACGGTAATCTCATTTTTTATCATGGTCTATCCATTTGACCTAGTAAATATTGATGTACGGCCTTCTTGGGATCCATCCAAAAGTGTGTTATAGGTGTCAAGTTTTCTCTGCATTAAGGGGTAGTATAAGTGGTTTGGGGAAGACTTCTCTATAGTTTTATCCCCATTGACTGCACATATTAGGATAAGTAAGGAGTATGTCTGGTCTAAGCAGTTCCAAAAGGCCTTTTAGGTGATGAGGAATTGGATTGCAGGTGCTCAAGTGTAGATACTACTAGTGGAGGGCATGTAGAATTTTTTGTTTTGTGATGCCTCGGGAGAAAGGATCCATTGTGTGTTGATGGTGTGGTAGGATATCATCACATATGGGTTGAGGTAATTGAGACCCCATGAGAGGAACTATGTGACTCATGACATAGAGATGGTAGTGGCAGTCTTTTCCCTGAGGATGTGGAGGCACTACCTTCTTGGAGGGCACCTTTTGATTTACATACATCACTATAGTCTCAGGTATGTCTTGAAATTGAGAGAATCAAATATAATATTGTGACTCTTGTTAGTTTTTTTATTATAATATGTCTTCGATATAGTCAATACACTATGAAAGGAAAATGTTTTTGAAGATACCCTTTAAAGGAAGTCATTGGATTTATCAGTGAAGGAAACATTGAAGAAGTCAGCCTCACAGCTGCTAACCCTGGTGGAGGAGGAGGGTACAAATTTTCATTAGTCGATGGTGTAGAGTCTTAATATTTTCTAGCATGTGAGAGAGTCCAAGATGCTAGACATCGACTGTATGGTCTTCTGTAACCAGAGATCCATATGAGGCACACCAAATAGATATTATGAAGGAGGAATCATTCTATATTATTCCATGGGAGAAAAGTGGTTTCAGTTATGTTGTCGGAGGAGATGATGCGAGAGTTCCACACTTCTCCACATGTTGTACATCCCTGTGTGGAGAAGATTTATAGAGACCTTCAATCGTAGTTTTGGTGGTTTGATATGTGATGAAGCATAGCTTAGTTCATTTCCTGGTGCCTCACCTATCTATAGTTTACGTCTGAGTACCAGGTTCCAGTAAGTTTATTGTATCCCCTTTAGATACTAGATTGGATGTAGGATGACATATCCATAGACATTGTGGTAGAGAATATGTTCACAATAAAGGTCCTTGATTCCATCCATGTGATAGTTGACTGACTCGTGAGGTTGGTACACTTCCATTCTATTTGGGGGTAGAGATCAGTGTTGTTTTTGGGGTAGTTGTATGCACAAGAGATCATATGCATTCAATGGGATCCCTTAGCAATTTTCTCCAACCATGATGCACAATTTACATCACAATTTCTGATAGCCCTGGAAGAGGAATTCAAGACATAGATGATTATGAGTACATCCATTCTCCCATATACCCATTGGATGAACGATCATACTATCTAGGTGTAGGAGGATATACTAATGGAATGTGTGTTAAACATTAGCAAGAGTTTGGAGGATCACCTTCCCTTGGAAGAGTTGGTACAGAATTACAAAAAACTCTCTTCCATCATCTTTGAAACTTTTGAGGAAATATGTGGAAAACCCTATAGGTCACCATTTTGCTGGAAAAAAATCTGTGAGAAGTCTCTTATGAGCCTATTTATTGTGTATCTAATGAAGGAGAAGGTATCGATCATCCGTTATTGGTTGAGGATGGTCCAGATAAAAAAATAGTACACTTATTTTTATCACAGATGCATATAGATTTAGAATGGAGACCCTATTTTCTTTAGATTCTCCACATGTTGAAAATTGTGGTGGTTAGAAAAGGGAGGATAGTTGTCCTCATGGTTTATTGATCCATATGATATTGTGAAGAATGTTGGAGAGGTAGTATACAGCAACATTATGCCCCAAAATCTAGAGAGGGTACATGAAGTCTTCCACATTTCTCATCTGAGGAGATATGTGTATGAACATACACACATCATCTACAAAGGAAATATGTACATCGAGGATGGATCCACCCCTAAGGATCACCCAGTGGAAATCAAGGATCGATAGGGGCTCACCCTGTTTGGATGGATCATTCCATTGGTTCACATGTTATGGCAGTATAGGAATGTGTATGTGAGTTCCTCGGAGTGGGAGAGCCATGTTTTGGCTCAATATCCATGGTTTTTTCCTTTTTTTCAAGGATGAATATATTGAAGGATATAATGATTTAGTGAAATAGTTTTTTTCATGTAAAAATTTGAAATATTTATATATATATATTTCTAGATTTAGCCATTGAGATGTGTGCAAATTGTACTCCTGGGGTTCCCATAATTAATTATATAAAAATATTAAATATATTCTATATTTCCCATGTGCAGTTATTTATTGAAAATGGTATAACTCTTAAACAATATATAATATCATAAATCAAATACAATGGTTGATTCTGAAATGTATTGTTTACCGTAGGTGTGACTGAAAATATGTCGATGAGGGATATTCGGACCCCAAGTTTGTTGGTGATGCATTTAACGAGTTAATTAATTAATTAATTAGTTCATTTTAATAACAATGGATAAGTATGTAAGATTGTTTCCTGAAATATTTTTCTAGGGTTAGCAGCATAAACCCTGGGATAAATCTATTGATATTCATCCCTCCTCTATTTGAGGATCATCTCATAAGATGAAAAATATCAAGAATAGAGAAGATCTGGATGCAAGAAATGGAAAAACTCCTCTTAAATTGTTGGAGGATGAATTCTTCATCAGAGATGTGTCCATAATCTAGGTACAACTCTTCCTTTGGTGATTTTATTCCCTTTGATAATTTTTTTCAAAAGATCAATATTTATTAATGGATATTCACAAATTTCAGCCTTTTCATAAACTCATGTAAATGTTTTAATTTTATTATTCGTCATTTTATACCATTAGAATAACTATTATTGATTATTTTCCATTAATACAAGGAAAATTATTTCTAAAAAATTGTTTTTGTTATTTTATTCCTCATTTCTTCTGGTTCCTTCATCGGTTGTACCCTGCTTTCCAAGTTGGATATTTATAGGTGGAAATAAGAATGATCGAACCTCTAAATTCAAGAAGAATAGACATTGAAAGAAAATATTGATAAACCCAGAGTATATATAGGACCTTTATTTGGGGAGGATGAAAATTTTGATGATCGGAGGATGAATCATGGTTGAACGGAGTTGTAGTGGCATTGAAAAAACAAGAAATCCCAACAACGAATGAAATCTGTTTTCCAATGAGCGGCGGCCCAGAATCGTGATTTCTAGGTAGATCCACAATTTTTTCCATATATATTATTAGATCTAAAGTGGTTTCGATATATTGAATATTGGAGATAATATCGTCAAATATAGTGAAAAAACTAGACTACACACCATGATTATGAATGAACACATGGTGTGTAGCCCCTCACCGACGATGGCTAAGGTTTACAAAATCCTTAGGATGATGCATCGTGTATCCCTCATACACATAGTGTACCCCTTCCAAGAATGGGAACCTATGTGATGGATCATGTAGGTAAGAAATCATGTGAAAGTAAATGATCAGGTACATTTCTATGTAATCAAGTACATAGACATGGGGTCTGGTACTTTTATATGTTGAGAAACACAAAACGTAGTCCCCATGCACCTTGGGAATGTCATGTAGTCCACCTGGATGATGTTTACTCCTACATGGTTGGGATCTGTGTTCTGGTTGGGGGCACGAAAAGATGGTGGAGAAGGACCACAAGTCATGTGGTTCCACGAGTAGACTATCCTATGTGTTTTTACATTTATAATGTGTTGGCATTACTAGTTGTGGATGTAGAGGAATGATGTGAAAATTACTAAGACTGGTGATCTTTTAGTGTATTCTTGATGACGGTTGTGGTTAAGTGGTATCACAAGAGACTTCCTATAGAGTGGAACCCCACATCAGAATAGAGTGTGTCCTCTATATTTTCTTATGAGTGGAACCCCCCACAGGGAAGGGATATGGTCCTCAATGTCCATGAATCAAACCCATTTGATGTACCATGAGACAAGTCCTCAACATCTTAGTGGAACCCCATATGTGGAAGGGAATGGGTCTCCAATGTCATATAGTGGAACACCCATGACATATCATGGCGCGGTCTTTGACCTTTAGAGTGGAACCCCTCATAAACATGGGATTATTTCCACTACTGTTTGAGTAGAACCCCTATCATATAAGGTGTGTATCACTAATGACTAGGGTGGAACCCCTATCTCACAAGGGTACAGGTCCCCATGAAACTAGAGGGAAACCCCCCATT
Organism: Viscum album; assembly: GCA_963277665.1. Lineage (NCBI taxonomy): Eukaryota > Viridiplantae > Streptophyta > Magnoliopsida > Santalales > Viscaceae > Viscum > Viscum album. The sequence goes on along the minus strand of OY728167.1, from coordinate 510,174,643 downwards.
AGTGTGGGTTCATGTACTCTATGGATACTATCAGAGTGAAACGACCCTTACATAGTAGGGTGAGATTCTTATCCTTTGACTTTGTTCCCACTCATCTATACGACATAGTGATGAGACATGGTTAGACTTGGATGGTTACATATAGAAATAAAAATGATATGATGGACATCATTGGTGGTCTTTTGGAACTATTTCATACAATTAATCCATGTATGAGCTATGATATGAGGATCCCCTTAATCTTACATTTGGGATTCTTTTGAATGAGAATATATATATTCTTCGATATCCACAACATGTATTTGGATACTCCCTTTCGAGGAGAGGCAATGACATGCATGGTATTCCACATGATTTTGATGTTTATATTCCCATGGTTTGATGAGTCTACTATCCTACTATAGGTACCATAGACTTGATGAGTAGTTCATCCACCCACCCTGTTGGGCTCATTGGGCTTAGATGAAGTTATTTTCACTATTTGTTTGGCTTCATATGTTCTATTTGACAATATCTTATATCTAATATCTTCCTTTTAGTTTTGTCTATTACTTCCTCTGATTCAAATTTCAGGGTACCCTACTGGGTATGTATATACTCACCTATATATGGGCCTTTCCCATACATGTCATGTATTATACATATGACAGACAGGTCGGCCATGACTTTAGAGGTGCTTAGGGATACTGGGTGTTGGAGAGATGATATGATGGCCATAGATTGGGATTCAGAAGTTGGGTTCTCTTAGTAGTTTAATATTTTTAGTTTTTTCAGGTTGGGATAGTTTTCTTAATTAGCATGTATTTTATCCTTTTCAATTCAGTTACACTACCATACTTTTTTACTCTCTAGTGGTTATTCATGCTTGGTTTAGTTTTTCTCTTTTGAATCTTTAACACTATCCCCTCTAAAATGTTTCATTGAGTGGTCGTGAGTGTGCATAGATGTACTTCAGAAAAGGAAACCCCGAGTTAGTTATTCCTTTGGAATAGGTCGACATCCCTGCACTATGGAGGCATCCTTGGTGTTGTTGCAACTTGATCCCCATCTTGGGATTGGTCATGACAATATTTGTGTGAGATATTAAAGTTATTTAATGAAATGAGGATATTATTTATCTATTATCCATTGACACTAAACCATTATATTTATGGAACGGATAGTAATATTTTGTTATAAATATTCATATATTAAGATGTAATATCAGTTTATGAAAAGTATGGATCGATATAGCTTGTATTTTAGTATGTTTGAGTTAAATTTTGGATTCTAGGATTAATGATAGTTGTTGAAAACACTAGGTATAATTATAATCTTGGGAAAATGCCCTAAAATTTTGTAATGTTTGAGATTTAGAGGATTTGTAACAATACATCCATGTATGGATACTACTAGTGATCATGGTATTGGCATAGATGTTTCTAGAGGCAATATGATCAAAAAGAGTTGTTTTAGTATATATACAACATTATCCTAGTGCACAGTGAGTGTTCCCTTAATTCCCATTTAGTTTTATACTCCCAAAGGATACTCTTAGGTTAATTCAAAATTTTATTAAAAAATTATGAATGATTTTGAATTGATGACAATAATTGATGACCTATGTTAAGCCCAAGGAGTCATATATTGAAAATTATTTATCATTATTTTGAAATCATATAAATTATTTTTCATTAATATATTTATTAACATTTTTATTATTATTGATCACACTATGATTTTTGGTGTTAGATAGTGGTTGGGTCTAGAAGGAATCATGTTTATTTTGAATGTGATAGTCAATTAAATTATTACCCTTGAGAAAATCTTAATAAAACATGAGAATGATGGATAAAATATGTGATTATTCCAAATAATCTATCAAATTATTTTATTAAAAACATCTACTTAGGTGTGTTTCCTGAAAACTGAATAATTGGAAAATGGTGTTTCATGAAGACCGTATGCGGTAAAATATTTAGTTTTTAAATTTTCAATTATGTGGGAAGAAATAATCTAGGAGATGACCTAGAGGAATGAAAATATTTTATTTGTAATGTCCAAACCTAGGTGTCACATACCAGTTCCCCGATCTGGTACATTACATGATCTCAGGCGCACCTCCCCATACGCAAGAGGCTGAATAGTATATGAAAGGGCCTAATAATTCATCTAGGGATACTATAACTTGTTTTTCATAGTAATAAACCCATTTAAATAAACATAAAATATCTATAATAATAATAAAAAATAACAAATAAAGGCTAAAAATAACATGAATTATCACAAAACTTTGAAAATTACCAAAACCAAATAAAAAAATATGTCATTCCATATATGTATCAACTATAAAATGAAACACCAAAATAAAAACACACTATAAAAAACCTAAGAGAGTCCTGATATCATGTACTAATAACACTTCCATGATCAATACCAAATCCCAACACATACATCTAACATTGTTCTCATTCCCTTATCCTAACCTGGAGCCATAAAGTCTACTCGGGTACCAATTAGATACCCGTGTAAGGTGTGGGTACAACTCAGTATTCCACCACCAACGATGACTAAAGAAATATCCATCCTATAAAAATGTGTGTAGTTGTAGAAATAATAAAATGAAAAAATATAAAAGTGAATATGTTTCACTTTTATTATTCCCTACTAAACTACATTTTCCCTCATGTCTGAGGTGACACCTAATACAATCATACCTACTTCATCCTGTGTCGGAGTATGAACTATACACCATAGATATTTTCCCATTTATTCATTCATTGGGATTTCATTAATCAATAAAAATCCAATTTCTTTTCGGTACCTTGGAGCATTAGTCCAAGTAACATTATAATGAATGATTGTTACATCATTCCAACATAATTATCTCATGAACAATGAGAGTTATTCAAGAACCAATATATTCGGTAATTAATGCACTAGTCGAGAACCAAAATCTCAGGTACTTTTAGCATCAATCCATATTAAACTCACATACATGCATCGAGGTCCTAAATCATCAGTCTAGTACCCCATGGTATTTTGGAGCATAAATCCATCACCCACAACAATGTTTTAATATTAAAACACACACACACACACACACATATATATATATAAATCAATGTTAAACATATCTGATTTTCTTAAAAATCAGTAACAAAATAGTGCACCATTCCATTAACAAACACCGCCAAGGTTTTTTACATTTATCATAAGAAACATCACTGGAAGTCCCCCTAATAATCCATTTATCATCACTTCTTAAACAACTCATTAACCCTTAAATGTTAAGATAATAAATCCTTTAAATTACATTATCCAACAGTGTGACAATTATTTACTTGAATTACATTAACCCAATACTCCCTTTTTACATTCCAAAAGTATCCATTTAAATTATATTGTCACAACCCATGATTTTCTATCAAGCTTGGTCATATAATATACAAAAAATCCAATCTAATCCTTAAAGGTCTCTAAAATTCATGGGAATTTAATTCACTTTTCTAATTTTAAATAAAATTCACAACATGGAAACTCAATGTCACAATTATATAAAAAAGCAAAGAATCAAAACTATGGAAAATATCATGTATAAAACCTAACTTAGGATCATTGATGAATTTTTTCCCATACATATTCTTTAATTAGATGTAGAATGACTGAATTCACAATGAAAAATGAGATATGGGATCAAAACATGGGATATAGATCCAATTATACAAATAAACTAAAACCAATATCTAGAACAACAAAAACATAAGTTATCAACCCACTCTAAATGGAGAGAAAGGTGAGTTAGAGAGATAGATGAACCTAAAAAAGGATGAAATCACATACCCGAGAGTTGTCAATATCCGTCCACCAAATATTCGATTAAAAAAAGAATTTTAGAGGCCAAGGAATCCTCTAGATTGACTCTAAGAGAATGGGAATCAAAATTTTATTTTGTGGGGTGATTATAGATATAACTGAGGGGTTTTTGAAATTTAAACCATCTTATCATAGGTTTAAAATTCCACATGCACAATTTCTTGGATAGGTTGTATTGTGATACAAAAAATTCATCCTAACCATACACCCATACTATTAAGGGGTTGCATGTTTCAACTAGTGGTTAAAATTTAATTAAACATTTTTTAAATCATAAAAACTCCACTATCCAAGGGTTCATTGTTTTATGTTATTGGTGCACCTTTTGGTAAAACTAAGTCCCAACCATGCACTTCCACCCCTCCAAACATAAAAACCTCACCAGAACGCATATGAGAAAATATAAAACCTAAAGAATATTAAAATAGTGGAAAAAATATGTAAAAAAGTATGATAAGTTTCAATAAATTTTTGTGTCTTATAATCACCCATCCTTATAATAGATCATCCATGAGATGTACTCCTAAGCACAACTCATCCTCTGAGTTGAAACAGATGGTCCAAGGGGCATGCATATCTAGTTCCCTCAACAATGTTTCATCATGAAAAAAGTCATGCTACCCTAACACTCAAACTAAAAATATGAATATTCCCCAAAAAAAATTTCCTTGTGATCCACAACATGAATCAGATAATTGTCAAAGGACACATTGTCCTCCGACTCAACATTATAACCATTGATCACTTGAGAAGTGCTGATTTGATATATCCAAAGGTGGTCCATGAGTAAGACATTATGTATAGTAATATAACACTATATAATATTCAATTGATGCATCACCAACACTATCCATTCAATAATATCAAACGATCTAACAAACTCAGGTGCCAACTTACCCAAATTCACAATCCTATGATGACCGAATCTCAACGAAACCTGAAAGAACACACGATCACCCACTGTAAACTTAATAGGTTGAAGATGTTGATAATCATAAGAGTTATGTATAATATAAACTATATCCATAAGTTTACAAATCAACTAAAACTAATAAAATGTCTCTAAAACGAGTCTCATTTCCAAAAACTCTGACTCACCTTCCATCATCCAACTTAATGGTGACTGATATGGACAACCATAGATCACCTCATATGGTTCCATTTAAAAAGTTGTATGGTAACGTTTTTTATAGGAAAACTCAACGAGGGCTATTTTCTTCTCCATAGACCCACCAAAATGAAGGACCCATTCCAACAGCATGTCTTCCAACACTTGAAATGTATATAATGAGTTTTCAATTGTTTATAGTTGAAAGGATGTACTAAAAAGTTATAGGGTACCCAATTCCATCTACAAGCCTTTCTGGTAGCATGATGTAAACCAAAAATCATGATATGATACAATAATTGATGGCCCACCATGATAATAGACAACCTCTTGAATGTAAAAAATCACTTAAATGATCATCATTGAATGTTCCCTTAATTGGAATGACATGGACTTCTTTCATCAATTGGTCCCCAATCACCCATATTGCATTACTCTTCTAAGGGGTCCTCAGAATACCCACATAAAAAATCCATTTAAAATCATCCCCTTCCATTTTGTAAGGGGTAATGGAAATAAAAAATCACCTGGACATGGATGCTCAATATTCACCTGCTGATAGGTGTTGCATCGTTTAAAAAAAACCTATGATCTCATTTTTTATTCCAAGACAAAAAAGTTTCCAAAGAAGGTCACAATACATTCTGGTTAATCCAAGATGTACTTCCCAAATTTATCATGAAAAATACTTCAAAAATCCTCTCACATATATGTAGGAATAAAAAAATAGAAACACAGAAATTTAAAATATCATAATCATCGATAATCAAATCAGAAGTTGAATCCCCATATTCATGGATTTCTTTCAAAGAACCCATGCATATCCTCATAATGCCTCCAATAGACCATAAATAGAAGTGTGAGATCAAATAATAAAGAAATTATGTTCATATAATCCTATCCCTCATCAACCTCTATATGTATCTCAGTGTGGAAATTCATTATCTTCCATTTTATTCAAGACTCCTAGAAAACCTGAGTCTATGTATTTCAACTAAATTAATAAACAAAAATGGTTTCATTACTTGGTGTATTGGATTATTAGAAATAAAATTATTGAATATACTCAACTCATATATACTACTATATATTCACATATAATTGAAAAAAGATGATCTTTAAGATTTTTTGGTCGATATATAGATCAAAATATTCACCCAATAGGTAATGTCACCATCAATTTATGGAATAAACTATTTCATCCAACATGAGATCTTGCATAGGGTACTTCTGTAGATGTGGCCTTAACTTTTGATATAAGAAAACAATGTTTCTATGAGATATAGAATACCATATTTCTGATAAAACATTGTTTTAGGTTCATTTTGTCTTAAACCCTATGTTAGTTCATGGCTTCGTTGGGTTGTTTTTTGGAAAAGAATTGGTAGGAGGAATGTGGGTTGGTTTCAGTCCAATTACACATCGTGAAATCAGAATACATGTCATGTATAAATTAGAAAATGTGTAATGGTCCGGAAGAACATTTCACATCATGTAAATGTTTTTTCCAAGGGTGGAAGACCGTTTTATTTACATGTTGTGTAAATAATTTACACACCATTTTAATGGATAAGTTATTTTTTTTAAAATTTAGTTAGCGCCTATATTTCGGGTTACAACCACACCCATATCATCTCCCTATCTCTAATGATTCCCCAAGGATACCTAATCTTTGATCTACTACCATTTCTCTATCCCTACTCCAATTTCATGTTTGTTTTCCTTTTTGGATTTTTGGTGGTAATATATTTATTCATATTGTGCATTTTGTGGTTTATGTTATCCTTGACAGATTTTTCTTGGTGATGGATCATATTCTCTATTTTTAGGGTGATGATAAATTCTTTCAATTTCTTTGGATCTATGCCAAAATAATAGCCAATAGTGGATGAGGAATCTTTTATAAACATAAGGTATGTGGTTTATGACTCACCCCTCAAGTGTCACTATTTTATTTACACTTTTTTATTTGAACATTCCAATTTAATCAGGCATTTCATATTAAATTAAAAATATATTCTTATAATTATTGTTCTCTATTATTGATCCCCTTATAAATATACTCATAACATCATTAAAGGTTTTCATATCAATGAAAACCACCTCAAGTAGGGTGTTTTCTTATTTATTCCTTGGTAACCCATATTGGGTTTATCTATTGCATCATTCTCATGGGATTGGAATTGACCATTATAGGGTAAGTGTAATAAATTTGTAAATTAATTTTAAATGAAAATAATATTATATATACCACATGTACTTGACTTTCATGAAATGAAATTGATTAATGTTTTGGTTTACCTTGTCATTCTTAATAAAAAGGAATGGAATAAACCAATTAAATGACAATAATTAAATGATTTTTTTACCTGTCCTTATACTATAATATCATGATTATGAAAGCTAAATGAATGAACCTAATAATTTAATAAGGAATTTACCTTAATTGTTTTCATATACTATTTATCCTTGTCACCTAGTATGGATAGAAATGGAAGGAACATTCAAAATTATCAAATGTCTTGGCCATTATATGGAGTAAATTAAATAATGATTTATGTACAAGGTGATTATTAAATATGGTCCTTTTCATATTTATAAGAGCGGTCATATTTGATCTATCATTGGATTCTTATAGGAATTCCTTTCTCATTCTTAAGAATCTATTCTGATTCAATGATCCAATTTCCATGGTAGATCCCAAGCATTGAACATGGTCCTTTCCTACTAGAAAAATCCTACCATGATTCCATATAATCCCATAACTTTATTCTAGATATTATGATTCATTGGATACAATCCTTGGATCTAGAATGTTATCTTCAAACATTTGACGACAAGGAACCACCCCATTGGTCCATGTAATGATTTTCCCAATTTACCTTAGATGAGACCCTTGGACTTAATTAGAACCTATTATAGTGGAATGCTTTGGAAAAATCCCATTAGATTACACTTGTATCCCTTATATACTTTCAAAAGATTATTACTAAGTTGGATTTCCCTTTGAGGTCAAGGATTCCATGGTTATTTCCTTAGAACCTTTGTAATATTATCATCATTATAGGATGCCCTGTTATATCTCATATTCCTTATTATTATTATCATGATAATTTGAGTGTTCTATTATACCTCACATGAAAACTTATTTAAACTAAACATAAATTAATTAATTAAATGATATCATGTTTTGAGACATTACCAATTGAGGCTGAAGAAGGTATCGGTTCTCGTTACAAAACTTCTTTAAATTTCTATATACCTACACACGGTTAGTCTGTATTTCACAAAGTTGGTTATATTACCTCCATTTGTGGTGGCATATTGAGATTTATCTCACACCCTATCTGAGTATCCTATGGTACCCAGAAACATTACATGAATTTAGTTGTTTAAAAGGGGAACAATCCCACATTGATCACCTGATATTTCTTCATTTATTAGGATGGAGCATGGTTTTAGATTATATTGCCATTTCTTGGGATGAATGGTTATTTTTTGTTCTTTTTTTTTATTTTGTATATCATGTATTTCTAGCTACCACGTATACATGTTTTCTAATTTTTTAGATATAGTACTTAAATTATCACAAGCTGTTGTATATGATTCATTTTCACGTGTTTGAGTATGTTTATCAGTTTATTTTTTCATTTATTATTTTTTACTTTTTTCATTGTGGAGGTTTATTGTTCATGTTGTTATAGTGTCTATTTCCATTATTCCATCTTTTCATGTTATGGTTTTTCTATTTATATTGTATTTATTATACTCGGTGATCCACCTTAGTTATGAGGGCTTATAATATTGACGGACACACCCTAGTCCCTCACTACTAGTTGGCAGCCTCTTGCATAAATGGAGGAGATCTTTAGGCCATGTGGTCAACTGAGCTTGAAGAATTTCTCAGTGGAACCCAATTTTGCGAAATCAAAATGTGGAATCATAGAGGTTCCTTTCTTACTATACTTTTTTTGATAAAATAGACAATAGAATATGATTTCTTTGGATTTTTATTATAATCCTTGCGTGGGAAGATCTAACCCACATTTAGGCTAAATAACATGTTTCCTAAAATATGAATTATTGTTCTATATTATGCTTATTATAATTGATAAACTTTCACCATTTTGTGTTGCACATGATATTTTATAGTTATAATTAATATTTTGACCAAGGATTTCATTTTATCCTTTTTCTGATGAGATGATGTAATGATAACATTAATCATGCATCATTATATACTTCTAGAATTGACATTCAATGAATATAATAAGAAATATAGGTGAATTTTACAACATGAATATGATATTGTTCCCTATGATTATTGAGCGAACCATGATTTATCTATATTCCTAAAATGATAATAACATTTACATGGTATAGATATTTTTATTTAAATATTTTTCATAAATATAAATAGTTTTTCCTACATAGTTTGATAGTGGAATCTTAAATAGCTAGCTCCAACCCATATCAGCTATGTAACTCTGGTAACCTAGGCTATTCTTCAGTATAGATTGTGTGGTTTCTAGTTTCAATTCATGAGGTTTATGTGTCCTAGTGTATTGTAATGAGTAATTTACCGAATCAATTCATCATATATTACCTGTCACATTATGATACAAAATGTAGATAGGGTTAAATAGAATGTAAATGGGTGACAATTTCAGTGATCACATTTGTGGGCCATGATTCATTGGTAATGGGGATCTATTTTAATATAACATAGATATATGTATATATGGAAATGAAAATATAAAATTAAAATAATTACATACAAAATGATACGGTTTCCAATAAATGAAAAAGAAATCCACAGTTTACCCGTCACCTATTGGAACCCCGTCATATTAATCCTAAAAACATACCAAAACATGGACTTTTAAGCTAGTAGTTGGGTATTATACCATGGCTAGAAAGTTCTTATTCTTATTTTTTGCTACCTCTAGTTTATTTCTCTGCTTCTATATCATTCTCTGAGGCATGTGCTTGACATTTGAAGAGATATTCCAATAGGACGTCCACATGTCATGCATGAGGAGGGTGGAGACAACCACACTCTAAAAATAATGGAACATGAGTCATCGGTCTTACATATATGAGTATCACTTAAGGAATTACATATTAGACCTGATCTAAGAACTAATTATTAGATTTTATAGGGTTGTATACGTTTGATGTAGTCCATGTAGGGTGTTTCATGACCTGTACATACTATGGATGATCTAACTCATGAGTTCTAGAAAAAAAATCCTCCCAAAATTTCAAGGGATGGAGGTCCACATACTAATGAGTCATGGATGGAGGCCATTGTATATATCTTTGAGAATCTAGAGACACCTCCAAAAAGGGTGGTCAATCTTTACAAAATTATTCTATGATATTTGGCCAACCACTGGTGGAATTTTATTACTCAATATGGTCATGAATAGTTCATGGTATATATTGATTTCCAAAATACCTTCTATGATAACTTCTTTTCTTATATGCAAATAGATGACTAAGCCAGAGAGTTCTTTCACTTAGGGTAGAGAGCTATCTTAGTTATGGATTGTTCAACATGTTTTATTGAGATGTACTTATTTTTAGCACTTATAGTTGGTGAGGAACTATCGAGTTCTAGAATCTTTGTGGGTGGGATCAGGTATGCTATTTGTACTTAGGTGAATGTATTCCACCTACCAACATTTTCAAAGATCATGAACCAGGCCCTTATTACCAAGAACAAGTGAATAGAAGGAGATAGTTGTGGGCACATCAGTGTAATGAAAAGGTAGAGAAGTATTTATTCTAGTAATTGGAAGCATACACATGAGTTTTCAGGTTAGAGTAGTGGTTTCCAGAGTATCCACACTAGAAACTTCATTACATGCGATCATTGTGGAAATGATAGGAATTTGAAGCCTCAGTGTGATATAGACCTGATTTAGTTACATTCTTGTGGCCATATGGGGCATGCTCTGAAACTAGGTTGGCCCTTTTTGTCTATTTCTAATGGATTAGGCTCTACACCCGCGCAACATTTAAGGTAAGGATCATTTACGTCGTTTCATGAGAGAAGTTGGAGAAGCACTGGTAGGACTGGTCGAGGAGGAGGTCATGGTCGTATCATCCAGACCCCAGATAATCAGCGCTATTGGAGAGGACCTTATCAGGTTTGTCCAACTATATCATAGGAATGTGGATTAGTCCAGATGCATGAATTACGATATATAAATGAATAAAAGTGTGAATGTCCATTTATATTATAACAAAATAATCTGGTAACCTACATTATCCTATCACATTTTTTCTATACAGGTGTCTCACACTCCTTTATGTCTTTATCAAAAATAGAAGTTATATAGATTTAAATTCAGTATTATTGTGGTGTGATGACCTTAGAAACACTATTGGGAGTACGGTTAGAGGGAATACATGAATACAGGGTATTCCCCTTGAGGTAGGTAGTTATCCTTTCTTATTTGAAATCATCCTTCTCGAGATGGGATTTTTTGATGATATTCATGGAATGGATTGGTTGGTTCCATGTCATTCTATTGTGGAATTATATCACCACAGGGTGTGGGTGACATCACCAGATTGTCGATACTATCATTACATGGGTGATAGGAATGTACTAACTAGTAGAGATAGACAAGATCACCATAGGCTATGTGGAGTGTCTGCCCATATTCCTAGTCTCTTCATTGAGGAATAAGGAATACATATTATATATTTTCCTTCCATAGTATATCATTTCAGGGATATCATCCCATATTAATTTTATATCTTACCTCTAAATAGGGATATAGATTTTATGATCATGATCATTCCAAGAGTAGAACCAGTGTGCATTCCTCCATACAAGATGAAATATATTTTTCTCCTTGATTTTAAGAGAATGACGGAGGATCTAAATCCTAACGGATTGTTATGACATAATACATATTCTTTGGGATCACCCATGATTTTCTACAAGAGGGTCTATGGTTCCCTTTTTTATGCATGGATTTATGATTGTTAATCCATCTTATGGATAAGAATTTTTATTCACTACCACTGATATATGATCTATTTTTACCATCTCTACGAAGATAGGATATTTTCTAATATGTACATGAGATCGAGCTATCATTCGGTGTGAGTCAAGCCTTCAGAATTACTTCATAAAACATTTCACAACATGTATGGTATTTATATGTATATCATTATTCCATTTAGTCTCACGAATTTGCCTTCAATTTTCATGGACGTTATAAAGGGAGTTTTCCATCCATATTTAGATCCTTTTTTCATGGTCTTTGTGGACAGAATCTTTGTGTATTTGCATACTTTTAGGGACAATGATATACACCTTGAGATCATTTTGAATACACTAAGAGAGCATAAACATTATGAAAATAATTCTAATTGACACATATAGACCAAAAAATTTCACTACATTGGTCATATTATCTAACAATCTAGTGTATCTATTGACCTAGAGAAGGCATTTTTGTGGTTTCCTTGGATCAGGCCAAGAACATGTTTGATATAAAATGATATCTATGAATTCATGGGTAATAAAATAATTTCAAACAGGAAATAATGTAACTTTATACACCTTTTAATGGTCTTAAAAATAAGGGTGTAGTGTTCTTGTGGTCAGAAGCATGTGGAAAAGACTTTCATGAGCTGAACGGAAGGATTTTTTAGGATCCAATTCTGATTCTTCCAGTCTTTGGAAGAGGCCATACAATGTTCTTTTTTTCATAAAATATAATCCTGGGGGTGGTTTTGATACATGAGAAAAAAAATGGAATACATATCTCATCAGTTGTGGCCTCATGAGAGAAACTACCAGACACACAGCCTCAATCTAGTGGTAGTTGTTCATGCCTTAGGTTTTTTTGATACACTATCGGATTTATGAGCCCATTGTTGTACATACATACCAAAAATATTTCTTTACATAGTCTGAATATAATCTCATATTGTAAATATTGCTTGAATATTTTTACTTCTATAACTTTGAGCTTGCCTATATGCCTGAAAAAGTAAATGACGCAATAGATGTGTTGAGATGAAAAACATAAGCACATGTCGTTAAGGAAGCTGGTGATAAATGTGAAATGATGTGACTCTTTTATGACATGAATTAAGAGATTCATGATTGTAACGACCATTATTATCTTATACTTAGGAAAGCTACCTCCTCGCTTCTTGATAAGGTGAAGAGCAGGAAACATTCAGATCTAAAGGGAATGGTTCTTAGAGAAAATATTTCAACTCGGAACATGCCTCTTGATTTATCTGTGGATGGAGATGATATCGTACATATACATGGGAATGTCTTGGTTCATATAGATATGAGAGAGTAACTGATGCAAGATTCATGCACTTCTTAGTGGGTAGTTCATCCTTGAATCTCTAAGATGTATCGTGATATGTGATGCTTGTATTTGTGTCCTGGGTTGGAATTTATTATAACAGGTTTTTTCACATGGTGTTCCTCCTATTAGTTGGTCATGTTGGAGCACCAATTACCTTATGCCTTGTTTTAGAAACATCTAGTCATGGAATGGAAATTTTAGGATGTTTCAATGGATTTTTTCATAGACCTACAGAGGTCTCCTTGAGGTCTAAACAGAGTTTGGGTTCTCATGGATCAAATGAAGAAAGTATCTATCTTTCATTATATCCTGGAGACTTTCTCAGTTTATGGTATAGGAAGAATACATGTATGTGAGATTGTACATGTAAATGGGGTCCCATATATTATCATTTTATATATGGATGATCATTTCACATCGAGGTTTTGGCTGGGGTTACAAAGAGATATGGATACATAGGTTCTTCTCGGCACAACCATTCACCCTCAGACTGATGGTCATTTGGAAAAAGACGATATAAGTTTTAGAGGACATGCACCAAGAATGATTCCTTGATTTTGACGGTTCTTGGGAGAATCATATCACTCTCTCTGAGTTCTCATATAATAGTATATTTTAGGTGAAAATTCAGATGGATCCCTATGAGGTCTTGTATTGTAGTCCCTGAAATTATCCCATGTGCTAGTTAGAGGTAGGATAAATATCCCTACTAGGTCCTCGTATCATGCAGGAGACATTATTCTATGATCAATAGATCAAGAATAATATTTATACTACTCTATCTAATAAAAAAACTTACATCTACCACCATCAATTTCCTATGGTGTTATAGAACAAGGATCATGTTTTTTTATGGGTATCACCCATTAATTGGAATAGATGGATATAATGGAAAGGGAAGATGTAACCATAATTTTTCAACCCATTTTTTTATTCTAGATAAAGACAGGTTGGTGCCCTATAAATTTATATTACCAAATAGGTATTGTTCCATGCACAATTTCTTCCCCATTTCATAGCTACATTAGTATCATGATGACACCTCTCATACATTTGATCCTGATGAGGTTGAGTTAGATGGTGATGAATCTTTTCAGGAGCATCCCATATGAATCATTGAATAGAGAATGAAGGCCCTATGAGGATTGTATTCCCCATTAGTATGGGTGATATGTAATCATGGACATGTATAGAATGAGACATGTCTTCAAGGGGCCAACGTACATGCTCAGTGGCTAGAGTTGTTCTCTGAGGAATTTCGTCCGCCCATTAAAGGTGAACCCAAGGATGAGTTCCATTAATTTGGAAGATTATTAGAACCCAGTTTTTCTATGAGGTATATATTCTAGTATTGTTGGTTAAACTATTCTTTAGGATCTTTTTGTTAGAGAATCTATGTCTAGCCATGGGTCGGTTGTGTAATTTTTGGGAAGGAAGAGGCAGGAGGGAAGTAGGTTGGCTATAGGCCAATTACACAATGTGTATTCAGAGTACACAATTTTTAGTTATTAAACAACGCGTATTGGTATTGCAGTACCTTTAACATTGTGAAACTAATATTTTTTCAAGTAGGAACACCCCATGAATTATCTGATGGTTAAATCATTTACAAATTGAGTAAATTATCAGGTTTGTTTTTTAAAAACAGAAGTCGGGCCCCTAGTTTTAGAAAAAAAACCTCACCCTCCCCTATCTATTTCTCTAAGGTTGTATCCCCTAGGATCCCTATGTTAGGTAATACCATCACTTCTCCATCCATACATCAATATAAAATTTCTCTGTCTCATTGGATTTATACTAACAAAATATCAATTTACCTTGTGCGTTTTGTAATTCCCCTTCTTCTAGATAGATATATATTATTTTTGGATCGTTGAGAATATTTTTAGTGTATTTATCCATTCTTTAAATTTTTTCTAATCTAGGATAATCTAACATACTATTAAATGATGAGGAATCTGTTACGGGCATAAGGAATCTGGTATATGAATCGTCGCTCAAACCTTTCCATTTTATAAATTTATTTCATTGTTCATATGACAATTTCATTCGTTTTTGCCTATTAAATTCATATTTCATGATTATAATAGTTGTGTTCAAATTCTTGATCCACTAAAATATATAATCATAAAATCCTTAGAGTTTGTGACCTCAATTAAAACCACCCCATTTATGGAGTTTCCTTATTTACGCCTTTGTAACTAATGTTAGGTTTATCTAAGTCATTGTTTGAGTGCACATGGACTTGACCTTGATATGGAAAGTGTTATAAATCAGTTAATGAATTATTAAATGGCATGTAAATTATAAATATCACTTATCCCCAAGTTATATAAATTGAAATGGTTTCATTTCCTAATTTACATTATTATTCTTAACAAAAAGGGAATGGAAGGGACATATTAGATTAATATAATTAAATGAATTTGGTTTCATGTACTTAGCTCTACTTGTAAATGTTATGAAATGTAAAGGATTGAACCTCATAATTAATTATGCAATAAATTTAATATATGGTTTCATGTCATATTTATCCTTATCACCTAGTTTGGAAGGAAACTAAATGATCATTCTGAATTATCAAATGGAATGAGTATTACATGGCATAAATTAAATAATTAATTTTGTGTAAGGTGACTATTGCATATTGAACTTTTCAACTATATAGGAGTTTTCATATGTGAAGTCTCCTTAGATTACCCAATGAATTCCCTTATCCCTCAGAGGATTCCATTCTGATTCAAGGACATGGTTTCCAAGGGAGATACCCGACGTGGAACATGGTTCATGTCTACTAGAGGATTCCTGAAATGAAACCATATGATACTTTCACTATCTAAAATATATTAGGATTTCTTAGATACACTCCGGGATTCCAGTGTGATGTTTTCAGACATGTGGTGCCATGGATTAACCCAATTAGGCCTAGTAATTATTAGCTTGTTTTACCTTGGATGAGACCCATGGACCCGGTTATAATCTATTATAGTGGAATGACTTGGGTGAAACCACATGGACTACACCCAGACCTCTATTATCGAGGATAGAATTTATTACTATGTTGGACCAGCCCTTGAGGTCTAGGCTTAATTAGTTATTAACTTAGATCTGTTTTATTATTATCATCA
This sequence comes from Viscum album, assembly GCA_963277665.1. Lineage (NCBI taxonomy): Eukaryota > Viridiplantae > Streptophyta > Magnoliopsida > Santalales > Viscaceae > Viscum > Viscum album. Next base: position 510,158,198 of record OY728167.1, on the reverse strand, counting down.
TTACAAGATGCCTTGTTATATCTCAAATCCTTTGATACTATTTTCATGATACTTTGTCAATGCTATTATACTACCCAAGAATACTTATATAATATAAATATAAATTAATAAATTAAATGATATCATGTTCAAATTCATTAATAGATGAGGATGAATTAGGTATTTGTCATCATTATAGCATTACTTTACATATCTATAATCTTGCACACTATCTGTTTATACTTCATAGACTGAATTTTATAGATAACATTCATTGTTAAATACTTAGATTTATCTCAAACCCTATCTATAATGCCAATGGTACTCATGAATATTACATGTATGTAGGTGTTGAAAAGGGAAATCATCCGACATTAGGTACAAGATCTTTCTTACTTTCTTATGATGGATTATGGTAATAGGTGATCAAGCTATTATTCAGGATGATTGGATATTTTTAGGATTCATTTGATTTTATTTTTTATGGAATGTATTTCCATATACTATATATAAATCTATTATGGGTTTTTTATAGAAATTAAATACATTATAATCAACTCTTTTATATGATTTAGCTTCTACCTTTGAGTATTATTATCATTTTCCTCTATTGTTTGTTGTTTATGTCTTCTTCGACTACAGTGGGTTACTGGAAGAGTTTTCATAGTATTTATATCCTCTATTCCATCTTTTTATATTTTTATTATCATATTTATATTTGATTACATTACCACTATTCTCTAGTCTAGTTATATGTTTATTTTATCCCTATAGTCTCACCCTAGGCCATCACAGCTAATCGGAACCCTATGGCATATGGGGAGGCATACTTGAGTCCATGTGGACAATCGGTATTGGGGAACCTCTGATTGGAAATTGACATCTGGATATCATATTCATGATCCATACATTATGAATCCATCTCTCTACATCAATATTACCAAATTTTCATCTTGGAAACATCTAAAAACAAGGTTTACTTCTCACATATCATGGGTAAGATCAAAATTGGTGTAGTGGTAAAATGATTCTTTAACTCCTTGACAGAATCCCCACATGATCCAAACCATTAAAAATTGGCTCCCTTATTATTATGGACAAAACGATACACTTCCATGTGAGAAGGGCCATCAATATATTAAACCCAAAAATCCTTGTATATAAAAACATTCTTTGGATTCTCCAAAATATCAACTTCCTTAACCTTATCTAGGTTCACTAAAACAACTTTTTCAGAGATGATATGGCCTAATAAATGTACATGGTCAATCCATAATTGACATTTAGATAGCATGGAATATATCCTATTCTATATCAGTGTACTCAGAAGGATTTCAAGGTGTTTTTCCTAATCTTCATGATCCTCCAAGTACAACAAGATTTCATAAAAGAACAACCACAAATGATCATACCCTGACCTTATATCGATCTTGGAAAACATATAATAACCCCTTAGCTATCAAAAATTATCTTATATTCATTTAATACAATACCAATTTTTAATTATCAACATATTCCACTTTCTATAATCAACACATAAGTGTAATATTATGTCTTCCTTATTTGAAAACAAGACTAGAGAACCCCATGGTTATGTACATATATGGAAAAAATACTTTATACTTCAATTCACCTAGCTTATTCTTAAGATCATGATGCTAAGTTAGTTCCATTTTGTAATGTGTAATGAAAATTTGTTCAACGCCATGAATTAGATCAATTATAAAATTGAAATATTTCAAAGGATGAAGCCTTGATAATTCCTCATGAAACATGTACTGAAACTGATCGACTATGGGATAAAATAAACTATAGACCACACCCATATCAATCAGAAAAATGACTTATAACCAAGGTGGTGAGCTCCCCCAGTTGCTGATGAACTGACCCCACAAAAAATGCATGGATATCCAATTCTCCATGATGTACATAATCTCTACACTCATGAAAAGTAATGGTCACTCTTCAATGGTAATTATTGACATGTATTCTCTACAATACTAAGAAATACATACCAATTATGAAGTCAAAACCTGAAATCTATTGTTCATACAGATCCCTTTGGAAATGATACTCCCCAAAATTGAGTGAACAAAATTTTTTTAGACAAATTTCAATACACTATATACCCAATGATTTTTGGTCATCATAACCCCACAAAAAACTCCATAGTTAGACACAACTAGTTCACAAGTTCAGAATATATAAAAGAATGTACAGTTCTTGTATTAAAAAAAGTTTTATCAAGTGTATAATCTATAATAATTTTACCTCTAACTATCGACAAATCACATCACTATCAACAAGTTCTAGTTAAACTGCATGAAAAATACATATCCCTCTACCCTATTATTCTATATGAATTTCCAATATTGTATTTCTCTACTGATATGAGTGATCTATCCCTAATGTACCACATCCACCCCCTGACTAGCATAATTAGTATAACTCCAACTACCATATTGGTATGAGGTAAAATACCCCCTTCTAGGAATTTGGTTCAACCCTATCTCCTCTATCACTACCTACCGTCTATGGGTTCCTATAGTACCTTTTTATGTTTCCCATCATGCTGCATGCTCGAAGTTCCACCAATAGTCAGGGACACTGGCTCAAAATATGACCCGGCCTACCGCACTAATGGATGAACACTCAATTACTACCCTGAGTAACAATTCCTTCACCATTGATATATTTTTTCCATTTATATGGTCATTTTTCTCATAAAAATGCTTCATACCATCAAAAGAGGTACCATCAGGTCATCCAGATGAAGAAACATGTGCTCCACTAAAAACTTCCTTTAGGTTCCGCTTAGAAATTATAGCTTGATTCACTACATCATTAAATTTATTCAATTATAAGGTACTAACATGTGACATTATCTCACATTTAATTCTATCCTAAAAACATCTGGCCATAGTTTTCCCCTCATCTACAAAGAATATAAAAACATTCTCTATTCTCCCGGATAATCTCTAAATGATCTAGTATTTCATGGATATAATAAATCTAGAACCAAAATTTCTCAGGTCCACCCTATCAAGTAAACATTGAACGGTGGTATAACTGAAACACCTCGTTCAGATCAGACACATTCCCCACAACCCTATTTTTTCTCATTTCATGAACTACATACATAAAGAAGAATTCCCAAAATAATGATATTCCTCCCCTTCAACTAGAACTTTTTGGGCCTCTTTTACTGTTATTGGACGCACATTTCCAGAAATTTCCTCCTAGTCTCCTTCTAATAAACTTCATTGTGGGGTAATATCTCTATAATTGAAAGAACATTTCTGATGAAACATAACACATCATTAACACATTGGAAAAAGATATATTAAAATAGGGTCTTAACCAGTGATCCCACATATAGTCCACTATGTTCAAAACCATTGTACTATCACCACCCGAAACCATACCTAACATAGGCCATGATTAAAAAATTGTAAAAAAAAATTCTTATCTATAAGTATATCATTATAAAAAAAATTCAATACTTTTTAATTACCATATTTAACATATTTTAACCATTAAAATTTCATTATTAGGCAACATTTATTTTTAAATTACACAAATAATGAAATTATTTTTTATTTCCAACAACCCATTAGAAAATTTCATTTGCATGAGTGCCTAATATTATGCATACCACATAACATCATGAGTTCCTAAAATGATGTGAAAATACTCAATTATCATTACATATGGGTACATGAGTAAAATAACATAAAGTAACAACATCACACAAAAAATCCATCCACCAAGGTGAAATTAAATTCATTTTTAACAGAAAACATCAAGAACATTAGTCCCACCATAGGATCTTGGGATTCCCCCAACACATTAGATATATTCTCTCATTCACAAGACCATGACCAAGGAATAAATCATCCTAGTCTCCTTTCACCATTTCATGAATAATAAGGCAATATAAATGAAAATAAAACACACTTATACCACTTTGTAATGTCCTGAGTTGGGTTCCACATACAGATACCCCGATCATATTTTCTACATCACATTATGCATGCCAACACGTAAAGTAGATGTTACTGACTAGTATTCAGGGTCTAATATGTCACATGCGGAGACTATACCCTCTTTATCAGAGTAATACAACAAAGGAAATAAATGATTAATAAAGAAAATAATACTCAATAAAAATAATAATAAATTCCAAAAGTCACATGAATATTCCATGAATATATAAAATAACCAAAACTAATATAGTAAATATTTCATACCATATAAGAATCAAGTGTTAAATAAAAACCCAAAATAATGAAATAGTAAAAATTCCCAACCTCGCACTGATATCATGTTCAGTTCTCTCATGCACACTCCATCTTGAATCCCAACTCGTCCATCTAATATATTGTTCTTTCACTTATCTTGACCTGTAACCGTGAAGTCTACTCAGGTACCAATTGACAACCAGTGTAGGGTGTGAATGAAACTACGTTGTCCACCACCAATGGTGTCTAAATCATTATCTGGTATCATACAATGTGTGAAGCTATAAAAAGAATAGAAGACATCAATAAATACCAAATTGAATAGGTTTCCCTTTTATTATTCTTTAATCAAATACATTATTTGTCAAGTTAGAGGTGACACCCATGCCAATCATAACTTATTCAGTCTGTTCTATAGTCTAATACATACACCTTATGAATATTTCCATTTATTAATTCATTGTGATTTCAGTAATCAATAAAATTCCAATTTCATTTTATTACCATGGAGCAACAGTCTAGGTACCATTATCATGGATGGTTCGATCACCAGTTCATCATTATTATCTCATGTAAATGGAGTGTCTGTATGGTAACAATATAATGGGTAAATAGAGAATTAATCTATTCTGAAAATATCATGATCATGGAGTATCAGTCCATCAATAATTCACATGAATGCATCGGGGGCCTTGAGCGTTACTCTGGAACCACTCTGGCACTTGGAGAGTGAGTCTATCACCCAAACCATATTGTTTAAATGTAGATGCACATGTATATATAAATATACATATGAAGGTTTATCATTAAGGACCTTATTCTCAATCAATAACAACACATTTCACCATTTCATTAACAAACACAACCATGGTTATTTTATTTTATCAGAAGAATCATCATGAGAAATCCCCTATTAATCAGTTTATCATCCATTATTCAAAAACATATCACCCCTTCAATGTTAATTCAATAAACCCTTTAAATCTTATTTTACAACCATTAAATAAGGATTTAGTTCAATTTCATAAACCCACCATTTCTTTTTTGATATTCCATAAGTAATCATTTTATTTATATTGGTACACCCCATGGGTTATAATCATGCCGAGTTGTATAATCTTAGATGGAACTGTTGGTATCCTTGAAGGTAGGGATTCAAGTGAATTTTATAATTTAATATAAATATCCCAACATAGAAACATAATAGCACATTACAAACATGATATATTCTTCACGAATATTTGAAATAACATATAGACCACCTACCACAGGATCGGTGTTTAATGATCACCCAACCATAGTTCTTAATTTGAGATAGAAGAGTAAAATAAATAATGACATAGAAGATATAAGATCAAAACATTGGATAGGGATAATGAAAAAAAACATTAATCAAAACCTAGATTTATACCATAAACAAGGGAAGAAACAAATCCACTCTAAGGGGACAGAATGATTGGAGAGAGAGGAACCTGAAAAAAAAAAGAAATATCATACCATGGAGAAGTATATTTTCTTAAACTAGATCATTTATTCATAAGAAAATGGTACATGAAGCTAAATAATCATCTATAGATCATAGAAAAGAAAGGGATATTGATTTAGGACAGATATGGTAATTATGGATATAAACTGAGATGTTCTGGAATGTTTAATTTAATTTTCATATGTTTAAAAGACCATGTACAAGGATTCCTAGATGGGACACATGGTATGAAAAATTGCATACCCAACCCATACACCCATACTATCCAAGGGGTGCATGATTTGTCCTAGAGGTGCAGAGTTTGTTAGAACAAGTTGAAACCCTGAAAATACAACTATACAATCGGTGTATAGTTTTTTGGGGTTGGTGTATGGTTTGGGAAATATGTGCACCAACCACGCACTGCCCAAACACCTCCCCCAAAAAAAACATGAAAAATTCACCAAAACACACCTAAGACAAGCTAAAACCAAGAGGAGACGAAAATAAGGGTAAGAGTTAGCTAAACATTGTATGATATGTCTCAATAATAGTCGGAATATTAAATTTTATGTGTGAAAAATAAATGGCATAAAAAGCATAATTACCATTGAAAAATGAAGAATTAATGGTGGGATATGAAGTTTATCCTAAGGTACCATTTATAGTTTAATGTCATGTTTGTGGGAAAGATTGTAATTATCTAATTCAATTCCAAAATTGATGGGTTAGTCCTTATAACAAGGAAGTACCTATGATATGCTAATTATTTATGAAAATGAATTTAAGTGTTTATGTATTCAAATTCACGAATTATTTTGTAGATGTGTTATATTAATGATATTATAGTCATGAGAATCATGAAAAACTGAACTATTATTCTTTAATAGTTTTTATTTAATGATTTTAAAATATATATTGAATAGTAATAATATCAATGATATTTTTTTACTGGTAAGGCGTTATTTTTGGAGAATAAGGGATTCAAGGAAACATAACCCATAATATGTGTCTGATGCGGAGTTAATAATGTTTATCTAGTATAATGATATGATTAAAAATGATGATGTAAATTATATAGTAATGATTAACATGGGATTGATTAGTGATATCATGAAAAATTTATTTATATTACCTTTGGTGAATTTTACTACATTTTATGATTTATGGATTATATTGGATAATTTGTGTATAAATAAGTTTTTGGAAGAAATTATATTTTTCAATGAGGTTTTATGGGGATTTAAATTATTTTGGGAACGTAATAGAATTTTTTAAGAGAGTATATGATGAAAGTATTTGTATTTTTGGATAGTGAATTTATGAGATAATTTTTGTTTTTCAGGAAAAATGTAGATGTTTCTATTAGAAAAAATGGAATAAAATATTTTAGAATATGTGGTTTTAAATTTTTTTCTGTATATTTCTGTGGAGTTTTTCATTTAACTTTATATGTAATGGATAATGTTGAACATTCAATGTTATTGTTGAGGTTTTAGATATTATTGTATAATATTTATCTATATTAGATAACTTGGGATAACCATTTTTTTGGTAAATATGTAGAGAGATATTATAATAAATTTCATTATATTATGGTTATTATGATTTATTAAAAGTTAATTTTAATTTTTCATGAATCAAGAATTCATCTTCATTATTAATTTATTCAAGTAAGAGAATAACTTTAAATTGATTGAAGCACAACCTTAGGATGTAATTTTTCTTTTTAAATGGAAAGAAATCAAGTATTTAAAAATTCTTTTGATCCCTATATTGATGGATAAAATATTTCAAATTTAGGAAAAGGATATTTAAATAAAAAAATTATAATTTTAGCTTTGTTCTGAATGAATTGATTTTATTTCCACCCATCACCGATTTATGGTTTTATAGTCCTTAAAATTCCAAGGACCATGTTCTATATCACTCAATATTAGATCTTGGACATTATTTTTGTCCTACATGTCTATATTTTAACTTCCCACAAATATATTCCTTAATAGTTAATCAAAATAAGTGTTATTTTTGGTAACATGTATGTTTCGCTATATCCCTTTTGAAAGAATGTTTTATTATATATCTGAATGGTGTGGGTTTTCAGAAATGTTATTTTAAAATATTCAAACTTTAATGACTAAGAAAACATTTAGAGGGAGAAAATTATTTAAGTGGGAGATAATTTGACACAAGAAAAATTCCTTTAAAATAATAATAAACTTGATATTTTTTTCAATACAAAACATTTATCATTAACCGAATTAAGATATATTTTTCAAAACATTGTTATTTAAACGGTTCAATTATAAAGTAGAAATTGAATTTATGGGTATGAATATAATTAAAAAATTATTAAATAAATTTATAATTCTCCTATTAAATACTAAATAATTGATTAATTATTAAGAAATAATAGATCATTTTTTAGTAAAGTCATTTTTTTCCTAAAAATGTGTTTTCTCTATATGTGTTTTAATAGAATTATTTTTCAAGTAAATTATATTTATTTTATGTAATATTTTTAAATTTTATTTTATATATTGAAAAAAATTATTTAAAATATCAAAATTAGGTTATGGTGAAATTTTTTGATTTTTCTAAAATGATTGATTTTTCAACAAGTAGTGAAAAAATATCTTCCAAATACTGCCATTTATTTTCATTAAATAATGTAATAATGAATTCCCATTAGACATTTTATTTTGATTATAAGTGAAATACGATCCATTTTATTTACAATAGTCAAATTAATTCCATTTTACATAGAAAATTTCATGATTTTGATATAAATTAACTTTTATGCTTAAAAGAACCATTTTATAAAAATCTCTCTTCATTGAGTTTTACAATTTTATATTATAATTGATTTCTTCCAGTTATGGAGAATCGATATTGTAAAATGAATATAATATTTGTAATCATTAAAATTAAATATCATAAATAGTTCCCTTTTATATTTTTTCATTATGAATATTAACCGTGGTAAATATTTGTCACCATGGTAAGGGTAAAATGGGTAAAACAAGGTTAAAACCTTGCGATAAGGCCTCAAAATCAACCCAACAGTTTCATTTATTTAATTTTATTGGATAATTTAGACCATAGACTTCCCAAATTCTAATATATGGATTTTGGTTCAATTTTACATTGATAATTATATTTATTTTATTTTAATTAATTAAAATTCCAAAATGTCACTCTCATAATTTAAATTTACTTTATATGTTCACATAATGATAGAAATTATTTATAAATGAATATTAATGACTATTTTTAGTATAATAAAATTATTTTCATGATGGTATTTTTTTAAAATTTGTAGTTATTATATAATTACAATCAATTCTTATACAACACTAATTAAGTTCTTTTGAAAGTAGTAGAAATTTTTATAATTGATACTGAAATTATTATGATTAGTTTAATTTGGGTGAATTATTTAGTGAATATAATTTTGAAGATAATTATAACATATTAGTATTTTTTTTAAAAAATTATATTTGAATTCTATCACTATCTTCATTGCATCAAATCGAATTAAAATGAATACACTACTATTAATTTGGGTTTATCTAGCACTATGAATTATTAGTGGAAGATAAATGTGTTGATAAAGGGGATCCATTATCAGGGCCAAAAAAACACTGATAAAGGTTGTTTTATCAGTAATAAAATAAATGATATAGGGGTCGTTTATCATTACTAATAAAAAAAGTACTAATAAAGGGGTCACATTATCATCACTAATATTAAAGGAGTCATAAAGGGGATCCCATTATCGTCACTAGTAAAAATTCATTGATAATGGGTATATTACATAAAGAAATTGTATCATTAAAAAATTAGAGTAATATATACATATATTTATATTAATAAATTTAAAATTTATATATTAATTAAATATGATTTAGAGAAGGCTTAACACACATTTATGCTAAATATATAAGATATTTATTGAAATTGAAATATACAATAATTTAAATATAATATTAATTAATAATTGTTTGTTTAATATTGATTAATTGCCATTTAATAACAATTGGATGACATAAAAATTAAATTAATTAATTAACAATCTTAGATAAGTTGAAAATAAGAATTGAACATCAAACAGCCATAAATTTTGATCTTGGTTTCCATTTATGCTCTACATATATCAAATAAAATCTCGCAAATAGATATACATAGTTTTGACCTAAGGGAACCCCGATCAATGTCTTTGTGATGTAATAAAAGGCCCAAGAGGCCTCAAAACCAAGTTTTTAGTTAGGATTCTATCTTTTATACTCGATAGTGTTTCATCTTCCATTAAGAGCATCCTGTTGTCCCTTTTTCAGTGGGTATTGAATTTATTCAAATTTATTACATTCATATAGATATTTTGGTTTTGAAAATTTTTCAATTTTTTTATGTAGATATTTTTATAATTAAATATATTCATATTTTGTTAATATTAATCATAATAAATCAATTTTGTAAATATATATTTACAAAAAAATATTATTTTAAAATATATAAACCATTTAGAAATAAATATTTATTAGTCATTTTATCTAACGTATAAAATTTAACATTTTATTTACATTTTATTAAATAATTATTATGTATATATAATGTTTATATGTACATATGTGTGTGTATTCATAAACACACACATATATAATTTTATATTCTAATATATATAAATGAATATTAATATAAAAAAATAAAAAAATAATTAAAAATGTGTATATATTTATCAAAAAAATCTGAAAATAATGTATGTAAATGTATATAAGTAAATATAAATATCATAAAATGAAAAATAAAACAAATTAAGGAAGTGGTAAGGGATTCTCATTGTATAAGGCAGGTCCAGGGTTTGAGTACAGGCGCATTCGGGTGGGTGAATATATATCTACCGCTAATAAAAGGGTGTTAAATGTGTTGTTAAAGTAGTGGGGTGCCTAAGGGGGGGTTGGGGGATGGATAGAACTGAAGAAGTGGGATATTGAGTGCAAAGAAATGTGAGTTTGTGTAAAGGGAAATATTTTTTATATTTCATCACTACAAGGAAAAATCCCTGATAAACCCCTTCTTTACTGATGCAAGAAAAAGTGATGGTAAAGGGTTCCTTTATATTCATATTTCCCAAGAACTGAAAAAGGTCATATTTTAACATCACATTGGTAGTCAGAATTTTCATAGCCCTAATGAATCATATTTTTATCGTTATTAAAAGAAATTCTTGTTGTAATGAGTGTAAAACATGAGAATAATAATAGTTTATGATTTTTAAATCATTTAAACATGAAAAGGGGGAAAGAAATCGTCTAAAATGTGATCTATTTCCCAGTTATGAAAATATTTTCACTATATATATATAATTATAACCCTTTCATATTAAATAAGTCATTTCCAATGTTAATGTTAAAGTTGGTTAACCAAGATATTAGTCAAAAATATTTGTTTCAAAATTATATCTAAAACTATATAAATATTATTTTATTATTTTATTATAAATATATCATACCTATATTCAAAATGATTATTTTTGGAACCATTTTACATAAGATACAAACATATTATTTCATAATGTTTCATAAAATTCTAAAAGTTCCCCTCTCCTCGCTTATAAAATGATACCCCTTCCTTCGCTTATTTACACCACATTGAGAGGTCTAACTCAACAAAATAAATTCCAATTACATTATAAAATTACCTATACATGGTATAGTGGTTATGTTTTTCTTAAAAATCTATTTCATGGTCCCCGATGAAATGATTTGAAGGAGGTTTCTAGAAGAGGTAATCATCTTACTCGACCTCTATAAATTTATTTCTTCATCTAAATCTTCTTAAATATATGGTATTCGTCATCAAATTAAACCTTCATTTACCTTAATATAATTAAATTTTATAATTATTATATAAAAAACATTATCCACCCACTATTACATCTACTGGTATGTGAAAATAACATTCATGCGTACATGTATACTACCTCCAACATGTAGCGATATAATTCATTTTCTATCAATATCATTCATAGATGGTTATTATGATGATTTTAATATTTATATATGATATTTATGAAATAAATATTCTTATATATTTATATAATAATATATACCTTATTATCTAGCAATCTATTGGAAACGATATTATTTCTCTTTTACATATGCGGACCACCACCTCCATGAAGAAATGTGCTTTGTTTTCAGTTCTTCTTTACATGGTTGGTAATAAGGATTGTTTATATATATATATATTAAATTTAAGATATAATATTGGTTATATAATTAAAAAATAACATTTATCTTTCATTCCATCTTTTCATTAGAATATGTAAACAACGTTCTTGTGGACATACAACCTACTGCCTCAAAGAAAAATATTTTCGTCAAGACCTGAAAACCATAAATTTAATAAATAATTATTAATAAATGTGTTATCAAATGTTATAATTTGATAATATATGATAATATATTTTTATATATTATTATTTTATATAATTATAATATATATATATATTTATTATATCGGAAGTGAGAGTGATTTCAATGCAAGTTGAACATGATGTAACATAATTTCATCTGAATTTTATTTCAGTGTGACACATGCCATATTAATTTCTTGTTTAATTTACGTTGTGTATATACTAAACATGAATTCATTTTATGATTATTTTTATGAAAATTTTATATATTCTAAAAAACATATATATTTCTATCTTTCATTTGTTTCTGATTCCTAGATTTTTAAAATTCTAAGGGTATATTTTCTTAAATTTCCTTCTTTGGGACATATAATTTTTATTCACCTATCATATTTTATGAGGTGTATATAAAACCCATTTTAAATTTTAAATCTTTCAAATAATTATTAACATGATATTAAATGTTTAATTTTATGTTATTATTTTAAGATTATTATGAATAAAAATTTACCCTAGAAGTCAAGGTTATTTGTTACAATCTTATTGATTAAAAATATTTTTTATGATTATTTTTTTGATGATGATATTTAATGATATATAATTCAATAATTTATGTAATTTTATTCAACTGTGGTTATTCATAGAATTTTAATTTAATATTACAATTTTAAAAAAATTTGCACTTAATATTAATCAGAATTTGTTTAAGAAAAATAGACTTTATTTCATTTTTATCTAGGAATCTATTTATTATATGTCCATGTTTTATTTGAAATATTTTCACTGATGATTTAAAAATTTCCCAATGATATTTTAAATTCATTTATACCAATGTTTTAATTTTTCTTTTTTCAAAAAAGAATGTTTTTTTCATTTTTTGAACAAGTTAATTTTGTCTTTTTTACCAAAAAAGTGAAAGGAATGTTTGTTTTTATTTACGTATCCTAAACTAAATTTCCCACCATCTTGACTAATAAAATATTTGAATCTTAAATTAAACGTTAAAATTTTTATATTCATAGAATCTTTTTTCTATAATACTTTGTAAATTTTTTGATTTTCAATATGTGATTCAAAAATAAAAAGGGTTTTTTTCTCAATAAATATTCTAAGTGACATTTTAAAGGAATTTTAATTTATGATAAAATCCATTGGTGTTACATATGTTTTATTAGGGTCATGATCCAAATATAAAACCCTTATTTATTATTTGTATGGCTTATGATTATGATTATTACATTTTTATGAAACACAATTATTTTCCATGAATTATGCCATGATGAATTGTTGAAATTTTTATGAAGCCCATTTAATTTATATAGGTTATGATATATGATGAATATTTTATGACCTTATGGTACACATATGAGAGGATAATGATTATGTGATGGGTGGGCCTAAAATTATATATCATGTTAATGAGTTAGGTAAATATGGATATCCCATGAGATAATAAGGGTTAGCAAGGGAATTGAACCTAGTACAATAAGGCACTCTATATGTCATGATAGTATTGGGAATGAAACTTGAATATGTATATGATAGAATATGGAGTGAGACCAATCCACTATAATAGTCTGGAAAATGATCCATGAATATGAAAAACATTTTTTATGATTATGTGTATGCCACAAAATTCTGTCTTATGCCAATTTTATGTTATCATGAATAACATTATTAGATTCCCTTATGAATCATACCATATTAAGTACCATGATTTATGAAATTATTTAATTTTACAATCTATGAAATATTTGGGTATGATTTATGTATGGAATTTATTGTAATGTTATATAATGAATATTCATATTTTAAGATTTAATATCTATATAAAAAAACATGGTTCTATAGAGAGATGTTTGAATGTGGTAAAATAAGAAATAAAAAATATAACACTCTCTTAATAAATATGCCTCTTCTTCATACAACCTCCTTGTGATTTTACCGAAATAAATAATATGATGGTATTATTATAAAACAATAATCTCCATGATGTGGGTATGGATGTTAGAAATGGATTTGGGTAGGGATTTTTTGAGATAAGATGTTCTTTATGTGTATTTAATAGAGGAAAGAAGGTATCATTTGATAAGTGTGGGAGAGGTCATAATTAGAATTTTTTAAAATATTAAAATATATTAATGTCTTGCTTAATCCAAGGTGCTACAAAATGACTTGTTTTCAAATAAGAGATTATATGTGGATGAATTATTTTCAAAAAAATATGATTTGGAAGTTTTATTTATTTATTTTAACCCTTATCTATTTAGTTTTAACCCTTTGAATTTATTTTATCTCTTACCAAGGTAAGAAGATTTTTTTAACAAAGATAATATTCATAATGAAAAAATTGAATGTGTAATGACTATAAAATTTAGAAATAATTATTCTAAATATTGATACCATTTAAAAAAATTTATATTCTATGAGTGGTAGAAAGTAATATTAAAATGAACATGAAAAAGTGGATGAAAAACATTTTTCTAAAAAAATACATTTTTAAGTATTAAATTTATTTATAAAAATTAATTTGTAATGTTGATTCCAATGAAATTTATTGGATTAATTTTAATAAAAATTAACTATCAAAATTTTCAAATATATAAAAAATAAAATTTGGCATTGTAAATACATGAAATGAAATGATAATTTTATTATAAATATTTATTTTATATTATACGCCAAATAATCAAAATTTAAAAAAATACAAAAAATAATATCTAAGATAAGTTTGAAATTATTATTTCAAATTTGGAATCATTTTTTTAATTTAAAATAATATAATTTATATAATAAACTTTTAAATAAAAATGAATAACAAATCCATCCCAATTAATAAGAATAATATTATTATCCTTTTAACTAAGAAATTAAATATTATACTTATAATGAAATATGAATCAAAAATAAAATTCACGAATGTTAATACAGATTGAAATTTATCTTTTATTAATTATGCTATCAAATACTTCTAAACATTTTTAAATTAAAACCTAACAAATATTTACTCACTAAATAAACAAGTGGGGGTATATTTCATTCCTTTAATTTTCTAATTCCCATTCTACATATTCAACTAGATTTTTTTACAAAAAAAATTAACTTTATAAGTCACCTTATGCTAAAAGATCTTCTCTCTATGATCATTAATTTTAATCGGTTATTCCTCATATGAAATATTCTCTTCTTGGTTTACTATATCATGGCTAAAAATAATATGCATCTATAGTAAATTTCCTTAATAATGAAACATGAAACACATTATGTATATCGGAAAAATGGAGATTATATTCCACTTGTTAAAAAAATATACAAAATTTAAATAAAATTCGATATTATCCAAAGAACCTTGGTCTTAACATTATTTTTTAGCCTAACATATAACACTTTTCTAGTGAGATACTTTAAAAAACAATATTTCAATCCATAAATGAAAGATCATTCCTTCAGTAATATATATAATTCTTTTTCCAACTACAAGGTACACTTATATGATACGGAATCAAATTTACCGTCTCAGCCCTATCCAATATCAACATTGTTCTCAAAAACATTCTTTCATTACTTCATTACAAAAAGATGGAGTCTGACACTTCATTCTATATAATGCCTAAAAAGGTACAATCTATATAATAGAATGACAATTATTATTATAATAAAAATAAACTAATCAATTATAATGATCCCAAATTCCCTGTTAATCCATTGAATAAGCTCATATCATGTCTTCCAATTTCGGATCTTTTTTATCTGATCATTTATTGGATTAAGGATGAAATATTAAACTGCAATTTAATTCAGCACCCAATGAATTCTGAAGGAATTTATAAACATTATATGTAAACATGGGATCATAGTTAGATAAAATATAGAGGAATTCTATGTACCTTATTATATCCTTGAGATACATTTGAGAAAACCGATCTAAATAAAATATATAAAATGGTAATGAAATGTGAGAAAATATTCAATCGATCAATAATAACCCAAATAACAATATTACCTCATGATTTATTTGAGAAATATTTATAATATATAAATATATAAATATATATATAATTCCATTTCTAATTGATCATTAAAAAAATGAATCCCATTCAGTGGTTATCTTTGGGTTTTAACAAGAAGAAAAGTAAAACAATTCATAGTAAAATCAACTATAAATTTATTAATACTATCCCACCAATAATAAATTTCAATGTCTTTATACATACTAGTATTATCAAGATCATCAAAAGGGAGATTTATGTGATTTAATTAAAAATTGACTATCAACTGGGAGATAGTTGGCACACGTAGCCTTTTACAACATCTCAAAACACATTCCCTATAAAATTTAAATTCATGTATCCTACTTTTATTTAATGTTTTTATCTTTTAATAGAAATCATTTTCATCCTTATGGGATGGGTTATTTTTTCTTAACAATGTTGACTAAACAGACACGTAAATCCAAATGGAGGAAGCTATTCGATGAACCAGTTAAAGGACATCAGTCATGAAATAATTAAATAAAGTTTTGTTTGGAGTGTGTTTCTCAAGAGTAGGTGAATTGAGTACTCAATAATATTTATGTCTAAAATAGATTATTATTAAATCTCCCAAATATTAACAAATATAACCATCTTATCAACATAAGTATTATGATATATATTTTAATCATTCAAAATATTTATCTTAATATTTTTTACGTCTCAGATGATTAATATATATAAGATTATTGAATTCATTTAATTCATTTTACATGATTAAAATACTATATGAACACAAATTAATAGAAAATATCAAGTATAAATTTTTTTAGTTAAAAAATATTAATTTTAAAGTGAAAACAATGTAAAATAACATTAAAATCACATAGTGGAAAAAAGAATACAAGATGTTCAGTCTCAAGTCGAGACTTATTTCTCTTCACTTAGATATCACCCACCACAAATTAGTTTATATAAAATAAAAAGATAATATACAACCAGGATCAAGTTTATAATAGATAACACTACTTAATTCACACATAACCTCTTCCATAGCTATTCATGGTAATAAATATTTATAGGCTACACGTGGACCTATACCACATTTTTAAATGGGAAAATAAAATAAGAAGAAATTTCTAGAAGGCATCTTTCATCATTGAGTTTACCTCAGGATAGAATGTTCATACATTAAATATAGTATAACACAAAGTACTCATATTTAATAAAATATAAACTGAAATAAGAAATCTATGAATAGAGAGATTATAAACGCACAACCTTCTTCAATACATCTTTTGACTCGTGATTTGGTTTAGCAATGAAGGCCATGTCTATTTTGCCTTGAAATCACTAGAATATAGATTATTTCAAACTCTTTCATTCTAATTATATTAAATCCCCAAATGATATGTTTTAGTTCATTTTCCTTAATGTGATTTTACAGAAAACCAATTTTTTGATTTGAAATAGATTCATTGAGACACTTTTGGTAATTCTAGATTCTCTCATATTGCATTCATGTGTTATCTGGAATTCCACCACTCAAAGATTAATTATGCTACATTTTTTTATATCAAAAATAGTAATAAGAAGAAAATCCAGAACATCTTCCATGAACTACTCATCTGACGTGCTTTGTATTAAACATTTAAGGAATAATGACTAAAATAATAGATATAATTTACATCAATAAATATATCCTTTCGAATTATATAATTTAAAAATACTAATAATATTAATATTAAAAGTGATAGTGTATTATTAAATAGTGGAATCTTGTTTTCTGGAAGTGTCTCATCTTCCGGTGGTATGATATTGGTGGTATGATATTTATGGCACATTGCTCCGGGGTTATGTTTTTATAGAATTATGTTGTTCTTGCAGTTTCCCATACGTAGAAATATTTCTTAATGATGGTGGTGTGACACTAGCATAGTAATAGATAATGGTTTTTGGATCGATGATATATGATCTAACAGCATCTAGACTTAGTAATGTTTTCATTATAAGTGGAATGAGTCTGACTGCATGATATTGACATTGTTTCATCTGGAGGTATCTCATACTTTATCATTTTGGAATTATGATATCATGACATCCTAGTGGTGTGTCAATCAATGGTTTTAGACTCAATAGTGTCTCATACATTGTTAGTTCTTCAGTCTAGTAGTATAATAGTTTGATGATGTGAATTTCATACGATATCTCATACATAGAGAATATTTTTACTAGAGGTGTGTGATGACTAACATTTTCCTATACATACATATTTATCACATGTTCTCAGAATACTGATTTCATATTAGTAAACAATAAATTTTTTAGTGTTATTAAAAACATGATTTTGTGATCATTAAAACCAGGTGGTCAAAAATCCAACCCTTTTAAATGATAAAAAATCACTGAATGAAAAGAATACTAAAAATGTAAAAAAATCCATAAATTTTATTTGAGAAGAGTAAACATGGTATCCAATAAGAAACCAATAATTATCATTCACATTCAATGGAGATGGTATCAGAGATAAAATTATAAAAAATTGCAAAGATGGAAATATGTAAACTAGATAATATCGATGATAATGATTATTTAAGCCATAAATATTATCTACTTTTGGGATTAACAAAATGTAAATAAGAGGAGAATAAACACATTAAGAGCTAGATAATGGTCTAATAGTTAAAATATAAGGTAAGAAATATATGTTGGGGGATGAAAAAAATGATATTACAAGGAAAATCCCATCAAAGACATTAAATTCTAATCCAACAATATAAAATGATCAAGGGTTAGAAGAAGGGTGAAATGTTTCTTTGCCTTTAGCTTGTGCTTGTTCTTTGTACAGATCCAAGGCAGGTGGATTAGCCGGAGGAAGAAGAGATGAGACACCCAAAGAATGTCTAGAAATAGTTGGAGGTATTTTTTCAACAACCACAACTAACCTGATATGTTTGACAGCATTAATAGGATACATTGGAAATGTTTTATGGTTGATAGGTAAATGTTCAAATGGATTGGTGACCATGGAAGAACAGTAGTTATGTTGAGGTGAAGGGTACACTAGTCCAGTAGTGAGTCCAACATAGGTGAAAGGAATCTAGAGATATAACTACAAATGTATAAACATATAGATAAGGATTATGAATATTGGTAAATTTTATACTAATAAATCATATCTTTTTGATAGACTTATTGATTTCATCTATATTATCCATGCTGAGTTGAAAAGAAGGAGTGAGTTCTTTTATTTTCATAACTTCCTCCTTGAAGGATTCAGTCATCAAAGGAAATCTCATATTCTCAACTAAGTATTTAAAATGATAATCCATAGCATTTTTTGGTATAGGCTCTTGGGAGATAGAACATGGTATAATTAGTGATAGTGTTTCTGTTAGTATTCATATCTATGGAATAATTTTAGACCATCATGTGGTCATGATGCATTCATTACTGTAATTTCCTTTTAATTTATAAAGTAATTATATGTTATCCAATAGAGGGACCACTGGAGGTAGCTGAAAATTAATTGATAACAACTGAATGGATGATATTATCATCAACAACTAGAGGAGGAATAGTATAAACTGATGTATCTGGGGAGGTATCCCCCTGAATTTTGAGAATACCATGCAAGGAATCTCTAAAATCATATTTTATTTTCTCAACCAATTATTTTAATCAAATAATATCATTTCCAATCTTCTTATTTTCAATTTCCACACCTTGAATGTGGTGCATCATTTTTGGTTGGATATTAATAGTAACTAACTCAAATAAATAACATGAATCGGTTTCACTAATCATTTTAAAAATAGGTGTTTGAGATATTATAAACTTTTGAAACTTAGTTAACAACATTTTCCCAAAAAAAATTAATTCATCTTGAGAGAAAATATCCATGGGGAAACTGGAAGATCTGGAGAAGATTTTGGAATAGGAGGATTCACAGAACTAAACATCTCAAGTAGTCCTTCAATGTTAACCCGGGATATTTAGGATCCTTTTGGATCACTATCCATAAAGAATTCTGGTTTATCAACCATTAGAGGTCATCTTGCAACCTCATAGATTTTTCCCCAACTCCTTTTCCACTGGTTCAACCAATATCTCAGAAACAGAAACTATGGTAGTCGAAACCACACCTGTAGAAATAATTTAAATGTCTTGATTTCTATTATTTTTTTAATTCTTAGAATCCAGATTGAGTCCAACACTATATGAATCAGGTTCCAACTGAGTATCAATATTAGTTGCATCTTCAATATGAAAATTTCTCAAAGAAACATCAAAAGTGGACTCACTTTTAACATTTTATTAAAAATGTGATTTTTGATCATTTGTAACAATTAAGTGTTAACTTTCAAATTCATACTCAATAATTTTATTTTTCTCTTTCTTAGAAAAATGGTGTTCAATAGTAGTAATAACTCACTAATGTTCATCCAAAGTAGAATAAAAAACTTCTTAACCAGTGGAAACTGAACTATCCTCTCCAACATCACCAGATGGAGTCTTAGAAAAAATATCCAATGATAGGCAGTGATCCCCCTCAAAAAATGTATCATTACTCTCAGAAGCCAAATTAACTTATATATTATTTATTCACTTACTATCAATATTAGATTTAGAGTCCCTTTCATTATCTATGTCCTCATTTTCATTAGCAAAATTTTCTTATTTTTCTTATTTTTCAACCTCTTCAACAACAACTATTTTCTTTTCATGAGAGTACATCACATTATCATCACCATATAAACATGGATCAACATCATTCAAAGGTCTGTTATAATGATCTTGTGGATTGTACTATTTATACAACTTTTCAGAACCTACAACCCACTGTCTCTTCCATGGAATCTATATTATCTTAATTCCAGAGAAAGTTGAACTTGATATATAGAAACCACCCCAATCAATGATTGATTCATCATCATCACAAACTAGGCCCTTATCCCTCAACATATACTAAATCATATTTTGGTAGATCTATAATGTATATCTAGGGGAATATTCGGTAATCTCTCATATATTTACCATTATATATCTATAAGGATTAATCTTATGGGCTTATGTCATTAGGGATAGAATTTACACCTCTTGGTATCTCAATGTAGAAAAATCTCCCTTCAATGGACAAAGAAAATGATGCCCAAATTTTAAAAGTAACATACACTCTCCATCAATCAAATAATAAATTGATCTTCTTATTGAACCATCTTTGGTTAACACAATATGGATTCCTAAAAAATAAACATGTCATTATATTCATGATTTTTATATTAATGATCATAAAAAACAACAAAATAAGTAAATTTTAAAAACATATCCCACTTTCATGAAGATAAAAGATATATGTAACCTATTACTCAACTTTTCGACCCATTTCCACCGTCTTGATTGAATGGAAACCTTACATACCGATTGAACTCATATACCAATATAGGGTAAAAGGCTCACTCATTTCATGAGAACCATTCCATAAATCCTTGGTTTTTTAGGAAAATTTAGTACTAGAGACTTAAAAGCCAACATCAACATTGAATATATTTCAATTTTACATAAAAAACACATATTTAAATCTTAGGGTTAACTGGAGAAATCAGAACAGGTTTATTTGGTTCTTTCTTCTATTTCATTTAAGATCTCAACATAAGAGGAGATAACACAAAAGTTCACTTAATTGTTGGAATTTATATCAGATAAAAGGATTTGTTTGATGGTAAGGTCGGGGTTAAAAATGAAGAAGGTAAATAGTTGTGCTCAAGTCGGGAGAGATATGTGAAATATCATGTGGAGGTCAAGATATGTTGGGAATAGACGTATGCCACATTAATATAAATTGGGATATTAGGTATTATATAATAAATAATACATGTGAAATAAAAATTAAAATCTATATATAAGAACTCACATCATGTTTCCATAAATAATCTAAACTGGGAAATAAACTGGTAGTTTGCAATATGAGAAAATAGAACAATTTTGCAAAGCCATAGAATCAACGGTGTGACAACTCAAAAGTATGACAACCAATGGTATGAAAACCAATGTTATGACAACCAAATGAATGAAAACCAATGGTATAGAATACAAAAATATGATAAACAATAGAATTACATCCAATAGTGTGACATCCAATAGTATGAAAACCAATAGTATGATAACCAACTATATGAAAACCAAGGGTAGAAAATCTGATATAAAACATAAATTAAATGTATCCTTCCTAATTAATATTTTATATAATTAATTCACTTTAAATTCAATTTTTTAGTAAATATATCATCTAACTAATGCTTAGTGAAAGTAATTTCAAGAGTAATATCTTCCTTTCAAAGATGACATCTCAAAAAGTGATGTATTCTATCAATATTTTTTACCTGAATGAGAAACATTATTTATAGATATATTTATCAAACTTGTATTTTCATAATTTATAGGTAAATTTTGTAATTGATATTCATAGTATATTAGAGTGTGTTTCATCCCCAAATATTTTCCACAATAGCTACATGGAACTAGGTATTCATATTTATCAGTAGATAATGAATTATAAATTTTCAATGTACTACACCATTACTCTAAATACATACAAAAAAATGTGATATATTCCAGACATTATATTTCTATATAACATTAATCCACCATAATTAGAATCAACATAACTTAGGAAATCCAATGTTTTTCATTGAGGTAAAGATAATCCTAAATTAGTTGTATATTTGAGGTATTTGAAAATTATTTTAACAACATGTATGTCTGACTTCTTTGGATTTGATTGAAAATGAGCACACATACACTAACTAGAAATATTTTTTGGTCATACAGAGGTTAGGAAAGGTAGACATGTAATCATACCTCTATAAATGGTTTGATCAACTGGTTTCCCATTTTATTAGGATCTAATTTACATGTTGTACTCATAGGAGTATCACTACATTCAGTGCTACCCAGATTAAAACATTTTAAATGATCTTTTTTATATTTACATTGTTTAAAAAATAATAACTTATGTGTTTTGAAAAATATGAAACCCGAGAATGAACTTGATTTCACCCCCTAAACTCATATCAAATTGTTTTTTCCTTAATTTTAGAAAAATAAGTACAAATAGAATTTTTTGAAGATCCAAAAATAATATCATCAACATATATTTTTAAAACTAATAAATCTTTTGAAATTCGTTTTCTAAAATGATTAGGATCGGTTATTCCTTTTGAAAACCTCTTGAATTAAAAAAATTTATAAGCCTATCATAGCACATAGTTGGAGATTATTTTAAACCATATAAATCTTTAGTTAATTTAAAAACATTATTAGGAAAATGAAGATTCTAAAAACCATGGGTTGTTCAAAAATAATAATCAACTATAAAACCATTTCAAAAAGCACTATTGAAATGCATTAGACATTGTTTGAAATCTTGATGAGATGTATAGGGAAGCATGATTATTATGGACTAATGTATATGTATTGGTGAAATAGTTTCTTCATAGTCAATTACTACTTCTTAATTGTAACCTTGTAAAAATGTTCTAGACATTTTCTAATTATAATTCATGGCCAATCCACTTTATTCTTAAACAACAATTTAGTGCATATATTAAAGGTGTCCTTGGGTCTATCTATAAGTTACCACAATTTGTTTCAATAAAAATTATTCAACTAATCTTGCATTACTATGATCCATAATTCATCATTAATTTTTTCATTGATGTTATTGGGTTCAAGGTGAGACAAGATATCTTGATGATGAATTAAATTTCTAATAAAAGAACTAGTTTGAATACCTCTATCTAGATCTCCTATAATAACATATAATGGATGATTCTTGAGATTTATAACACTTATAAATAAGGTAATACATGTTTCT
Organism: Viscum album; assembly: GCA_963277665.1. Taxonomy (NCBI): domain Eukaryota; kingdom Viridiplantae; phylum Streptophyta; class Magnoliopsida; order Santalales; family Viscaceae; genus Viscum; species Viscum album. The sequence goes on along the minus strand of OY728167.1, from coordinate 510,134,248 downwards.
TTTGTATTCTCATGTAGATGATCTTCAAATTAATTAGAACTGGTTTATTCTTATGATTATTTCATAGTAGAATCCAATGTTTTTAAATTTAGGTTTTAGAGGATATAGGTCATAATCAAGGTTTTATAAAGAAGTATTAGTTTAATGTGGATCATTTACAAAAAATTTGACAAGGACATATTCTTAGACAGTCTTTATATTCTTATTGAACACTCTATAAGCTCTACTAGAAATTTAGTAACCAAGAAAAATTCCTTCCTCACTATAAGAAATAAAATTTAATATTAAACTCAATGTTAAGAATAAATACATTGTAACCAACAACTCTAATGTAATTAAACTTAGGTTTCCTATTATTCTATAACTCGTAGTGGGTATTCTTATAAATAGGTCTAAACAAAACACTATTCATCATGTAGCAGACTGAATTGAATGATTTTTCCCAAAAATAGATAGGTAGTTCATACTCATTTTTCATAGTCTGAGCTATCTCTTATAAGAGTTTATTTCTCCTTTCAACAACTCCATTCTACTAAGGGGTTCTAGTATAATAGAATTTATGATTTTAATCATTTTTTCATTAAACAAATTCAAAATATTGATTTTTAAACTCACGAAAATGGTCACTTCTTATTGTTTTAATCCCAAGTTAAATATTATTTTTTATTGGTTTAGAATACTTGGTAATTTAAGAATATGATTCGATATTGTGAGCTAGAAAATATACCCATGTATTCCAAGAATATTCATCGACAAGAATATAAAAAAATTTATTACCATTAAGACTAGAAACTATAAAACGTCTAAACAAATCCATGTGATCCAACTCAAGAGGATGTGAAGTTGATACATCATTAGTTTGTTTAAAATAATATCTTTTCTATTTCCCTTTTTGACAGGGGTTAAAAATATTTATGTTCGGAACTCATATTCTGATAGATCAAAAACAAACCCTATTCTATTTATATTTCTATTTGAGTGAATGTTGCATTTTCCTAGTCTCATATGTAAAATAAATGATTCCTTATGAAAACCACTCAAGCAAGAAACATTATACAAAACTAAAGAATATAAATATACAACCTAAATATTTTCATTTCGTAATGTAGTAAGGATTAAATACTTTTTATAATTGAAAACATAAAATGGAAACCATAATCACACAATTGAGAAATGCTAAGCTAATTATATTTTAAACCATCATCATATAAAAAATTATAAATTACAAGTGAATTTTTTTTACTGATCTTTTCTATGATGATGACGATGTTTCCTTTTTCATTGTAACCAAAGCTGACATGACCACTATCAATATTGATAAGATCCATAAATTAGGGATAGACTCCAAACATGTATATTGAATAACCATTGTGAAAGTTACATAGACATGTAGTAGTGAATGATTATACACTAAATGAAGAAAAAATTAATTTTTTATATTATAATATTCATGTTCTTCATTATTCATAAAACCATTTTAGTGCAATTTACAATTTGAACAATATTTCACATTATTATTGTAGTTAATTATTCATGCGCACTATTACATGGTACATATTTGAACCCCTCCAATAACACAAAATGTGTATGATTTTACATTAATATTTAGTTTTTAGTTTTCTCATTCCATTGGGAACAATTCATACTTTTGGAGTACTTAAAGATTCACAGTAGAAGACCACCAAAGCGGGACTTGAACAAACAACATCTTAGGAAAAGTGAATTGGACATAAACCTAATAAAATTACTTTAGAGGACAATATCAAACCCCAATTATTCTAAAATATTAACTAGATATATATAACATCATTTTGAACATTTCATTAAATAGTGGAAAGAACTAATTCTTAATTTTTAATGGATTGTTAGGAGGACCAATTTGAAGATACATTTCTGGGCCTAATTATGCAGCCTAGAAAAACACCCCAACATTTCAATCATATCTAGAAACCCATAAATTATTTTTGGGATAAAATTTTACAGACTATCAGGGGAAATCCGAATCTCCATTTTTTCATTTTATGGCCCACCAAAATTAATCCATATAGATGCTTATCTAGGTTTCTATGTTTTGTGGATGCAAGCTGGAATCCATTTTTGGTCAGTGGTGGAAATGTCCAAATTCCAAAAATTCTCTGCCCCCTTGGCTTAACATACTCAAGTGGGAATACATGGAATATTGGGGTTTATAACCACACCTCTGTAAATTCCTATTTTTGGAATTAGTGTTGCAGTAGTTGAGGCATATTTTATATTTTTTTCATATTAATGTTATGCTACCAATTTAATGTCATAATCTGATTTCTTCATTTGTATGTTTTTTAAATTCACCATAGATTTTTAATATAATTTATTCTACTTATATTATCATTTTCATCTTCATATCATGTTGATAATGTTTTCTAAAGGTTTTAATTTATTCACACCAAAACATATGAAAATGTTCACACAATTCCAGAATGATCATTATTTTATTGTTTTTCTATTATTTTATTCCTACCTCATTAGTCTAAATCCCAAATTCATTGATATAATAGTATAAATGGAAGGATAACCCTCTTATGGGTGGATCGTAAGGAGTAGAATGTGTTGGGATTAGATTTTATTTCATACTCAATAATTGATTAACAATTTCTTATATTTGAGTTTTAAAGTCATTTATCTTTTCACTTCCTCTTCCTTATTGAATATTATTGCCAAACTATTCCCATTCTAGTATGTTTCATTTACTAAGATTTATTGTGAATATGATCCTCAGAATATATATGTCAATTTAAATATAATTTAACAACAACATAACCTTGATTAGAAGTTTTGATATAATGGAAACCTAAATAGTGAGGGTTTGATACTTCATTTTATAGTTTGTGTGTATTACATATAATTATATTTGATGTAATTAGTTTGAATGTGGTTTTTATAGGTATTTAGTAGAGATTTTATGGGTTATCTCTACTTTTATTGGTTTCATGGTATTTTGTGTACTTTTATTTAAAGTAACTTTAACTAGATAATAACTTGTGTCATTTCAAAAAAATTATTGGAATTAATTTGATTTGATTTGATTTAATTTGGTTTTTATCCATCTACAAATTTAAAGTATGAATTTTGAATAAATGTTTATAGTTTTAAAAAATTGGTATTGTAATGAAAAATCATTTTTTCATTTCATTTATTATAATTATGAATGTTTTAATTCTAATAATTTTGTAAGGTTATTTATGATGTTTTCTCTAAAAATTTTGAGTGGTATTTAGTTTGAATGAGTTGAATTTTATATAGATTATGGTTTTCTTTAGGGATATGTTTGAGAATAAGGATTTCTAATCGTGAAATATATCCTGAAAAATCTAAGGAAAAGGGTTTTGTGTATACTCTAAGGTGTTTTTATATATGTGAATTACTTTAATAATATTGAATTCATAATTTTTATATTAATGTGTTTTGAACCTAGTATAATTGAAATGTTTAAGTTATTCTCACGATTCATTTCTTTGAAATGTTTGTAAGTGTTTGATTAATGTATATTTATAGTTTTCATGTATATATCTAAATTTTATGATTTCCATTTATAGTGATTTCAAAAACTGATACTTTTTAGTATAAGGGATACTTAAATTCTTCATTAAATGACTCTTATTATGCAATGAAATGTTTTAAAGAAAGAGTTAAAGTTGATTGTTTCTTAAGTTAAATTATAAATTGGATTTTTAAAGTGATACAAAGTAATTATTATTTAATAAAGTATTATTTTTGTATGTTAAACTGATTATTATTTTCATATATATATTTTTTATCTAATAATATATTTCAATGATTTGTGAATTGTCTATAAATTAAATTTATGGCTGCATTTCTTGTTTGGGAAGATTTATTTGGAATATAAAGGTTTTAAGGATTTTGAAGCTAGAAATTTCTTTAATTCATGGATTTCAAATGTTTTCTTGGAAATAAATGAGTTTCCTTATATTTTAAGAAACAAATGTGACTGTTCTTGACCCATTTTAGGTGTAATGTCTTGTTTGGGAGAGTGGATATATTATAAAAATCATTTTATGATATTATAATTTTAAAATCCTTTTATTTTAGGTTAATATAATTGGTTTGTGTTTTGGTTGGTTATATGAAAATGGTTTTGGTTATGATTTCATTCATTATGAAAGTGTTTGGTTTTGGTAATGATTTATATTACGTCTGATGAAACTTTGAGTTAGAATGTTTTTGGGTTATTGAATTTATTATGGAATTTCTTATATTAAATTGGTTAAATGGTGTTTGAGGGGTACATATTGGTACAAGTTTTATATGGTTTTAAAACTAATAATCCAAGTTTAGACCATGCGTAATATGATTAAATTGGAATATTGGGTATGAGTTTGATTGAGTTTTCTTATGAATTATGAAAATGGAATATTTAGTTGTTGAATTTCCATAAAATTTTAGATGTTTTATAAATAAAAAAGTGATAGAATGAGTAAAACTCATTAAAACATATTTTGAGAAGATAACACACACGTCTAATAGGTGAGTTTTAGTGTGTAAAGTGTCTTAGGAAAGTTTAAAGTTAGAATTATAAAATATGGGCATCAAATGTGTATTTACAGTAGATGCATAGTCTATTGAAAAAATTTATGTTATATTTACGTTATTTATTTTGATTAATCCATGTATGCATTATTATTATTATTTTGATCTATTTTTTATCATTAGTAATAGTTTGAGTTTCACCCATAAAAAGTTATAATTTATTTTTTTTATCTCAGACACATATAGGATTAGAAGATAGTGGAATAATTTTATAATGTTTATTATAATATCCTCTATCCATACATGTGGTATAGATTTTATTAAGAATGAGAACACTCTTTTGTCTATACCTATAAAGGTTTTGAATATTATACATGGGAGATTTCTTATAGTGACTTGTGTCATTGTTAGAGGTGGAATAATAATGGTTTGGATCTTAATGATGTGATGTAATGGATTGAGGTATAATACCCAACGTATGATACACATAATACGAGTGTTGGTGGATCCCAAAAACTACCTGGTTACTTTGGTTATGTAGACAGGGTGGTTGTGTTGCATGTGGTTCATGTTGTAGTACTTCACCTAGGTGTCTGCGAGCAAGCCATTTTTGCAGAGAGATGCTTAGGATGTGCGACATTGGGGAAAAGTGACAAACCAATGTGGAAGTGGAAACATGGTACCCTTGAAATTATTTATTATATTATATATTCTTGTATGCATTACTTGGTGAGAGTAGCCATGCTGAGGATGAGAACTTAGCATGCCTGTTTTCGTGATGAGTTAGTTTCACTTGTTGTTCACTATGCTTTAACATGCTTTATTTAATTTTGCATGAGAGGATCCAGATAGGATCCTACTGAGTATACTTTTATACACACCCTACATTATATAAATTATTTTCAGGTCACTTGGAGAAGGTTGGAGATCAGGCTGGTTACTACTAGCTTGGGGTTGCAAGAGCTGTTCGGGCTTCATGGTCGCTTCCGTTTTACTTTCTTTTGGTACTTGCATTTTTTTCCTTTCAGTTTTAGTAGTTCTTGCATGAAATTACATATGTGTACTTGGTTTTCTTTTATATTGTATTCTTAAGAGGATTTAGTTGGTGGTTGTCCTATCTCTCTCTTTCACATGTGTTCTCTTAGAGGGTAATGCCTCCCATCAGTGTGTTTACTATACCTTTAGTGTTAGTCACCAACCCGGTGCCTACTGGACGTGGGACTCAGTGAGACATTTTTGAATAGTGTCATCAGTGAGACATTTATGAATAGTGTCATCAGTGAGACATTTGTGAACAATTTCATAAATGAGACATTTGTGAACAATGTTTCCATATTCTTATAGTTTCTCCCCTTTGATTTTTTCTTTGAAGTTAAATGAATTATAAGCCATGTTTTAAGGGATTTAAGGTTTATTAAAAGCCTATAAATATCATATTAATATTCGTAAGTGTCTCAGTGCCTTTACTTAGTCAAAACATGTAGTCTTGACCAGATATGCCTTTAATGGAAAATCTAAACCATATCTAAGCCGCTGCTCCATTTGGATTTTCAAAAGGGCCAAGATATATTACACCTTGTTCTTAATTCTCCTTTATCTTGGTGTGAGTCACCCCAAACCTTTTTTCTTAAGGAGTTATGTGATTGTTATATCCTTGGATCATTTCCCCTTGGAGTTTTTCCAACTCCATTCGCACCCCCTGTCTTGGTGCAACCAGTAAGTGTCGATATGTCTTTGATATAAGGTATTTCACACCTCTGTTCTTCTAGGTTTCTCAATATTTTTCCACCCATTATCCTTTCCATGTTACGACATGTGATCTCCATGTTTCCAATGGACCTTTCTTGGGTGTTGGTTGATGTGGTTGTGTTGCGAAATCCTTGGGTGCATACAGTCATTGCGGGAGAGGTGATTATGATCCATTGTGATGGATAGTTCTCATGAAAATAACATCATAAAACATTTGAGGTAGGGGATTCATGTATTCTATATTATTTTATGTGTAGTCATAAATTTAGTATGTTTTAGCCGCTAGATCACAATGAAATTGACATAATAAATACTTGAACTGGATTGAAAAAATGGTATCAATTGCTTAGCGATGTTATTGCCTCTTGATTTGCTAGATCGTGTGATATCTATGATTTTCTTATTTAGCATGTCATTATTGATGGAAATTTCCAAAGAACATAAATCCAAGGTTAGTTATAAATTAATTGTCTAAAGATAAAGAGGCATGTTTAATTAATCTGGTTTTTGTTGTTATGCTTGGTGATAATAAAATGGATGCAGTTATGAATGTTTAATTGAAAAGTCATTGTGGGAGAGGTGATCGTGATCCGTTGTGCTGGCTCATTCTCATGAAAATAACGTCATAAAACTTTTGAGGTAGGGGATTCATGGATTCTCTATTACATTACGTGTAGTCATAGAGTTAACATGTTTTAGCCATTGGATCACAATGAAATTGATATAATAAATACTTGAAATGGATTAAAAAATTGGTATCAATTACTTAGCGATGTTATTGCCTCTTGATTTTCTAGATCGTGTGATATCTATACTTTGCTTATTTATAATTTCATTCTTGATGGAAATTTATAATGAACATAAATTCGAGGTTAGTTATAAATTAATTGGATAAAGATAAAGAGGCATGTTTAATGAATATGGTTTTTTTGTTATGCTTTGTGATAATCAAATGGATGCAGTAATGCATGTTTAATTGAATCGGTTAATTTAATATGGAATAAAGGACCACTTGTGTGATAAATATAATACCTTGAAGGGTTTTGATTTACCCTCTTTATTTTAAAGACCAAGCGCCTTATGCTTTGGAGCTGTGAGTGCTCATTGTGCATGAAGGCTAAATGCCTTTTTTAGGGCCAAGAGCACAGATGCTATGTTGTTTGTTTCCTATTGCTTGTGTTGTAGTGTGAGCCTAGGATAGTTGAGCCTAGAAGGCTGTTGTGGTATATGGGGGTAGGGATGCCCAGTGATGGTGGTAACAATTGATTCCTAGAGTGGCGATATGCATTGGTTTATGTATGTGGTTGTTGGGGAGGACATCGGGGATGATGGAACAGGTTGAATTTGGGCTTACCCATTAATATGAAAGTGGTTGTTGTTGAATATGATGTTTGTTTATCTGATTTAATTCCACCACTACTTGAGGTATATGGTCTTACTTACCCTCCTTCCAAAAGAGGTGATGATGTGTGGTGTATGCCACATTCTTCCCGTGTTTATATTCTCAAGGATGGATGGGCCTACACTCTAGCTATAGGTGGAAAAGACTTGACGGGTAGTTGATCTACTCACCGTGTTGAGCTCCTTGTGTTTGGAAGCTTAGAATGCTTTTCTAGAATACTTGGAATTATGGTAAAGTGATAATGCTGCTAATAAATGATTGAATAAATGATGTTAACCCATGGGGTTGGATCTTGGTGGAATGTAATGTTGAGGTAATATTTTTTAGAAGCCGTGGACTCAGTTTGGTTATTCCTGGAGGGTATGGATATTGGTTAGAATGGTAATGGGATGTAATGTGGTAAATTTTAATGGTTAAAGAATTAATTAACATAAAGTGGAACTATTAAAAAGGGATAAAGTAACCGAATGTAGATCTTTAAATGGTTTTGTGCTTATATGATATCCAGTCTTAGCAGTGTCAACTAAGAGTCCGAGAGACGTTAGCTATAGTTGAGTCTAAAACTAGGTTATGCCCATAGTGTGGTTTTGAGCTATATTATATTATGAAATTTTTTTGTTTCTATACACTACTCCACCCTGTTGGTTAGGGAAACTAACACCCTAGGGATTCTGAGCCATGGGGGGTGTTTTCCCCAATATCCCGATGGGAGGATGGACGGATGACTACCCCCTTTAGCTCTACTCTCTTATCTTGGTAGTTACTTATGCTGGTAGGCATGGTGGTTGGTTTTCCCTATATATGTGTATAGAGAGTTTTAATGACTTGTGGTTATTCACACACATATATTATGGATATATATTCCTATATACCACTATAAGTGTAATGTATATAGGCTTTGATGGCTTGAGGATCCTTACTTGGTGTATGGGTTGTAATAACTTGAGGTATAATACCCAACATATGATACACGTTATGCGAGCTGTGGGGTATCTTGAAAATTACCTAGTTAATTTGGTTACGTGGACATGGTGGTTGTGTTGCATGAGGTACATGTTGTGTGGTGCTTCACCTAGGTGTATGTGGGCAAGCCTTTTTGAAGAGAGATGCTTAGGACATGCGATGTTGGGGAAAAGTAGAAAACCAGTGAGGAACTGGTAGTGGGGTACCCTTGAAATTATTTATTATATTATATACTCTTGTATTTGATACTTGGTGAGAGTATCCATGGTGAGGATGGGAACTTAGTATGTCTATTTAGGTGACGAGATAGTTTCACTTTTTGTTCACTGTGTTTTAGCATGCTTTCTTTACTTTTTCACAAGAGGCTCCAGGTAGGATCCTACTGAGTATACTGTTATACTCACCATAAGTTATATAAGCTGTTTTTCAGGTCACTTGGAGAAGGTTGGAGATCAGGCTGTTTACTAGCTTTGGGTTATGGGATCTGTTTGAGCTTCATGGTTACTGCCATTTTTCTTTCTTTTGGTACTTGAAGTTTTTCCCTTTCAATTGCAGTAGTTCTTGCATGACAGTATATATGTGTACTTGAGTTTCTTTTATAATTTAGTTTGAGTAGGATTTGGTTGGTATCTGTCTTATCTCTCTCTTTTTCATTTGTTCTCTTAGAAGGTAATTCCTCCCATCAGTTTGTTTACTATACCCTTATTGCTAGTATCCAACCTGGGGCCTACTAGAGCCGGGAATCATGGTTCATTATCTCTCTTCTCACATTGTCAGCCCAGGAGGAGTACACTTTTTGAGAAGGGGGTCATGACATGTGAGATCCATGCTAACCAAATTTTTTTGAATGTTTATTAATGGAAAGTATTTTTGGTGTTTTTATGTAAATTGAATAGAAGTTTTGGATATTGTAGGATATGTGAAATATAACTAAGATTGATGACTCTACTATTTTTGAAATAGGTATTTTTTTAGTGTGTTATAGTATAAATATATTTTTTGGGATTCCTATAATATATGGTCTAGAATAATCTATAGAAAAATAGAGTAACATGAAATCTAACTTCACTTCTTTCATCAATAATAGTTTCATCCATTTGTTTCATAAAATTCGAAGCTCCATGACCCTATGTCAAAATATGATGATTACATGAACTTTTATGTTATGAGGAAAGATATTTTTACACAAATTTAGAAATCCAAGTCACAATTAAATGAAAATAAATAAAAATAATTTCCAATGAAAGTATACCATCCAATAATAAATACATTTTGTTTACCAATATATTTATTACAACATTTTTGTCCCATACAACATCAAATCAAGAACCTGGAGCAAAACCCACATGTTTACCCCTGGTTTTTTCTTTTCATGTCACCCTTGTGTAAAATAATAACTTGTCTAGAATCATAACTGATAAAATTATAATGTTGGGTTCCCCTTATTAGAATTATCTATAAATTTCTCCTTTGATTATGAATATATTTTGTGTATTTATTTTTTTTTTTTAAAAATGAATATTTTATAAACCTAATAGGATGAATATGAATTGAAAATGGATGAATTCAAATCATATGACAAAAGTGTATGAATACGGATTTAAATAGTTCATCAATTTTGAAATAGAATGTGCACATAGAAATTTTTAAAATCCTTTGTTCATTTTCACATTATTGTTATTCAAGAAAAATTATCCTAGAAGAGTTGAAAGCACATTTGAATTATCATGGAATAGATCAGAGCTATAAATGTTGGACTAAACAAGGTAAAAAATTTACATGCACACCAATTGGGATGATACTATAGTTTATGGATCATTTGATATGAATACCAGTGTAAATGATGATGGAGATCATATAGAAGAAGTGATAATGGAAATTGAAGATGATCATAATGATTGTACAAATTTGTTGGATAAGTTAAATAGTTGTTCTAAGAGATAATTGTATATCGGTTGTACTAAATACAAAATATTTTTAGTTGTAATAAAGTTATATAATTTTAAAGCTGGGAGCGAATGGAGTGACGCCAGATTTACAAAACTACTTGGTCTCATGAATGATATGATAACATTAGAAACTGAACAAACTTATTGAAAATATTATTCCAAATAAATACTTAATAAAATAGACTTGATCTTTTAAAAAATACATTATTGTCTAAATTATTTCCTATCGTTTTGTAAGGACCACGAATCACTCATAAAATTCCCCAAGTGTATCGTGCATAGATACAATGAAGATGAATCAAGTACTTAAAAATATGTATGATAATTTCCTATCATTACATGGTTTAGAAGACTATATGGATGTCAGGAAACCATGAGACAATTAACATGGAACACCAATACAAGAATTGAATACGGGACACTACATCATCCAAAAAACTCTCCTCAGTTAATAAAATTTATTATGAGTATCCTGAATTTGGAAATGATCTGAGAAGATCCAATATTGTGTTATCTATAGATAAAATAAATAATTTCCGTGTATAGAGTAGTACTAATAGTACATGTCCAATTATGTTGGTGAATTATAACCTTCCACCATGGTTATGTATGAAGCATAAATACATTATGTTTTCTCTTCTTATATCTGGACAAAAAACAACCTGGTAATGATATTGATGTCCATTTGGATCCATAAATCGAATATTAGAAATTGATATAGGATATAGGTTTTACAATTTATGATGTGCATAGAAGTGAAGAATTTACATTGAGGGTCATGTTGTATGAAATGATAGATGAATTTCCTGCTTATGAAAATTTGTCAGTCTATAGAATTAAAGGAATGTTAGGGTGTCCCATTTGTGAAGAATTCATATATTCAATTTGGTCGAAACATTCCTCAAAGACTATGTTTTTTCGACATCAGATATTTTTACCTCAACAACATAAATACCAATCCTAGATGACAACATTATATGGGAATACCAAAAAAGGTGAAACACTATCTCCACTAATGGGTGATTAATTTTTCAATAAAGTAAAATATGTTGGCACTATTTTTGGTAAACTATTTTTGAAAAAACCTGTGAAATCAGGTTGGAAAAAGAGATAAATTTTCTTAGATTTACCATACTGGATTTGTTTGTACATCAGAAATTTTCTTGATGTTATGCATGTTGAAAAAATGTATTTGATAGCGTTATTGGAATGTTACTAAATGTTCTTGGAAAAAAAATATGGAATCAAGGATAGGTTGCACATGATTGAAATGGGGATAAGGGAATAGTTGACATCGATGAAGGGTAAAATGTACACTTTTCTTCCTCTAATAGCTTACACTCTATCTAGACAAGAAAAATTTCAATTTTTCATTTTACTTAATGGAGTAAAAGTTCCGGAGAGGTATTAATCAAATATTAATAATTTCATGTTAATGACTAATTTGAAGTTACAGGGATTAAAAACACACGACTATTATGTTTTGATACAATATTTGATGTTTTTTTCACATTATGTTGCATTCTTTCTAAAAATTTATGATATAAATTAACCATAATCTAATTATTTTTTAAATCTATAAGTAGTAATGTTATAGACTTTATGAAGTTTCCAATAATGAATAAGGAGGTTATAGTTATATTATGTTAATTAGATATATTATTCCCACCATAATTATTTGATATAATGTTCTAATTTAGGGTTCAATTAGTTAGAGAGGTTCAACTATGTGGTCATATCCATTATAGATGGATATACCCCATTGAAAGGTATATGACGATTTTGAAAGGGTTTTTTAAGTCATCCAAAATGTTTTATTGTAGAATGATATATTTCTGAAGAAGCTATTGAATTATGTACCAATTGACTATCAGATGTTTATAAAATTGATATCCCAAAGTCTTGTCCTAGAGGATGCATTATGGTGAAGGTATTTCTAGAAGATATGTTGTTACAATTTCCATCAGATAGGGAGTAATCTCACCATTATATTTTATATAATAGTGAAGATGTTGATCTATAAGTTAAATCCCACAAAGTAGTTCTTAGACATTTGAATCCATTAAGGGATGAAATATTGATATCAAATACATATAATCAATAGTTTATAGGATGGTTATGAGATCATGTTTATAAGTAGTTATCTAAAAATAAAAAATCAATTATAGAGTTACTTTTATGGCTAGCCAGGGGACTAAATTCAAATGTTATATCTTACACTGGTTTTGTGATTAATGGTTATACGCTCTATAAAAAAGAACATGATAAACACAATACAATGAAAAATAGTGAAGTTATTATTATAGAATAAGCGATGCACATATCTAGTTCCAAGGATAAAAATACAACTTATGTGAATATTTCATACATATTCATCATCGAATAGATATATGAGTGGGATTATACAACATTTCAATTACTGATTTTTTGTTGAAAATGGGTTTACAACAAGAGTGTAGTGAAATTTGATGAAATGGGATTTATGAAGGTGAATTTTAATGTAGAAGAGGAAGAGGGAAATCTGTTCATAATGGAATCATAATTTGTGTAGATATTTTATGTCTAAGATCCAACAAATAAGAATTGGTCAATTATTCTACTGGAGACTAAAAAAATATAGGGTCAAATGAAATTTCAATCGAGGTTGACCCTTTCATTGGGAGATCATAATCATTTCATATCAGTCCCAATGTAGATAATGTCTTGTACATTATAGGGGACTAAAAATAGTGGATTTTGATTCTCAATAGAGGATCCAAATCTATTCAACCTTTAAAGAAAATAAAGAGAGTTCAATGAGAGGGTTAAAGTGTTTTTTAATATACCATTATTTTCATTATAATATTAAATGTTATCTACTTTATTAACGTAATCTAAATTAAATGTTTGATAACTCATTCATACAATGACTTATTTAAATGATGATGCTACTAATCTCAAAGAAGAACAGAATTTTGATGATAAAACTATAGAATTATTAGGGGATCAACAACATATTGATGAAAAAGATAAGAACGATGTAGAATCGCTATGTTAAATAAAATTATCAAGGAAAGAAGCAAGGGTATAAAATTTTAGGTCGGCTAGAATCAACGTGACCAACCTGGTGACCCCAATAAGTCAATGTTCATTAGTTATGTTGGGATCACAAGAAGAATGAATGTGCCAATTGATATAGATTCACGACACCATGTCTATCTTATAACAAAGAAAACCCTTTGGGAAGATATTAAGAAAATGTTTTGATATAATTTCCCTATTTTACAAAAGAAAATATATAATGAAACATCGATTTAATTTTCACTATTCCTCATAGAGTTCATTTATTTTAGATGATTTCTATAAGAAATATGTCTTAACAGCCACTAGAAAATCCCATAGAGGATTTCAAACTCTTCTTACTATGTTTTATCTTGGGGATGCTAAGGGGAAAGTAAATCCCCACCAACCAGTTACTTATTCACACATTGTAAAGCAAGAAACATGGAATGATTTCATCAATCATCACAATGAGAAACCATTTTAGGTGTATTTTAGTCAATAATTTATTATTTGATATTATTTATTTTATCCAATTTGATTCAAAATTATTAATTTATGAAACAAAAAAGGAGTGATGAAAATAAACAACATTTATAAAAACCAATGTACCCATATCGCAAAGAAAGGATGGGGTACACTTCACTAGAAAAGAAATTGGTATGTATTTTAAATAAAAAATAAAAGTTTTATGCATTATTAAAAAACATATGTTCCTTTTTTATATATAGATTGATGAATCAAAATCTGAAGTCACATCCATCCCAAGTTATATTCTATGGAAGGAGGCCCATGTAAATAAGGAGGGTAAACTAGTTATGAAAAAGTAGTATGGGAAACATGTTTAAGGATGAAATAATATAAATTTGTTATGATTTATAACAGTAATACATAAAAATATCTATTTAATTTCATATGTTTTTTATATGTTTTAGATACAAGAATTGACAACGACTATACCGAAATAAAAACTACTTTCAGTAGCTTTGAGGTATCTGAAACAATATGGTCGTGTTAGAGTTGTAGGTTTTGGAGTTTCTCCATGAATATATTTTGAGAAGACAGAACAAAAAGAAGATAAATATCAGATGATGAAAGGATTTCAGTTGCAAATAAATATTTTCCAAGATATTATTATTTAGTTTGGTTTAGCAGACCAATATATGTAAAAGGATCAAATCTACCTAAAAGTGGAAAAAATATCATCAAATAAAAGACCAAATAACCCTTATATCATTGAGGTTATTGCAGTTGATGAAAAAAGGTCTAAAGTGAGGTATGATATTACAAATGGATAAAAAGATGAGGAAATAGAAGGCCGAATCAAGACAATCCAGTGAATCAACCAAGAAAAGAAAAAGACCTTCTGGGAGTTCCTTCTCCATGCTAGTTCCACTACAACATATATTATCATTACAACTTCATGAAGATTACACATTCAAATATGGATATTTTTCTTACATTCAATATGAATAATAAATATTTTGGATCATTATTATAGACATGGTTTTTCTTTGGAGTATAAATGAGATTCTAAATTTTGAATGGATGAAAGCCTCAATTGTGAATACATACATATGGTACATTTTCATAATATGTATGTCCAAAAAAATATCTAATATGTTCATTAAATTTAATTACTATTCACATTTTCAACATGAATTTATATTACTACAATATAAAGTGAAAACCCTGCGAAATACAATTTTGATTCATTAATCCCTGTATCATTTATATGAATGAAATTTATTTGGAGTTGAAAGAAATTGATAAGAAAAAGTATGATCTAAACGAGTCATTTGAGAAGAAAATAACAAATGATAGACTTTTTTTATGCCTATAATGTGGGGGTGAAACTCTACAATCTTATCATTTAAAAAAATTATTTTTTCATTACTTATTTGTTTTTTAAGAAGTGCTTGATACTGATAATAATCAATTTGGATACCCAAAATGTTTATTTTTTAGATCCAATATGTGGATTTCCATCAAAATACGCACACATGATGTGTATTATGAATTTGTAATTCATTAAAATCAATATTTTATAGATAAACTTCAAATTATATGTTTCAATTTGTGTTTTAACAAGATTTTTTTTTTGATAGGGTGATCTATAAATATAGGCTAAATCATGGTATGAGGTCAGTGACTGAAAGTAAAAATCCTATGAATTACTTCAAATGGAAGCATGTTAAGGTATATATAGAAATATTTAACTATCAAAACATACTTAAAAACAATTTAATTATATTGATCAATGTTTCTATAGTGTCTGAAGCAAGATAACAATAATGATTGTGGATATTATGTTTGAAATTTTATGAAAGATATCATATACCATCAAAATACAAGCATCCCCAAATAGGTAATTTCCAAAGGTAATAAAAATTTTATTAAAGATAATTCTTAATTATTTTTTTGTATATATTTTCTCAATGTTACTAAGATTTCCAATAATCTACGCACTTAAAAAAAGAAGAAAATTTGTTTATGATGAGTGTGAAGCATACATGATGTCAAAATGATTTATAATATCAAATTTAAATAATTACTTACTATTTTTGTGATCTAGAATGGAATATGACCTTACACTTGGGATGTGAATCATTAGTAACAGAATGATTATATATTATTTTTAATCTTTTTATCAAGGATAAGTATAATTGAGGAAATTAATTTGTTTAGAAATGAATAAGATGAATACATGGTGTCAGAATGTATATAGACATAATGAACATGTGACATCCTATTACTTATTTAGTTAATTATCTCATCATTTTATCTACTTTTTTAATTAGTTTCCTTATCATTTTTTTCTGATAATTATTTTATTAAATTTACACATTAGATAAAAACACACATAACATGATCAAAACTAAGAAAATAAATTCAGATTATTTTCATACTTTAGGAAAATTATCCATAAATCATTTTTGATGTGTATAAATTTACCTCACATCAATATGACAACTTATGCGGTTGGTATGACTCGTAGTGCGTGTTTTCAATAGAATGGTTCCATTTTAGTTTAAAATGTATGTCACATCACCAAAACTTAGAAAACATGCTGATATTGTTTTCAAACTTTTGGAAAATGATCTATAATTCATTTTTCATGTGTAGTAATTGACCTCATGCCAATACAATACCCGATGTGGTCAGTATGACCTTAAGTGCATGTTTTCAATATAAAAGTGTCATTTTATTAAAACATGCATCACATGATCTAAACTGAGAAAAATATCTTTGATTTTATTCAAAATTTATTAAAATAATCCATAATGTTTTTCATGTGTAGGAATTTACCACATGCCAATCTGACACCCGATGTGATCGGTATGACTTGAAGTACATGTTTTCAATATAAAAGTGTCATTTTTGTTTAAAACACACATCAAATAGAAAAAAAGAAGCAAACAAGCTCAGATTTTTTTAAAAAAATTATGAAAATTGTCCAGAATTCATTTTTGATGTTAAAAAATTGATTTTACATCAATCCGACTCATGATGTAATTGATATGGCTCAAAGTGCATGTTTTCAATAGAAAAGTGTTGTTTTTGTTTAAAATGCATGTCACATCACCAAAACTGATAAAATGAGCTTATATTATTTTTAAACATTATTAAAATAATCCATAATTCATTTTTTCATGTGTAGGAATTGACCACACTCCAATTCGACACACCAATGTGGTTGATATGACTCGAAGTCCGTGTTTTCAATACAAAAGTGTCATTTTAGTTTAAAAAGTATCACCTAGAAAAAACCAAGAAAATGAGATTGGATTATTTTAAAACATTATAAAAATGGTCCATAATTCATTTTTAACCTATATGAATTGACCACATTCCAATCTGACACCCAATGTGGCCAGTATGACTCAAAGTGCATGTTTTCAATATAGAAGTTCCATTTTAGTTTAAAACACACATCAAATAGAAAAAACTAAGAAAAAGAGCTTAGGTTATTTTCAAACTTTAGTAAAATGGTTCATAATTCATTAGTGATATGTTATAATCTACCGCACATAAATCTGAGACACGATGTGACTGATATGACTCAAAGTGTGTGTTTTCAATAGAAAGTTGTAATTTTAGTTTAAAACTCGTGTCAGATCACCAAAACTGAGAAAGAAAACTCAAATTGTTTTCAATTTTTAGTAAAACTATACATAATTAATTTTTAACATGTAAGAATTGACCGCACACCAATATGACACAATGTGGTCGATATGTCTCGAAGCCTATGTTTTCAATACAAAAGTGACATTTTAGTTTAAAACAAATCACATAGACAAAACTGAGAAAATGAGCTCAGATTGTTTTCAAACTTTATAAAAATGGTCCATAATTCATTTTTTACCTATAACAGTTGAACATATGCTAATATGACACCCGATGTGGTAGGTATGAGTTAAAGTGCATGTTTTTTATACAAAATTGTCATTTTAGTTTAAAACATGCATTAAATAGCCAAAACTGAGAAAATGAGCTCCAAATATTTTCAAACATTAGGAAAATGGTCCATAATTAATTTTTTTACATGTAATAATCGACCACACATCATTTCGAGACATGATGTGCCCGATATAAATCAAAGTGTGTGTTTTCAATATAAAGGTTCCATTTTATTTTAAAATTCATGTCACATCACCAAAAATAAGAAAAAAAGTTTTGATTGTTTTAAAACTTTATTAAAATGATCCATAATTAATTTTTCAGATTTAGGAATTGACCTCATGCCAATCTGACACATGATGTGGTCAATATAACTCAAAGTCCATGTTTACAATACAACTATTCCATTTTAGTTTAAAATATATCACATAGCCAAAACCAAGAAAATGAGATTATATTTTTTTCAAACAGTAGGAAAATGGTCCATAATTCATTTGTGACTTGTAGGAATTGACCACATGCCAATAAAACACCTGATGTGGCTAGTATGACTCAAAGTGCATGTTTTTAATATAAAAATGTCATTTTAGTTTAATACACACATCAAATAGTAAAAACTGAGAAAATAATATCATATTGTTTTCAAAATTTTGGAAAATGGTCCATAATTCATTTGTGATAGGTAAAAATTAACCACACATCAATCTGAGACACAATGTGACTAATATGACTCAAAGTGTGTGTTTTCAATAAAAAGGTTTCACTTCAGTTTAAAACACACATCACATCACCAAAACTGAGAAAACAATCTCATTTTTTCAAACATTAGTAAAATGATCCATGATTAATTTTTCATATGTAGGAATTGACTGCATGCCAATCCAACACATTGTGAGGTTGATATGACTCAAAGTTCGTGTTTTCAATACAAATCTGTCATTTTAATTTAAAACATATAACATCGACAAAACTAAGAAAAATATATTTTATTGTTTTCAAACTTTAGGAAAATATCCATACCTCATTTTTACCATGTAGTAATTTACCTCACATCAATCTGACACATGATGTGGTCTATATGACTCAAAGTGTTCGTTTTCAATACAAAATTGTCATTTTAGTTTAAAACACACATCAAGTAGCCAAAACTGAGAAAACGAGCTCGAATTATTTTAAAACTTTAATAAAATAGTCCATAATTTATTTAGGAAGTGTAAGAATCAACTACACATTAATCTGAAACATTATGCGACCGATATGAATCAAAGTGTGCGTTTTAAATATAAAGGTGTCATTTTAGATTAAAAGACACATCGCTAGCCAAAACTAATCAAATGAGATGATATTTTTTAAAAAAAAATTATAAAAATGATCCATAATTCATTTTTGATATATACAAATTAACTATACATCAATCCAACACACGATGTGGTTGGTATGACTCGAAGTGCGTGTTTTCAATATATAAGTTCCATTTTAGTTTAAAACGCACATTAAGACTCCAAAACCGAGCAAACGAGATCAGATTGTTTTCTCATCATTTTATCTAATATTTCTTAATTAATTTCCTTATCATTTTTATTTGATACTTATTTAGTTAATTTTCACAGAGTTAATGCTTGATGATCAATAATAAATGGTGTGATAGTTGAAGGCTTGTTCTCAAAAAGTAAGTCCTCTTAAATGGGATCAAATCCATAGTGAGTTTTTTATCATCACAAATGAGAGCCAATTCAATAGGTCCTAATTTTGAGAACAACAAGAAATGGTGTGATGTGTAAGAATGAAACGAAACTCAATAAGATAAAGAGTGTTCCTAGTATGACTCAAAGTATATGTTTTTAGTTTAAAATTGATTTTTTTAAATTTTTTTCTTTATAGTATTATTATCATATGAATTTTTTATTATATAGGAAAATTCTTTTGATCAAGATGGGGTGGTTTCTTTGAAAACTAATATCATGACTGGTGGTTAGGGGCTAAAGACAGATGAACATTAATGTTTTTGAATATTTGTGATAATTTATAATTACTCATGTAATTTTACAAACCAATGTTTGAAATGCCTAGAATATAGTTTTATTAATGGTTGGGGCCGAAGCCTCATTTATTATTTAAATAAAAGAAAAGACCTCTTTAACTGGGAAGAGGGAGACCCATTACATAGCCCGAAGGCCTAGTGGGCATTTATCCCATCACATGGCATGTAGGCCCATTTTTTGGCCCAAGGTCCATTCTGTGAATAGTAATTCTACAGTACCCATGCTGATAAAGTACTACACAATACCCGCCGCTGCTACAGTACTATGTCGCCGCTACAGTGCCCGCCGTTTCTACAGTGCCACTGCCGCTGCAGTACGCTACAGTACCTACGCCCAATGGGTTTTGAACACCCATTTTTCATGTAGAATTAAGGGGTGCTTACCACTAATCCAAACCCCAAATACAAATGTCTATAATATAGTGTTTTTTTCTTGAATTTGTGTTATAAATTTTATTTCAATTAAATTATGTATTTTCTCCTGTATTTTCTATTTTTTCAGCTACAATTCATTTTAATTTTAATAGCACACTACAACATTATTCCTCTTTATGAGTGGTAAACTATCACTGGTAAAGGATCAACTTTTTTAGCGTTATTTTTAGTGCTGATAAAGGCATAAGGATTTTAATTGTACTCTGATTGTTATAGTTTTTTTGCAATGAAAAAGGATTATTTTAGCATTGTTAAAGGCCTTATGTGTAGTAGTGTTTATTTTTTCACTTTGAAATTATCTAAGTTCAAACATACTCCTACTAGCCTCTTAGAAACTATATTCTCTTAAAAATTTCTTTATAAGATACAAAAAATACTTTGTGTTTAGGAAATAACTCTTATTTACTTTCAGTACTAATTTTTAACAAATAAATTATTATACCCATATTTTATATATTATTCTCCATGTTCGGAGTGTTTTATTGAATATAATATCATTCATTAAAAAATTCCATTAATGGTAGTGGAATCTCAAATTTTTCATTTTTTTAACAAACAATTAGATAAACCCTTTTTTCCCAAATAAAACGTTTTTTTATCCTCATCTTCTTCTCAAACATGTTATATAATCTGATGAATCATAATCCATGCGCAACATCTCATAATGTTCATAATAATGGGTTTTTAATAAATAAATTCTCTCATCATATAAGAAAAATACGACGAATATACAAATCTTTTTATAAGATCCATCCAAGCTTGATCTATTCTTTTACATTTAAAACTTTGATATAACAACTCTCTTCTTTTTAAGTTGAATGAAAACTATAATCACTTCCAATTATTCCTTGATTTTAAACTCATATATATTTAATTTTTTTGAAATATACATTTAGTATCATATAAATTTCAAAAACATAATATATTTCTATAACTCTGATACCTGGAATGGATTATAACGCCTCGACTTGGATCTCTCTATGAATAATAACTAGACCGGTTTTCTATGTGACCTCAAGCATTCCTCTCCAAATGCCAGAGTTTTCCAACTAGTAACAGGGGTTTAGGGAGGTATTTTGGGGATTTTATACCCCCCATATCAAAGTGATAAATAAAATAATAAATAACTAAATATCATCTATCACAATAAACTGAAGGTGGGAGTAATAAATATAAACAAGACTTATAATAAATAAAATGCAGTGAAGCCCTGAACAACCATGCCAAACATTTGACATCTAATCTCCCACTGGGATGGTTACATATACATACCAGTACAGAAGAAGTAAAAATTATTACTCCATGACTACATTGAGCCTCACCCCATCCTGATCTCTAACCTCATCTGAGTCATCCTTCTTGATCATGTTATCCTAGGGCTCAACCCAACCTATACCTACAATAAGTGAATATTTTCTCGGGTATCCAAGTATAGTGGTGACCCAAGAAGGGTGTGAGTACAAAACACCGTTGGGAACAACAAACATGGTCCTATAAAACTAAAAATTCTATGATATATGCATATTATATATGGCATCCTACCATTTTATTACATAACTTTTCATTTACATAGTACAAATAGAGGATATTTTAATGTTTATTTTCTTGGAAAAAGGTACATAATAAATGAAAACATAAAAAAAATCTTCTAATCCACCTGAAAGGATTATTAATAGGTTCATCCTAAGTACATTTACTGCATATCATAACCTAGGTATATACATCAAAGGAAAGGGTGAGCATATTGCCTAATAAGGGAAAGAAAGGGAAACAATTTACATGTGATCTTGAAAAATATCAATAAGAACATGAGGAATAAAGGCATGATCCAAGAGAAAATATACATATCATAGTAAAAATAACATGAATCATAACATGGAAATATGGATACAACATTTAATTGATTCATTCATAATAATATATAGCATCTCTCCTTTTTAATACATAACTTTTCATTAAATTTTACAAATAGAGGATCTTTAAATTCTAGTGTCTTGGAAATCAGGAACATAATACATGAAAACAACATAAAAATTATTTTAAAACACTTGAAATGATTCTTAATTGTTCATCCTAAGTTCATTACAGCATCACATAAACTGGGAGCATACATCAAAGGAAAGGGTGAGCAGAAGGCCCAGTAAGGGAAACAAGAGAAACATTTTACATGTGAACTTGAGATACATCAATAAAGTCATGATAAATAAATTTAAGTCATGAGAAAGAGATAATGAGGAATATCATAATAAAAATAACGTGTCTCATAACTTGAAGATGTGTCTACAAAATTTAACTTAGACAATCATTTCTATATCACTGAGGTCCATCACTAAGGAGTCATTAAAACATTACCAAGGTTATACACCAAGGTATCGTTAAAATGGTCATCTCTAGAGATTAATTATTTACCCAATACATTAGAGCGCTATCAGGGTGCACCATTAATTTTTCTTTATTATCATGTGAGCCACATATATCATCATCAATAATTTCATAAATTACCCATATAGCAGAAAATAAATGGGTTTCATTTCATAGTTATAACATTTTAAAAACTGCTTTAAAGACGTGATCTTTATGTCACTTCAAACCCACGGAAAAGGAAAGAGGGTATCATGTATTTATATCCCAGAATTTAAAATAATAACATTTTGATATATATGTGAATACCCCTTTAGAATAATTATTTTTGAGTATTAACTTAATAAAATAAAAGAATTTTAGAAAAATAGAGACATTTTGAGAAAAAAATTCGGCAGTATAACGGCTATGTTGCAGGGTTTTAAAAAACATTGAAAAGAGAGGGGACATGGGTCACCCACTCAAAAATGATCCATAAAATAGTATAGGGACATAATATAAAGGAAATAATAACATGGTAATGTAATTTTAAGGAAATACCATATGAAATTAAAAACTTGAAAGGAAGACAAAAATAAGATTTCTCTTATGAAAAATTCGGCAGCCTAACGGTGTCACTTAAAACTTTAAAAAAATTAATTGATCAGATTAAATAGGGTGTCTAATCATGTGAACATAAAATGATAGTTTTATGAATATATAGAAAATACCCCAACATGGGAAAAAAGGAATTTTAAAGACTTGACATAAAATAGAACTTTGAAAATGAGAAGGGTGAAAGAATCCCTTACAAAAATTCGGCAGCCTAACGGCGCCGCTTAAACATTAATAAAATGAAATGATGAGAGAAAGAGGGGTTATCTCATAATATTAACATTAAAAGGACAGTAATATGAATATAAAATAACATCCTACAACATAAGAACATGGAGCATAAAATAAATTACATAAAAGAGAGTACTTGAAAAGAAAGAGAGAGGTAGGATCCCTTACATTGAAGAGTAACTTCGAAAGCTTGAAGGTCGGGACCTTGGGAGGAATGAGGGTACCTTGGGAGGACCCATTGGGAGTTAAGGAGACCATAAATTAATTGAGTAGGATTTTTAAATGAAAATAATGAGGTAAACGCTTGGTATTTATAGGAGAAGTGAGGGGACAAAGCATTAATTGCCAAGGGACACCTCATCGGTGGTATTGGAAAAACCATGGGCTTTCCCATGGTATTTCCCCATGGTATTGGCCACTTGGGATACCTAAGAACTTATATTACTATTCATAAGTCTACCAGAATTATTTCATAATTATTACATCCTTAATGATGTCATTAAACACCTGAAACTCAAAAACAATATTTTCACTATTCAGTGAAAATTCAACTTTCTCAGAAAAATCCCAAAATTTCACCTTAACCAAATATTGATGCTATTATATCAAAAATGAACTCCATTTTATGAAAATAATTTTCTAAATATTTTTAATTTAATTTTTAAATAATAAAAAACTATTCACCCGAAAAAACTAATACTTAACCAATACTTTTTGGAAAATTTATTTCCCTATTTTATTGAATCACATTACTTAATCAAGGTTCCTAGATTATATTAATACTTTCTTTAAGTGAGATTACTAATCTATTTGGTCACATTATTAATCCGAATCATAAAATCACTATTCATAATTTACTATTCCTCAAAAATTAAGTTGATCTTATTAGACTCTAAATTTATTACTTAACACATTTGTAGAAGACCATTTTTTAAAAACCCTTACACATCATTAATTATTTAAGGTTTACATAAATATTTTAGAATGTCATTTTTCCAAAATTCATCAATAATATACATCCTATTTTTATCCGAACTTATGAAAATTCACAAACTTCACCATAGGAAGAAATCACAATTTTTATTTAAATAAAAGGTTTACACAAGGTAGTTATGGTCTCGTTACATATCCCCTTATAACACCAGTATAGGATCTAAGAGTAAGGTGTGCTAGGGTGATAGAATCTTGGGGTGGCTCGGCCAACATTACCCGAGTAGTGATTTCTATCAGCTTGAACTTATCGCAAAGATGATTCTGTTCCTGCTTCACATGATGATGTTCATCTTGGGTTTGGTCCAAAGCAAAGCCCAATGGTGCTACCACCTTCCCGAGTTCCGTCAGGTGGGCTTCGATCGGCCCGATACTACTGGATGAGGCCATCAAATCTTTTTTCTATATTAATTAATCAAGATCACTTGTATTTATAAACAATAATTGCAACATTTAGTTTCCAACGGTCATATTGACCAATGGTCATATAGGTGTCGAAACCCAACGGTCTTATTTTAATTATACTCATTTTATTAAATGAAATAGTTTTGTTGAGTATAAAATAAAATAACACACAAAGTTAGAAAAAAAATTATTCAAAATTTTGGGTCGTTACAATCTTCCCCCCTTAAGTAATTTCGTCATCACAATTTTAAAAATGGTCTTGGAAATTTCGTTGAAAGTCCCACATCGGAAAAAGAGTCAGTAAAACTATTACTTTAAAAGAAAGAAAGGGAAGTACAAAGGTCACCCGAGTTAACCAATACTAGGATTCCATGTTGAAAAACATGGATACAGAAGAGAAAAAATGGGTCAAGTTCTGATGGAGAGTGATAGAAAACATGATTAGGATAAAATTAACCACAAGAAGATCACAAACCTAAGATGTGTTAAACGGTCTTTGATTACACAGTAGGAAACGTAAACCAACAATGTTTTTGTTTTACATTCCTTTTCTTAATTTTGAGGAATTCATTTACTACATATAATAAAAACATAAGGAAATATACTTACCTTCAAGTAGAGTTTCATCCCTTAATAAGTTTCCACCAAGACTAATATTTTCTCCAAACAATGAGCATTCAAAAATACTTAGTCTCATCAAAATCACAAGAATCATCTTCTAGAGAATCACATAATCTACAAAATAATAACTATATATTTTCCCTTGTCATTAGTCATCAAGTAAAACTAAAATGGTTAGTACGAGATCATATAATCCCCAAAAAGGATAATCCTTTATAAAAAGAAAAATGAATATTAGTCTCCAAAATTCAACAAAAGTTCCCAAAGTTCCAAAAAGACCATTCAATACACAATCATCCTTAATATTATTCAGAATAATCCAAACTAGGATTGGAACCCAAAACTCAGAAGGATTTAATCACATAGTCTTCCCCAATAAATCTTAACATTTATTTCCAAATAACATCAACTACTATTAAAGTCTCATACTAATGTGTAATTAACCTATTCAAATTTTCTCTACTCTAGGTTCAATATTTTCCAGAAATAACCCAAATCACCATATGTACACAATAAATACGTAAAAAAAATCAACCATTCCTCCTCAATTTAAATCCTATAGTATTTTATTTCCCTTAGGTATATAGTAATCCAAAATAGAAAACATCATCCAAAATAACCATTATCATTTAATCACCAAATTATTTTCCTATACAAAGGATATCCATTTGATAAAACATAAGTTTCCAAAATATAGTTATTATTGATCCATAAAAATAGTTGGTTCATTAGTCAGTCCGAAGGGCATAACAACAAACTCATAATTCCCATATCTTGATTAAAAGGCAGTTTTTGAAATATCATCATTCTTCACCCTCAATTGATGATAACCAGAATGAAGATCAATCATAGAGAAGAATTGAGTCCCATGAATTTGGTCAAATAAGTCATCAATTCTTGGAAGAGAGAATTTTTTATTCACTGTGATCCCATTCAGTTCTCTATAATCAATGCATAGCTGCATCGATCCATCCTTCTTGTTCACATAGAGAACTAGTGTTCCCTAGGGAGACACACTTGGTCGGATAAACCCATTCTCCAAAAGATCTCGGAGTTTTTTTTTAATTCCTCTAGCTCTACATTTTCCATCCTACAGGGGGACTTTTTACATCGAATGAGATCCAGGTACGAGTTCAATGGAAACTCTACCTCTCTTTCTGGGGGAGGTCTGGGTTACTCCTTAGTAAATATGTCAACGTATTCCTATATGATGGGAACATATTCTAAAAGAATAAATCCTTCTTGAGAAACTTATTTTATTTATGAATATTTTAACTAAAAAGGATTTTATGTCTTAAAACTTCATTCTTAGACAATTAAGTTTTTCTATAATTCCTTCATAATGATTCATAAAAATCTTGCGATTAACCAAACATATCCCTCAGGAGTGTCGTAACCAAGAGTGCAGCAAGGTCTGTTGTCATGTACCAGTTCCTGTTCGTTTCTAGCTCAAAGCGGTGTTTTCAGGTTTTACCCCTATGTACATATGTTCCAGAGCGACCTCTACCTGCTCGTATCTAGACAGGGATGTATTTTCTTGATAAACCACTTACTCAATACTCACCAAAATACCAGGAAGATTTACTATATTAAAACTTTTATATAGGGTTCTTCCTAAACTTTTCATATCCTAATTTCCATAAATAACTAAACTATACTTTGATACCAACTATAGCATCCCTCCTTTTTAATACATAACTTTTCATTACATTTTACAAACAGAGGATCTTTAAAGTCTAGTGTCTTGGAAATCAGGAACATAATACATGAAAACAACATAAACATTATTTTAAAACGCTTGAAAGGATTATTCATTTTTCATCCTAAGTTCATTACAACATCTCATAACCTGGGATCATACATAAAAAGAAAGGGTGAGAAGAAGGCCCAGTAAAGGAAACAAGAGAAACATTTTACATGTGAACTTGAGATACATCAATAAAGTCATGATAAATAACTTTAAGGCATGAGAAAGAGATCATGAGGCATATCAAAATAAAAATAACGTGTTTAATAACTTGAATATGTGGCTATAACATTTAACTTAGACAATCAGTTCTGCATTACCAAGGTCCATCCCCAAGGTGTAATTAAAAAATTACCAAGGTTATTGACCAAGGTATCATTAAAATTGTCATCTCGAGAGATTAAGTCTTTACCCAATGCATTGGAGTGCTATCAGGGTGCACCCTTAATTTTTCTGTATTATCATGTGATCCACATATATAATAATCAATCATTTCATAAATAAACCATATAGAATAAAATAAATGGGTTTAATTTCATAGTCATAACATTTTCAAAACTGCTTTAAAGACATGATATTTATGTCACTTTAAACCCACGGAAAAGGAAAGTGGGTCTCATGTATGTAAATCCTAGAATTTAAAATAATAACATGTTGATATATATGTGAATAAACCTGTAGAATAAAGATTTTTGAATATTCACTTAATAAAATAAAATAATTTTATAAAAAGAGAGAGGCATTTTGAGACAAAAATTCAGCTGCATAACGACTATGTTGCAGGGTTTTATAAAATATTGAAAAGAGAGGGGACATGGATCACCCACTCATAAATGATCCATAAAATAGTAGAGGGAAATAATATAAAAGATATAAGAACATGGTAATGAAATTTTAAGGACATACCATATGTATTGAAAAACTTGAAAGGAATACAAAAATAAGATTTCTCTTATTAAAAATTTGGTAGCCTAACAACGTCACTTAAAACTTCAAAAAAAATGAATTGATGAGATTAAATAGGGTCTCTAATAATGTGAACATAAAATGAAATTATTATGAATATAGAGATCATACCCCGACATGGAAAAAAGGAACTTGAAACACTTGATATAAAATAGATCTTTGAAAATGAGAAGGGTGAAAGAATCCCTTACAAAAATTCGGCAGCCTAACAGTGCCGCTTAAACATTCATAAAATGAAATGATGAGAGAAAGATGGGGTATATCATAATATTAAAATTAAAATGATAGTAATATGAATATAAAAGAACATCCTCCACCATAAGAACATGGAGCATGAAAGAAATTACATAAAAGATAGTACTTGAAATGAAAGAGAGAGTTAGGATCCCATACCTTGAAGAGTAACTTTGAAAGCTTGAAGGTCGGGACCTTGGGAGGCTTGAGAGAACCTTTGGAGGACTCCTTGGAAGGTAAGGAGACAATAAATTCGTTTAGGAGGATTTATAAATGAAAATAATGAGGGAAAGTCTTGGTATTTATAGGAGAAGTGAGGGGACAAAGCATTAATTTCCAAGGGACACCTCATTTGTGGTATTGGAAAAACCATGGGATTTCCCATGGTATTTGCCCATGTTATTGGAAACTTGGGACACCTCACACCTTATCTTACTATTCATAAGTCTACCAAAATTATTTCATAATTATTACATCCTTAATGATGTCATTAAACTCCCGAAACTCAAAAACCGTATTTTCACTATTCACCGAAAATTCAATTTTCTCATAAAAATCCCAAAATTTCACCTTAACAAAATATAGATGCTCTGATATAAAAAATGAACTCCATTTTATGAAAATAATTTTCTAAATATTTTTAATTTAATTTTTAAATAAAAAACACTATTCACTTGAAAAAACTAATACTTAACCAATACTTTTTGGAATA
The DNA here is from genome assembly GCA_963277665.1 of Viscum album. NCBI lineage: Eukaryota > Viridiplantae > Streptophyta > Magnoliopsida > Santalales > Viscaceae > Viscum > Viscum album. The sequence goes on along the minus strand of OY728167.1, from coordinate 510,104,881 downwards.
GTTATTTACCTATTTTATTGAATCACATTACTTAATCAAGGTGCCTAGATTATATTAATACATTCTTTACGTGAGATTACTAATCCATTTGGTCACATTACTAATCCTAAGTGTAAAATCACTATTCATAATTTATTATTCGTCAAAACTTAATTTGATCGTATTAGACTCTAAATTTCTTACTGAACACATTTGGAGAAGACCATTTTTTGAAAATCCTTACACATCATTAATTATTTAAGGTTTACATGAATATTTTGAAATTTCCTTTTTCTAAAATTCATCAATAATATAAATCCTATTTTTATCTGGATATCTGAAAATTCACAAACTTCACCATAGGAAGAAATCACAATTTTTATTTAAATCAATGGATTACACAAGGCAGTTACGGTCTTGTTACATAGCCCCTTATAACCCCAGCATAGGACCTAAAAGTAAGGTGTGCTAGGGTGATAGAATCTTGGGGTGGCTCGGCCAACATTGCCAGATTAGTGATTTCTATCAGCTTGAACTTCTCACGAAGGTGATTCCGTTCCAACTTCACACGACGAAGTTCGTCTTGGGTTTGGTCTAGAGAAAAGCCCAAAGGTGCTACCTCCTTCCCGAGTTCCGTCAAATGGGCTGCGATCGGCCTGAGACTACTGGATGGCGCCATCAAATCTTTTTTCTATATTAATTAATCATGATCACTTGTATTTATAGACAATAATCGCAACATTTATTTTCCAACGGTCATATTGACCAATGGTCATATAACAGTCGAAACCCAACGGTATTATTTTAATTATACTCATTTTATTAAATGAAATAGTTTTGTTGAGTATAAAATAAAATAACATACAAAGTTAGGAAAAAAAATTTATTCAAAATTTCAGGTCGTTACAACATATAACCAAGTTTTTTCACCTATGTTTCATAAAAATTACCAATGTTATTCACCAAGTTATCGTAAAACATGTCATCTCTAGAGATTAAATTCATTACCCAATGAATTGGAATATTATCAAGGTGAAAAATTAATATTTATTAATTAATGAAAGCCACATAGATCATAATAAAACATTTCATAAATAACCTGTGGAGAATAAAAGACATAGATTTCATATCAAAATCACGACATTTTAAGTTCTTAAAGACAAATTCATTATATGTTTTTAAACCCACAGAAAGGGAAAGTGGGTAGCATGTATGTTAATAACTAAATAAAATAGTTCATTTTTAAATCTATGTAAACACACATAGAAAATAATGAGATTTTGGTATTCAAAAAAATAAAACAAAAAGATATTTTTCTTAATAAAAAGTGAGGAATTTTAAGAAGAAACTTGAGCAACATAACAGAATGAAACATGGTTTTAGAATATAGTAAAAAGAGATGGGAAAAGGGTATCCAATTAATAAAATAATATTAATACAGTAATTGGATATAATAAAATGGATAGAATCACATAGTTTGGAAACTTTAAAGACACACCATATAAAAAAGGGAACTTGAAAGGAAAAAAGAGGTTCAGATTTCCCTTACCTTGAAGAGTAACTCCTAAAACTAAAATACTAGGAACTTGGGGGATTTAGGAATCCATGTGAGGACTACTTGGGAGGTAAAAATATCATAGACTTGTGGATTATGAATTGTTAATTAAATAAAATAGAGAAATGGGTGGGTATTTAAAGCAAAAGTGGAGGATTTGATTATTAATTTCCTTGGACACCTAGGTAATAGTAAATGAAAACCATGGGATTCCCCATGGTATTAGAAACTTGGTACACCTATTATGATATTTTAATCCAAAAGAGTTGACCAAAATTTTATATTACATGTTACATCATTATGACATAATTATGATGTCATTAAACATACTGAAAAACTCAAACTGTATTTTTACTATTCATGAAAAAAATAAAGTATTTTATAAAAGTATCATAAATTCATCCTAATCTAATTATGACATACTAATTTCAAAAATGATATTTATTTTATCATATTACTTCTCTAAATAAGATAATTTTAACTTTTAAATATAAAAATCCTTATTTATTAAAAATAATAGTAGATTGAAAATGCATAGTGAAATTTCTAGAACTTAAAAAATATATTTTTTTCATTTATATTTAAAGAAGAGTGATTTTATAATACTAATTAAATAAAATAAAAATTACTTATAATACCTTAGTTTATTATAATAATTATATCTTTTCTGAAAAGTATAATTTCTGTCTTAAAAATCAATTTATAACATTCATCATATTTTTAAGAAAAACTAAACTCAAAACAGAATTGATGGAACACAATTTTTATTTATGAAAAGGTATTATACATTAAGAAACTAAGAACTTTACATATAACCCCTTATAAAAACTGCATATGACCTATGGGTAAGGTGTGTGATGGTGATAGATTCATGGTGCGACTCGGCTAACGTCACCTGAGTGGTAATTTCTACTAACTTGATCTTCTCCTGTAAGTGATTCTATTCAACCCACACTTATTGAATCTAATATTGGGATTGGTCAAGCGAGAATCCCAGTGAAACTACCTCCCTCCCATGTTCTGAAAAATGAGCTTTGTATAACACGTCTCTACTGGTTGATGCCATTATTTATCCTTTGTCATTTCTACTTATAAACACTAATTATAATGTTAAAATTATTATCAAGTGTATTGTTTCCAATGGTAATATTGACCAATGATCATATTGACCAATAATCATATAATGGTAAAAAAATGATAGTAATATTTAAATTTATACTCACTTCATTATTAATGATATATTTTTTTTTTGTGTATAATATTACACAATTTTTCAGGAAACAATTATCATTCAAAAATTTTGGGTCACTACATTCTCCCCCATTAAAAATTTTCTCCCCAAAATTTAAACTCATTCTATTAGTTGATAAAATCTATGGTTAATTCTTTTTCATTGTTTCCTCTAGTTCCCACATCACTTCTTCATGTTTTTGGTTTATCCACAAAACTTTGATGGGGTTGGTAGTCTTATTAGGTATAACCTTGTCTCTATGGTCCAAGATCTCCACCGACTTCTCTTCATAAGAGAGGTTATGTTTCAGTTGTACTACCTACAGATTCAATACATGTGAAGGGTCAGGTATGTACTTACTCAAGATAGATACATGGAAAATATCATGAACTTGAGCTAGGTTTGGTGGAAGTGCTAGCCAATCGGCTACTGCTCCTATGCGATCAAGGATTTCATAGGGGGAAATGTACTTGGGGATAAGCTACCCTATCTTCCCAAACCACATGACTCTCTTCCAAGGTGAAAATAAAAGGAAGAATTTATCCCTAACATCAAACTCCATGTCCCTTCGACAGTTTTCAACATATCTCTTCTGCCGACTCTAAGCATATGTAAAGTCCCGTAAAATTCAAGGGAAACTTTTTTTCTTAATTCTCTTTGGGATTTTACAAGAACGCAGTTTCTGACGGTGCCTGATTCCGAGGCCCGGTGTGCCCGAAATCATTTTCTGAAGTTTAGCTCGGGTACGCTCAGTGAATGAATGAGCGGGTTTTCCTAACTTTTGAATCGGTGCTCGGAATAGAAATTTGAGGGGACCGATGGAATCGCAGCGCCGGTTTTTGCTTAAGAAGCACCCTTTCTAGAGTTTTGTTTTCTCAGGATGGGTTGTTTAATTAAAGTGAGGGATAATAATATTATTGTTTTACAATTATATTTTCTTTTCTTGTTAAGTGGATTAAGTGTTGTGTCACAACACTTTTCCTCTCTCTTATGTGGTTATAACCTATGTAAGGGAGTTAGGGGTGGGACCCACTTTTTGATCGCTAACTTTGAGAGGATTAAGGTGGGGTGGGGCCCACATGAGCCCTACCGTTTCTTTCTTCTTAATTACCGCACCCGCACCCCCCCCCCCTATTAAATGAATGAAACTCTTGCGTTTAAACTTTTTTTAATAAACGCCTCTATTAATTGGGCGGTTTTAAACCCCTAAATTAATTGATCGTTTCTTTTATTTTTGAATTTCAAGCGTTGGTTGTGTATAAATAAAATAATACACCAATTATTTTATTTAGTTGGTCTGGTTGCGTTGAGAGGATTTTGGGAGAAAGGCTAAGGGGCTTGAAGTTCTTCTTCTTCGACGAAGAATGTGAAGAATGCGAAGAACACGAAAAATGCCGACCTCCGACGAAGGTTGACAAGAACACCAAATCCACGGAGATCGACTACGCGACACCGTATACCACGACACCAACGACGTTCCTTCCGTGACGCTTTCTTCCATGATGATCTTTCTCTTCCGCGACGATCCTCTTCTTCCGCGATGGTTAATTCTGCGACGAACTCTCATTCGACGACAACGTTGAGGTAGAGTTAATTTTTTTTTGTGTAAGTATATATTCTCATGGCTCTATCCGTTTAAAACAAAGAACTCAGATCAACTCATCCTCAAGTTGATCTGCGAATCATTTCTTTTGCGGGTTGGGAATATTTATTTGCGGGAAAAACTGTTTCTGTTGATTTCTTTTGTTCATGAAAAATCCTTGTTGTTCTTCGTCTTTTGGTCCGTTTGTTACCAACTTAACGAGAGGAGGTCAGACCGAACGAACACGGCTGACCCTCCTCCCCCATTGTTGTTTTGATTAGTTGCGGCACGGACAAAGGTAGCACGGTGCAACGGCACCGCGCGGACACGAGAAAGAACGCGGCAAAGAAGCGTGGCGCCGTCGTGCCGCGCCGTTGAGGCCGAACGAAACCGCTGCAGGAGTCGGGGCTTCGAAGGTGATTTGAAGACTCCACTTGTAGGACGTTGAGCGCGGATTGATGGGCGACGAAAAACGAGGCCGCAAGGTAATTTTGAAGCCTCTGTAGTGAAGGTCGGGTCCCGGGAGGACCATTGGTGACGGTGGCGAGCAAAATGGACCATCAGAGCGCGTCCAGTGGTCCGCAGAAAATATTGCTGGAGCGCCTCATCGGCACGGCGGCCAAAGGCGGCGGCCGGAACCCGCCGGACGCCAGGAGGCGGCGGCACCCAGCGCGCTGCCGGGGAGTGCCGCTGCGCCTTAAGCCGCGGCGGCAGGAAGCTGGTCCCGCGACTGTGCGGGACCGGAGAGGCGGGACGCGGCACTCAGCCGCATCCGGTGGCAAGGGGAGTCCCCACACGGGGCCGCGGTTAGCAAAGAAAGTGGGGGCCAGCGCCCCCAACCCCCCCCCCCCCCCTCGCGTCTCAACGCTCGGCCGGTTCGGCCGAGCCTCATGGTCGGTGCGCCAGCGCGCCGCGCGGCCAGACCTGACCGCCAGGCCGGGCCGCGCCCAAGCGGGCCGGACCCGGACCCAGGTCGGGTCGACCTGGTTCGGGCCGACCCAGGGGGTCTCGGGCCGGGTCTTCGTGGGCCCGAAACCCCCACTTCCGGACCTCTTTCGGTCTTTTTCCCATAACTTGGGCTACAAACCTCCGATCGACACACCATCGGTTCCATAGTGATCCTTGGATCGAGGCGACCATTTTGCTATACTACACTCAAGGTTTCGGAGAACTTTGGGTTCGGTCGGGTTGGTTTGGATACGAAACCAACCGGGCCCTTGGAGCGGAAACGCTTATATCTTGAGCCCCGGACGTCTGATTAACGTGTCGTAAACTTTTTTGGATTCCTTTTGATGAGACGGACCTTTTGGCATACTTCGCCCGTGGTTTGGACGTTGTTGGATAGTGGCTGGGTTGGATTGTATCCGAAATCTAACTGGGCCCCTGGAACAGAAAAGCTGATAACTTTCAGTCTGGACGTCCGTTGGATGAACCGTCAACGGCGTTGGTGATCACGTGGAGAAACGGTCCCCATGAGTATACCGTATCAGAGTTCGGGGTACATTTGAGATATGGCCGGGTTGGTTCGCACACGAAACCAACCGGGCCCCTGGGACGAAAAGGCTAGTAACTCACAGACCGGGCGCCGGATTCACGCATCGTCTGTTGTGTTGAGACCCCTATGATGTGGCGGTCCTTTGAGATACCTCTTCATGGGACTTTGTGATACTTGGAGTATTGACTAGTAGCTCATGGAGCGGACCCTCCCAGAGACGAGTGTGCAGAGTATGGAGACCGTGTAGCCGGCTGAGACCTGACGACTACTTGACCGATCGACTCGGTGTGTTTCGAATACCCCATCGGGGAGCGCTTGGTTGTAGCGGTATACCCACGGCGGAGGAGCTCTTGGTTGTAGCGGTAGACCCACGGTACTCAAAAGAAGGAGTACCTCTAGAGGCTATGAGGGGGAGCGCTTGGTTGTTGCGGCAGACCCATGGTGGGAAGCGCTTGGTTGTAGCAGCAGGCCCACAGTACTCGACAGGAGGAGTACCTCAGCAGTCTTGGGTTAGAGAGCAGTACCTCGGAGTCGTGACAAGACCACTGTACACTCCAGATACGGGGCTCTTCAGCAGTTACGGTTTCTATAATGAAAATCTTTGTTTGAGCTGAGTTTATGACCTTTGTGTTTACCTAATGATTGAGATGGGTCACTTGATAACTTAGTTATATGTATGGGCATATACCTGGGTTGTGGTTATCCGTTGATTTCATAATCTTTATGTTTCCTCATGATTGAGATGAGTTACTTGATAACTTAGGTGTATGTATGGGCATATACCTAAGTAAAGTTTATCTATTGAGATATTATTGTGGTTATCCTTGTTGGTTTTGGAGAGACTTTGAGGGTCTCGGGGTCCCTACTGAGTAACGTTATACTCACCCCTGCATTGGCTATGCTCGCACCTCGTTGTATTGGTTGCAGACGACGGGAAGCACAGACAGAGGCTGAGTGTTCGAGGACTAGATGGTAACCGGAGGTGGACTTCACGACGAGACGACACTCGGAGGAGGTTGACGGCGAGAGCGTTGTAGAGGCTATCTGTACCTACCCTTCAGGTAGGATCAGTGGTGAACGATCCAGGAGCTGCGCTATCTATACCTACCCTTCAGGTAGGATCCGTGGTGGACGATCCAGGACCTTCGCTATCTATACCTACCCTTCAGGTAGGATCTAAGGAGGACGACCCAGGAGCTACTTCCATTCTTCCAGCTGTTTGTCTCTTTCTGATGTACTTTTGGACAGTTGTAGTTGTACTTTCAGTTGGGTTTGTATTCTGGCCCTTTTACTTTTCAGCACTTTCTTTTGTACACAGTGTTTTACTTCCACTTGTACTCTGTGGTGTTTTGTTTACTTTTATGAAGGTAATGCCTTCCCAGTTATTAGGATTTACGCCTTTGGTGCTATTCGCCAACCCTGGCCTATGGAAGGCGGGCTTGGGGTAGTCACAGTATGGGATCCGAGGATGGGTCATGACAGCATACTTTATGTGTTGTTGGATAGAATGAACCTTTTATGTCATCTCTTGCATAAGATTAGGCCCAAGAAGGTTTCTCTCCCCAGCTTCATCCCAACAAGTAGATTTTCTATAACACTTTCCATACAGATATTCATTGGGTGCCATTTGAATACTTGAATAGAACCTTTTATTGTACAAGAACTCAACTAATGGGAGATATTAATCTCATCCACATTTAAATTACATTAAGTATGTTCTCAGCATGTCCTCGAGTGTTTGAATAGTTCTTTCAGATTGACTATCAATTTGAGGGTGATAGGTCATACTGAAATTCAATTTAGTATTCAAATCATGTTGAATACATCTATAGAATTTTGATATGAACCTTGGATCACAATAAAAATGATATAAATTGTAACTCCATGTAGCCTTATCACTTCCTTTAAATATATCTTGGCAAGTCGATCAAGAGATAAGTCTTCTCGGATAGAGATAAAATGGATAGTCTTGGTGAGATGGTCCATTATAACTCATATCACATTGTTTCCTTTGGATGTTCTCAGGAGACCAGTGATAAAGTCCATAGTGATATTGTACCACTTCCATGTTGATATGGGTAGTGGTTGTAATACCTATATAGGAAGTTGTCTCTTTGCCTTCAATTGTTGACACACCAAACACCTTGTTGTGTAGTTGACAATCTCTCTTTTCATATTATTCTACCAATAATGATCACGAAGGTCCCTATACATTTTAGTGCTTCTAAGATGTATAGAGAAAGTAGAGATATGAGCTTCATCCATCAGATCCTTATTTATTTTTGGAATAGATGGAACATATATCCTTGTATGGAATTTCAGTACACCTTCTTGATCAGCATTGAACTCGAGAGACTTCTCATTCTTCACAACCTCTATCTTCTTCTAAAACAAAGGATATTCTCTTTGATATTTCTTGATCTTCTATAGTAATGATGGTTAATAAATCATTTGGGATATGTTTGATGATGTCCACTCCCTCACAATTACCATGTCCAATTTTACTAGGTCTTTGATCAAAGGATCTCCTGGAATCCTCATCATTACCAGCACCATAGGGTCTTTCATACTTAAGGCATCAATGACTCTGTCTGATCTTCAGAAATGATAATGAATTGAACAATCATAGTATTTTAGAAGTTACAACCATCTCATTTTTCTCATGTTCAATTATTTTGTGTGAAAATATACTTCAAATTTTTATGGTATATGTATATATTACATTTCTCCCCAAAAAGATAGTGATTCCATATCTTTAGAGTAAAAAAATCATAGCCAGTTCCTGGTCATCCAAAGGATAATTATTCTCATGAGGCTTTAACTATTTAGATGAATAAGAAATCACCATGTTATTTTTCATGAGGATGAACCCAAGCTCTTTAAGAGATGAATCACTAAAAATAATGAATCCTTATCAGATAGAGGATAGATTTAACATGGCTGCAGTAACCAATCTCTTCTTTAGATCTTTGAAACTTTCTTCATACTCCTTTGTATATGTAAACTTGGTCCATTTCAGAGTTAACTTGGTTAGTGGATAAGAATGTTGTGAAAAAAAATTTCACAAACCTCCTATAATATCCTGCTAAACCAAGGAAACTATGAATCTAAGTTACTATTTTAGGATGAGGCCACTCCCCCACAACCTTTTTCTTGGCAGGGTCAACTGATATTTCTTCATTTATTACAATGTTCCCCAAAAAATAAACATTTTATTAATTGAAATTAATTTATTTTTGAACTTTCCAAATAGCCTCTCATTTCTCATAGTTTGAAATATAACTCTTAGATGATCCTCATGCTCCATGCGACTTTTATAATATATTAGAATATCATTAATAAAAACTACCACAAATTTATCAAGGTATTATTTAAAGATTCTATTCGTCAAATCCATAAAAATAGCAGGATCAATAGTCAAGATGAAGGGCATAACAAAAAACTCATAATTCCCATATCTTTATTGGAATATAGTCTTTTGGAATATCATCTTTCTTAACCCCAAATTAATGATAACTAGATCGAAGATCAATCATGGAGAAGAATTGAGCCCCATAAAGCTGGTCAAATAAATCATTAATCATTGAAAGATGGTTCTTCACTATGATCCCATTATGTTCTATATAATCAATGTATATACACATTGATTCATCCTTCTTATTCACTAAGATAATAGATTCTCCCCAAGGAGATGCATTTGGTCAGATAAACCCCTTATCCAAAATATCTTGGAGTTGTTTCTTTAATTCCTACATCTCCACATTTTACATTCTATATAGGGTATTTGATATCAGTTTGGATCCATCCATGAGTTAAATGGATAACTATACCTCTCTTTTTGGGGGAGTTCTAGGTAAATAATAAAGAAATAGGTTAATGTATTACGGAATGATGGGGACACTTTATATTCGTATACTTTCATTTCTTCTTCATCTTCACTGATCATCTCTATAAAGAATGCTATAGAAGGTGATTCTAGACAAATCTCAGGTCTAGATATCTCTCCTTTAAAGATAAATGTTGGTTTTCCATTCAATAATACTGATATTTCATTTCTTCTACAGTTGATTTGGGCATTATACTTTAAGATCTAGTTCATCCCTAATATAATGTTGAATTCTAGCATGTGAATGACTGCTAGATTTTCAATGAGATTGTGCTTTCCAAAGTGAGTAATAGAGTTTCTATACACTATTGATGCTTGGATAATCCCTATATGAGTATTGAATGATAACTTTATTTCTAGCAGTTCAGGGATTGATTATATATTCTTTGAAAACTTAGAGAAAATAAAGTAATGCATAGAACCGGAATCAAACTAATTACTTTCTAGATTTGAGAGAACAAAGAGAGTACCTACCACCACATCATTTAGATATTCAACTTCAGCCATTATGATAGAAAAAATCTGATCTTGATCCCATGGCCTATGATAAGGTTGACGGGGTTTCCCCTCCATTAATGTTGGATCTAGACTGTTATTGGAAAAGTTCACAAGTTTTCCACACTTGAAGCATTGGACTTCAGGCTGGGCCTGCACCATCTTCCCCTTTTTATTAGTGTCGAGAAGCTGAGGCTTCACCTCACTATTACATTTCTACGAAATATTTCCATCTCTTCCATAATTTTATCATTTCTCACTCCTGAGCAAATATTTCCCCAAATGATTCTTCCTAAATTTGTTGCATGTAGAAAGTTTCACTTTTTTCCTCCTCTTCTATGATCAAAGATACTCCCTAAGATTAGATCCATTGATATTTTCTTTTCATTCAATCTATAGGACCACGTTGTCTCTACAAAATCTAGATCAAACTTCATAGCAGTTCACACTATTTCCTCATAGCTGTCATCCTCTCGATTGAAAATATTTTTATGTATATGGGGTCTTAGTCTACCTAAAAATATATCAACCTTTCTATTAGGATTCCTGAAAAATATACAGGTTTAGTGAGAAAGTCTTGTAAATTTCATCTTATATCTTCCCACATATTCATTTTCCTTCTGCTTCAGCTATAGGAATTCCTTCTCCATTTTTGTTTGCATTGAACAGGGGAAATATTTTTTGAAAAAAGGTTCCCATGAACTCTTCCCACTCTATAGATTCAATATACCTTATTGGGTTCATGTTTTTAATTATTTTCCACCACTGAATAGCTTCTACCTCTAAGCGATACACAACCAAGGTGACTTTCTCTTGTTCTAGACAACAAAGTACAGAAAATATCTTTTCTATAGAGCTTATACATTGTTCACCAATCAATGGGTCAGTAGATCCACTGAAAGTAGGAAATCATTAACACATAAAGGACTTAACAAAAAGTTATTCCCTTCGAGGATAATACGGTATCTTGACTTGATTCAATTTATTTCTCATAACTTGTGTTTTCCAATTCATCATTCTCATGAAGTTTTCTATTATGTCTTCTATCAGAGGTTTGTCACTATCTTTTCCATTGCGCTCACCATTTCACAGTTCCTCCCATTTCTCTCCATTTTCTAAAAGAATAAAACCTTACTGAGAAACACATTTATTTTAATAATCTTATAATTCTAGAATAATTTTATGTCTCAAAATATAAGTATGTTATTCATTAACAATAGTTACATTTTCTACATATCCTTAATAATAGTTTATAAAAAGATTTTAATTAACCAAACATATCCCCCAGGAGTGTCAAACCAGGTGTCCAGTAAGGTCCATTATCATGTACCAGGTTATGCCGATTCAGGCCCAACACACCTTGTCAAAGTTGCAACCCCTAGGTACATCTGTTCCAAAACCACGTCCACTTTTTTGTATCCATACAAGGATTTCATTGTTTGGAAATCACTAACTTAATAATTTACCGAAATACCTATATTTTAACTTTTCTATAAGGTTTTTCCTAAAGTTTTGAAATCCTAATTTCCAAAAATGACTAAACCATCCTTTGATACAAACTATTTAATCCCTCTATTTTATTACATAAATTTTCATTTACATGGTACAAATAGAGGATCTTTTAAAGTTTAGTTTCTTGGAAAAAAGGTATATAATATACGAAAGAAAAAAACATTCTTCTAATATACTTTAAAGTATTAATAATAGGTTTTTTCTTAAGTACATTTACTACATCTCATAACCTGGGGACATACATCAAAGGAAAGGGTGAGCATAAGGCCTAGTAAGGGAAAGAGAGAGAAACATTTTACATGTGATCTTGAGAAATATAAATAAGAACTTGAGGAATAAAGGAATGAGAAAAGTAAAAGTGGACATATCATATTAAAAAGAACATGAATAATAACATGTAAATGTGGATAAAAAATTTAATGGAGTCATTCATAAGCATATCACCAATGTTTGTCACAGAGGTGTCGTAAAAATTACCATGGTTATTCACCAAGGTATCGTAAAACAAGTCATCTATAGAGGTTAAATTCATTACCCAATGAATTGGAGTGCTATCAATATGTACCCTTTATATGTATTAATTAGTTTTAGCCACAAATTTTAGAAATAAACTATATAGAATAAAATAAATAGGTTTCATATCAAAATCATGACATTTTTAAGGAGTTCTCAAAGACTAATTCATTATGTCTTCTTAAACCCATGAAAAGGGAAATATGGTATCATGTTTGTTAATCACTAAATAAAATAGATCATTTTTAAATCTAGGTGAATAACCCTATAAAATAATTGTTTTTGGGTATTGAAAAAATGAAAACAAAAAGATATTTTTCTTAAGAAAAAGAGAGAAATTTTAAGAAGAAAATTTAGTACCATAACAGTATGAAACATGATTTTAGAAAATGGTAAAAAGAGAGGGTAAAAGGGTATCCCATTCATAAAAGAGTATTAATATATTAAATGTAGAGAATAAAATTTATATAAGAACATATTTTGAAAACTTGAAAGATATATCACATAAAAAGGAAACTTGAAAGGAAAAGAGAAGTTGAGATTTCTCTCACCTTGAAGAGTAACTCCTAAAACGTGAATATTGGGACCTTGGGGGATTTAGGACACCTTGCGAGGACTAATTGGGAGGTAAAACAATCATATATTCATATAGGATGAATTTTTAATGAAATATAATGTAGAAATGTGTGGTTATTTATATCAAAATAGCAAGATTTGTTTATTAATTTCAATGGACACCTAGGTATTGGTAAATGAAAAACCATGTGATTTCCCATGGTATTTTACCATGGTATTGGAAACATGGAACATATGTTATGATATTTTAATAAAAAATATTCGAAAAAAAATTTATATTACTTATTACATCATTATGACATAATTATGATGTCATTAAATATACCGAAAAACTCAAACTGTATTTTTTCTATTAATGAAAAAAATAAAGTATTTTAGAAAATTCTCATAAATTCACCCTAAAATAATTTCAATGTGGTGATTTCAAAAATGATATTTATTTTATCATATTAATTCTCTAAATATTATAATTTTAACTTTTAAATATAAAATCCATATTTATTAAAAATAACACCGGATATAAAATGAATAGTTAAACTTATGACACTTAAAAATAAAATAAAATTATTTTATCATTTATATTTAAAGAATAGTTTTTTTATAATTCTATTTAATTAAAATAAAAATTATTTATAGTAACTTATTTTATTGTAATATTTTTTTTGAAAATTACAATTTCTATCTAAAAAATCAATTTATCACATTCATCATATTTTTAAGAAAAAATAAACTCAAAAGAGAATTAATGGAACACAAATTTTCTTTATACAAAGGGATTATACATTAAGTAACTATGTCCTTGAAACATAACCCCTTATAACACCTACAAACGACCTAAGGGTAAGTGTACGATGGTGATAGATTCATGGGGTGGCTTGGCTAACATCACCCAAGTGGTAATTTCTACTAACCTAAACTTATCCCATAAGCGATTCCATTCAATCCACACTTTTCGAAGCTTGAATTAGTTTTGGTCAAGTGAAAATCCCAGTAAAGCTACCTCCATCCCAAGTTCTAAAAAGTGGGCTTTGTACGACACATTTCTACTTGTTGAGGCCATAATTTCTCATATCTACATAAATTATTCTTTATCATTTCTAGTTATAAACACTAATTATAATGTTAAAATTATTTTCAAGAGTATAGTTTCCAATGGTTATATTGACCAATAGTCATATAACGGTCAAAACCCAAAGATCACATTTCAATTTATACTCACTTCATTATTAATGATATATAGTTTTTTTGCATAATATAATACACATTTTTAGGAAACAATTATCATTCGAAAAGTTTGGGTTGTTACATGACATGCTCAGAATAAATAAATACACAATAAAAAAACCCACAATAAGTGCTTCAGCCCAATGCTATAATGTCTCTAAGAAAGTTTCATAGAATATTACAACACATGTATAGGTGGAACAAGTCCAACCTTTTTGTTATTACTTAGGTATGTAACCCTAATTAACCATACCTACTTTGGACAATTCTAGGGTGTCTCTAAGAACATCGTGATGACCACACTGCTATATAACAAAACTGGATCTCCCCAGTATACATATCAAGTAACATAGACCTCCCCTATGGGAGTTTTCTCAAATGGGGAATAATCCCATAAGTAACACAAACCTAGGGAATCCTCTTAGAAAACTTCATCCCAGCATAACAGATGATCCTTAGATCAATATACATGGAAGCCCCACCGATAGTATCATGTACCTCCTCTATCAGAGTTTTCTTAGCCAAGGGAATGACTCACAAGTATCACAGACCTCCCCTACTAAAGTTTTCTCACCCATCAGTATCACATGTATATAAAAATAAACACCACCCCTTGGGATTTTTCTATACAAAGAAAAATATCACTATTAAGTGTGTTTTCCATTTCATTACCAAAATCACACAAAGGACGCACACCATAACACATCATAAATAAAAGAAAGAAAAAGGGTTGGTCGAATGATAAACCTACCATTACTACTAATACCCAAGTACACCCTCTCACTAGGGTCAACATGTCACAAGGGAACCCACCAAGTCCCCTTAGTCACACCAAGAACGAACACCCAAGGAGGGTCACATCATCCCAATCCCAGGTCTTAGTTCATAATCAAGGTGCGACCTCATAATCCAATTGGGGTATACCTCAGAAGAAACCCACTGAAGATATGGAATAAAGCCCACCCCAAACTGTATGGTCGCTCAAGGTTGGTCACTCACCTAATCCATAGTCATGATATGACCCACTAGGTCCAAATCGTACTTACTCACACCTCCCCCCATAAGGATGGTCCCAGTGCACCTATGTTAAGGAATATAAACTAAATCCCATTCCCTTTTATTTTATTTCAACCCCCAAAAAGGGTATCAACATTCTAGGAAGTCAACAGCCAAAGATTCATCCATCCACAACCGAGGCATAATGCCAATTCACAAGACCCAATGTGTCCTTATCACCTTATTATAATCAAGGCATATCAATTCAATTAACAGATTTAATTAAACATTAAACAATTTATATTAACTAGGTCGATTCCCCCTGGTGGTGTGGATGCAATTCCCATGAATCATAATAAAATCATAAATGTCACAGGGCTAGTTTGTGAACCACCAACCTTAAAAGGATCTTTTCCCATTTATTTTCACAGGCCAGCAGCAGCTACCAAGGCCCCTCTAAACCCATCCATCCAAATCCATGACCAACCAAGATCGTCTCAATGAACTAATCTCATAAATAAAGGAAAAAATAAACAATTAATTAATTATAACATATATAATTAATTAAATGATTTAATCTAAAAGAGGCATAATTGCTAAGTATCTCACCGACCACTCACTGCTTTACAAAACATCAAGAAACCACCTGTAGGAAGGTCTAAATAGACTCCCAACACCATTTCTAGGAAAAAAAATAACATACATCAGCATTTCATATTAAAGATTAATTTAATTTTAGTATAAATAATAAATAATTTGGTATCACCATATACCTTGACCCCAACAATAAGCAATGACATGAATATGACATCTCAGGATTCCCTGATAGAAAGTAGAATGGAAACCCCAACTATATCATTTGATTCCACCATGATCCAGTGGAATCAAAATAAAATCCCTAATGGGAGGAAACCAAAATTATAGAATAAGGGAGGGGAGGAAGAAAAGAGGGAAACTAAGGAGGAGTATCACCCAAAACCAAAATAAATCACACTTGAAATTACCCAAATCTAAGGAGAAACCATGGTGGAAGAGGGGATGGGGTTGGATGGCCCATTCGTGTGAGGGAGGATAAAGGGTGGGATCCCCCTTCTTATTTTTATAGGGTAAAAAAGGTAAAAAAAATCACTTTTAATGAGCCACATAGTTTGGCCACAAGGTTTTCCAAATAGTACAAATTTAAATTGTCTCAGTCTATAGTATTTTGCACGGTTTGTCTGAAACGATGTGAAAATCGAGTTCCAAGACCCAATACCAACCAAGCCTCATGGTTTCCCATGAAATATTAATGGTTTACTTTAAACTCTATTCTAACTATGCTATATAATCTTGCTCTATAGAAATTTTATTGGAAACCACCCCACTCTCAGAGTGCCACATGATTCCTTCCAAACCATGCACACCAAACTGCATGACCTACATAAAATCCTCTAAAAACTTTTGAAACTCAACTCAAAACTACTGAGACTTGAATAAACACCTAAAAACCAATTGGATCTCAAACATTATCCAAAAACATTATCCTGGGGGTACTCAAACTCTTGTATTATCATTATGAACCGTGGTTCTCAAAATGAACCATACACCAAATTGAAAATTCAAATTCCTCCTAAATTTTAAAACATGTTTGTGCACATGAGATATTACAAAATCCCCACCATAACATTTCTCATCCTTGATAATTCCTAGTGGTAATAAAATTATATCACCTGACCTATCTTAGTCTTCAAACCACCATCAATTGTTCACATTCCTTCCTTGAACACTCATCCCACTTTTAAAATGAAACTTTTAACATAAGGTGCTTGAACCACCACATCCCAATACATTGCTTAAACTCATCTCTAAAACACCAAGATGATTATTACCCAAGATATTCATCCCAAGACACCAAAGGTGTCATTGTCTAATTCATCATTTGAACTATGGTGCTCCCCACTATATGAATTATCTCATAACATCCAATTCTAATGCTATAGTGTCTATTCCATTATAATTTCCCATTGTAACTCCATACCCACGTTCCAATGATGTGACCATCATGGTTCCCAACTGAAATCACCCAAACATATAGGAGAACACTATTTGAATGATGATACCCATTCTCATTTCCAAACCCCAAGACATAATGGATGAAGCCCCATCATCCAAGAACCATACCAACATGCTAGTTTCTCCCTAAAAAGCCCCGAAAAATTTCCAATACACACATGTTGTATCCAAAATGATACACCTGATACAGTTTCAAGCTCACCACATCCAAATACCTATAAAACCACTAGTCGAACCTCCTTCAAAAGACTCGTATAAAAACGCTCAACTCCAACCACCGACATTCCACTAATTCTTAGACTATGATGCCCTCATACTCAAAGTAATCATGTTATTTTCCAAATACATCCTTCGAATCCCATACCTGAATTCTAACGACATTCCATGGTTGAACCATCAACCTTCCAAAACCATTCTCATGCTCTTTCATAAGCGCCAATAATCAAAACTCACCCAGTTCACTTGGTCCACCCTAATTTTGATGCCAACACTCGATCTCAATCCACCACTGCCTCTGATTTCCTTATGGAATTCCCTGAGTAATCCATACATGAATCAAATTCATAGCCTGTTGACAACCAACTACAACATGTCCAGTCCATGGTCAAATCCACACACCCATAACCCTACAACAAAAGGGTTATTTTTTTTATGACCAATATCCAACTACCCACCATATGATTATACCCTTTATAACCTATCTTGATCAAAACATGAACATCATGACACATTCCCCATACATCCCCGAATGTGATGACAAGAAGTAGCCAAACCAGCACATTCCCAAGCACTAGTCTGAAATGCTACTCATTACCCATTACCGACTCATGAAAATGTCATCCTTATCACCTTATAAATTTCTGACCATAACAAGGGTCATTCCCTAAAACAACCAATAGTTCACTCTATACCATATGGTTCACCTTATGCCTCTCCTTGAGCACCACCTCAATAAGTTCAAATAATAAACGTGTATTGCTTCTCTTGATCCATACCCATTTCATCCTGAGAAATAATTACCTTTAATCAACTCCTAGATCGATGGTGTCACTATACCTAATCTATTTATAGAATAGATCTCACCATAGGGGAACTCCTAATTTCAATCACACCTTGGGCAACCAAGCTCATAAGTGTTTCATTAATTTCATCAGTCCTAGGCTCATACCTAACCAATCACCGATTCAAAATTAAAATGGGTACCACATGAAAAAGGTGTGTGTGATTACCATATCACCCTATATAATGTGTGTACAACCCCATATAACCCAATCCGTCACCTGACTCACTCTCCTGAGAGTCATATGTCACCAAATCTAGGCTGACGTACCAACATCACAGACCATGCTCCCTGGAATATTCATTTTTTAGACCAACCACATGATTATCCACCACCCATAAATATTCCAATAATGAGAATCTACCCATTCTCTCATATATAATAAAATTCATCCACCATCAATAGTGTCAAGAACCTGAATAGTTATTACCTTCGATGCCAGTCTCAACACTATGATACTCTAGGTGAATCACATTCCAAAGAACCAATAATCTTGTTCTCTTCTCAAGAACTCCCAAGGAATAAACATAAACATACCATAAACTATATTTCACTTCCATGTATTTATATCGAACCTAAGGCATCTAAAAATTCATTTCATCCAATAAGGAACTCATAAAACTGGGACAACCCCTCTCATAGTTTCCCATAATCATTGCAAAGGCTCCAACTCACTAAACAATGAGAGATATCTCTAGGTCCCTGGGTCCACCCACCAAGCCCACAATTAAAGTATCATGTCATGGTCATAACCCATGGGGCCTTATCTACACAACCATCATAAACATCCCATGGAAACACATGTGCTAACCACCCTCCCAAAAGTTTTACAAAATATAACACATTAGACATATCATGAAATACCATCCACCTACAAGTCACTGAATCTCATGATCATCCACACACATGACTTCCCTCAGAGAATCACAATCTCAATGGTCAACTCTTTTCATAAAAAATGACATCATCCTAGATGATTTGTACCAGGGGAAACACAGGCAATGGCCCATTTAAGTATAATTTCATTCTAATATATACATGAAAACACTATATAGGTTGTTACTATCAGTTAAAATAATTGAACCCTTAAGGAAATAACCCAATAGGGGTTTACCAATAAGGAAACTTATACCTTACTAGCCTACTAGTGGTCACTCTATACCCCTTTCATTGAGGGACTACATCATAATCTTCATGAGCAACTCACCGTAGATCCACTTGACCTTCCATCAGAAAGAACTATATGCATTTCAGTCCAGATGAGTAGAATTTCACCAAGTAATTATATGAGAAACTATCATATGAGTAGTTCTTAAAACTTTAAACAATTGTAACTCCATATTTAGAGATAAAAATAACACCAAAATTCATCTACATGTCATGTGAATCCTACGCCCTTGATATAATGCATGCACAAATGCCTCTTACCTCTGTAGGTCAAGATCCAAAAATACTGTAATTGGTCTCCTACTAATGGGAAAATATCCAAGAATCAAATAACTTTAAAACCATAAATATCAAACCTCATAAACATCAAACTAGTTTCAAATCACAACAACCATAACAATTTAATCCAATAACATTATTCCCATACCCATGGTAACTTAGACTTACACTGAAAAATGTGTTTGAAACGCACTAGTCTAGGTTCCATCATAAGATCTAAAAAATTCATATATCTCCAGTATACCAAACCCAAAAATATTAAGACAAAAATAAATAAAGTTTATGATACCAATTTGTAATGTCCGGGCCCAAATCACTTTATGAATAGTAACTTGGCCAATTTTCCATGTGATCTCATGAACGCCTCCCTAAATGCCAAAGGATTCCGACTAACAACCAGGGTATCGGGAGGTACAGGATATACACCCTTTATCATAGTGTGTAATGGAATAATGAATAACTAAATATAATCCATTAAAATAAACTAAAGGTTGGTGAAATAAATATAAACAAGACTGATACTAAATAAAATGTTGTGAAGGCCTGAACATTTATGCCAAATAGACAACATCTAACCACCCATTAGGATAGTTATATATACATATCAATAAAAATAAATAAAATATGTTGACTCTATGACTAAAACAAGACTCACCTCATAAAAATATTTAAACACTTATGCTCCATCCCACCTGATCATGTTATCCCAAGCCTTATCCCAACCTATACTTGCAACAAGTGAACGTCTTCTCAAGTACCCAAGTGTAGTGGAGGATCAAGCATGGTGTGAGTACAAAACTCAGTAGGGAACCACCAACGTGATCTCATACAAACTAGAAATTATATGATATATTCACATGACATGCTCAAAATAAATAAATTCATAGTAGAAAAAAACAACAACAAAAATACCCACTTCATCCCGATGTTATAATGTATCTAAGAACTTCGCATGGATTGTGCCAACCCATGTACCATAACATTATTGCAGGACCAAGTCCCTCCATGTTGTCGATCCTAAGGTTTGCGACCCTGATCAACTATAACTAATTTGTCCAGTGATGAGGTGTCTCTGAGTATGTCCCAATGATCATACCTCTATATAATAGACCTAGGTATCCCTGGTATACATATTAAGTAACACAGACCACCCCTACAAGAGTTTTCTTTTCCGGGGCATAAGTCCATAGGTAACAAAGAGCTAGGTAATGCTTCTAGAAAGCTCTATACCATAATACTAGATCAAAAATAACTCTATATCCTTGATTTATCCATCGATAGTATCATATAACTTCTTTTTAGTAGTTTTATTAGCCAACAATATCACATGTATACACAAATAAACACGACCCTTAGGCATTTTCTATATAAATAAAATACCACACTTAAGGTTGTTTTACATTTCATAACCAAAATCACCTATATGTCACACACCATAACACATCATAAATAAAATAAATAATAATGGTTAGCCGAACACCAAACCTTCCATCATTGTTCATACCCAAGTACACCCCTTCACTAGGGTCAACACATCATTAGGGAACCCACCGAGTCCCATCAATCATGCTAATCACGAACACTCAAGGTGGGTTCCATCATCCCAATCCCAGGACTTAGGTCATATTCATGGTATGACCTCATAGGCTGACTGGGGTATACCTCAGAGGTAACCCTTTAAAGAGATGACATAAAGCGCATCCCAAACTCTGTGGTCACTCAAGGTTGGTTTCTCACCCAACCCACAATCATGTTATGACCCATTAGGGACAACCCAAACCAAATCACACCCCCACACAAGGAATGTATAAGGACACCCAATCTAGGGCCTCTAAACTAAATATTTTTCCATTTTCTTTTATTTCATCCCTCAAAAGGGGTCTCAACATTATAGATAGTTAATGAATGAAGTCTTTAAAATCAATGGTTGAGGCATAAGGCTAGTGCACAAGAACCACCATGGCCTTGGAGACTTGTTCTAATCAGGGTATATCAATTCAATTAATAGATTTAATTAAAATTTAAACAATTTAAATTAACATGTCCAATTATGATAGTGTAATGTTTTCACATCCCATGTGTCATAATAAAAGAATAAATTCCATAGGGTTTGTTCACGAACCACCAACCATAAAAGGATTTCTTCCCATTTATTTACATAAGATGAAAACAAATGCTAAGGCACATCCAAGCTCATCTAGCCTTATTTATGATCAACCAATCTCGTATCAATGTAACAAACTATTATCTCAAGCCAAAGATAAATAATTAATTAATTATAACATTTATAATTAATTAAATGATTTAATCTAAAAGATGCATAACTGCTGATTAGATCAACGAACAATCACTGATTAACAAAACCTTGAGCAACCACCCATAGGAGGTTTTCAAAGAACTCCAAAAACCTTTATTGTTAAAAATCCGGACATACATCACAATTTTATATGAAAAATAAATTTTATTTAAGGATAAATCACAAATAATTTGTTGGCGCCACATACCCTAACCCTAATGACAAGTAGTGACATGTGGGTGACATTTTGGGATGGCCTCATCAAAAACAAAATGAAATAGCCAAATATATCATTTGATTCCACCATGCATTGGTAGAATCAGAATCAAAACCCTAAAGGCAGGTAACCAAGATTATATAAGAAGGTGGGGGAAGAAGAAAGGATAGAAACAAAGGATTATACTCACTCAAAACCCAAATAAATCACACCTATAAGAACCTAAGTCTGAGTAGGAACAAAGTAGAAAGTGGGGAGGGGATCAGCATTCCTGTTGATTATCCACTAAATGAGGCTAATATTCATTGTTAATATATATAATATTCATGTTATTTATTATTCATAAACACCATTTTAGTACATTTTACACTTTGAACATCATTTCACATTATGATTGTAATACCTTCTTAAAATGCACTATTATGTGGAACATTTTTGTACATCATTTAAAGTACATAATGATTCATTTGATTTTAAGGAATGTAATTATCCATATTTCAATTTTATATTTTTTAAAATTGATATAAACTTCAATATGATCATGTTTCATTTTAGGGATCAATAGAGAATTCATGGAAGAAGATGGGGATATTTTGTGATGAAAGGAAACAATTCTGGAGAAGTCATATTGGGCACCATCCCACTGATGAGAATATAGTGCCCATCATAAAAACCCAATGAAGCCCAAATTTCTTGATATTCTATAAGACATATATAGGAACAAATACTGCTTCAGAATCCAGTGATAATTCAGCCTCCATTGTGGTCATTTAGGCAGCCCAAGTTAGAGATAAAATTCTGGGCCAGATTCTGCGGCCCAGAAAAGCATCCCACTAATCGTATCATATCTCTGAATCTAAAACTCCAAATTGGACCAAATTTTACAGGAGGTTAGGATAAATCCTTAGATCCATTTTATTATTGAATGTACCGCTCTGATTCGTCCATCTAGAAGGTCTTTCAATCACGTCTGTTCGGTGGATGAAAGATGGATGCCACCTCCGGTCAAGTGTGGAAACATCCAAGTTAAACAAGCTTTCCACCACCCAAGGACTACCATAATTAAGTGGGATGCTTTGTAATTTTGGATGCTCTAACCAAGGATTCAAAAATTCCTATTTAAGGCAGTGTTGGTGGAGTATTTTTTCATATTTGAGCTTTTTTTTCATGTTAATGTTATGCTGCCAATTTGTCTTGGTAACATTCTTCATTCACATGTAAGTTGTTTTAATTCATCATAGTTTATTAATAAAAGTTATTCTTCTACTATTATTATATTGTTCTCCATCTCACTTTGATACTGTTGCCTCAAGGTGTGAATTTACTCACACCAAATCTTGTGAAATTATTCACACAACAGTGGAGTGATCATTTTATTTTTATTGTTTTCTTTACTTCTCTATTTCCTCCCTCATGAGTCTACATTCCGCTTCCGTTGAAACCATAGAATCAATGGAGGGCTAACCCACTTATGGGTTGATCCAAGGGAGTAGAAAGGGTATGGATTGGATGTTATTTATTACCCCATTATGTTTAATCACTTCTTTTAATTGAGAATTTTATTTGATTATTTTTAAACTCCATCATGCTTGTTGAATTTAAGGCCACACACTTCAAGTGCTAATACGAACCTTTACCTTGAAGTGCTCAAAACATGGATCCTTCAAGTGTATAGGTGATTAGTATTAATGTGTTTAGGTATTAAACTAGTAGGTGAGGATGTTGTTTGATCTTATTAAATGAACCCATCTCAAATATTAGAAATTGAAATAGTTGAAAAAGAATTTCATCCAATCCACCCCGAACGATAACCTAGGATCAACTCATTATTTTAAATTGAATTCACTAAAATCTGTTATTGATCCTTTAAAACCATCTAAAATCAACTCATGTTGGCCAATTCATAGCCAAAAATAGTTCTCAGAATGTGCGTGTCTATAGGATACTTCTTAGGTCTCTGAGGATTCGACAATCCAAGCTAGACTACAGGGACCGTTCTACCTTCATCTATTGGGTAAATTTGAGCGTGAATAAAATTTTGGTGCCGTTGCCAGGGACCCAAGTAATTAATCTAAAAACCCATTCTATTCTCTCCTATTTCTTCTTTTCTCATCCAAATTATCTTATCTTGTCCCTTTCCCGTTTTTTTTCTTTTGGCGTATGTTCGCCTACACCCGTGATCAATAGAACCGTCTAGTTAGGGTGGATAGTCTTGGGGTTGGGGAGTCAAGTACACCAAGGGAACTCTTTAAATTAGATAAAAACCTTCCTAATACTCCAGAGTCCAAAATTGAGCCCATTTCAATGGAAGGTCTTCAAAGAAACCAACTCATAAACTCGGGTGGGAACCAAAATGGAAACCCAAATGAGGCATCCCTAAACTTAGGGAATGCAATTGATCAAACCATGAATGACTACCTCACACCTTCCTGGACCAATTCCCCATCATTAATTAGACACAATTCCCTAGGAGATTCCAACTACATCTTTAAACCCCATGTCCTAAACCACCTTCCCACATTCCATGGAATGGAGTCTAAGATTCCCTACCTTCACATTAAGGATTTCAATGACATTGTAGAAACCATGTGTCCCCCACATCAACTAGAGTCATATAAGATGAGGATATTTCCTTTTTCTTTAAAGGATTGAGCTAAAAATTGGCTAAACAATTTGAGACCATCATCCATCAACTCTTGGGACCAATTACAAAGATAATTCTACAAAAAATACTTTCCACGCCACAAAACAATTGCACTTAAAAAGAGCATCCATAACTTTTTTGAAAAAGAGGGAGAGTCATTCTATGAAACATGGGAGAGGTTCAAAGACACTCTAAACATGGTTTCACACCATGGTTTTTCTATTCCTGAACAAGTTAGAATTTTCTATGAAGGGTTGGGTCCAGGTAATAAACAATTCATTGACATGATGTGCAATGGAACCTTTAAAAACAAAGCCCCAAATGATGCTTACGAGTATCTAGAAATCCTTTCTGAACAAAACCAAACATGGGGAACTTCACCTTATTCTAAAAAAGCTATAAAGAACTACTGGAATTCATATACTTAGAGAAGAGGAAAGACTTAGAGCTAAACTCGTAGCACTCTCTAGGAAGGTTGAAGAGATAGACCTTAGGAAAGTCCATGAAATCCAAACTGTTGACCCTGTTTGCACAATTTGTGACAAACATGACCATAAGACAGACAACTGCCCAACCATTCCATCCATCAAGGATGTTCTTTTAGGAGTACCCCCAACAGAATTAAATTCTTTGAACTTTCAAAAGCTTCAATACCAAAACAACTTCAACCCACGGTATAATGACCACCCAGGCTTCCGTTGGAAAGATAACTAACAACCTAGCCAACCAAAGGGCCAAAATCCTTACCCCCATCAGAACTACCAAACCCATAACCAGTTCCAAACCCAACCTATCCAATACCAACAGCCACCAGTCCTTTTTCAACAAAACATCCCACCTCCAAAATATCCCCCCGGGATAAACCAATCTTCTCAAGCACCAACCCAAACTATTCCACAAAGCCTAATAGAACAATTGTGCAAACAAATGGAAAACATGAACTCAGAAGTCTATTCCCTTAAAAAAGAACTTCAAACCATCAAAACTGGAAAGGCACCCATGCCTACTCAGGTTGTTCCATCCTCACCTTCAAGGGGAGAGTCAATTTGTACTCCAACAACTCATGAAAATCTAAAGGCTATGACTATTTTAAGAAGTGGGAAATCAATTGAGAAACCTGAACAACTAATTCAGAACCCACCAGAAGATTCAAACTTGGATGAAAATTCAAATGAACCAAATGATCAAACTGAAAAACAACATAACATTATCAAAGAAACAACTCTTCAACAAACAACCCCACAACCTGCACCATTTCCTCAACGCATGAGGGGGAAAACCAAGCCGGAATTGAGTGAAACATTGAGGGAAATATTCTCACAAGTCAAGTTGAATATTCCCCTTATCGATGCAATCCAAACCAAACCTGCCTACTCAAAGTACCTTAAGGACTTGTGCACTTTTAAAAGAAAATTTTCACATAAAAACCAAGTCCTTTTGGATGCTTATGTGAGTAGCACCATTCAAGATACCATTCCTCCTAAGTTGAAAGACCCAGGTTGCCCTTACATCAATGTTGAACTAGGAGAGAGAAAAGTTGTCAAGGCCTTGTGTGACCTAGGTGCTAGTGTCAATCTCATCCCCTATGTTGTGTACTGCCACTTAGGCCTAGAAGAGCTCCAACCCACATCTGTCACACTTCAACTTGATGACCATAGAATTAGGGTTCCAAAGGGTATTTTAAAGGATGTTTTAGTAAAGGTTGAAAACTTCATCTACCCTGCTGACTTCATTGTCCTGGACAACCATCCAAACTTAGGAAATAAGGAACAAACCCCAATCATCCATGTCTATCCTTTCCTTGCAATAATAAACTCTGTTATCTGCGTCCAAAATGGGAACATGACCATCACCTTTGGAAACATGAGTCTAGACATGAACATCTATAATGTAATCTCACAAATAGGGTATGACGAGGACATTCATGAAGTAAACATGATAGGAATCATTGATAATGAATCCATAGAATATAACACCCGAGACTTTATGATAAATATTTTGTTTTTATGTATAATGTTATGTAAAGGGATCTTTCATTACACACAAAATTATCTTGGCTTTCTTTACACGTAATCACGACCTTCCACGATAGCGTGTGTTGTATGCAATATTGAGTTTCACTAAACAACGATGTGCTATTAAAATATTATTAAAACTAGCTGTTATGAATAGTAATACCCACTTTCTGAAATTTTATAAATTTTATCTTTCAAAATGGACTTAATTTTTGAATTAGGAATATCGAAATTAGCCTAGGATGAAATTTTGGTATTTTTCTGAAAACATTCAATTTTTGATGAATAGTGAAAACACTGGGTTATTATTTAAAAACCGAATTTTTATTTACATAATTATTTATATTATTTAAATTTATTTTAGGTCAAAATTGATACATAATACCTATATAAGTTCAATGTAATTCATTGGATTCATTTTATAATAATTTTAGATATATAAAAATTTTATTGAACTTTTCACCGTCTTTTAGCCACCTCCTAGGAAAATTTGCAAATGTATATAAAACATAATTTTACCACTTCTGTGAGTGGAATTTTGAAAATCCTAGAAACACGGTTAATATCAAGGACTAAAATGTGGTTCAATGAGATGAAAATAATTTTTGTTGAATAGTAACTTTGTACTTTTATTTACCACGGTGAAAAGTAAATAGGGTAATTAAGGGTAAAAATGATATTATTATTACCCTAACACATGTCCTAATTCTATTGGATAAGTTTAATTCGACCAAAAACAACCTTAGGAATAAAATATTACCATTTAGGTCCACATGGATTAGATTAGGACATTTATTTTTAATTTATTTAAAGAAGGGTTAAAATAGTTAAAATAAAAGTTTAATAACTAAATCATTTTAATATAGGGTTATAAAAAATATAAATTAGACTATAAATATAAATTATAAATATAAAAAAAATTCCTACATAATGGTATTTTATTTATAATTTTTTGACTTTAAATAATTTAATTTATTTATGACACAATGATGATGCAGTAATTACCTTATTAAGGAAATATTAACATAATTAATATTATAAAAACCAAAATAAATGTAATTTGAGACTTTTTAGGAATTAAACTAACCTTATAGGTTAATATTACATGTTTTTATTGATTTAATTAACTTTTTTCGAACTAATCATGTTGTTATGATTTTCACAAAAATCAAGTACCAAATAGTATCAAAATTGACCTAAAATAGTTTTTAAAACAAATATTATATTATTAATGGTTATTTTATTCCTAAAAATCTAAGGTTCCGCCAAATGACTTATATAAGGTTATATATATTAATAATTAACATCTTGGGGTTCTTTTGGCTTGTTATAGTAAGTTTATTAACCTTGTAGTGTAAGAAAACAATAAGACACGGTAAAAGTTAAATTATTTAACTTAGAGTTAAATCTAAATGATAAGGTTAAAATAGTAACCTAAACTTGTCTAAAACCCATTTTTTGAGGGTTTTTAGACTCATCTCCACCTTAGCTTCTAAATAAATCAATTTGGAGCTATTAAAAACTGAATATGACTTTATAATAAAATAATATTTTAAGTTTTTACTAAGGTGCCTCTCTCCTCCCTTATAAAAGGGCACCTCCTCCCTCCCCTCTTCACACCACTTTGAGCCTTCATTCTCGGCCAAACCCTACCAATTTCTCTTCTCCACTTCCCTAGAAACATCCTAAGAGGTCCTGGTCTTCTTCAAAGACCATCTTTAGTACCCTAAAAGGAGGTTAAGAAGAGGCGTTTCAAAGAAGAGGTAATGTCCGTTACCGATTCTTTCAACTTTATTTCTTCTTCTACTTATTCTTCTTTAGTTGTATCATTATAAAGTAATAACATCAGTATCACTCATATACTGATATTTTACTATAAATATGAAACATCCCTATTTCACCTTTTATCCATCCTACGGAAAATGAAATCACCGCGCATGCGTACGTACAGAATACCGTCTTCACGCCGTGGTGTAATCTGTTTTCCACCACCACCTTACTTGGATGGGTATAATGGTGTAAAGAATAAATATATATGATTATTTTAAAGTGATATTGATTCTGAAATAGTATACATACAATTCAATATAATTCCACGATCATGGGAACGATATCATCAGTCGTGCGTACGTACGGCCTACCGTCTCCACGATGTGATGCGACTCGTTCTACATGATCTTCATTGCATAATGATTATATAAATTAATTGGATGAATAAATATGATATATATTACACTAATACCATTATGTAGATGAGTTATCTATAACCTAAAAAAATAATAAGAATAAGAATTTATTCGGCAAAACATGCATAAGAACAAAAGGCAATAAACACCCAAATAACAAGTAACAATGATATATTACTAATAAGAAGCTAAGAATATGACCATATATGATATCATAACAATGATTAAGATTATGGAATAAGTAAATAAAATTATTTAAATCATTATACAGGAGGTTCGGACACGTACGAAGAAAATCGGACCTAAGGTAAGGGAAAATCTCACAATCTCATTTTTATCCGAGATTGTTTATACTTCAGAATTTACTGGGGAATATTTATCATCCACATACAGGTTTCCTCAATATGTAATATTATTTCCATCCACCTAAAATTGTTTAAAACCAATTTTACCCTTCTGGGAGTTTTTAGTAAAAGATATGAAAGGAATCTTTTGTCGTTTTTAGTACGAGGTACTTTTTTTAATTTTCCAGCCAAAGTATGAGAAGAATTTCTTTTTTTTAACTTATACGGCATGAATGAATTTTTAGAACATTATTTCCATGAAGCATCCTTTACAAGTTTTCAAGTTTATTTTTAATCAACATCTTTTAGTTTAAAATTGTATGACATGTTAATAAAGGAAAAATGTTTTTGAAGTAGAAAGGATATTTTCCTCAAGAATGGAGTTCAAGTGTTTTATCAAAATTATTTTCCATCTAAGATAATATAGGGATCTTTTTCTATCCCTATTTTTACATTGATTTGATTATGTTATGATGGAATTATTTTTATGATGTCCTTTTATCTTATACGGATTAGGTTATGATGGCATGATGTTTAAGATTCCCACATTTATTACATGGGTTATGCTATGATGTATGATTTATGATTTTGTGGCAAAAATAAGAATGGTTTCATTATGAGATTTGTGGGACCTATATATCCCTCCAATGAATTGGGTAATGATTTATATCTCATGAGATAGTCATGGCTGGAACGGCAGGTTAATCCGGTTCAGTGATACATGACTCAAACGAGGAGTGAACTCTGTTCAGAAATCGACTTTGTCCGCTAAGATAGTCTTGGAAATGAGTCTTGACTAATATGAAATGATTCTCTATGATTATGTGTGTATGCCACAAAGTTTCAAGTTATGATTATTGGGATTACATTTCACTACTATGATTTATCCCATGTTATGAAATTATGATCTCTTTTGCAGGTTAAGATTTCGAAAATGTTATGTTCTTATGAATATGATGTGGTTGATATTTCTTATGTTTACCCTTACTGAGCATTTGATCTCACCCTTTTGTATGTTTTCTTTTCCACAGGTCAGGAAGAAGGATATTAAGTAGGATATGCCAAAAGGGACTCCAGATATGATGAAATAAACGGGAGACAATGTAGATGCTTTATGAACCAGTTGTTTATGTTTCCCAATTTCTAAAGACACTATATGTATACGGTCCTAACATGGTTTTGTTATATGTTGTAATAAGTATTCTCAATTCTGAAGTAATAACAATGTATGTAATGTTTGGGTTGTTATAGTTGGTATCAGAGGAAAGTTATAGTCAACGTTTGGAAACTAGGATGTGAAATCCTTAGTAAGAACCCTAAGGATAAGTCTAATCAGGAAACACAATCTTAGTGTTTTAGAAATGGACATGAACAGCCTATGATAAGAACTTAAGTGTGAAATTTTATTCTTGATTATGTGGTTTTCCTATTATAATTAGTGTTGCTCACACTATTCTTCTTGGTTTTAGTCAATGGCTGGAACTCGAAGGAACCGTGTTAATACTGAATGCGACGGGCAATGCAATGATTGTCTCCCTGAGCAACCAAACGTTACAGAAGCTGGAATGAAAAATCTTGTAGCCCTGCTCACACAACTTTCTCAAGCTATGAATCATGCAGGACTTCCAAATGAGAAAAACAAGGAGCAACATTCTGTTGAATCCTTCATGAGGCAGCGTCCACCCTCATTCAGCGGGTCTACTGATCCATTAGTGGCTGAACAATGGATCTGTACCACTGAAAATATATTTTCAGTTCTTCAATGTTCTGAACATGATAAAGTCATCTTTGAGGTATATCGTTTGGAAGGTAAAGCTAATCAATGGTGGAATCATATCAAGGATATGAGGCCAAGAGATGAAATTGAGTCCATGGAATGGGATGAGTTCAAGAACTTATTTTTCAATAAGTACTTCCCTCGTATTCTTCGAACAAAGATGGAGAAGGAGTTTATAGAACTAAAGCAAAAGGATGATGAATCTGTTGGTACCTACGAATCAAATTTTACAAGACTTGCAAGGTATGTTCTGGGATTATTATCCAACCTGATAGTAAGATCGATCAATTCTTTAGTGGATTAAAACCAAGTCTTCGAAGGGCGTTAGCCATAAGGGACTTCAATAGCTATGAGGAAATCATTCGATGTGCTCTCAAGGTTGAGATGGAGATTGGAGTAACCCATCAGTCATATGCATTTGATAAGAAGAGGAAAATGGAATTCAAAGGAAAATCTAAAGAGCACACTGAAAAGAAGATGAGTTTTCCCTTATGCTCAAAGTGTGGAAAGAAACATGGAGGGAGTTTTCTTAAAGGGACAAGTAAATGTTTCAAATGTGGAAAAGAAGGTCATCGGGCATTTTAATGCCACAATGATGGGAAGAAGATGTCTAGTGATGCGAACAAACAAAAGACTACACAGAGTGCACCTCCTACACTTCAATGTTACAAGTGCAAGGAAATGGGGCATTATGCTAATAAATTCCCTAATCCAAGGGTTTTTTATGATGATCGACATCAATAAACTCTTAAGGCTAAAGAAAAAGGAAAGTCACATGCAATTTCTATCAGTGATGTGGAGTACGATAAAGAAGTGGTGAAAGGTACACTTACTGTCCACTCTAAAGTAGCGAATGTTTTATTTGATTCTCGATCCACCCACTCTTTTATTTATGAAGAATTTTCTAAGGGTATCTCCGTATTACCTCAATAATTTGATGTTGAGTTAGCTGTGACAACACCTAATGGCACAACAGTCGTATCAAAAGTTTATAATTCTTATCCGATTGAAGTTTGTGGGAAAGTGCTTCCTGAAAATCTTGTGATCCTTCCTATAGTGGAATTTGATGTGATTCTAGGCATGGATTGGATTTCTTTATATGGAGCTCATATCAATTTTCAAATAAGGGAAGTCACATTTCATATTCCAGATCAATCTATGATTGTCTATCGATGCAAGGATGAACATAACCTTCCAGTGGAAATTTCATCCATCTTATGGGTCTTGATTCCACTAAATGAAGGTTATTTATCTCAAATGGTTGGAGATAAACTCACGATTAAGAATATTATCATTATTTGGTAGTTTTATGATGTATTTCTGGAGGAATTTTTGGGCCTTCCACCAAATCGTGAAGTTGATTTTTCAATTGAACTCGTACCGGGTGCTTTACCTATATCAAAGACACCTTATAAAATGGCCCCAATTGAGTTGTAGGAATTGAAGAAGCAACTCCAAGAAGATCTTGATAAGGGATTCATACGCCCTAGTGCGTCACCTTGGGGATAACCTATTCTATTTGTTAAGAAGAAATATGGATCAATGAGACTCTACATTGATTATCGAGAACTTAACAAGATCACTATCATGAAAAAATATCCTCTCCCGCACATTGATGACTTATTTGACCAACTACGCGGAGCTGAATAATTTTCCAAGATTGATCTTCATTCATGGTATCATCAATTAAGGGTCAAAAGGGAGGATATACCAAAAAAGGCTTTTCGTACAAGGTATGGACACTATGAATTTATAGTGATGCCATTTGGTCTTACTAATGCCCCTGCTATCTTCATGGATCTGATGAATAGAGTCTTTATAGACTATCTTGATCAGTTTGTGGTAGTCTTTATAGAAGATATTATTGTCTATTCAAAGAGAAAGGAAGAACATGAAGATCACTTGAGAATTGTATTGAAGACCCTGAGAGAGGACAAGCTTTATGTCAAATTTACCAAGTGTGAATTTTGGCTTCAAAAAGTTTCATTTTTGGGTCACATAATCTCAAGAGAGGGGATATATATGGACCCAGAAGAAAAAGAGGTTATCGAAAGATGTTTGAGACCAACAACAGTAACTGAGATCCGAAGTTTTCTTGGTTTGGCTGGATATTATCGATGTTTTGTGAAAGATTTCTCATGATTATCTAATCCACTCACCAGGTTGACTCGAAAAGGAGTTAAGTTCGCTTGGATAGAGGAGTGCGAAGAGAATTTCAAGGAGTTAAAAAGAAGGTTATACAGAGCACCTGTGCTCACACTACCTCATAGTGGAGAAAGGTTTGTGATCTATAATGATGCATCCAAGAAGGGATTGGGGTGTGTTCTCATGAAAAATGATATGGTGATAGCTTATGCCTCACGATAGTTGAAAATCCATGATCAAAATTACCCAACTCATGATTTGGAGTTAGCTGCAGTAATCTTTGCATTAAAAATATGGAGGCATTATATTTATGGTGAAAGGTGTGATATTTATAATGATCATAAAATTTTAAAGTATATTTTCACACAAAAGGAGCTGAATATGCTCCAAAGAAGATGGTTGGAGCTGGTTAAGGATTATGACTGCTCAATTCATTATCACCCTGGGAAAGCAAACAAGGTGGCAGATGCATTAAGCCAACAAGACCATGCTAGCTTATCCATGATGAGGATCACAAAAGATCCAATATTTATGGATTTACAAAGGATAGATCTTGGAATTATAATGGAAGTGGAAAATCATATCTTTCTCAAATTAATGTTCAACCATATATACATGTGAAGATTAAAGAGGCATAGAAAGAAGATGTAGAGTTACAAAAGAAGGTGAAAAATGTTCCTGAATTCAAGCTTGATTATGATGGGATAATAAGGTTCAAGAATTGAGTTTGTATTCCTCCCATCCCAGAATTAAAGAAGGAGATACTGGATGAGTCTAGTAGTTCTTCATTCTCTATTCATCATGGAAGCACGAAGATGTATAGGGACCTGAAAGAGTACTTCTGGTGGGATGGCATGAAAAAAGATGTTGCTGAATATGTCTCTTGATGCTTGGTTTGTCAGCAAGTTAAAGCTGAGAGACAGAAGTCTAAGGGGATGTTACAACCATTACTCGTACCTGAATGGAAATGGGAAAACATCACTATGGAATTTGTCACCGGACTTCCTAAAACATCCAAAGGCAATAATTCTATCTGGGTCATAGTTGATCATCTTACAAAGACGACACACTTCATTGCTATTAGAGAAGATTTCTCTCTGGATCATCTCGCCAAGATATATGTAAAGGAAGTGGTAAGATTTCATGGAGTACCACTTTCTATTATATCTGATCGGGATCCGAGGTTTACCTCAATGTTTTGGCGAAGTCTTCAGCATACTCTAGATACAGAGTTGAGTTTCAGCACTGCTTATCATCCTCAGACAGACGGTCAGTCTGAGAGAACAATTCAAACTCTAGAAGATATGTTAAGAGCTAGCTCTATAGATTTCAAAGGTGGTTGGGATCAACACCTACCTTTGGTGTAATTTTCTAATAATAATATCTTTCATTTACAGTATTCAGATGGATCCTTATGAATCTCTCTATGTAAAGAAATGCAGGACTCCAACTTTCTGGGATGAAGTTGGGGAAAGAAAGCTATTAGGACCTGATCATGTTGATGAGATGGCAGAAGAGGTCCTATCTGTTCAACAACACATAAGAGCAGCCTAGAGTCGACAAAAAGGTTATGCCGACAACCGAAAAAAAGACCTAGAGTTTGAAGTGGGTGATAAAGTGTTCTTACGAATATCTCCTTGGAAGAGAGTAATGAGATTTGTGAAGAAGGGAAAGCTGAGCCCTAGGTATATCGGTCCTTTCGAAATATTGGATCATGTTGGGAAGGTAGCTTACTGATTGGCACTTCCACCGAATCTCTCTCAAGTTCATGATGTGTTCCATGTATCGCTCCTGAGAAAGTACATACCTGATCCTTCACATGTACTCAGCTCAGAAGTTGTACCATTGGAGCAAGACTTTTCTTATGAAGAACAGACGATAGAGATTCTGGATCATAGCGAAAAAGTCCAACGGAACAAGACCACTCGCTTGGTGAATGTTTTATGGAGGAACCACCCATTAGAAGAAGCTACATGGGAACTTGAGGATATTATGAGGGAGAGGTATCCTCATCTATTTGTTACAAAGTGACGAATTTCGAGGGTGAAATTCATTTTAAGGGGGGTAGAATGTAACACCTGAGATTTTTTGAGAAATATTTTTTTTATGTATAATGTTATATAAAGGAATATTTTATTACACACAAAACTAGCTTGGCTTTCTTTACACGCAATCTCGACCTTCCACGATAGCGTGTGTTGTACCCAATACCGAGTTTCACTAAACAACGATGTGCTATTAAAATATTATTAAAACTAGTCGTTATGAATAGTAATACCCACTTTTTGAAATTTTATAAATTTTATCTTTCAAAATGGACTTCATTTTTGGATTCGTAATATCGAAATTAGCCTAGGGTGAAATTTTGGTATTTTTCTGAAAACTTTCAATTTTTGATGAATAGTGAAAACACTGGGTTACTATTTAAAAACCGACTTTTTATTTAAATAATTATTTAGTTTATTTAAATTTATTTTAGGTCAAAATTGATACATAATACCTATATAAGTTCAATGTAATTCATTGGAGTCATTTTATAATAATTATAGATATATAAAAATTTTATTGAACTTTTCACCGTCTTTTACCCACCTCCTAGGAGAATTTGCAAATTTACATAAAACATAATGTTACCGCTTCTGTGAGTGGAATTTAAAAAATTCGAGAGACACGATTAATATCAAGGACTAAAATGCAGTTCAATGAGATGAAAATAATTTTTGGTGAATAGTAACTTTTTACTTTTATTTACCACGGTTAAAAGTAAATAGGGTAATTAAGGGTAAAAATGATATTTTTATTACCCTAACACATGTCCTAATTCTATTGGATAAGTTTAATTCGACGAAAAACAACCTTAGGAAAAAAATATGACAATTTAGGTCCACTTGGATTAGATTAGGACATTTATTATTAATTTATTTAAAGAAGGGTTAAAATAGTTAAAATCAAAGTTTAATAACTAAATCATTTTTAATATAGGGTTATAAATAATATAAATTCGACTATAAATATTAATTAAAAAGATAAAAATATTTCCTACATAATGGTATTTTATTTATAATTCTTATACTTTAAATAATTTAATTTATTTATGACACAATGATGATGTAGTAATTACCTTATTAATGAAATATTAACATAATTGATATTATAAATACCAAAATAAATATACTTTGAGACTTTTTATGAATTTCACTAATTTTCTAGGTTAATATGACATGTTAGTATTGATTTAATTAACTTTTTTTGAACTAATCATTCTGTTATAATTTTCAAAAAAAATCAAGTACCAAATAGTGTCAAAATTGACATAAAATAGTTTTTAAAACAAATATTATATTATTAATTGTTATTTTATTCCTGAAAATATATGGTTTGTCCAAATGACTTAGATATGGTTATATATATTAATAATTAACAACTTGGGGTTCGTTTGGCTTGTTATAGTAATTTTAT
This sequence comes from Viscum album, assembly GCA_963277665.1. Classification (NCBI taxonomy): domain Eukaryota; kingdom Viridiplantae; phylum Streptophyta; class Magnoliopsida; order Santalales; family Viscaceae; genus Viscum; species Viscum album. Next base: position 510,068,196 of record OY728167.1, on the reverse strand, counting down.
TAACCTTACAGTGTAAGAAAACAAGAAGACACGATAAAAGTTAAATTATTTAACTTAGAGTTAAATATAAATTATAATGTTAAAATAGTAACCTAAACTTGTATAAAACTCATTGGTTGAGAGGATTTATACCCATCCCCACCTTATCTTCTAAATAAATCAATTTGGAGCTATTAAAAACCAAATATGACTTTATAATAAAATAATATTTGATGTTTTTTCTAAGGTTCCCCTCTCCTCCCTTATAAAAGGGAACCTCCTCCCTCTCCTCCTCACACCACTTTGAGCCTTCAAGCTTGGAAAACCCATACCAATTTATCTTATCCTCTTCCCTATAAACATCCTAGAGGTACTGGTATTTTTCAAAGACCATCATTAGTGCCCTAATAGGAGGTTAAGAAGAGGCGCTTCAAAGAAGAGGTAATGTCCATTACCGATTCTTTCAAATTTATTTCTTCTTCTACTTCTGCTTATTTAGTTGTTTTATTATAAAGTAATAACATTAGTATCACTAATAAACTGATATTTTATTATAAATATGAAACAACACTTTTTTACCTTATTTCCATCCTACGGAAAATGAAATCACCGCACATGCGTACGTACGGAATACCGTCTCCACGCCGTGGTGTAATCTGTTTTCCACGACCACCTTACTTGGATGGGTATAATGGTGTAAAGAATAACTATAAATGATTATTGAAAATTGATATTGATTCTGAAATAGTATACATACACTTCAATAAAATTCCACGATCATGGGAACGATATCATCGCTTGTGCGTACGTAAGACCTACCGTCTCCACGATGTGATGTGACTCGTTCTACATGATCTTCATTGCATAATGATTATATAAATGAATTGGATGAATAAATATGATATATATTACACTAATACCATTCTGGAAATGAGGTATCTATAACCTAAAAAAATAAGAAGAATAAGAATTTATTCGGCAAAACACGCATAAGAACAAAAAGCAATAAACATCCAAATAACAAGTAACAATGAAATATTACTAAAAAGAAGCTAATAATATGACCATATATGATATCATAACAATTAGTACGATTCAGGAATAAGTCAATAACATTATTTAAATCATTATACAGGAGGTTCAGACACGTACGAAGCAAATCAGACCTAAGGTAAGGGAAAATCTCGCAATTTCATTTTTATCCGAGATTGTTTATACTTTAGAATTTAATGGGGAATATTTATCATCCACATCCATGTTTCCTCAATATGTAATATTATTTCCATCCACCTACAATTTTTTAAATCCAATTTTACCCTTCGGTGATTTTTTAGTAAAAGATATGAAATGAATCTTTTGTCATTTTTAGTACAAGGTACTTTTTTGACTTTTCCGGCCAAAGTACGAGAAGAATTTCATTTTTTAAACTTATACGGAATGAATGAATTTTTAGAATATTATTTCAATGAAGCTTCCTTTACAAGTTTTCAAGTTTATTTTTAATCAAATTCTTTTAGTTTAAAATTTTATGACATGTTAAGAAAGGAAAAATGTTTTTGAAGTAGAAAGGATATTTTCCTCAAGAATGGAGTTCTAGTGTTTTATCAAAATTATTTTCCATCTAAGATAATATAGGGTTCTGTTTCTATCCATATTTTTACATTGATTTGATTATGTTATTATGGAATTATTTTTATGATGTCCTTTTATCTTATATGGATTATGTTATGATGGCATGATGTTTAAGATTCCCATTTTTATTACATGGGTTATGCTATGATGTATGATTTATGATTTTGTGGAACACATAAGAATGGTTTCTTGATGAGATGGGTGGGACCTATATCTCCCTCCAATACATTGGGTAATGATTTATATCTCCTGAGATAGACATGGCTGGAACGGCAGGTTAATCCAGTTCAGTGATACAGGACTGAAATGAGGAGTGAACTCGGTTCAGAAATGGACTTTGTCCGCTAAGATAGTCTTGGCAATGAGTCTTGACTACTAAGAAATGATTATCTATGATTATGTGTGTATGCCACAAAGTTTCAAGTTATTATTATTAGGATTACATTTCACTACTATGATTTATCCAATGTTATGAAATTATGATCTCTTTTGCAGGTTAAGATTTCCAAAATGTTATGTTCTTATGAATATGATGTGATTGATATTTCTTTTGTTTACCCTTACTGAGAATTTGAGCTCACCCTTTTGTATGTTTTCTTTTCCCCAAGTTAGGAAGAAGGTTATTAAGTAGGATATGCCAAAAGGGACTCTAGATATGATGAAATAAATGGGAGACAATGTAGATGCTTTATGAACCAGTTGTTTATGTTTCCCAGTTTCTAAAGACACTATACCTATACGGTCCTACCATGGTTTTGTTATATGTTGTAATAAGTATTCTCAATTCTAAATTAATAACAATGTATGTAAAGTTTGGGTCGTTATATAGAACATCATGGAATAATTGATGGATGTTTAAGTCAGGATGAGATTGATTTCCTTTGTTCACATGAAGGAAGTTTATCTCCTTGGCTTGAATCATTTTCAAATTTCTCTTGTGATGAAGTCTTAGGTCCAATAATCAGTGAAACCTTTCAAGAAACCACTTTCATGAAGACCACTCCAACTTCCTTCCGTAAATCTGATCAGGCCAATCTAGTAGCTGAAACTTCTACATGTGGGGAATCAATCCTATCTAAAACTTTAGGAAATAAAATTGATCTTGATCCAATGTCCCAATATTCTGCTGAAATTCTGAACCATCCCGATCTTGATTTGAAGGAACTTCCTACTGCACTCAAGTATTCCTTCCTAGGGGACAATCAAACACATCCTATTGTCATTTCCTCTTATCTTGAATCCAATCATGAGAAGATGATTCTAGATGTCCTTAGGAAATATATGAAATCCATTGGTTGGACCCAGTCTGATATTCCTGGGATTAGCCCACTTATCGAGACTCGTAGGATTGTTCTGGAATATGATTCAAAGCCTTGTCATTAACCTCAATGGCGACTCAATCCTAATCTCATAGAAGTAGTGAAAAAAGAACTTCTGAAATTGTTAAAAGCTGGTATCATATATCCCATAGCTGAGAGTGAGTGGGTCAGCCCAATCCAAGTGGTTCCCAAGAAGGAAGGAATCGCAGTGATAACCAATAAGGATGGAGATATTCTTCCAACAAGGGTGAGTATTGGTTGGAGAGTCTGCATCGACTATAGGAAGCTAAACTCATTCACCAAGAAGGACTATTTCCCCTTACCATTCATTGACCAAGTCCTTGAGAGAGTGGCAGGTCATGCCTTCTACTGTTTCTTATATGGGTACCTGGGGTATAATCAAATTGAGGTCTCCCTAGAGGATCAAGGGAATACTACATTCACATTTCCATTCAGAACCTTTTCTTTCAAACGTATGCCCTTCGGGTTATGGAATGCCCCTGGAACCTTCCAGCGGTGCATGATGGGAATCTTCTCAGACATGGTAGGGGATTTTTTTGAAGTCTTCATGGATGAATTCTCTGTGTTTGGGGATATATTTGAGGGATGTCTGAGGAATGTGGAGAGAGTCTTGTCAAGATGTGAAGAAAATAATATTGTCCTAAACTGGGAAAAATGCCATTTCATGGTTAAAGAGGGCCTAGTTCTAGGCCATCTAGTCTCAGGTAGGGGGATTGAAGTTTCTAAAGACAAGGTTGACATCATTAGTCACCTTCCATCACCCAAAAAATTCAAGGAAGTGAGGTCTTTCATGGGATATGTTGGCTTATATAGAAGATTCATCAAGGACTTTAGTTCAATCTCTCATCTCCTTTATTCTCTCCTAGTAAAGGATGCTCCATTTGTTTGGACAGAAAGCTGTGAGGGTTCATTATCAACCCTCAAATCCTCTCTCACCTCTCCTCCCATTATGAAATCTCAAAATTGCAACCTTCCTTTCGAACTTATGTGTGATTCCAGTGAATTTTCTATAGGAGTTGTGTTAGTACAACGTTGTGATAAAACTCCTTATGTCATTGCTTATGCAAGAAAATCCTTAAATGATGCCCAAATCAACTACACCACCACTGAAAAGGAGTAACTTTCTATTGTGTTTTCCTTAGAGAAGTTTAGGTCCTACCTCTTAGGATCCCCCATCACTGTGTTCACTGACTATTATGCACTAAAATACCTCTACCAAAAACAATATGCTAAGGCTAGACTGATTAGGTGAATCCTTCTCTTACAAGAATTTGACCTCACAATCAAGGATAAAAAGGGTATTGAAAATGTTGTATCTGATCACCTCTCTAGTATGAAATTAAAAGACAAATCAAATCACCTTTCTGTGTCTGATTCATTTCCTGATGAACACCTATACTCTATGAGTGACTTCCCTTGGTATGCTGACATAGCCAATTTCTTAGTTACAGGAGTCATTCCAAAATTCTTAGGGACTCAAACTTGAAGTAAATTCCTTTATGATGTTAGAAACTATGTGTTTGATGATCCATACCTCTATAAGTTCTGCCCTAACTAGGTCATTAGGAGGTGTGTCCCAGAATCTGAACAAGAGTCCATCCTTAAATTACGTCATAGTGAGGCATGTGGAGGTCACTTTTCCTCTAAGAAAACTTTTGCTAATATTCTTCAGTGTGGTATCTTCTGGCCCAACCCTTCAAGGGACTCCTAGACATTTTTTCAAAGTTTTCCTAGATGTCAACAAGTAGGGTCCATCACAAAAAGGAATCAAATGCCACTCACTCCCATCTTAGTGGTTGAAATATTTGACTGTTGGTGAATTTATTTCATGGGTCCCTTCCCAAACTCTAAGGGATATCTTTAAATTATCTTAGTTGTTGATTATGTCTCAAAATGGTTTGAGGCCATTCCCACAAAATCCAATGATCATCAAACTATGATTAGATTCCTAAAAGAAAAAAATCTTCTCTAGATTTGGAATTCCTAGGGCTATAATCAGTGATCGAGGAACCCATTTCTGCAACCGTCCAATCTCTTCACTCATGTCTATGTATGGGATTTCTCATAAAGATTCCATTACGTACCATCCTCAAACTAATGGTCAAGATGAGTTAGAGAATAGGAAGATTAATAATATTCTTGAAAAAACTGTCAATCCTTATAGAAAAGATTGGTCTGAGAAAATCTTGGATGCTCTTTGGGCCTATAGAACTGCATGTAAAACCATTTTAGGAATGTCCCTATATAGGTTGGTTTATGGTAAAGAATGCCATTTTCCAGTGTGGATTGAACCTAATCCTTTTAGGAAATTAATAAAATGAATTATTACCTCTCATTGGCCAAAAAAAGAGAATTATATCTCAATGAACTTGAGGAACTTAGGATGGAGGCTTATGAAAATTCAAGGATCAATAAAGCTAAAGTACAATCCTGCCAATCTCGAAATCTTAAAACCAAACCCATTGAACAGGGGAAACCTATTCTTTTTTATATTTCTAAACTTCATTTACACCTAGGAAAGTTGAGGTCTATATGGTCAGGTCCATATATAGTGCATAAGGTGTACCCCCATGGGGCTGTAGAAATTCAAGATCCCACCAATGGTCAAACATTTAAAGTTAATGGTCATAGAGTCAAACCATTCATATAATCATTCCAAAAACATGAATTTGAGGGAGAATTTTGTGAACCAAACTTATATGAAAAAAAATAATTAATCAATTAGGGGTCCATGTCAGGCTAACGATGTTAAACAAAGCATTGCACAGGAGGTAACCTGTGGTTTTCATGTTTCCAATATTTTTTGAATCATCCTTATTTTTCAAATATGAATAATTAATTTAGATATTTAAAAAAATATTTAGACTTTTGACATGTTCTTCTATTATGAGTATGGATGGGTATGAAAGGGGAGCACCATATTAATCTGTGTCATGTAGTGTGATCCTTGAGTAATACCTTACCCAGAAATTTAAAAAGAAGACAATGTATCATCAGTTCGATTTTTTATGTGTTTTTAGGTTAAAATAAAAATAAAAAAAATAAAATAAAAAAAATATAATAATAATAAAAAGGACCACATTGTAGGTCGTGGGGAAAAACCCGTCACAACTGGCGAAGCCGCGGGGAATCGAACCCAGGGCCGAAGGGAGACAGGGGCGCACGCTTACCACTGACCTACGTCTTTTTGTGCTTCCTTATTCTATAATTTTTATATATATAATTATATTTCACTTTATTTGTTATATATATAGTGTTTTTTTTGTTTGTTTTTTTTCTCCACTAGGGAATTCTTAGAGTGACATCGAGATCAATGGATTAAAATGGAGCAACAAGAATTTCAACTTCAACCACCAGGTGACTTCATTCCATGATCCTCATATTTCAATTTCCTTTTTGAACTTCCCTTATTTGTCTTTACTCCTTATAAATTTTCATTTCTTGAAACACTTGGGATAGTGTTGTTTTAAGTTGGGGGTGAGGGGAGATGAAATAAAAAAATATTCATTTGAAAAAGAATGATTTGAAAAAAAAAGTGTGTAAATGGAAGGAAAAATTCCTTTAACTTTGAACATGGTAATACACATTGCACACTTTGAATCTGAATATAAAATAATTTAGCATTCCTCGATTCTGATTTTAATCCTTGTATAATTTCATGACCATAGATTTTGAAAAGTGTGGTTGTCTAATGTGATATTTCATTGTTTATATTTTCATCCAAATAAAAAAAGAATCACAATGAACATCCTTTGGATAGTGGGGTATTAGTTTGAGTTCATGGGGTCCCCCAAATAAATAGCATAGGTTTGGTGATCATTTTAGTTTTAATATGAGTATTCAATAAAAAAACAATAAATTTGTGCGTAGAGCAATGAAAGGACCTAATGTGTGACTTTCGGCACTTGGGGATTGTGACTCCATAGTTGTCTGGCCCAGAGTTAGTAATTTTTGGTAATTTGAATTTGTTTTTGACTGAGTTAACTCGAGATGATGCCCGAGTATGTGGGCTTAACATGGTGCCTTAAGGTCTTTGAGCCTGGGAGTCATCGGCAAAGTCTCGCTACAGGGGTTGACTCTTTTGAGTGCAATTTCAAATACCATGGAAAAATTTCAAAAAAAACAAAACAATATATATATATATATCTAATACAAAAAAAAAAATTGAATACTCATATAAATATTGAAATGTTATTCCACCTAGCGCTTCCTTCATTTCCCCCTTGAATAAAGATGAACCCCCGTGTCTATTGTGATGCACAACACATCCTCATACTTAATTGATATTAGATGAAATATGGAAATGAATATGAACAAAGGAATGGGATTGGGATTGGGATCTACTTATGAAACTATCATGTATAAAAATATTTTGATTGGTTTCATGATTGTTTGGTATAAGGGTTTTTGGTGATCATTGTGTATTAAAATGTTGTTGGAAAAGGGAATTCGAATTTCATATTGTTCAGATATATTTTACTCGGGACTAGAAAAACTCAAGTTGGGGGGTGTTATTAGCCACTAAATGAGGCTAATATTCATTGTTAATATATATATATAATATTCATGTTATTTATTATTCATAAACACCATTTTAGTGCATTTTACACTTTGAACATAATTTCACATTATGATTGTAATACCTTCTTAAAATGCGCTATTATGTGGAAATTTTTTGAACATAATTTAAAGTACCCAATGATTCATCTAATTTTAAGGAATGTAATTATCCATATTTCAATTTTATATTTTGGAAAATTTATCTAAACTTCAATATGATCATGTTTCATTCAGGGATCAAGGGATAATTCATGGAAGAAGATGGGGATATTTTGGGATGAAAGAAAACAATTCTGGAGAAGTAAGATTGGACACCAGCCCACTGATGAGAACGTGGGGCCCAACATACACTACCAATGAAGCCCAAATTTAGTGGTACTATAGAATACATATATAGTAAAAAATCATTATTCATGAGACAGTGATAATTCGGCTTCCATTGTGGTCATTTAGGCAGCCCAATTTAGAGATTAAATTATGGTCCAGATTCTGCGGCCCTGAAAAACAGCCCACTAATCTAATCATATATACGAATCTAAAACTCCACATGGGACCAAATTTTACAGGAGGTTAGGAGACATCAGGGGATCCATTTTTGTCTTCTATGTATCACTCTGATTCTGCCATATATAAGGTCTTTCAAGTGCGTCTGTTTGGTGGAAGAAAGTTGGATGCCACCTCGGGTCAATTGTGGAAAAGTCCAAGTTCCAAAAGCTTTCCACCACCATAGGCCTACCATAATCAAGTGGGATGCTTTGTAATGTTGGAGGATCGACCCAAGGATTCCAAAATTCCTATATAAGGAAGTGGTGGTGGAGGAGTTTTTCATCTTCGAGCTTTGTTTTCATGTTAATGTTATGATGCCAATTTGTCTTTGTAACGTTCTTCATTCACATGTAAGTTGTTTTAATTCTTCCTAGTTTCTTAATCAAAGTTATTCTTCTCCTCTTATTCTATTGTTTTCCATCTCACTTTGATACCATTTCCTCAAGGTGTGAATTTAATCACACCAAATCTTGTGAAATTATTCACACAATGGTGGAGTGATCATTTTATTTTTATTGTTTTCTTTACTTCTCCATTTCCTCCCTCATGAGTCTACTTTCCGCTTCCGTTGAAACCATAGAATCAATGGAGGGATAACACAGTTATGGGTTGATCCAGGGGAGTACAAAGGGGCTGTATTGGATGTTATTTATCACCCCATTAATTTCTAATCACTTCTTTTAATTGAGATTTTTATTTGATCATTTTTAAACTCCATCGTCCTTGTTGAATTTAAGGGAACACACTTCAAGTGCTAATACAAACCTTTACCTTGAAGTTCTCAAAACATTGATCCTTCAAGTGTATAGGTGATTAGTATTAAAGTGTGTAGGTATTAAACCAGTAAGTGAGGATGTTGTTTGATATTCTTAATTGAAACCATCTCAAATATTAGAAATTGAAATAGTTGAAAAATAATTTCATCCAATCCACCCCGAGCGATAACCTAGGATCAGCTCATTATTTTAAATTGAATTCACTTAAATCTATTAGTGATCCTTTATACCCATCTAAAATCAACTCAATTTGGCCACTTCATATCCAAAAATAGTTCTTAGAATGTGCGTGTCTATAGGATACTTCATTGGTCTCTGAGGATTCGACAACCCAAGCTAGACTACAGGGACCGTTCTACCTTCATCTCTTGGGTAAATTTGAGCGTGAATCACCTGCACACATGAGGTAGGAGAAAGGGGATTCCTTCTTATTTTATAATGGGTAAAAAGGTAAAAATACACCTTTAACGAGTCACATGGTTTGGCCACATAGTTTTCCAAACTGTGTGCTAACTATGCCATAGGATCATCCCAAGAACACTGATATTTCATGGCTGGGCTATATGGTTTATCAAACCATGAACCAACCATGTGAATTGACACTATTTAGTCTTCAACGTTTCACACAGTTTTTCTGCAACTGTGTACGAACTATGCATCAAGACCCAAACCCAACCAAGAATAACGGTTTACCCTGGAATATGTATGATTTCATCCAAAATATTCATGAACTATCCTAGAAAACTATTATATATATAAATTGAACTATAAATATCTCCACTCTCAGGGTATTGTACGGTTCCTCCCAAACCATGCACACTAAATAGTGTTCCTGGCACAAAATCCACTAAAAACCTATAAAACTCAACCTGATGCTCATGTTGCTTGCTCAAACACCCAAGGAACCTCACGATCCAAAAAAATTATCCAAAAAAATATAATCTCAGGATTATCAAACTCTTATATTATTGATCTAAACCCCAGTTCTCAAAATGAACTATCCACCAAATTGAAAATTCAAATCCCACCTAAATTTTCAAACCCACCCATACACACAAGATATTACATGAAAATTCCATGAAGTTTCACAAATACCTTTAGATATCAAGGATAGATTCCATCATATGAAATCATTAATCCTTCTTCCTAATAACTATAGGTTATGATGACCATGTTTAGCTATTTGAAGAAACATTATTGGACTCTCCAACTAACTTTTATTCTTTCGATATGAATTTTTATCCACCTATACTATTAGTGCAACATGAAATCATAGACATCACATGCCCTAGTTCATATGTTCTAAAAAAATTTAGAAAATAGGGTAATCATTTTTTGAACTCATTCATATTGATATAACATTTATATTGGTGACAATAGGATGAATTACATAGCTAGAACAAACCTTAGAGGAAACCCTTAGTCTCACCAAGTAATTTACATACCCAATCATATTGAGTATATGATCAAAGATAGAAATTCATTTTTTTATTTTTCATAAAATGTCTTTGAGACCATAGGTGAATCCTTTTATGCTCCCATAAGCATATAGATTTATTTACTGAATAATTTCATCAGTTAGTCGCCCAGGAAGGGGTTACTCTAACATATAGAATTTTCTCTTAATTTTTTTTCTTAATTTACCATTTATAAAAGTTGATTACATTAAGATTATAATTTTTAGGGATTGATTTCAAAGTTAAACTGGTTGATGATGATGATATTCATATATAATATAATCTTTTATCAGATGAGTATCATGTTTCCCATACATTTAATATATAATTTTATTAAATGTTCTCTTATTAAAATAATAACCCCTTTTAAAATACATCACAAAAATCAGTGATCCAAGATCCATATTTCAATAAGTAATGAATCTGCTTTGGTGTGAACTCATCACCTAGTTATTTATGTAGGCCGTTATGCCAATAATATCATATATGAATCTTGGATGGTTTATTGAACAAATATTTATCCAATCCATCATATGGATAAAACTCAACACTATTCCTATGGTATCTTAACTAATAGGGAATCCCAGCTAAGTAAAACAAAAATAAAATTCCTTGAATGAGAAAAAAACTCTTAGGGTCACCTCATTACTTGATTTCCTTACACAAGATTATTTTGGTCACCCCACTTTGGCATGAACTTATCTGGTTGGATGATTGAGGTCTTAACACGTGTTCACTTTGGAAAGAATCTATCAATTAGTATTTTTAAGGGGAATTTAATCTCACCATATTATCTAATGTATTCCCTTCACATGTATGAATAATTCTAATAATTTAGTTTGGAATCCTATTTACACCACTAAATCATTATGTTCAAACCATATTGATGTGTAACTTTTTACACAACTTACAACTTGTCTTGCTAACCCAAATTTAAAGTCAACTATATTTATACACATCCAAAGGAATACTATGCATGTGGTACATGAAAACCTTTCATGTAAATGATTAGAATTACATGAAATAAATAATCTATATATGAGTAATCTTGGAGCCATGGATAACAAACCCTAACTTTTCATGAAAAGGTATAAGCCTCCAGGACAGTGAGAAGTCTAACCCAAAGTTCCTCTACCCATGGATACTTTACTCAAGAGATATCTCAATATCATTATGATTCTAACACATAATATGTATAAACCATAATTAAATACTTAATTCAAGATAAAAACTCAATATAAGCCAAATTCAAGGTAGAAGAAAACTAAATCCATTACCATACCTTGCATACAACTTCTTAGATGCATGCATGATAATTTAGTATCATTTAGCAATTAAATTGAAGTATACTCATATATTAAAAATATAAATTTGTATCTATTAAATAAGTAGAGAATTAATTTTAAATAAATTAACAATTCACATATTTAAAGCTAATTTTAGACATTTTATATTTTAGTTATTCATTATGGAAATTCCATAATTTAAATAAAGATAAAAACTTTATATTTTTTCCTATACATACTCCTTAATATTATTCATTATATAGTATTTAATTAAATATATGATATTTAATGAAATATAAAAATTTTATATTTTAATTTATATTATGTAAACTATTTAAATAATCTAAAGATAAAATATAAATTATTACTTAAACCTTTGATCATATCAATAGTAAAAACACATTTTTATAGGGTTTAAGATAATTTCTCAAATAAAGGATTAATTTGATCAATTCAAATAACAACAATTTTATATTTTTATATCATTTTTTTAATTTATAAAAACTTTATAGAATACCCTTATAATTTTATAATTTCCAAATTACAAGGTATATCATATAATTTGAATTTTTTTAATATTAATATTTAATATTATGGTATATTTAAAAAAAATTAAAAAAATTTAAATAAATAATTATAAACATTTTATAATTAAATAATTTATAAATAAATTTATAAATAAATAAATATCTCATTTTAAATTTTTACATAATTTATAAAAAAAATTATAAATCATTTAAATTGTCACAACCCATCCTCACTAGGAACCCCTCCTGGGTAAGCAGTGAATATGTGAGTGACCCTTGAAGCCCATCTTCATTAGGCCACGAGTTTATTACTAGAACCAAGGGTATAAATCACTCAAATGAGAGGCATTACCATGATAATCCTATGAACATTTAAAGAAAACAAAAAAAATAAAATCCATAATATAAAATGAAATCCAATATCCCATAATACATATAATTCTATATAGTATCAAATCTATAAAATTGAAATACCAAAAAGAAAATCCAATGGTAGAAACTCCAACATCATCTCCAAGCCTCAAACTAGTAATGTCCAGCACAATCACCAAATCCCTCTTGAAAATCTAAAAATAGTTTTATATATAATAGGGTGATCATACACATATAATCAGTAGGATCCTCCTCAAGACCTCTTATGAAGATGTGAAAAAAGCATGTTAATAACCCAGTGAATAACAAATAGAACCAATATGCACCTAAGTCGAGTCAACCATCACACAACCTCACTAAGGATCACTCACCAAATATCAAATCCAAGTATAATAACATAGTATCAAAATGATATAGTAAAAAGTTAACCCACAATAAATTCCTCATAGATTTTTTCTCTCATTTCTTAATAGAAAAATTTTTATGTTTCCATTCCATCTATAGTTGTTCCATCGTACATCATATCCCATTCCACAACCACATGCCACATATCTCATCACAACCATAACGACGTATTCACAACCATAACCACGTATTCACTACCATAAACACATATCCATATCCAAACCACATATCACATTCTCATCACAATAGGGAATTATGAACATGATGTACATAAACCTCGTGCCCTCCTCCTACCATGCACGACCCCCATCATATATCATTATCAAAATCACATAACCAAGCCAGCTGATATATCATATACTAAAAACTTTAATCCATTATTACCTGCATGCATATACCTACAGTGATACATCACAACCTATATTACATCTGAAATGAAGAGCAAGGAAGAGGTAATAGTTAGCCATCCGCTCTCTCACCAACCTGGATATTGGGGAAAACACATGAAACCCAAAAAACATGGATGTCGATAAGGTTATATGGATTGAGTGAGGAGTATAAAAAATCGCAATAAAATAAAACATATATATCACAACCACACACAATCCTAACCTTAGGGTTAATACCAAGACATCACAACTTGGGCCCATGATCATCACCTTCATTCACTAGTAACCACCGAAGTCTCTACAACACAACCAGCCCCACCTTCAAAATAAACTAGTCGTAACAACATTCACAGTTCCCCATTTAACAAATAATTATCTATTTCTAGATTTACTATTTTATCATCCACATTACATTTATTCCATTCATTTATCTATATTTAATGTCAAACCACTCATTATCCATCACCCACATTCATTCTCATCCATCAACCATTCATTTTAATCATTAACAATTCATTAATTGTCATTTTTATTAAATTATATCCCATTTACCTTTATAATTTTAATTTTTACCAACCATATTCTATAACATCATATATATATATATATCACAACCCCATAATAACCAACCAATCACCACATAAACCATCCCATAATGCATTCCAATAACCACCACCACTTCCTTTCCACATAATCAACCATGCCATCATTTCAACCCACATAACATCCATCACTACCACATCAATAACCACATATCACCATACCACCTAGGGAATACTAGTAAAAAAATCCCCAAATAAGACCACACTAATCATAACTTGAGTAACACAATCAATAACAAAAAACCACATCAAAAATAGTGGCTAATCATTTCAAGAAATCACTTTTAATACTTATTCCATGTAAATTATTTATAGTTAATATAAACATCATTACTAGAATTCTATATTATCCACATATATTTAATTTTCATCTTTAAATGATTTAACTTTTATGGGAGGTGATTCCATAAATTTAATCACAACAATAATTCACATACCACAATAGAAACATAAAATAACCATCGATCACATTTAATGTCATAAAATCATATAAAGAACATGCGAATCACACCTCCCCTTTAATTTCCTTTAGCCAATTTCATTATCTTCATTAAATTAACCTTTACCATCCACCCAAAGAAAAAATCATGATACTTCCAAAATTTTCACAAAAATAAA